>JAXCHB010000063.1:2406000-3609000 GCA_036926305.1 Uropetala carovei | reverse complement strand
AGAGGGAGAGAGAGAAAATTCGAAAAAGAATAAGGTCGCGACGTTCCGCTCGAATAGAGAAATGGGTCAAATTTGGAAAATGATTGAGGACTACTGGTGTAAGTCATGTTGATGACTTCATGAAAAAATATCTAGATCAGAAAAGGGATGTTCCTGTAGGAGTTATTCGTTCCAATTTCAAGGAGGCATTTTTATCGATGATTCGGACGATATTTTCGAACCCCGCTTCCCTTTGCTTAATATAATTTTCCTCCTTTTTAAGTCTCCCATCCTCTCCACTGAAGTATGGGGCGTGAAATTTTCGGGGATAAGTTATCGGAAAATTGTTTACACGAGCCTTGAATGCCTCGGCAACCATTTCTCACCTCTCGCGTAATGAATTTCGTGCAAAATTGCGGTTATTACTAAACATTTAAGGGCCTGTTTTTTATGACCCGCACCCGCTCACCCATATTCCTGCGTCGGGGAATAAAACGTAAACCGTGATCTAATGCTAGATATCGCTAGGTGATGAATTAAGTCGTAAAATGCAAATTTTTAAGCGCTTGAGAAGATGCTCTAATCTCAAACCCTACCTTCCTCCTTTCGCACTTCCGCTCTCGCTCTCTGCCTTCTTTCACGCTAACCTCATCCCCTTTCTCCTCACTCTCTCCCTCCTATCTTCTTTTGTCTTTCTCACATTCCAAATGGATATGCAGATTTGGCAATAGCGTTCTCACAAATATCGCGACGGTTGAATGACTTTGCTCAAAAATTTCTATTCCACGTTCGAGCAGTGAGGAAGATGCTTTCCCTTCATTTTTATTGTCGTCTTCTCGGGACAAGGAAAGTCGTTTTGGGGCCCTCAAGCTCCATTACACTACGTGTGGCTAAATTGCCTGTGAATAAGTGAAGGAAAGAAACCAGTGTTTCAGAGTTTACGTGCGCTTGAAAAAGACGCTCGGAAAACCCGAAACGGCATCAGTGTGCCGAGAAAAACACAGGAAGGGAATCTAACAATTTTCTTCCTCGTGGGCACGTTTCCTGAGTGGAGGTTTGTATTTAAAAGCCGGATAAAAATATTGATTCAATCTTTCCAACTAATAAGTTTGAAGGAGCTGAAGTTCTCTGATTGTGACAGCAGGAGGAATTTGGAAAGGAATTTTTTCAACATAAAATGTCGGGAGGGGGTTTTAAAAGGAAGACATCGTAACTTGGTGAGCATATGGAGACAGAGAGCATGCCGTCCTTAGGTAAAGTTTTCTTTTCTTAAGAATTCCATCACATATGCTTAAAAGACCTTTCTGTTTTGGATAAATATTTATTACCGAGAGAATAATGAGAGCAGAACCCACATTTATGAAAACTGTAAACAGTTTAAGAAAAGTTCAGTTTATTTTTAATCACGTAAACCTATTCACTTTTATTCCTTGTTTAACTAACTCGGTTGAATGATGAAGTTAGAAAAGTGTACAATGTGTCATAAATATGAGTTTCGTGCGATAGAGTATTTGAAACTAAACGATATAGTTTGAATGAACGCACGCCAAAGAATAGCAAAACAACACAAACCGATTATGAGTCTCTGTCTACTAAATATTTCTTCCCTCCTCTAAGTTGTTGCATTAATAAACTTATTTACGTAATTTTAGTATAATGGCTAAATACTGCAAAACTACATGTATATCAGAAATTATGCCGGGGATATGTTAAATATTTATTTACTGATTAATTTTCTAATCAGTTGTAATTAATCAAACAATCTCAAATTATTTAAAACTTACCTCGTTTGAGTTAAGTAGTGGTAATATTTACGTTATTTTCTTCCTCGATAACCAAATATCTTCTGCTTTCGAAATGCTGTATGCACACTTAGGGAAATTAAACTTATTTTCGTAGTTATAGCAGACCTTACTTCAGTTGCTTATGAATTTATTTTCGTTGACAGCGATTAAGTATCCATGCGTGAATGTCTCCAAGTTCAAAGCGATTTACGACTTTCTTGTTTGATTTTCTTGAAAAATGCTACTCTTACCATAAAAATGTATAAGCAAAGAAGTATTCTATTTGGCTAGTTCTACAGATTTTATTTTAATACTTTTCTGAACAATTAATATTTTACAAGATGTTACGGGAAGTTCGTTTATTTTGGCATCCATGATTATGTTATATGAACCATTTCTGCTATTTTCTTTGGTTATAAGTTCTAAATACCAGGTTTGATGAAAATCCGTTCGGTATAAGCCGAGAATGAACATGCGAAGCTAATAGGTGCTTATGTTGGAAAATGAAACGCGTTTAATAAAAAGATCAAACGACTAAAGTGATCGCTATTGGAAATAAATGTTTTCGTTAGACTAGGAAGTAATACTTCAGACGGTCAATTCTCTAAAATCGTTTCTTTAAAAGTGCTTAATTTTCTACCGGTTGTTATTTCGCCTTAGAATTAACCCATGGTTGAAAACGTGTTTAATTTCCGTCATATTTAACACAGCAGCTGTAAATGAATCCGCTTCTTAAAATCGATTCTCACCTGGGTCGCTATGAATTAATCTCGAGGATCTTGCATACGGTATATCTTCCGAGCCATATACGCGCATCCAGAATCTCTCCGCACCCAACCGAGCTGAACAGAAGCTGTTCCATTTCTACCTCCCCATATCTCTTTCTACCGTTCCGTCTCTATTTCTCTCTTCCCCTCTCACACACACAGGCATATTCGTCTCCTCTTTCTGCCCTTCACCCCTATATATATTTCTCTTTCTTTCCTCGCGATATAGTCAAATTGAAGCTGCAATGGATAGAGAAGGGGGAAAATGGAAGGGTGGGCGTTGAAGGGGCGAATTTAGTAAGAGATAGGAATGCGAAGTCTCCGAATGAAATTCTAAGGAGACCTGCGCGGTGGAAGGATACGGTAGGGGAATGGAGGGAATATCTCCTGCGGTGTTTAGAGTGGGGAGAAGAAGAAAATGGATAGGGAACCGGGGGAGCTAGGGCGGAAAATGGGACGGGAGCGCGGTTTTTTTTATACACTGTGGAGGATGAGGGCTAATACGTAAGCACTGGAGGAGGAAAGAGGATATATAGAGAAAGAGTGAAGAATAGGAAAAGGACATTAAAATGAGACAACGACTGGTCAAATGTGATAATACAAAGAAATGGATTAAGCTATATGGAATATTAGTCCATATGTTGTAGAAGAGACGGAAAATGAGAATGGAGAGAAAGAAAAGATGGTAATTTGAGTGAAGAGGAAGGAAAAGGAAACCGAGGTGAAGGAATATGAATAGATTGAAGTGAAGAAGAGATTACGTGACAGAAGAAAAATAAAGGAATAGGTCAGGAGAGGGTGACAAGCTGAAGATGCAGAATTATGTGTATGTATACAGGTTTAGCGAGCAGATAAGTAAATGGGAGTAAAATATATGCAACGTATCTTAAGGGGAAAGAAATAAGAGAATCAGACGAAGAAAGGTGAGCAAGATAAGATGGCTCTGGGTGTGACGAAATGAGGGACGAAAGCCGGAGATGAAATCAAGAGAAAAATGAAGAACGGGTAGGAGCAAGAGAGAGAGCGAGTAAAAATGACAGAAAGATGTGCAAAGAGAACGATAGGAATAAAGGGCGCATAAAAACGGAGCCCGGAAAAAAGAGGGAGGTTGAGGGCGCAGAGATTCCGACGGAGGAGATTGGATCGAGAGGAGCGAAGGAGGCGAAGTGTGGGGAGATATGGTCGGAGGAGGAATGGGAGGGGGAGAGACGGAAAGGAGTTACCGGGAGAGGGGTTGGCGACCACTCTTCCATGCAGAGAAGCGCAATTGGAGGAAACAAAACGGGCAGAGATAGCGCAAAAGGGGGCGCATTGGCCTCTGGGGTTTTTTTTTTGTCGTCGATTCCTCGTGAGGCAGCTTCAATTTATGGATCCTTTTATTCCCGCCCTGAAGATCTTCTCCCGTCCAATTCCCTTCCTTCTACCGCCTCCACCTCCGACGCTCCTCTCTTCTCCCTCCTCGCCCCCTTCCTTCCCTCGAAGCACACGCTCGCTCGCTCCTGCATACCCATTTCCCTATCTCTCCACCTCCCGCAACCCAAAAACTTGCCATTCCCCTTCATCTGTGGCTCATTGGGAGGACGAGGAGAACGAGACCAATGAGGAATCTAAGGGCGCCTCTGTTAAAAGTCTCGTAAACTGCCTCCGTGAAGAGTCGCAGCGAGGCTCTTGCTCTAATGCGTTACTCCTTCCCTTTCACTGCATTACCTCTTCCTTCTCCCTTTCATTAGTGAATGTTGGATCAAAATTACTCGGTGCGTTTTAACTGCAGGTTACTAATAGGTCGGAAATTCCAGGATTTACGTGAGCATTACTTTAACCAGGGGTGTCCAACGTTTTTCCCCCGTTGGAAATTTTCCATTTCCGTTGGTTTTTCCAAATCTACCTAGAGTGAATGTACCAAATTAAAACAGCCAATCGTTTTACTTGTAAATAAATTTAGTATTACTTTAATAATTTTGACAAAAATTCATATGTAACATTTAAAATGGGCTGTATTTTAAGCGTCAAATGACCGCAGCGGCCCGCGGGCCGCAGGTTGGAGACCGCTGTCTTTGACGGAGAGATAAATCTTGAGATCCAAGCGGTGTCTCTGCGATTAAGATGGGACAGACAGGCCTTAACTATCCTAGCGCTTCCATCTGAGCTACGTTGAAGCGATGCGATTTCCGTGGTTCATCTAGAGCTCTTGCGTTCAAAATGCTTGGATTTTTCGTTTCCCAGAAATACTTTTTTTATTTGATGATATTTCCAGGATCTTAAATTTGAGTTATATGTCCCTTTCTTCTATCCCCTAAAAATACATTATTTCTCGAGCGTGGTATTGAGTGCGAAAGAGTGAGAGACCCGCTTTACTACGCATTTGGAGTAAAAAGAAGAAATCTTCTTAAAATAAACGACCTCCTCATCCGCACGTGAAGCATTACCGTCTATTTAACCCGAATGGCCGAATATTAAAAAAAAAAAAAAAGAAATACATATCTATCTGTTGAAGCCTCGTGAGAGCGCCTCGTGCTCGGCTGGTTACTTAGGAATGACTGTGGCTATATTGGGTGAATTCTCCGCAATAATCCTAGCAATTTATTAATATCAGCCTTGGCCTAATGAAATGGCATTCATTATTTAAAGTGCAATGATTATTCGTCATTAATAATTTTTTCCGATATTCGTTGCCTTATTTCGCGGTTTGAATAGCTTTCCCTTTGCAAAGTAAATAGTTCCATAAAATCTGGACCTTTAAATCACTTTTTTTAACCAATCAAACTCTCTGGAATCAATCTCCAATAAAATATGTCCTTAATAATCCCACTGTTTAGTATCGCCATCTGCTCAGCCGATAGACTATCCCATCATTTACTTTTTGTATTTACTTATCGAAGGGTTTTAAAAAAATATTTTTATAGCTATAGAGATCTGTCTGTCCCATCAAACCTGTTTCACTGCCCACACTCGGGATTAAAAAATAATGCTTGATTGATGCAAAAGTGCTTTTGGCATTAGGTCTAATAATTAACAGAAAAGGGCCCTTCTCAATAACCTGAAAATAGATTTTTTAAATTTTATTAAATCGTATCAGCGCGTTCAAGAAGACGATATTCAAATATAATTTTAGTAAAACTAATTGCAACTTAAATGTATAATTTTACAGCTACGTAATTTATTAATGTCTAGAAGTTGACGGAACAAATTGATCATAAGATCCTATGCAGGCAGGCATAATCCTATTAATATCTATTGTTATTAATACCTATTTATAAGCATTCAAAGTATTTAATATTCTTGTAAGTAGAGACATTTCTATATGTATAATACTTAATAAGCTGGAAAAGATTCGAATTTTGTTTGTGTGTTCGTTAATCTGTAAATTTTCTTCAGAGAAAACCCATATACCCACCTACAAATATCTTCTGTAAATTTGAATTAATGCGTGTGATAAATTTTATTTTACATTGTAGGACAAATTTATTTATTTTCACTAAATAGGAAATTAAAAAAATTTCTTCTTCAAACATACTCTGAGTATTTATCTTTAAGTATTTCGAAGGAAATGTTTATGCCTCAATCTCTCGAGTATCATTGTTCATACATACACACATTGATTAAATAGGGGTCTAAAATTTTAGCGGAAAATGACAATTTACCTATGACATTTACTCATTTATAGTTTCCCTGACTTCTGTTTCTGAAGTACTTGAAATCAGTTAACCTTTCCTTATACAGCAAATAGAAAAAGACTTCGACTTCCGTACGACTTTAATGAAACTAACTAAAAGAGAGCAGAGAAATTCCTTCCATTACTCCTCCTCATTTCATTTCTCTCAATCTTGTTTCTCTCCCTCGCCTTTTCTTCCCCCTTCTCCTTTTTCCTTCTCTTTTTCGTTCCTAAGAAGTAAAAACCCCCGCGGCGCATCATTCGCCTCTTTTCTCTGCCCCCAATACGTACTCAAAAAGGAAACTGTCACTCCCACGCTTCGGGACGGTTTCTTTCATGTTATATTCGTTCGAATTCTCCATAAATTGCCTATTTGCATACTCGGAAACGAGTTTGTAGCGTCGATCCGTCCCGAAAGTCTTTTTCTTCCGTTCATGCCTCGGCTCTTGAGCGATTGTTTCCACGTTATGTCCCTTCCCTTGCTTTATCTCTCTTTCTCGATTCTCATCGGATCGCGACGATTGCGTACGAGTGAAAGTGTTCTCGCGCGCGGCTGTATGATGGCGGTGTCTGACTATAAGCGTAAAAGGAACGAAAACAACAGTCGCGTCCGTGGCTTGTCATGTTTTAAAAGATATTTCTCCCTTTTTTTCGCGGCTTTCAAAGGATCTCCCCTGAGGAAGGGGGCGCGCGGAATCCGCCAACTTCCCATTCGATTTTCCTCTCCCTCCCCCCTTATCATTCCCTATTATCTTTTAATCCGTTCCCTTACGACATAACAAAACCCCTCGAGGAGCCTTCGGCACCAAAGGAACCTGCTCCAACGTTCGCTTTCCTCCCAACCTCCCTCCCCCCGGTCGCTGCCAAAACCCCCTTATTCTCCCGCTTCCCCTCCTCCTCGTATGACAGTTTCCTCTTTTCATTTAGCGATTTATGATCGCTACTCATTCATGACTATTCACTCTTTTTTTTATACACCCGCCCCACGCCATCGCCAAATTTTCCTCCTTCCTGCCCTCTCCCCTCCCTCAACCACACCCTCTCTCTCAAGAAATATTCCTGCCTTTTTTATTCTTCGTCTTTTTTTGTTCTGAAGAATATTTTTTCTTTTCTTCCCGTCTATGGGATAGAAAAAGGATCTCATATACCGTTCTTTACTCCCTCCGACATTTCTCCCCATCTCTTCTCTCCTGTGAATCTCCCTCCCTCTTCTTTCTTGATATATCCCTCATTCTTATCTTTCCACCTCCTACACTACTCATTGCTCTTAGAAATCTCTTCCTCATTAATTTAGTCCCCACCAAACCCACCCAATATATATATATATATATATATATATATACACGTCAGTCTTTTTCAATCCACTGATGGATGAAGGTCTCCCCAAAACTTTTCCAGCTTTCCCTATCAATTGCCTCCCTCTAAGTTTGCCCCAAGAACTTAACAAGTTCTCTGTCTCACCTGTCTTTCGATCTTCTTTTCGGTCTCTTGATGTTTCTTGGGATCGATTTGATGACACTGGACGTCCAACGCCGGTCATATCTTCTAGCAATATGGCCCGCCCACTGCCATTTTACCGCCTTCACTCTTCTAATCACGTCACAGACTCCCATCTTCTTTCTTACCCAGTGGTTCCTCATGCGGTCTCTACGGGTGATCCCTAACATACATCTCTCCATGTTCCTCTGTGTTGTTCGCAGGCGCTGAATCATTCTGGCGTTCATAGTCCGTGTTTCACATCCATATGTACGAACAGGCAGAACACATTGGTCATAGTCTTCTTTTTAGGAAGACTGGAATATTTGATTTAAAGATATTCTTTCCAAAAGCAGTCCGTGCCATCTTCGCTCTCCGGTTGATTTCTCCGAGAAGCGAACCATCAGTAGTGATGAGTTGACCCAAGTAAACATAGCTGGTTACTTCTTCGAGTTCTGCTCCGTTATGTATCTTCTCACAATTTGTGAAGGAGTTGTTCATGACCTTTGTTTTATTAAGATTCGTCTTAAGTCCAGCTTCTCGGCTTGCTTGCTCAAGCTCTTCAGTTCTTCTACGGAGCACTACTGGGCTTCCTGCGAGCAGTATGATGTCATCTGCAAAGCGCAGGTGACTCAGATGTTCTCCATTTACCTTTATGCCTTTTTCTTCCCAGTCCAGCGCTTTGAATACTTCCTCTAGAGCTGCTGTAAATAACTTAGGGGACATAGTATCTCCTCGACACACTCCCTTTTCGGTCTTAAAGGCACTCGTTTCTTCGTGTAGCTGGACTGATGTTGTCGCATTTTCGTAGATATTTTTGATCAAGGTTGTGTACGTTTCTTCTACTCCTTGTTTCTTTAATGCGCGTAACACCGACGAAGTTCGGACAGAGTCGAATGCTTTCTCATAGTCGATAAAGCACATACATAGAGGTAATTCGTACTCGTTAGTCCGACTGATTACCTCTCTCACAACTTGGATGTGATCCATCGTGTTATACCCACTGCTAAATCCAGCTTGCTCTCTGGGTTGGGCAGAATCAAGATGGTTTTGAAGGCGCATAGTGACTATTTTGGTGAATATTTTGTAGACTGTTGGGATTAGGCTGATTGGTCTGTAGTTATTCAAGTCTTCTTTGGAACCTTTCTTGTGCAGAAGTATAATACATGCGTGGTTCCATATATCTGGTATCTTTTTCTTCATCAGGCACGAAGTAAAAATCTTAGCGAGAATCTTTACCATATTATTATCCGTTGTTTTGAATACTTCCGCTGTGATACCATCCATTCCAGATACTTTTCCATTCTTCATACTTCTGATTGCGTCTCTCACCTCTTCCGGAAGGATATCTGGGACCTCTTCGGTGTGCATATTTGCATCATCATTTACTTCATCATTTGCTAGAGGATCCTCAAACAACTTGGTGTAAAATTCTTGTACCCGTATTAGGATTAACTTCCTACTATGGGTTATGGAGTCGGCGTCTAGCATCAAAGCCAACAGCTGTGTCTTTCCGATCGAAAGATGTGCTTCTTTTTCTTGTAGCTTCTGTTGTTTTCTATATTTTTCTCGATTAGCTCATAGTTATATTTCTTCACATCTTCCCTGATGTACTTCCTTATAGTTTTGTTTAGTTCTGCAAAATGGATCATTTCTTTAGGATCATTAGTAATTTTCATTTTCCTTCTTTTTTCCATCAGCAGTCTTGTTTTTTCGGTAAACTTTTTCTCTGTCTTTGTTTTAACGATTCCGCCTATTTCTTGAGCGGTTTCCTTGAGTATCTGTAGTAATTGTAATTCACCTTCTTGGTCTTCCAGCGCACTGAATCGATTTCTCAGTTGGAGCTGAAATTCTTCTCTTCGTTCTTTTAGAACTTGCATGTTGATAATAGACTTATTGTTAGTCTTTTTCTTTATAAGCTTCAGTCTTTCCAACTCTGACAATGAGTAGTACTTTATTCTGCATCTTACCAAGTGATGGTCGCTTCCAGTTATAAACTGGTTGAGGACGGAACAGTCTTCAGTCAATTGCTTCTTATTGAGTAGTATGTAGTCAATTTCGTTTTTGTACCATTGGGCCCTTTTCAGGTCCATTTTCTATTGGGACTCTTTTTGAAGAAAGTGTTCATTATATATAGATTTGTACATTCAGCAAAGTCTGCAAGTCAGTCCCCTCGTTCGTTTCTGTCTCCATAGCCCCATTTTCCAACTGCGCTGTCGTCTTCCTTTTGTTCTCTTACCTCGGCATTGAAATCACCCATGGTCACTTTTAGATGGCAGCTTCCTTTGTCATACAGTTCTCCAACTTCTTGGTAGCAATCGTTCACTTCCTCATCCGAGTATGATTACGTTGGCAAGAATGCAAACATCTTTAAATCAAATATTCCAGTCTTCCTAAAAAGGAGACTATGACCAATGTGTTCTGCCTGTTCGTACATATGGATGTGAAACATGGACTATGAACGCCAGAATGATACAGCGCCTGCGAAAAACACACAGGAACATGGAGAGATGTATGTTACGGATCACCCGTAGAGACCGCATGAGGAACCACTGGGTAAGAAAGAAGACGGGAGTCTGTGACGTGATTAGAAGAGTGAAGGCGGTAAAATGGCAGTGGGCGGGCCATATTGCTAGAAGATATGACCGGCGTTGGACGTCCAGTGTCATCAAATCGATCCCAAGAAACATCAAGAGACTGAAAAGAAGACCGAAAGACTTGTTAAGTTCTTGGGGCAAACTTGGAGGAGGGAGGCAGTTGACAGGGAAAACTGGAAAAGTCTGGAGGAGGTATTCACCCGTCAGTGGATTGAAGAAGGCTGATGATGATGATATATGTGCGCGCGTGCGCATGCGCATGCGTGCGTGTGCTTGCGTATGCGTGCGTGCGTGTGTGGTGTGTACATACACACCTATATACACACTTGCATTCTTATACGTACGTAACTTCCATCTTTTACACCTTTCTCTTCTTTTTTCGTTCAAGGCTTTCCTTCATCCACGGTTTCATGTCATGCTTCTTATATTCTCCCCACTTCTACCCTCTCTCCCACCCTCATTCAAAACCTTCCTCCACATCGCGAGTTCCAATCTCTTTTAGCCCCAAAGAAGGAGAGCAGGGGAGAGGAAGGAAATGAAAGATAGAGGAGAGGAGGGCGAACTAATTTTTTTAATCTCACGTCGCTGAGTTCGGTCAGTAAGGAAAACGGGAAAATCCAAGGGGTGGGAAGGAAAGAGAGTGAGTAAGAAAAAAGAAATATCGGAACCCATGTTAAAAGTAGTACCTTATAGGTTAATGTCGTTTAGAAGAATTTAGTGGAGTAACTCCCTGGAATTCTTTTCTCCTATGATCTATTCCCGTAGATAACCAGTTGATAATTAGGGTAAGCAAGTTAATTAGTTCTGGAGAGAAGGGAGAATCGATTTTTTAAAACACTTTTACATCGCGTCAAATTTATTTCTTTATTTATCACACATCAACAGTTCGACCAAAATTCACTTAGAAAAACGTTTTGTCACACATGGGGTTTGAACCATTTAACTTTTATTTGTGAGTCTTTGAGTCGGACACCTTCCCCCCTCGACCATCCGACCAGTTTCATTTTTGGCGATTTATATTAACTACTAGAAACTTCTTTGAATACTATAAATTTCATTTGAGTATTAAACTATTCAGTGTTCACATTACTAATCTGTTATGTAGAATACTATTTATTTAACTGTGCAAATTTATAATTAGCCATCTTTGGTAGTTGTTTCCTATTTTATTATTTTATAAAGACTATTTCATCTTCGTGTTCTAACGATGATTTCGTTACGCATTTGTCCTGTATGACAACAATTATTCCAAACTTATTAAATTCCGTATTCCATAATTATTTTCATGCATGTAAGAAAACGCATTATTAATAACGGTTATAAGACGAAAAAGATAAAAATAAAATTAAGTAAAAAAATTTGTTAGTGTATACACACTTTTAGTTGGTGGCTTTTTTCTCTTCTAATTCTTATATTTCATCTTCCTAATAAATTAGGTCTTATTGTTGGCCACTTACTTAACATATATTAATGCCGCCCACTTTTACGAAGCATACAAATTTTTTAATAATATTTTTTGTCCAGGAAAAATTATTTTCTACCTTTGAGTGCAATTTTAAGTAAAAGTGTGTATACACAAAAAATTTGTTTTACTTAATTTTATTTTATGTTTAGTATTTCTTATCCTTGCGCAGAATCTTATACTTCTCACCCCTTCGGTAAAGTGATCGGCTGTTTGTCTGTCATATTCTGTGTCTTTCATTCTGCATTAAAAAGACTGATAGGTTCATGGATTCCGTTATTGTTTGAAGTACTGCGCTAAAATTTTGGTGAAAATTCAGTATATTGCATTAGTATTAAATACACATATTTTACAATAAAAAATCAAAGTTTGTGAAAACATTCGAGAAAAATATTTTGGGCCATTTAACTTACGTCCAGTCATGGACCCTGTACGCTAAAATTCTCTATCGGCTACAAAAAATACAGGATTTTAGGGAAGATAAGTTCTTAGCGTTACCCAAATAGACCGAAGTTAAGTTTAATCTAATAAATAAAAGAGGATGTCTGTCTGTCTATTTGTCTGTCTGTCTGTCTATCTGTCTGTGGTAGCCATAACTCATCAGAGAATAAAGTTAGGCGCTTGAAATTTTGATAGCAGCTTCAGGTTGATCATGGGAGTTGCAGTGCCGAATATAATTCAAATCAGCCCACGGAGTCGTGACCCCGGAGGTCACGGATCGGTCGGTCAAAATTTCAGTTTCTTGAGGATATCTCAGCAACTATTGGACGGATTTTGATGAATCCTACACCAAAATCAATGTTTTGATGATATACATTTTCTAGCTGAAAGTGGATAAAATCAGTCCACTGGGTCGAAAGGTCTTAATGTAATGGCCGGTTCAAATTTTGGTTTTTTCAGTATATCTCAGCAACGAATTTAAATAGGTTTAAAAATATCAATTTTTTATCAGTTATTTCTGTAAAACACAATTTTCGCATTTATGGCATTATTGAAGTATAGATATTTACTACCATTCCATATCTTACGTAAAAATTGTTGTTGAATTGTTGTTTAAATTGTTGTTTATTTCATTGAAATAATTGTTGTTTTTAATTGAATTATCTTCTAATCTAACATATAAAGGAGAATATTTGTAAGTTTGTTCGCTTTGAATGCTTTTTAATACGAGATAGGGAGGGAGAGAGATGGATGGTAACGGAAGGGGGAGATGGAGAGAGGGAATTAGAGGGAAGGAGTGGAGAGAGGGAGAGAGAGGGGGAGAGATGGAGGGGGAGGGAGGGAGGGGAGGGAGGGGGAGAAGGGAAGGAAGGGTGAAAGGGAGGGGAATGGAGTTTATGTTATTTTCCTAAGATTTTCTTCCGTCATTCATCCAAATAGGAAAATGCGGAGCGGTTTTCTTCATTTTAGCTTTATACGACGGGTATATCTGTGTACTATCTTATTCTTGCGATGCTTACATGTTACACGATCGAAGTTTTAGATTCACTAAATCCGTTGAAATTCAACGGGCACTCCTGCTAGTGGATAATAAATGAAACGGATCATTAGGTAATTAAAAGTGCAAGGACAAGTAAATGGTAGAGTCCACTGTTGGAAGAAGTGGTCAGCCTTAACGCACTGCAGAGGTACCAAGGATATTAAAAGCTGGATGTGTAACATTAAATATAATTTTTGTGATATGCGTATATCCTTGAGTGTATTTACATACTAAGGAAATAATGACTAAAGAATTTCTAAAAATATTTTACACCGAGGCTGATTTCCATAAACGTTAAATAAATTAATACATTCACCATGTAGAGAATGTTGTTCGAACATTTTATAGACTCTGTTCGTCGTAAATACAATTAAACCATTTTTGGCTTCATAATGATTATTGTTATTCATTTAAAAATATTTTCTCAGATTCTTATACTTTATTGGTTGTTTTTATCGATGTCAGCATTTAAGAAGTAAAACTATTTGATAGTTTCAGACTCTCCCTGGACAAAAATTTCCAATTTATTAGATGGCAACTCCTCTTAAGTAATTCACAGGAAAATATAAATCATATCATAAAATTTTCCAAAGCATTATTTTATGTCTGCGTTTTACGACTCTTCGAGACTCGCTTTTCTGGCGTACCACCAAGAGGAAAGGTATTTTTTTCTTAATTTTTGTTCGACGCCTTATATTCTCTCTCGGAGGAACATTATTGGCGGAAAATTTATGTATGTATTATGTTAACCTTTTCCACATTTCGAGGCGAATAAATAACCTTCATCTAACGATAATTGTACAGTCTTCTAAAAGTAACATATGTATATATATATATATACATACACACACACACACTAGCTGCGTGACCCGTCGTTGCCGGGTCATTATTTCACCATTGGAACTTAGATGAAACATAAAAATACCCATGATAAACTTAAACTTCTTTTATGTCCGCTCAAGCAGGCGCACATCGGACTGCTAAGCAACGGGGTTTAATTGTTAACGCATCGGACTGCTATTGCAAGGCAACGGGGTTTAAATTGCTAACATAGATGGGTGGAAGAAGACTTAAACAGTAAGGTGATACAAACAAAAGCGAAGAATATACTAACTAACTAAACTAATTGTGAATATTATCACAACACGTGATTCAAACAAAAGCAAAGAACAAACTATAAACTAACTAACTAAACTAATTGTGAATATTATTATCACATCACCACTGAGAAGACTTAAACACTAAAGTGATAAAAAGAAAAGCGAAAAACAAACTAGAGTCATACAAACAAAAGCGAAGCACAATAACCTCAATTTAGAGGAAGAAACAGAAAAATAAAATCTAACTAACACGTTACCTTCACTCAGAGAGTGAAAGAAACAAAAACGAAGAAAAAAACACAACAATCGGTTATTAATAACGTGACTGTAGACTTGGCTTCACCACAGTAGCGATATCAAGCGAAAAATCGCATTAATAAGATAGTACTCCCTCCCCCTCCCTTCCACCCTCTCCTTCCCTTCTCCCCTCCCTCTCCTCTCTCCCTCTCTCTTCCTCTCCTCTCTCCCTTTCCCTCCCTCCCCCTCCATATCCCACCCTCCTCCCTCTCTCCACCCCTTCCCTCTAATTCCCTCTCTCCATCTCCCCCCTCCGTTACCATCCATCTCTCTCCCTCCCTATCTCGTATTAAAAGCGCAGTAAACTTTTTAGTGGTTGTGGAAGATCTTCAAATTCTGGTAAGCGAACTTTACCATTCGAACAACACATCCCATGATTTTCCTTGGGCCATTTTTTCGCGTGACAATGTCCACAAATTTTGTCCATGTCACGATGGTCAGCGTAGTTTATGGCAGGATCGTATGAAAACGCTGATTTGAATCCGTGGGTTGGATGCAACATTCCTACTTTGAGCCGTGCGAACTCGTTGTTCTCTTAATGGGTGTCTCTCTGTGTACTTGATTCGGCTGCTCTATTTCGAGAACTACGCAAGGGATTTTCATTCAAACGGGGCTCTCTCTCAGGGCTTGTCTCGTCAAGGCGCCTGGCATTGTTCATTGAACGCATTTGAGAAAGTCCTCACTCACATTCTTCGGGTGTTTCATTATTTCTCGATAGCGCTGCTCTACTAGCCCTCGATGATGATTTAGACAACTGTGACCTAACTTTTGGCATTTTAAAACCATAGAAATTTCAAAACACAATCTAACAATAAGCTGTGCTGGAAACTTAACGTAGAAAGCGTGCGGGAATGTACCAATTGAGCGAGCGGAGCATCGAGCGAGTGTGCGTGCGAGACGTGTTGCGCATGCGTAGTGAGCGACGCGCGGTCCGAGCCGCACCGTCTGCACCCCGCATGAAGTAGCGTAGGAAAATGGGTGTTCGCTGAGGCGTGGGGAGAGGGCAAGAGGGGAAGGCGAGAGGAGAGCACAAGAGGGGAATGCGATGCTAGTTCCTAAGATCGCCACCGGGCAGAAGTAGATAGCGCATTAAGTGGCGCACGCCTGGAGTTGCTTTTCTCGCTGACGGAAAATGGGTGTGAAGTTTTTGTTTTTTTCCTAAAATATGACCCTTCAGACCTGAAAAGAATATAGCCTATGTTACTCTTGGAAGTATAAGGAATACACCAGTAAACTCCCGTCCAAATCGGTGCAGTGGTTCTCGAGTTCTTCGGTAACATACATACAAACGAACGATTTTATATATTAGTATAGATAAATAGATAATGCAATCTTTTCCCCTAAATTCTATGCAAAGCATGCTAACGGAAAACCTCCAATATAATTATCACGAATCCGCAACTTTAAAAAACGATTTTCTCTTGACTTCCAATTATAATAAATTTATATCCTCGACTTTGAGAGGCGATGGAAGAAAGGATTAAAGCATCGCTGCCTACATGTATAGACCGCGAAAAGAATTGGGATCCTAAGCGTTTGTTTCCCACGCCTCGTCTACTTCTCTAGCTTTTCGCTCATACGCTTTGTTTTTAATTTGTCACCAACGACTCTTCGACATTTCATCGACACAATCTTCCGCGGTCTCGTCTTCGGAAAAACATCCGTTCGCGATTCATTCCTCGCCGACGGAAAAATGTTTCATCTTCCGCGTTTTCGCCCCGCTTCTGGCGTTCATCTCTCACATCAGTCGCTCTCTTTCGCTCTTCTTCCTCCCTCATCAAAAGAAGTGAATCCCCATCGATCCATCGCTCGTCTTTATTTTTTTTTTTCTCTCTCATCAATCCCCGCAAATATACTATTCCATGCGCGACTCATTCATTTTCATTCCTTCCATTCCAAAAATCCCCAAACGCATAACGATTCCTCTTGATAATATTACTCCAATCCAATCGCCACTCTCCCCTTCTTTCTTTCTTCGTTTCTCTTTTTTTTACATCCCTCTCGCCCTCTGTGATACTGTTCAATCTGCCTCTCTCTCTCTCTCTCTCTATCTTCCCCCTCACTTCTCTGTCCCTCTCTCTCTCTGTCCCCCTCTATCTATCATGCGGATACCGTCCATCTCTCTCTCTCATCATTTCCTTCATTTGCTCCCCTCCCCACCCGCACGCCTACATTTATTTCCATCGCTTCTCAGACATTCGTGCGATTTTTATGGCGTTCTTTTTTTTATCTACTTTAATATTTTATATATTATAGTGTTGAATGTTTTGTTCTTTGAAAGATAAAAAGACGAAACTTGTTGGATGAATAGAAAACCAGAGGGAGAACTTGAATTTTTTAATATTAAAGGCCCATACATACTTTGCATTTTCCTTCTGGGAGGAATTACATCCTTTCAGTTATTCACGTGTCTAATTGATGCTGCCAAATTTTGCGGGTATTAAATTTAGGAGAACCTCGGTGTTAAATTAGTCGTTTTCATCATTTTCATTTAGTTTCTTTTTCTTTATGTGGAATGAACAGAAATTAAGTTTTTTGTTAAATTTGATCGTTTTTTCCGCCGTTTCTTAAATGTACTACGTAATGTTGTATAAATATTGTCTGTCATTTTTTATCTCTATTTCTACATTTATTTTTATCATAGTAATTAGATTTTTATTTACCTGAGCATTAACCTATGAAGTGTCATTTTTATTAACAAAAATGGCATGTATTATTTCGTTAAATATCTGTTTATGTATTCTTATATATGAAAATAAAATATCGTACTTATGCTGACTCTGCATCAGTCTAACCGAGACCGTTTATAAATTTTTGAAAACGTTTTTGCGATGATTGAAGCTTGAATATTTTTGCTTACAACGCGTTATAATTTATTGAATAGATTATCTTTTTTATTTGAAACCATGATCGCCGAAAATATCAGATCTCCGGAATGATATTCTACAAAACTTATAGTACTAGACTAGACTTTCAAAAAAGTCTGGGCCTAACAATGCCTTTAAAACTTTATGGGACACTTCGTTCTCCTTTTCTCCGCTAAAATATGCTGCCGCCCATAACTTGAGTGAAAATAATTCTTCCAGTTTACTTTCTCTAGCCGTTGCGATCATAAGCTGTACGTAATTTGACACGAGCTATAACAGCATCTCAATAACACAACCAAGTCTTCCTTCCTCTATTTCTTTACCTCTTCTCCTTAGCAGATCCCCTCATTCCTATTAACTTTCTTGCATTCGTGTTCTAAACGCAGTCTCCTTTATATTTTCGATCACTTATATCACTTTATTGTCTTTCTCGCTGTTGATACCCCAACTTCCCTCTTTTCTTTCCATCTCCTGCTCTTCCTCTCGTCAAAACTCGACATACTGCTGCATTTTGTCTCACAATTATCCATTAATTACCACTTTTAAAATGCTCACTTGATCATGCTTTCGGGTAAAAAGTTCCCCAACTTTTCCTGTTACCATCAATGTGTTTTTCTTCCGCATTATTATCCTCTTTATTTTTCTTTCTGCCTTCTTCCTTTATCCTCCAGCTTCTATTCTCTCCACCCACTACCCAGAATTTCCTCTTTTATCTTACCTTTCTTCACCCTGTCTCCCTTCTCTCTCTTCCTCTAATCTCGTTTTATTCTTAGAAACCGCTCTACCTGACCAGGAGACCGCAAAACCGTTAGTTATCCCTTAGCATCCCCGAGGCCCTCACTCTCTTCTGCTCCTCCTCCTTTCAGCTTCCTTCCACATCATCCCTTCTTCCATTCCTCTTTAGCAACCTATATCGGCGCAGAGAGAGGGTCTATGTCGACGGTAGAGTACCTTTCTAGCCCTGGGGACGAGATGATGGGAAGGTAGAGAAAAAGATTGGAAGAAAAGACGTACGTACAGGGTGGGGAATAATGGAGGAGGATGAGGAGCGTGGGCTTGAGGGATAAGGGGATAGACTAGGATGGCCCATGTTGCGGGAGATGGCTTCCTACACCGATTTCCCTCATCCCTTCTTCCATCGTCCCTTTCCTCCCCCTCCCTCGTCACGGGATACCGCGGAAAATGGAAGGATGGCGAGAGGGGGAGAAGACACGGGAAAGTGGGGAGGAAAGGATGGAGAGTAGTTAGAAGAGAGGGGAAAAGGAGAGCCTCGTGTTCTGCAACTGACACCACACCGTGGCCGGAGGCTCGGAATGGGATTACGGGACTAACGGCTGGGTATGTGTAGGGGAAGGAGAGCCGGGAATGAAGAGGTAAGGTAACAGGAGGAGAGTGGATTTAGGAGAGAGAGGGGGAGAGGGAGGGGGGAGGAGGGGGTGGTGAGACAAAAAAGTATAAGGATGGGATTCAATATTTCCGCATCGGGGCATATATATATATATATATAAAACGTGCGTGCACATGATTTTAGTTTCTTTTTATTAAATTGAATTCCTCCAAAACTTATTCCGGTCTGGAACCGGCAGCGGTACTGATTCCTAACTTGTCTATCCGCGATGAGCCGAATGATTCGAAAGGAATTTACGTTTTGTTATATCTAGACGCGAACGTCAGTCTGAGTATTATTAGAAATGTGTATGTGGAAATGTTTCGACTCCGTTTCAACTGAGAGGAGCTTAATTTGTGAGGGTCTTCTTTTTTTCTTTCGTCCGATATTTTTTATTCCACTTTTACATTTCAACGATACATTTCCGTTTCTCGTTTTTATACCGTTTGTATGGAACATGTTTGAAATTGGTAACTTTTTTACTTCCGGGAAGGCGTTCGAGGAATCGTGTTGCATCGTGAAGGCAAACATGACCAAATTTCAAATACGTCATGATTGATTGACTAGTGGTTATTAGAGCAAGAAAATCTGTCATGTATATTTTGGTTACAATTGAACAAGATTTATCCAACTCTTAAATAGGGGAATATTGAGAAAAACTCTACATGGGGCTAAATGGTATTTTGCAAATGACGCGCCATGCACGTTGAGTTTTCTACCTTATTTACTTTAGCAACACGTTAACTTTTTCTGGGTGCGTTTATTTTCGTGAATTTATACGAAATAACACGTGACATATTTCATGTGCTTTTTGATTGTGTTATTACATGATATTATTATTATTATTTGGTTGAACTTTTATTTTATATTGTATGTACTTATACTGAATAAACACAAATATTTGCTTACGTTATTACTTTTAGTAGGCGGCGACAGGTTCAGATGGTTTATTCCGTCATGAAAACGTGTTTATTTTCTGCTTTGTACTGATAAATAATAAAGCTAAATCAGAAATGTTATGAATTGAATAAACTGAAATGTGACTATTTTGACCTCCCGAAGTTCTCTATGCGTTGATTCTTAAAACGAAAAAGCATCGACATCGCTTGCACTCTCCTGTTGCGTTCCCATCATCACCATATCCATTTCTCCCGCATAGTTAAGACCTTTTTTCACTACATTAGGGATGAGACGTGAACGTAACTGGGAAATCCACCCATACTCCTTCGTGATGGACTAAATAGCCAATCATTAGAAAACGAAGTAAATCTAGATAACCCTCAAAATCAGCAAAAAGGGTGCTGAGCCATTGGTCATTTCTAAGGGAATTTAGTGAATCACAAAAAGATTCCTAAGACTGGAGTCATTTTTTATTGTGAAAGTTTCCGAGCAACGAAGGCAGGGTCAATTTACTTGTGTCCCCTGGATGTAATGTTGAGTAAATCTTAAAACAACTGTAATTGACGTATTACTTTAGAGCAACTTGTCCCATCAGGACGTATCACCTCAGATATTGGTTAAGATGAAACATTTGTATTATTTTCATTATATTATTTTTAACACCATACTGTTAGTGTTTTATATGTATCTGTCGTTTGTATTCAGGCGAATGGACAATGTGCTTTGGAAAGCAATTATATATCCGTCAATAAATTTATGGTCGGATACATTGAAATTTGTTATGTACCATCTCTTCTTCCTCCAAGTATTTTTATTGCTGGCAAAAGATTTATTTCGTTTTAAATCGAATCCCATGGACCTGTTTTGTTCCTTTGGAATTGAAGATCACTCTCAGAATTAATTTAAGAGTTTATAAAGCGAGTAGCCTTCTTTCGAAAATATACGTATTATTTTTTCGAGATAAAATGGCTTATGTTTCTGAATAGGAGATGCAGCAGCGTACGAGTGTTTTCATCAAACATCCAGCTCTTAATTTGGCTCAAATCATCCCTCCGTACTAGAGACTAGAGTGCATTTTCTAGTTTAATTACACTTTTCCAAGATCAAATCCACGTGTTCTCTACTTGGCGCAAATGAATCTGAAAGGCGTTTTCACATGAAAACGTCGCTGCGGATTAAATATTCAGAGCACTTTAGTTACATGTTCTGATGCAAAAAAATGTATCAAGTCAAGAATATTCCGTTTAAACGCATATACTATCAAATAAAATAAAGTTCAAAATGGAATTATTTGTCAACCTCCCTGTGTATTCAGAATATTTATTCCGAACAGTATCGATAAACGGTTGTTCATAATTTAAAATATGCATCAAAAGATTATCGATTGCTTAGTATTATAAAGCACTACTACTTTAAACCACACTTTTTTGTCTGCTATTCTCAAATTTAACAACGAATGAACTTTTTTAAATACTTAGAATAACTGTAGTTACTACTACAAAATTGATAGAAATATATTTAGCATTTTCATCATTTGAACGAATTTCTACTGACTTGACTGCGATTCGTATTATTCAGTTGTTACTGAGCGGGCCTCACGAAGCAGTTTCAGATTTGCTTCTATGGTGGTTATACGCGCGGATACGAGAGAAAAGAGGGGAGGGTCCATGTCAGCCCAATGGAGGGGAAGTAAGCAGAATTTGAAATGCTTCTATGTGGCGCGGAATATCACATGAAAATACTGCGTTGTCTTCATCTATTGGGGAAATTTGGTTTTACATATTTTTAGAGATGTATTTGTTTAGCTGTTTTGTGGCCTCCATGTGATTTATAAAGTGTTTATTTTTGGTGCGCTACATCGGTACTACGATATTTGCGAAGCGTAATTTAACATATTTCTGTCGATTAAAACAGAGAGTGAGAAATAAATTTGTTTCAAACGAGGTGTACCGTTATTTGTTATACTCGTTGCTTATGAGATACATGAACGACCAGGCGAGCCTCGCAAAGTGACCAATTAGTAACGCTCATCTACACGAAGTAAAACTGTTCCATTGTTTGCCTTAATGAGTCACCGACCGCCACATATTTTTTTTATATTTCCTTAATTTGTCATTATTGGGAACTTTTAGCTGGTTCTTCTACCTCATTGAAATTTTTAACATTTAGTCAAATAAAATCCTAGTAATCTCTCTGTTATCAACTTTGCTTTTTCCTATAGTTTATTTATTTCTTTATTTTATTTATTTATTAAAATCCAAATATTTGACCTTTTACAT
Source organism: Uropetala carovei (assembly GCA_036926305.1). NCBI lineage: Eukaryota > Metazoa > Arthropoda > Insecta > Odonata > Petaluridae > Uropetala > Uropetala carovei. The sequence continues at coordinate 3,586,973 of JAXCHB010000063.1, read as the reverse complement.
TGGAATGTAATAGCCAAATAAAATAAAAAACTTAAACTTGTAAAAGTACGATAATATTCATATCAGTGGTAATATCACGATAACTATTCACATGATTAGTTACGAGATTTTAACTCAATTCAGTTTTCATTAGGAAATTTTTTTCATTGACTTTTATAAACATACAGTATTTGCTTACATACGTTATAGCTTGAACTAAACAATCAAATTAGGATTTAAGGGAAAATTCGTCTCGTCTTACGTCGTCGAGCAAACATTTTCAGGAAAAGTCTCCACCTCTCGTATTCATGGCAAAACCTATGATTAATAGCGCACCTTGTCGACGCCTATCGGAGTACGGGAGAACCGTGGTTGGAGCTTCTGCATCTTGTCTGGAGCCCATGATATTTCGACGTTGATTTTATCAAAAGAAGCAGTGGATGCGAAAGACGAACTATTAATTAATTACGACGGACAATTTATCCCACATCCGTCGGCGTGTCGTATTAACTGAAAACCTACTCCTCGCACAACTTCGTAAACAAGGAAATCTTTCTGTCATTAGATAAAAACAAAGATCCCTTAATATTTTTTTTTAACGGCGTGTTTTTTAAAAAACTTTTCCAATGAATTCTTTAGTCTCAGAACTAGCTGAGAGGTGCAGTTCGATCAAGTCTAGATTTGCAATAACAATATATCAGCGCTTCCAAGCTTAAATTTGGTAACGCTGGAAAGATCTTAAAATATGGTAATTTAATTCTTTAAAAAACTTTTCGAACATTTTTATTTGTCTACAAAATTCCTGTAAATACAAAACTGCACTATAACTTAAATTAAAACGTTGCCCAAGAATCCACACCATTTGGAATCACAGACCTGTGCATACATAAAAAGCTCGAGCGAAAGTATTTCCTGCCTGTTGATGGTAAAATTCGCGGAATAAGAAGGTACAATGTGTAGCATCTACTATAAGAAAACGCTTGATGTCTTTGTCGGTGCCTGACCGGACGGTCCCATCAGTTAGTTATGCAAACTGGCTGGTAGATGGCAGCACTTGCCAGTACAATTAGTGCTGCCCCTCCACTGTAACTAATTGCGGCCGCACATATATTCATTTACGTAAATTGGATGGATGGTAAATACATAATATAATAATAACAATACAATTTATTTCAGCGTTGGCATATACATTTGCATGGTTTCGTCACTTACGTACATATTAACGGGGAACCCAACTTAAAAATATAAATACGAAACAAATACCATTTAAATCATGTTTTAAAATTTAAGAACATTAAAAGAAACCAATTAACATTTAAATGATTTGTTATAGATAACAATAGAAAAAACAATCACATTTTAATTTCTGGTGGCCAATATTTAGCAATTTCTTCTAAAATTAATTGTTATTTTAATACGAGAACTAAATTAGATTAACATTTTGAACAAGTAACGCAGTGAATTTCGAAAGATTTTATTTGAATAATACTTTTGTTGAACTTTATTATGTCTTCTGAACTAAAATTAAGAATTCGTGTCTGCGGTTCCATGGGTAAAATGTAAACACTACCGATACACTCACGTAATTAATTACGTTAGAAAAGTAAAACATTTTACTACCTTATTTAAAATCGATTCGTTCGAATATCTCAATCTATTATTCAATTAATTACGATGGAAAACACAATTAAGATCAATAATTTTATATCTATTTAGAGTAATAATAGGTATTCTTATTTAGGTTCTCCTGTTATTATGTTGACATAAAAACTCATATTCCGCGTAATCAATATTTACTCATCACTAAGACACGCTATTTTGTGATTGTTGGTTGTTTATTTAGCAACTGAATAGAAAGCGTCAGTCGCCATCATCAGAGACATTGAGCTTTAGGAGATTATTCGTTGGTTGGTTTTGGTTAGTTTGTTGTTTTCATTTGCTTTCGTTTCGTGTCCATTTTTTGTGTTCTTTGTTTGTTTTCTTTGTTTTCGTTCTTAGTTGTTCATTTTGTAGTCTATGTTTATATTCTTTGGTTGTGCTCTTGATTTTTGTTCCTTGATTACCTATTTGTCGGTTTACACCTTTTATGCCGGCTATTGGTTACAGTTTAATTCATTTCTTTTTTCTTGGTGGTTTTTACATTGAACTTATATTCTTTGGTTGTACTCTTAATTTATGTTCCACGATTATTTATTTGTCGGTTTACATCCTTTTCTACCGGGTATTGGTTAGCGTTTAATTCATTTCTTTTTTCGTGGTGGTTTTTGTAGTTTTCGTATTGGTTCGTTTCGTGTTCTTTCCACTTTATTTCAAGACTCCTAATGTAGTTTACAGAAAGGAGAGGAGAAGTTTTAGTATGTATCATTTTCTCAAGCTGTCTTCTAAGCGGGAAAAAGTATAACTATTTGCAGTCCGAAATGCACCCGGGCGAAGCCGGGTACGAAAAGCTAGTATATAGATAAAGTCGTTGATATCATCTACTTCTAACGTTAGCGAAAGAAAGACCAAATGTCGATACATCCCACTCTCCTTCGTAGACTCCGCCGTCCCACATGCGAATTCGCTATAACGACGTCGAAATATCCCGCGTTTCACGTTGACACATTTTTTTATATCTTCGACGGGGAAAAAAGGTCACGCTCCGACGACAGGAGGAGAGAAAAAAAAGAACGTCGCCGCGCAAATGCACCTCTTTCTCGCATATCAAAAACTCGAGAAGCGCCCTCCGCATTCGCTAAACGTGTACTCTCCGCAGATTAGTCTTTCCGGCAAGAAAGCACGATCCACGCCAGGGAAGAGGAAGAGAGAGAGAGATAGAGAGAGAGCGCTAGCGCGTGGTGATTTGTACTTGTTTTTTTATTTATTTATTAAGCCGCGGGTATGGTACATTCGAGTCACGCGTGAGGCTTCCTCTTCCTTTCGTGTTTCGGTCGAGGAAGTACTTTTATGAAGTCTCGATTCGTGTGTATATATGCATAAATAAAAAACGGAAAGACTTACGCGGAGAACGTGGAAGGAGGGCAAAAATAAACGGAAAAAATAATTGACCCAGATAAATTGGAGTGTATATGCATATATATATATTTATACATGCATACGCGGCAGAGAGGGAGGGATGGAGTTTATTCTGCGGGCATGCTTGGAGAAAAATAAACGCGATAGTACCTTATTTAATTTATTTCCGAGTCGTTTCGCCTCGGTTGTTTTCCCCCCTAAATGAAGGTATCTCGCGCAAGCAAATTTATCCTCCCGGTAAATCACTCTAAAACTTAACGGTGGAATTTCAAAATGGGCCGCATGTTACGATGCACTGGCAAGTAAAGAGAAATCGGTGACGTTGAATCTCAATGTAAACTTGGCGTTTATTCGACGTGTTATTGCAGCGGAAGTTTGTTTTGATTTACAAGCTCCAAGATGCAGCCATGTCATCGCGTTCGCATGTTTCTCAGGGAACGCAGCGTAATTATTATGATTGCGCTAAAAGTGAAAATATGTGAAAAATACGAATACTAACAACTAATGATTATGATTTTTCTAAACTTTTTCTGTTATTTCTGCCCGACTGTAAAAAATAATCAAATCAGCACATTTAAGATTTTTATTAGTAAATGAAGATCTGATAAGGTTTTAGTTGAAACTGATCAATCGGAAGTGAAGATTTATTCTTGTCGTTTTTCCGTTTTTTCTTCTGTTGAACTCAAGTTGTGTAAATATTTGTTATTATTAAAGTTGTAGAGAGTTTAATTTTCTACAAGTTTTGTTTGAAACACATTTTCGTAAATCGATTGTTTAAGAGATATTTTTATTATTACACACTTTTACTTAACTTCCCTTCGTATTTATTTATTTATTTTTATTTATTTATTTTTTCATTTGTCACGCATCAACGCTCGCTATAAAAATGCGAATATTTCGAGAAAGAATCGAAATAGAAACTAAATTTAGCAAGAATGCTCGATTTACATATTTTAAGGTGATGGCGAAAAAGTCTCAAAAAAGTCCTGGGTTCGACTCCAAGGAAGACATTTACATTTTCCATGAGGTAAAACGTAAAAATCGTCTTTTTGACTTGCAGGCTTTCATTCTTTTTATATTAAATTTAGAAAATTAACCTACAATTTTCGGATACAAACCATTTTGAAGAAAACATAAAAAAAATTATTCTGTTCATCTTTTTCCGCATACAGTTCAAAATCGCTCAATTTAAACGTTTAATTCACACAGTTTGAGGAAATCCTGCCATTTTAACGGGATTTTGCCTTGCCTACCGATTCCATTAGACCTTGATATCATATTGTCATTTCAATCCTTATGGGTGTACACGTGCTTTCAATGCTTTTAGTACGGGAGAGAGAGGGGGGAGAGATAGAAGGCGAGGGAAATTATTCTCATAGCAACCAATGTAAAAAACATTCGTAAGTTATTATATTGAATATAAATTCATTCCCTTTCGTGAAATAATATACGCAACTGTTTTAAGTTTAAGTTATAATTTTTCTCACGTCAGAAATTTTAGTATGATAACATAATTTTAAGTTCCATACTCTCAAGTCGTCTGAATTTTTGTTAAATTAAAAATATTATTCAGTGAAAAGTTCATCAATCAGATAAAACAGGTAAATTTCTCGTTACGCATTTGCCCTCATTGCAGCAATTATTCCAAATTTATTAAATTCTATATTCCATAATAATTTCTCATGCATGTTAAAAAATCAATTTAGAAAGAAACGTTTAATACAACCAGGGCGTATTCACATGCTTTGTAGATTTAGAAAAGACCTTTGATAGAGTTTTGTGGCCTAAGCTGATGAAGGTGTTGAGGAATATAGGAGTTTGATTGGAGAGATAGACGTTTAATCAGAAATCTGTATATGAATCAGACTTAGCAGGTAGTGGTAGCAGGGGGAGAATCGGATTGGGCAACGCTAGGGAGAGGGGTGAGGCGGGGATGCCCACTCTCACCAGCATCGTTTAACATTTTTGCCGAGGAAATGATAATGGAGGCATGGGAAGATGTAGAAATAGGGATAAAAGTGGAAGGGAGCCTGGTTAAATCGATTAGACATGCAGACGACAAAGCATTGGTGAGTAATTAGGAAAGGGGCCTTCAGATGCTAGTTAGTTCCTTAAATGAAGATGCAAATTAATTCAAGGAGAACGAAAGTTATTAGATTTTCCAAAAGTGGAGATAGCCAGGTCAATGTTAGATGGTGGATGGGGAAAGTCTGGAGCAGGTAGAATGTCTTACTTATTTGGGTAGTATTCTGGTAAGTGAAGGAAGAAGTACAAGAGAGATCAGGACAAGGATAGCAAGAGCAAAAGAGGCATTCACGAGACGTCGAGAGCTGTTGACCGGCAGCTTGAGTAAAGAGATTAAAAAGAGTTTAGTTAAAACGCGGATATGGAGTATAGCATTATATGGGTGTGAGACATGGACAATAACAAAAGAAGATGTGGGGCGATTAGAGGCGTTGGAGATGTGGGTATGGAGTAGATTGGGAAAAATCAGTTGGACGGACAGGAAAACGAAAAGGGAAGTTTTGAATATAGCAGGGGAAGAGAAGAACTTAGAGTAATAATGGGTAGACAGAATAAATGGGTGGGTCAAAATTTTGAAAGAGAACGGTTTGCTGAAAGACGTCATAGAAGGAAGAATGGACAAAGAGGTAGGAAGAGGACAGGTATGTTAGATTCGTTAAATAAGAAGGGATAGAATATGAGAATTTTAAGACAGGGGCGCTCACTATTTTGATGCTTAAGATCTACTCTTACTACGACAAATCAACATTGATCTAGTGTTTTCAAATTCGTTTAATTATTAAAATTTGATAGATATGAAGGTCATAGAAATAAATATGCATACAATTTAAAGAAAATAGAAATTACAGTGTTTTAAATATAGAAAATAAAAAATAACCTGGAAAAAATTCAAACTAAATTTTTTTATGGAAATCATTAATTTTTAGTACCTCCGGCGGTAGGTTCACATTGAGCGCTGGATGATCTGCATTTCATGGAATCCACAATTTTTGAATAATTTGGTGTAGAGTTGCTAAGGGAATGTTTCAGGCATGAGTCCAGGTGCTCGTCGGTTAAGGTTGATCAGTATTTTGTTTTATTATTTTCATGCGTGGAGGCGAAACATGCATACACATTGTCCGCACATTTCTGCAAATTGGGTTATCTATCTTCTGAAACATACTTCCAAAAATTCTCCTCAGAGGCTCTTGGCTTTACGACGATATCAATTTGAAGTGTCATTATTTCAGTCTCAACAGCAAGAAGATCCATTTCAAATAAGGTAGAAATTTTCTCTGCAATAGTTTCTACTTCAGTGTGTGCTGAACGGAAAATAAATACACGAAGACACAGGTTCTAAATTTGTAAAATCCTGGAATCGTCTCACAAAATCTGAAGATACATTTTTAACCTGTTCTATATACTTATTCATGTCATAATTTTTTACCATCATTAGCTTCTATATGAGATTTCACGTTTGGGAAATACAAACAATTATTGGTCTGAAGTTTGGATTTAAGAAGCTTTAATTTCTGTTTGAATTTATATGGAAAACCAGTTTGTCCTTGCCTTGTAATTCTAGGTCCGATTCATTCAATTTGGCTGTAAGATCTGTTAAGAAAGATAAATGTATAAGCTAAACATCATTCTCCAGCTGTTTATAATCAACACTCTTTGTGGCGAGAAATGAAATAATTTCACTTAACAGATCCGTGAATCTTTGAATAAATTTGCCCCTGGACAGCCACCTAACATCTGTATGCATTATAAGATCAGAATGCTCAAGGTCATCATTTTCTTCTACATGGAACATGAAAAATCGTCTTTGAAGATTTCTTGCTCGAATAGAGTTAACGATTTGGAATGCAATGCCCATTACATCATCCATATTTAACGTTTTGACGCATATCACTTGCTGATGAATAATACAGTTCTAACTGAGACAATTTGGAAAATCACTCATTTCTACAAAGGGTTATGAATCCATTGTTGCAGCCTGCCATAGCTGGAGCTCCATCTGTTGTTATTGAGACCAGCTTATAAATAGGTAATTGAATAATGTTACAAAAGCTCTTAAAAGCATTAAATATATCTTCTCCTCGTGTTTTACCTTTCGGTGGAATAATTGTCAGAAGTTCTTCCTCGGTAGATAAAGCTTTAAATACCATTCGTATAAAAATAATTAGCAACACCGGAAGATTCAATTTGAAGTGAAAATTCTGTACATGAAAAAATGTCACTTGCTAATTGTTCTTTTAAAAACGAACTCATAATTTCCGCTCGGCGCGTAACTGTATTTCGTGGCAACTGCATATATCATTAATAGCTGAAATAATTTCTGATTTATTTTTAAAATCACAAAAGAACGAATCTGCCACGTTTAAAAAAACTTGCTTAAAGAAGACACCGTCCTCAAATGGCTCCTTATTTTTCGCAAGGTTATGACCAACTCGAAGAGATGCGACAGTGGCCGCCTTTGATTCTTCAGTGTTGGTTTTACAAAAATAGACTGCCGATTGAAGGGCCTCGCTTTCAGAACCTTAACTTTACTCATACGCATTTCACTGTTACGCCGGTAATTAATCTCATAATTCGTATGCATAGTTTTATAGAGTTTTTCAAGATTATCCTTTTCCTTATTGAAATGCTGAGATTACAAATAAAACAGCAACACTTCTTATTGATCATTATGAAAAGGTAATCATTCTCCCACTCTTAGTGATAATAATAAGTTTTTCCTTTTTTCGAATTCATGAGTATATGGGATTGAATACTGTTTTATGTATTTATAACACTTAAACACTACACAGGAACACTCTCATTTCTACAATATTGAAACATAACTGACCAAAAAATGCTAAAGGGCAAACATGGTGACATACGCGCGCACAACTAATTGTAAGCTATTTCTAAATATAATAAAGAAAGAACTAGCCATGTAAACAGGCGATTCATAGAATACTATTAATGTGTCGTAAATACCTAGTCTGGCATTTTTTTAAAGAAAGATAAAGTAATTTTTTAAATTTTTAGTTCACGATCGACTGAAAAGGACTTCGAGATCGACCTGTAGATCGCGATCGATCTTATGGGCACCCTTGTTTTTAAGAGAAAGGCTTTGGATAGCTAGGATTTGGTTGTGTGTGCCTAAAACCTACCGGAAGGTAGAATTACTTTGTATGTGTAAAAAACGCATTATTAATAACAGATATAAGACGAATAAGATAAAAATAAAATTAAGTAAAAAGACGTTTTTAGTGTAAACAAACTTTTCCTTAAACTGCACTCAAAGGTAGAAAATAATTTTTTCTTGGACAGAAATATTGTTCAAATATTTATATGCTTCGTAAAAATGGGTAGGTTTTTCTCTTACAATTTGTATATTTCATCTTCCTCATAAATTAGTTCTTATTTTTTGCCATTTACTTAACATATACTCATATTAATGCCACCCACTTTTACGAAGCATACAAAATTTTGATACTATCCTGTTATCTCCTCCCAAAGGGTATTTCAATGTTATAATGACTTGGTTGACATTTTTATAATGCATTGTTATTATTTGCCAAATAATAAAGAAGATGCGGTAGCTTTCCTAACCCATGCCTGATTGGCCGGTCTCGACATTTACAAATCCAGTCATCGGACAACGGGGAGGGATACTTTGGTTCCAGGCGAGGCGAAGGGCGCGGTAGCGCCCGGAGACGACTACCCATTAAAACAAAGCGAGCCGAAGGCTCGTCAATATATCCTACCATTTGCGGCGCAACAGTCAAGAGGATATAACATTGAAAGGATATATTGACGAGCCTTCGACTCGCTTTGTTTTAATGGGTAGTCGTCTCCGGGCGCTACCGCGCCCTTCGCCTCGCCCGGAAACAAAGTATCCCTCCCCGTTGTCCGCTGATTGGGTTTGTAAATGGCGGGACCGGCCAATCAGTCATGGGAAGGATATTTAACGTTTCCTTAGCGACCTTAAAAATTAATAATTTTTTGGGGGAGATAACAGGATAGTACCAAATTTATTAATAATATTTTTTGTCCAGAAAAAATTATTTTCTACCTTAGAGTGTAGGTTTAGTAAAACTTTGTATACACTAAAAATGTTATTTTACTTAATTTTTTCGTCTGAATTTATGTCAAGTACGTTGCTAATTGTTTCCGTTGCTTTGATAAAATTATCTAATTGTTGATAGCGATGCCTACGCTGTCAGAGGTAATTTTACTTTCGCATCGATATTTAGTTATCTCGAGCAACAGTTAATAATTTTGTTTACTTATTGTTTTTTCAGTGTGAAAAGTGATTCAAAGTATTTTCACTGTGAAAAGTTTTCTCTCTCGATGAAAGCACTGATATCACAGGTTGCATACCCAATGTAACTGGAAGAGATAACAAAGTTTATAAATATGTTTTATAGACATGTTGGCCATATGTTGCTAGGCTTCCATTGCATTTTATACAATCAAATATTTTATGCGAAATTAGATATAAAAGTACTTGAATATGTAATTACATTTGGAACAACAATTGTTAAATTTATGGCTTCACTTGATCTAAATAATATACAATTTTATTGTTAAATTATGCAATTTTAATATACAAAAGCCTTCGAAATCAATCCTCTGGTACTCAAATGTATATGGAAAGTTGTGGTGTCAAATATTTTTCCCGCCTGAATAAGCATTTTACAGAATCAGACTTTCATGACTAAGTTGAAAAAATTGTGATATTATAAGTTTAATCTCGAGGCGAGATTTTACCAGTTCAGAGAATTTGATATAAACGCAAAATTTAAAAATATCTCCAGATACGGTTATTTATTAAATGTTGAAATATTTGAGTGATTTGCATGAATTTGACATGCAACTAATTGAGTTCCAGTCAATTTCAGCTTGGAAGCAAAAAGTTTTCGATTTATGGCTAGAACTAGACCCAATGGATAGAGATCGGTTAACAGGATTAAAGCATAAAAATGATGAAAACGAAGCAAAAAACTGAGAGATACCATCACTGACAGCTTTAAATCACTGGAAAAGTTGCGAGAGCTACATTTAATGTTTTTTATTCAACTTACTCTTGTAACTCTTGGTTTTCAGCTCTATGCCCCATAAAACTAAGAAGAATATATATAATTATACAAAGCTGTGTTTCAGATAAAATTAATTATTAAATGAAAATAAGTTTATTCGTATTTAATTATTTACATTTTATCTATCAACTCGTATTATCAATTAGAAGGGCAAATAATCTTAGTTACAAAAGTTTTTCTTAAGTTTTTTATTTTGACACAACACAGAAAAGGTTCGCACATTTATGTATGTAGCAGGAAAAGGTATGCCATCAGTGATCTAGAGCGACTCGTGCTTACAGTATATCAAAGGTTTCCCATTCACAAGAAACTTATTTTGTTAGCGAATAAGGCTGGGGAAAAAACAGGCGTCCTTTTTAATAGTCGGTATCATTAATAGGATAATTGTTGAAGTTTACGCTCTTATTTACTGACTAGTTGAAACGCCCGGCCTTGCTCGGGAAAGTTTTCTTTTAAGTAGCAAACGATTTTTATTGCTCGGGGCAAACATTCCCCATTCCTTAATTACGCAAGCGATGCTTACATTAACATTTACTACTTTATGTATTGTATTGTAAAGCTTTACCATTAATATAATTACGCATTAACATCTTACTTAATATTCACATGGATAGATGCACCGAAGCCTTTAAGGAAGCAGTAAAATTTTGTGGATTATGTCACTACTATTAGCCAAAAGTAAACAATAAACAACATCTTGGTTACCAAACAAATGTAATTATGTTGCGATGAATCTTTCAATGTTAATGGTAAAAGATAACAATGTTCTAATATTCGTTAAAAATCATTTGACTCACTTTAAAAGTATTCATAGACTATATTTAGGCATGAATCCATTTGTACCCTTTATCTTGGCGTTAGCTATTCTTCCTCTACGGCGCGCCACGGCGTGGATTTTCCTTGCATTAATCTTTACATGGCCATCTCCATTTGAAGAGGACAACAATTAAGAAATTTAGCTTTGTTGCTGCCTGGAAACACCGATAAATTTTGCGCTTAAAGGAAATTTTCGAGCGATTTAGCATGTAATACCACGAAACGAACAGAATTAAAATATTCAATCTTTTGTGCATAAAATAAGCCATTTCCCATGATCGTAATTTAATATTTAGGTATATTTGTATCCACATCAGTGAAGGGCTGCGTGGCATTTTGGGGTTTCTCCACACCATTTCCCATGCATTCTTTGGAAATAGTATTTTGTTGACCCCATGGGGTATAAGAGACCCCACGGTCTGCAAACCTAGACCAAGTTCTTCCTTTGGTCCATGGGATGGCCCATGAAAATTTTGAATTCGATAGCTTCAACGGTGTAAAAACGTATAAAGAACATAGGCACACACACACACACACACACGAAAATATTTATAAGATTTACTCATGCATTTCATGTATCCTATGTTACACAACATATTCAAAGGAATTTGAGCTTAATAATGTAATAATTCCGATCCGGATTTCTAGCATAAATCTTTCTTGGGTTCCCGTTTGTCTCTCGCAGACAAGTTGAGAACTCCGTCTTGCAAGGCGTGGCCGGTACTCTCGTTCCCGGTAATGTCGCTCCCGGTAATTTCAGTACGGCAATCTCGGTCCCAGTAATTTTATTCCCGCTTAATTTCACTCTTAGTAATTTCACTCCCACTGACTTTATTATTTTTGCAAATAATCAGTAAATGTAACATTTATTTTTAAATAGTTTATGATAGGCGTAAATACTAATCAATGCCTTTAATATGAGTTTGTTGAAAGCAATTATTATTGATCCTTTTAACATTAAAAACCAAATTTTTCGCATAGAAATTTAGTTAAATGTTGAGAACGCTTAACTACTCAAGAAATACGTTTCTTCATGAACATTTCAAGGCACCTAGATTGGGAAACACTGTTCTATAGTAATTTACTAGAGAATTATCTAGCCGTTTTATTACTGATATTAAATTACAGAATAAGCAGTTAAGTCTATAAAATTTTCAGGTATTTTATAACCTTGTTATGGCTATTGGAGATACCTAAGATAATTACTTTTCAATATTTTATAATTCGATGATTATTCCAGAATGCTGTATTTTCTTAAATGTTATATCAGAAAAAATCGATTTAAAAATTTAAGGATTCATAGTTAAACTTAGTTGTTTATTTAATAAGCAAAGTTGTTTGTAACAGAATGACGAAAATTTATCTTCATTCTACAAATTAATTCTCCAGCAAACTTTTGTGTAAAATATTATGTTAGGATACATTTTTCTGTAGCAAGGATACTTTAAGTAAACAAGTCTTTTTAAAGCAACGATTTTCCGTATGGGCCTTAATTGGGTAATTTTAATATATTTTCATTCATTGCATGCCAAATTTTTTACCCATAAAACATCTTTCTTTAATTGTTTGACGTAATAAAATTAGCCAATATGCACCATTTCATTGTCATGTATAAGTTAGAACTATTTTGTACATTTGAAACTAAAATTTATATCGTTTTACATAACTAACCATAGTCTTTGTAAAATCAAGGAGGTACTTTACAACTAGAATTATTATTCAGCATATTTCGTAATAATTTACTAAATGCCTAAAGCATGTGTTAGCTTAGGTCATTACCCAAAATTAACATAGATATTATCCTCCGTTTTTTTTCCCACATCCTTAAAATTGAAAAAACTCCAAGATTCTGTTAAATGCGTTTCAATTGTACCAAACCAGAAGGCGATATCATTTGGAAAAGAACTCTCTTATTTCGAAACGAACCGTTCGGAAAGAACAAAACCATTACGAAAACATTTCGAACTTTTTTCCGAATAACAGCGAATATGGTTTGTTCGGAGGGGAGCGTTCCTCTTCAGCTTTTGTCCGAAGCAATCCCTTTTCACCGAAACCGAGCACACACGGCATTAGATAGTTGCTACCGAAGCGCACGGAGAAAACCTTTTCCCTTCCCCTTCCCTCCCACTTCCTCTCTCTCCACACACTCCCGAAGCAAAGTCTTTCCGACCCACCTGAAAAACCCCCTTTAACCCCTTTCGCTCCGAACCAGGAATTCGAGCTTTTTTTTCGACCATTGACCCTAACCTGTAATGGCAGTCGATGATAATGACGCCGTAAAACCGTAGCCGCCGAGGAGGAGGAGCCGATTCCTTCTTTGTGCGGCTGCATAAGGCCACCAGGGAAGGGTTTAGGGGCGAAGGGGTTTGGGGGGCGGGTGGATCGAACGGCGTGGGAGGGAGCCATGCGTGGAATTCCACCGCTTGGAGAGAGAAAGAGGAGGTGGAAGATTTGGTGTGGTCCCTCTGGGATGGGAGAAGCGTCGGTGTGGGGTTAGGCGCTGGTTTTTTGGTTTACGTTGGGTAGGGGGTTTACAGGAATGGTGGGGGAAGTAGAAAGCCCCTTACTCCTCCTCCCCCCCAACCCCTAGTTGCGGCGACTGGACCATTATTCCACGGTTGAACGGATGCCACTCGCGATGGTTTGGAGGAGAGCAGACCTAGAGGGCGTGCGCGTGTGTGTTGGGAAGTGGATGGTGGGGGCGAATGGAGAGGGAGGGTGATGGAGGGGGAGGGATGGGAAGGGAGGGAATGAATCGTTCTCCGGAGCGCCCCGGAGAGGGTTTTGGGTTTTTTGTTGTAACAATGGCTTTTCCGAAAAGAGGATCGGAAAAGCTATCTCTGGACCATTGTGGGGTAGGGTTTCCACCAGATAAACAAGCGGTGCTCTCAACGATCAGAAATTCCGTGGGCACTCACTCTCTCTCTCTCTCTCTCTCGCAAGGGAGAAGGAAAGGACAAGAGAGGTAGAAAGGGGTCCGAGAGAGAGAAATGCAAAAGGGGAGAGTGGGTGCGTGTGGAGAGGTTATGGAAAAGAGGAGGCGACGGGGATTTCAGAAATGCCTGCGACGACGATTGACCGTGGGGATAAGAGCTTGCGGATAGAGTATCGTTTTCCCCCTTTGAGTAATTATTGCATGTGTAAATTATGAACACTTCCGGTATTTAACCCTGCCTCTTATAAACACGAGAGCAAGCACTCTCAGGCATACAAACATTTTATCCTCCCCTCTTCTTTCGTCTCAAATTACGCTCTAAAAAGCATGTTAAACGTTCCGAGTATATTTTCATTTTTTTTAATCGCCAGTTCTTTTAAGCGACTCGTAAAATAGAACTTGTTTTTAAAACAATTTATGACTGATTCTTTGATAAATCTGAATGGATCTTTAATTAAGTACAATTATTATTTAAACAATTACGTATGTGTATTTATACACGTTTGATTGTACTGATTTGGTAAATAAGCATAAAGAAGAAAAATGAACGACGGCAAGAAAATCCTGGCTGGCCTTCTAGATCTTTTTAAGGAATTCTGGTGAATGTAAAGGTATTAAGGTCAGCAATAAATACTACTTATTTCGTCCATGAGATCGTAATTTATTTGCAGTAAATTCTACGGGGCAGAATAAGAACCGTTTTTGTAAGCAAAAACGTTAGAAGGAGCTTAAACATTGAATATAACGCTCAAGTGATTCGGTAAGGTTAAGAAGATTAAAGTTGATGGCGTAGAATGGAGATAAGGACGTATATAGCTGAAAGCATCTGCACGAGAAACAAGTTATAAAGGTGAACCTTTGATGAAAAATGCAATGGTACATGGCATGAAGGGGTAATTTCTTATTGCGATGTAGCCCTTATTCGACCAGTACTTTCTGTCAGTTAGCTTCCATGGATCTGAGAGATGGGCAACGAACTGAATAATCCGCTCTAAGGTACATATCCGGAAAGATGCATATTTGCAAAGAATCTTCTGTGCAGAAAACAGAAAGTTGATTTGAAAATGTGCAGTATATATCAATACGACAGTTGAAATATTGAGCAGAAATAAAAAGAAAGAGACATCCAATATTTCATGCGACAGATTAATTCATTAAAGTTTAATACTAGTTGGAAAAAGTATTATATTATATACCTATGCGAAGTTTCGTGACGATATCTTCAAATGTGTGGATATGTATAGAGAAGAAACAAAATCTGAATTTCACTTTTATATATACGTATATCTATATCTGTGTGTGCGTGCGCGCGTGTGCGCGGGTGCGCGGATGCCTGTGTGCGTGCGTGTGCGTGTGTGCGTGCGTGCGTGTGTGCGTGTGTGCGTGTGTGCGTGTGTGTGCGTGCGTGTGTGTGTATAGAGAGAGACAGAGAAGCATAAACAATGAGTTGAGAAGGGTAACAGATAAAACTAGGGAAATTTGGATAAAAGAATGATGTGAGGAAATACTTACGAGAGAAGCAAAACGTATTGATAGAATCACGACTAGAATAACGAAAGCAAAAGCCGCTTTCAGAAGAAAGAAACTCCTACTAACGGGAAATATACAGCAGGATATCCACAAGAGGTTGATAAAATGCTATGTATGGCGTATAGCTTTGTACGGAGCAGAAACATGGACGCTAAGGAAAAATGATATTAAATACTTGGAAAGCTTCGAAATGTGGACATGGAGAAGAATGCTGAAGATAAAATGGACAGATTGGGTGAAAAACGAGGAAGTACTACGAAGAATAGGAGTGAAGCGAACGATTATACGAACTATCAGAAAGAGGAAGGCGAAATGGATTGGGCATTACCTGAGGAGAGTGTCCATGATTAAAGAAGTGCTAGAAGGAAAACTGGATGGAAAAAGAGAAAGAGGTAGGAAAAGGTTTCAGCTGATAGACGACTTGAAAGGAAAAGAGAGCTATCAAGACATGAAGAAGACTACGGAAAATATGAGTATATGGAGAAGCAAGTTTAACCATGAATAATCACGGACCTGTCTATAGACAGACTACCTATGATATATACTATATATATATATATATATGTATATATATAGATTAGTATTTCGATCTATGTATTTTTTTCATATAATTTCAATTTTCATGCTTCAAGTGAGGCATACCTTAGATGTGAGCGGTATTTAACCTTAAAAATCATTTGGCAAGAAAATGCGATAAATGTGAAGCGGAGTCTGATTGAGCCCTTCAAACCTATTATTCGGCGAGCGAAGTAACAGAGAAAAAACTTCCTAAATACACCGCTCCCGCATAAAAACGAAGTTGGAATTAAATGACGGTGTTTGCACTTGACTGCATTCGAATTACCCATGCATTCAATTGAACCCGATCTCTTTTTTCGAGCGAAAAATCGTAAAGTGATACCGAATATTCAGTATCAAAATAAATGTTTCAAAAATGCATTTATTTTGATCGAAATTTCGTTTGATTTCGCTCGGAGAGATGTATCGAATTCCAAATTGCCCGTGACTACTGGGGGAAAAAAACTTTGAAAATTTGACGAATTTCACTTTAGCGTTACTAAGCAACGGATGCCGAATAATAACGAGATTTGTCATTATTTTAGGAAATTTAAAATTCGGCATCCCCGATCACATCGCGCTTTACTTTTTTGTCGTCTCTTTCGGCTGCCGTTCTGCCTTTTTTTGAAAAGAAAAAGTTCGAGTCGATCACCCACTCGATGAAGTGGTTCGTCAAAAATGGTTAAAAGCCTGAAAATATATATATCGCTTCGTGATCGACCATATCTTTGAGATTGTGTTGTTTAGAGAACGCAAAACAGAGGCAGTATGTTATATATTTCAATCGCGATATCCCCGGAAAACTTTTTTTTTCGAAATTCGTGTTATTCCCTTTTCCATTTCCTTTCTAGAATTATGAAAAACCTCATCGAAGGTCATTTTCTTACTCTTAAACCTCTCTTATATTCTCTCCCCCACTTCTCTCACTCTCGCCACCTTTCACTTTTTCGTACGCTTTAGGGCCTGTCCCTCGGGACCTTGCTCGTGTATTAAAAAGTATAAAACTCCATCCGTTTAAATTTTTCCTCAAGTGAATGGAGGGATAATGGCGTTAAAGTTTTCATGAACTCGACCAAAATAAAAGACAATATCCCCTTCCAGTCTTTCTTTCTAAAAAGGAAAATACGAAAACATGGCGAATTAAATGTTATTTTTTTCCAGTTCTCTCTGCGCGGATAAGAAAAAACGCGCCTTTAGTTATAATGCGAAAATAAAGTGGAGGAAAGACGGAATTCTGTGCATCGCTTTTCAAGTAACTTTTATACGAACTGTCACGTAATGTTCTGTTTGGAAGGTTTATTAGATTTGGAATAAGAGAGGTAATTGTATTTGTATTTTTATGACTGCGAATTACCTTTTTTAACTACTCAAAAATCAACTTTGAATAAAAGTTACTTTGAGCATTTCTGATTGTCCCCGCCTAAAATAGGAAATCGGAGGATTATCTGTCGTGAGAAACCTAGCATACGAGTTTCCTCCGTAACTTTCTAATTTAAGGCACCCAAAATACGTTCGATGCTCGATTATGATTTTGAATTATACGCGTTTAACGTCTCGTAAATAATTATCCGAGAAAATGCTTTCCAGTTCAGAGGGATAATTTGCACCATTTAGGAAAACTCTTCGAAAAAATATGCTCTCTATTTTAATCATATTATGGACAGCGGGCAATTTGAAAATAAATTTCAACGAATTACCGAAATAAAATATGCATCGCTCCGTTATCACGGTCTGCTGAAATTACATTTTCATTCGCCCAATTAGATTTCAAGTCATGCATTCGGTGCCTCAATTTGACTGCGAGTTTCGATCGGTTCTTTTACCTTCGTGAAATGCTTTACGTTAAATAAAAAATATCGTATTTTTAGTAACATTATTTATTTTTCCAATTATTGTAGGCTAGAATTTTTATCATTGAGAAACTCATATAAATTGAGTCATTGTTAACCAAGTTACCGTATTTTTGCCTGATTCTTTTCTTGTTTTCCTATTTGTCATGGGAAATTTCTGAGGAAAGTTCTCAAAGTCCTTGCGTGTCGGGAGTAAAATAAGTGACTTAGGCAGTCAAGTTTATATTTTCTCTCGAATAAATCTCTGAAAATCGCCGTATCTTTAAAATAAGCGAAACGTTCGCTGTTTTTATCACCTGTTACGATAAGCGCCATCTGAAAACGCATTATGAGAAGTTGTATGGTCCAATTTTAAAGAAGTTTAAAACTTACCGCTCCCTTCCTATCCTTTTCTCCAGCTCCTACTCCGATATCCTTATTCCCTTCCTAATCTTCTCTAATTCTTTTTTTACTACACCACTGTCTTTCCTCTATCTTTTCCTTCTCTATGCTCTGTTCCTTTTGCTAGACTATGAGCTCAGCATAAGAGAATGTGAAACGTATTTATCGCTTAAATTAATTTCGGATTCGGTATTTGTTTCTCCTTAATACATGTCGGTGTATCGTAGTTAAAAGTGAGAGATCACTCAGAATGTCGTCATCAGAGACCCATAATGTGTATGTTACTTCGGAATGAATGAGCGAAACTTTTATTTTTCTGGTCGAGAGACCACGATGTAATACGAGAGTGCGTGCGCGTAAGAATAAAAGGAATGGGGGATGAAATGAGGGATTCTGTCCGGTCGAGGGCGAAAAACTAAAGGTTCTCTTGAAAAAAAGAGGTGGAGTTGGTTCTGAATAAAAAGGGGGAAACATATTGCAACGCTTTGTTCTTTCATAAAATCTCAGTTATGAATTTTTCAACTACAATATCCGAATGCGCGCGATTATTTTTTTTCGATGTCATGGGAAAATATGGCAAATGCATTTGTCTGTTAAATTAAAAAACTAAATTATAGCAGAAAATGTATGCGTTTTACTGCGTTGACTTTTTCTCGGCAAATATTCCTTATTTAACAAAAGACTGGGAAAGTCGCTTAACATATAAAAACTATGCATAAAACAACAGAAAAGCGTGTTTGGCAATGAGAAATGTTTTGAAAAAGAGCGGAGTTACATACAGCCTTCTTCACTGATCTTGGCGCTTGATATAAGGACCATTGTCTCGTAATTGAAAGATTAGTTCACAAATTTTTATTAGTGATAAGCGAGAGTGAAGTATATATCAAGGGCAGACTCGCTGATTTATTGTGTATGTATATAAATGCAAATGTTGAAGAGCTTTAATTTGAACACCTGTTTATTTTTACTATTATATCAAACACTTAGGTATAACCTTCATCCCGAGCATTAACATTTTTCATTTCTATCTATTTTTTATAAAGTCTTTCTTGGAACCCCGGCAATATTCGTAAAAATGTGGCAGTTTTAATTTTCACGGTATTTTCATTTTAAAAAGAAACAACGTACAATTACAGTATCATATTATTCAGAAATCAGATATAAGTATATGCAACCTTTGTTAAAATTTGTAGCATGGACATACATCTTGATTGCCTTCTCATAACTCAGTGGTAATTATAAGTCCTTTTTCATACATTTTATTTAGCACGTCGCTATGGGTATGGGTTGTTTTCACATTTTTGAAAGCATAGGAATATTTTTGCCTACATTTATCACTTCACTTCAATTTTTGCTAATTGTCACCTCGCTTCTTTAGACCAGTGCTTCTCAACCGGTGTGCCGCGCCACATTATTGTTCCGCGAGGAAGGGGCTAGTTTGCCGCACACTCCGAGGATATTTAATTTTAAATGCTTTTGAATCAAACAAATTCGCATAAATTTTATGATGCAGGAATTTAAAATGAAACTACGAGAGGACCTTGACCTTAGCAACGATTAAAATTAGTATGCTACCTTTAGATGTATTTTGGCTAAAAGCTAAAGGTGAATATCCTTCAATATCTGTATAATCAATGGTAGAAGCTTTCATGTGGTGGAACTGCGTCATATTTAATAAAACCTGATGATGACTATGATTAGTCGAAACATGTCGTAATTTTTACTTTTATATTTTGTGGAACTTTTACCAATTGTTTTTATAGCTTCTACCGTTTTATGGTTTTACAATTTTACATTTTTTACTGGTTTTATTAAATACTTCAATATCTGAATATGCCATCGACATGACGTTCCAAATTCAACAACGTATTTATGCGAATTTAGTTTTTCGTCAACGGCCCATATTAAAAATATTAAAAGGGTCTGTTTAAAGAACCAAGGTGAAGAACTTCTTGAAGTTATTTCTATTATTGAGCCAAATATAAAGCGTCTTTATACCAAAAAGGCCAGCCTAAATTTTCCGTCTAAGAGCATAACATTTTTACACGTTGAATTATGTATTTAATGTACAATAAAATAATAGAATTATTTTAATATTGCTTTACCAATAGTAACAATCTAATATAAATAAGACTTTTACTTGTTACGCTAGTTTTTTCTTTAAAATGTGTATTTACGCAGTGAAATTAATTAGGGGTGGTTTGGTGTGCCGCGATGTTCTTAAGCATGCATGAAGGTGTGCCGTGGAGCAAAAAAGGTTGAGAACACTTTAGACAACTGCTAGTTTTATTGTAATAACTTTTGTTCTAACTTCGCTCTAGCCATACACACAAAAAAATCTTAACATCTAACGAGTTTTCCGATAAAATTAACTATGTAAACTTACCCTCTTGATAATATCATTGTTGGCGTAAGAATGAGATAAAATCATCGATCGATCGGCAAAGAATCCGTTGGAATAGTTTTTCCTTCGACAGCATTGCAAATATCGTTACAATGAAAATGGGAATGCATTCCCGAATCAGAATGATTCAGCTCCTTGCTCTATATAGTTGATTAATCCTCTGCATGAAAAAAATAAAATACCTTCCATCCGACATCTAGAGTTTGCTTCTCCCTTCTTCTCCCCACTCCCCCTCCCTCCCCCATATCTCGTAAAAGGATTTTAAGTTCATATTAGCCGAGCGTATTTCCTCTACGGATATTGAAGCAAAGTGCACCGCCATCTTTCTTACTGGATAAAGGAAGATATATGCTCCTTGAGCCTGGGCAAATACTCACCGTGTGCCTTTGAGGCAAAGTGTGGAGAAATTATAAGCTCATTCCGCGGAACCATATTTGCCGAGGACTGGATGAAGATCGTCTTGAATCGCAAGTCATGAGAGAGAGAGAGAGAGAGAGAGAGAGAGAGAGAGAGAGAGTGGGGAAGGAGGGAGAGAGTGGGGCGAGGGAGAGTGGAGGCAATAGTTATGGAGAGAAGGAAAAGAGCGTTGAGTCTCTCGAGTTCAAGGAGGATGAGAGGATGAAAGCGGGCGTCAGATGGAGAGGAAGGGGTCGAAAGGAGGAGGAGGAAGATCCAGTGGAAGTGGATGGCGGAAAAAGGACGGAAGGTCTCCTTAGGGAGAAAGAGGAAAAAGAGAGAGAGGTGAAAGATCTGCCTCTCTCAGTTCGAGGAAGCTGGAAACGCTTCGCTAGAGGGGTGAGTTTATTAATGCGAGGGTGACGGCACCTTAGATGGAGGATAAAGTGAAAAGCAATTAGAATAAGGCTGCCGTATCCACCTTCGTCTCTCGGTTCGATTTTCCGATCTGTTCCGATTTTATTCTTTGCTGTATGGTTGAATATTCGTTATTGTCTTTCCATAGGCTTATATATATTTATAACCCAGCTGAATTTTCTTATTAGATTATTTGACCTGGCCTTTGAAATTTTTAAAGATGATTTCTCAAGGAAACTGATCCGAAAGAACAAAAAACTAATATGGAATTTTACGCGAAGGTGTGAGACAGCATTTTAAAATATAGCCTTCTTCCTTCGATTTAATGTTGATTCTCAAGTTTTATTATATTTATCGTCAAATACAAAATGATCCGCATAATTATGAAGAATTTCTTTCTTCTTCTTTTACGTTGATAACGCCTTAAATAGAAAATTCCCGACTTGAATTCATTCAGCTAAATACTAGATACAACAATATTATGGCATGTTTTTAATCGTTAGATGTTTAATAAATTACATCATGCACACATTTATGATTAACGTAAGAATGTAAAACTAAAGCAATTTTTGCAGAAAAAACAGGATTTGACTCCGGTGGGGGCAGGTGCCCTTCGTATGATGCAATTAGTACGGCTTCAAAGTCCACTTCCTGGAGTCCTGAGAGACGAGCACAGAAAACGCATGAATTTTACATTTTGCCTGCCCAAAGTCATTAAAAGAATACTAGCAATCGAGCCGGGAATTATGATAGGCATAGGCGGGGAGTGGGAGGAGAAATGAACATGGCGCACTACTGCGCGTTTTAAAGCCATCCGTGGCGCAGCAGTTTTGGTCCCACTTCCAGGCTAGGAAGTGGCCATATTCTCTTCCAATCAAAGCAACATTCAGCCTCTTTGGAGAGACATAATTCGGAAGCACGATTTACTTAACATATTCTGACTTTTTTTAAGTTGACCCTAATTAACTATTACTATTTTAATAACCACTACTAATACATTCGAGAAACAAGCTAGATACAAGGGATTAGCTTAAAGCAAATAGGCAGAATTTAACCCGAAAATTCATGATTGCATGAAAAACGTACTTCCCTAAAAGTAAAATAAAAATGGCTTATATTTAATAATATCGATTGTAAACTCTAATTTAATAGCAAGGTAACAATCTAAAGGCAAATTTTACTTGTCATTCACTCGATCAAGGGTTGGAATCAGTGGACTATGAACTTTGATAAATGATACTATTCCCATTCGAAATCCGATGATTCAGAGAATTTGCACTGGGATGATGCCGAAGAGATGAACTTTATCGTAAGATATTTGTGACCTTCCTTCAAATCTTCTCATCCAGAGAATAAAGATTCCTCACACATCTGCGATCCCTTTTATTTCAGTTTGAATCCCATGCTTCTAACTTTTCTATTGTGTTTCTTTTCTTCAAGAATATTAGAACCTGTTTTTCTTTGTACTATCCTCTTTCGGTCGTTTGTGTATCGAGTTTAATATGTACTATATTAATGAGTTTTATCCATGATCTGTTTCCCTTCTGTGCACATTTGAGAAGTTATTCCTCCTTTGATCAAATTCATAGAATCTCCGGAGGTAGTGCGAAATAAATCTCGTTTGTCGCACAGCGTATTTCATCAATTAACTTATTCAAATCATGTAATTTATATACGTGCATACGTGTCCATGATAACCGTATTTTTGCACGTGTTTCCGATGTATGGTTACATTTGTTTAAACACTTTCTGTAATATCAATAATTGACATAAGTTCACTGATAAAATTCCATGTATAACTTTTTATCATCAACTTTTTCGCAGATTTTCTCCAAGTGAGCGAACCCTAACAACTCTATGGATATTTTGTAAAAAAAATAAATAAAGGACTTTGCCAATTCTTTTGTTTTCGCGAATAATATCCTTAAATAATCGTCCTTTTACTGCGCGCAAGAGCAAGGTAGAAATCTTTAAAGGCACATAACGCTACTCCTTCACCAACTTCCGTTCTCCTCTTTCCTATTCTCTCTCTCTCTCTCTTTCTTTCTCTTTCCTCGGGTAAAACAGAGGTTTTAAAGCCTCTTTTCTTCCACGTTGCCTCCGAATAATTCCTTCCATTGTCGGGAAAGCAGGCAATCCGAAGGAATTGCTGACTGCTCGGATTCATCGCGAAGAGCGTCCCTAAATTATTCAAACGTCTACCTTTACTCGTGACCTTCATAATGGAAAGGAGGATGCAAATTACGAGTTTGTCATTCCGCAATTAAAGCTCCTCAACAGACTACTGAGATTTAAGTATCCCTCTCGCTGTCCTCTTCCCCCTCCTCCCCATCTCTGCTAGCATGACTCTTGGGATAAAAAAAAAGCGGCACAACAACGCATTTGATGCTTCCATTGACTTTTGGGAACGAAATAAAAGAATAGATAAGCTGCTGAAAAGTTGGAAAAAAAGAAGGGAGGTAAATAGGTAGTTGGAGCAGGGAGTTTAAGAGATAGAGGTAGAGTCAGGAGGTAGAAAGGGTGAAGGGTTAACCAAGGTCGTATGAGTGGAATGGAGAAAGGGTTTCCGGAGAACCGAAAATAGGAAAGGTAGAAGGAAAAGAGGAGAGAGTTAGTGAAGAATTGTGGAGGAGGAAAGAGAAAGTGTGGGAAGGAGGGTGGGGTCGAGGGTAGTGAGGAGGCAGGTGGAAAGAACAGCGTAGAAGCGAAAAGGAGAAGATTTCGAATGTGGAGTGGGTGTGCGTGTATATGGTTGTCTAATATATATATATATATACTTGTGTGTGCGCGTGCGTGCGTGTAAATGCATATAATCCCGCTGCAGCTACTACCGTTATAAAGAAAGTTTAACTACAACAAAAACATGTCCCGGCCAACTTCCCATCGCAAGAGTACTATGCTATAATCCATTTTCATAAGTGCTAATTTTGAAGTTAAGTTTGTTACTTTATTGAATCTAAGATTTGATTTTCATCCAGTAAAGTTGAAGTCACAACTATTTTGTTCGAAAAATATCACAAAGCTCCATTTGAATAAATAATCATTTTACATAACATTGAGTAATATTCGTTATAAAAAGTATTTTGCTCGTCTCCCATGAGTTCGTTCTGACTAGATTTATCAGCAATAATATATTATGTATATACCCCCACCTCAAATACCATATCATCCTTTCCATGAACCCCATCCTCTTCCCATCCCCTCTACCCCCAGTGAGACAATTAGTTTTAGTTATACTCTTGTGCCGAAGAAGGGCGGATGCCCGAAAGCTCCAAGCAAAAGCCTTCCTCTATCGCCCAGGACGTCCACAACACCAAGTGAGATGAGCTGTTCTAATCCATTCATCCTTAGTGAGCAAACCCTTCCACGTTCCCACAAGGGGAACGAGCGCGGGGTGAGAGCTTCCGAGGGCGTGCGCGTGCTTTCGTCCCGTGTTCCCTTATGGCGAGGCTGAGAGAGTTAGCCACGAGGATTGGGAGAAGGGGGTGAGGGAAAGAGAAGGAAGGCGAGTTCGGAGGCAGTGCGCGGGGATGAGAGATGGAGATCCTCCCCCCATTCCTTTCTCTCATACTCTCTCTCCCTCTCTCCTCTCCTGCTTCCCTTACGACCAAAGTATCGAACTTCACGCAGCAGCTATCGTAGGTTTACGAGACCCATGCGGAGGAACTTCAAGCAAGGCCTTCCTCTATCGCCATGGACGTCCACAACACCAACTTAGTGTCCACTGTCTCCCTCCTATGTCTCTCAACTACTAGTTGCAATCTTACGTGTGTGTGTGTATGTATATATATATATATATATACACGTACATATATACATACATGCAAACACTCAAGAGACTAAAGGAATCGGAAAGGAAGAAAAATATGTAAAGAATGGAAGTAAGAGAGAAAGAAACGGAGTGAAGGTTTAAGGAGAGAGAGAGTTGTAGGCGTGAGTTTATACATGTCGTGAGGTGGTTTCGGAGGGACCTAGGAAAGAGAGAAAGGATGAGAGCAGAAGGAGGGCGCCACGCGTCGCTGCTCCCTCCGGGAGAGGCTCAAAAATTCAAAAATAAAAAAATTATTTCCCCTACTCTTTAGCTCTCCCTCCCATGCTCTCTCTCTCCATTCCTCTTTTGACTTCCTCCCTCCGAATCCTCTCTCCGTTTCTTTTTTCCATCCTTTACTCTTCCAGATCTTCTCTCACTTTCCTTTACTTTCTCTTCCAACGTACTGGGTGATCGTTTAAAGTGAGGACGCTTAATTCTAATATGAATCTCGAGTAGGGAAGAACTTGAAGCGTGAAAATTGGTCGATAAGTCGCCTTTGGACTTCTTCCTATGTAATCCGCGCACTTCGGGTGATTTGAAAAACAACATCTCGCTGCTCATCGGCAACATCTCACACTTCACATTGTTTCTTCCAAAATGCTCCGTTGTGCGTAATTGTGCGGAGGACAATTTCAAAACCTTTCGTAATAAATCATTCATTTTTTGCAATAATTCAATCGAAATAAACTCATATCAGCTTACAGAATAAAGGGTTCTCACTTAAAACGAATACCCTTCTCAAACTGTTTCTCTCTCCCTCTCTCTCTCTACAGCTCATTCCATTGCGTCCTCTCCTTTTATGAATCGCTTCCTCGTATTTCCGTGTTTTTCCTTCTCCCCATCATGTCAATCAAACGCACCACCTATCTCTGTTAGGTTTCCTTCGTGCATTTTACAGTCGAATACTTATCTCTCCTCTCATCCACATTCTACTTACTACCTCCTTCTCTTTCTCTCTCTCTCTCTGACTGCCTTTTCGGAAACTCCAAAAAAAACTCTTCCTCGATCTACGGTAACTTTTTCTCCCTCCACCCTCTCTTCTCTTAAATTCAACTCGTATCCTATCTTCTCTCTCTCCAACTCCCTTCCTCGAGTATTTTTTGTCTCTTCCTCCTTTGCTCCCTCTCTCTTTCTCTGTTTCTCTCTCCTCTGCTGTTTTCTCCTCTTAGCAAAGGTAAAAGGAGCCAATAGCTGGCGCTTCTAACTTCCCATGGGAACGATCCCTAGATGTTCTTTTTTTTTAATTGTTCCTTTTTGTGGAATTTTCTGATATGAAAACGGTGTCTTAAGACTTCTTCTCTTGCTTCTTTTCACACAAACCGACTCTAAAAAAATACTATCCAAGAAGAGAGGCGAGGAGAAAAGGGGAGGGCGATAAAGAAGGGGAAAAGGAAAAGAAGTGAGAGAGAGGGATCCAATATCAACATGTAGATCGAACTTAGTTACCTACTAATTAGATATTTTAATTGGTAGTTGTGTAGAAGTTGCAAAAAAAACAGGCTATTCTTGTAGTCATTATAGCCTCTTATTAGCCGAATATCGTTCTTATACATGATACAGGTATTTATTCATAAAATACAGAGGTAAGGCGAAAGGTATCCCCATAAACCTACCTATCATTAGCGCCTCCGGAACTGCAATGGACGCTAAAGACATTAATTACTAAAGATCCTTCTACATCCCAGATGATCGTGTGGGGTTATCCTTAAGCCACGCTTGTTAAAGCAAACAGTACAATATCGGAAAAATCAACATTTACTTCTCACACGACGATTTTCAAGCCCTTTTCTTGCTAGAAAGGCATCGCATATATGTATATTTTAAATTGTCCAGCCACTGACATCTTAATATGTGGTGGGAACTCAAGTGTTACATTATTACTGGGAGATAGGAACAGATCATACGGAAAGAGAAGGGGAATAATGTCAGAACTTAAAGAAAATACAGAAATGCAGAGACAACCTCGTGCACCTTCGATGGGCCGCCACCGCAGTCAAGGTTTGACATATTTCAAGTTTTGAGGAACAAATTTGTTTTTTTTTTAACATTTGAACCACTCCCTCTTTTTCGAGCTCTGCTGCAATATTTATTGCATTATATAATGGCAATCTTTTATTACCATGACACGCGTGACTCTGAAGTTACCAAGGTGAAATTTCGATCCACTTTAAAATATTTACTCACAAAGGATTTATAGCAACCTTTAAAAATAGAACGTTATCGTTCTCAGTTGGCATCGGAGATTCAGCAAAAGACAGTAAACAAGTACGAAGCTGCAAAATTCATGCTATTGTTTAATAAGCGCTTTTAACGTGAATGAAATTTAGTGTATAATGTGTTCAAGCTTTTAACATATAATTTTTTTTATACTACTCTCGGAAATTCCTGTCGTAAGCAAATAATTATACTACTCTCGGAAATTCCTGTCGTAAGCAAATAAAGAGTTGCGATCGTTAAATACACATACGGATCAGAAATCAAATCTTTAAAAAATCTCTCTCTAAACGCACATACACATCTCTTTCTACTCTCCGTCTCTTTCATCTAATACTTTAGCTAACTTTACGAGAGAACTAAGGGGTGGAATGGGAAGAGAGAGAGAGAAAGATGGAGGATGAAAGAAGTACAGAAAGATAAAAGGGGTATGGTGGGTTTTTTTGATCGAGGGAGGGACAATTCTCCAAGGAGTTTGGTGGGCTTCGAGTCCAGAATTCCGGTGGAGAGCGATTTTCCCGGCCGTTAGCGAGAATCGTCGGATGTTGGGCAGAGAGGGGGATGGAAGTGATCCTCGCTTGATCTCCAGGGAGTTTTCGGGAGGGGATGTGGATGATGACCCTGACTTTGCCCTCCATCCTATATCCCCACCCGTTCTTTCCTACCCCCACCCATCTCATTCCAGAGGAAAAAACCTGCGCCTTTTTCTTCTTTTCCGGATCTCCTCCTTCACTTCCTAAATCTTTCTTCCCATCCTTTCCATCTCTCCTCTCTCTCTCTCTCTTTTCCTCGTGCCATCCTTTCTCACGAACTCCTCCTTTCCCTTTCTTTTTTGCGATTTTTTTCATCATTCGACTCTATACGCGCTTCTTAACGCACAAAAGGGACCGCCCTGACCGAGCACGAATCCTAAAGCGCTGTTCCTCTTATATTCACCTCTATCTCTCCATCCATTCCTCTCACTCTTCTTATCTCAGGGTTCCTCCTTTGTATTTTCTCTCTCTCCTTTTTGTCTTTTTCTCTCCCTCTCTCTCTCTCTCCTTTTTTCTTTTAGGGCTTTCCTCTTCATTTTTCTCGCGGATCTACTCGCGAGCCGTCTGGCAAGCTAGCCTCGAAAACTTCTTCCGTATACATTATCATCTCCAACAAACTTGGAAATTCTTGACCCCGATGCCTTCTCCCAAAGCTCTCTCTCTCTCTCTTACTTTCTCCTCTCATCTCTTTCTTTCCCACTCTATCTATTACCTTCCCTTTCTGCATTGCTTCTACCTTTTGCGACTTAGGCATTTCCCACTCGCGCGTTTTCTGCTTAATTTAAATGTCTTCCCGATGAAAAAATAAAAAATTCCGCCGCCTACTTCTCTATGAACGTTTTGCTGAATCCGTGCTCCGCTCTCCACCTCTTTCGCGAGGCTGTGTAAGCAAAATCTTTATAATTTTTTGTTTCGAGATTTCCATACTTTTTTCCTCGCGTTAATATAAACTTAGGTTGTAGTTTACACGAGTTTTTGGAAGACAAATACTCTCACTTTCTAATTGGAGGAGTCGTATTTACATGGAACTTTCTATTCAAATAATATCGACCAAATGTAGAGGAGGGACTTTATTAACGAACTCGGAGCATATTTAGGCATCTCGGAGTTCAAGAGATAAAACTTCCACGCTGAAAAACGGGCTTGAGTCAGGAATCAATGTTTTCCATGAAAACGAATTGCATTTCGTGGCATGATATACTTGATTTTGATTTGGAGTATTTGTTTGAAAAATTCTGTGAAGGTGTTGAATTAGAGCAAAATCCCCGACGCGTTAGTTTTCCGATGGTAACAACTTGGCAAGTTTTGTACCTAAATATGAGGTAATATATACTGATTATAAATATAAAACTTAGTAAATTTATTTTATTTCTGTAAATAATGTAAGTTTTTTAAACAAAATATCAAATTTGATGAATCATTTATCGTAGTAAGATGATGCAAACTGGGCAGAAGGTGAGAGTGAATTACGGTAAACTCGCATGATTAACTTTAATACGGGAACAAATTTTATTCCCTAAAGTGATGGCAAAGAGGTCAATGAATGACCAGCTGAAACCTTTGTATTATTAGCCGTTTTAAGATCGCATCTCGAACTGGTAACAGTCCAAATGATATTTGCAATCGTAGAACTATCAGAAATACTTATTTGTATTCTGCGTAATTTTCGCAGTTATGTTGGAGTTTTTAATGTACCTATCTTATTAGTGAAGGAAGATGACACGCGCAGAGTTAGTGTCAGTTTTGTTACACATGGAAAACTAAAATATATCTTAAGAGATAACTGCGCAATAAGAAACGAAAACATTGTGCGCGTGTATTAAAGTAAAAATTATGCATTGTAAGCTTTAAGCGAGACTTTTATTCCCCCAAATTTCTCTCTTCCTCATTCTCCTGTAAGACAGTACTCTTTTTACATCTCGCAGATCTTTCTTTTCCTCCCTTATGCATTCATGTATTTCCACTTGGGCTCTCCTTCTCTCTCACCCCTTCCCCCTCCCCTCTTCCACTCCCCTTCATTCGTTCTATTCACCTATCCTCCCCTTTCTCACGCCAACCCATTTCGACTCTTTTCATCTCCACCTCCAACTCCGATTCTTTTCTCTTTCACCAAAAAAGATCCACTATCTAACGCTCCCATCTCTTCCCGTTATTACATCCCCCCTTTACCCTTTTTTACAATTCCTCCAGACTCTCATTTTGCCGACTTTCCACTCCACTCACAACAAACCAACCAACCCAACCACCGCCGCTGACATTTTATCCCTTCCTCTTAC
This sequence comes from Uropetala carovei, assembly GCA_036926305.1. Lineage (NCBI taxonomy): Eukaryota > Metazoa > Arthropoda > Insecta > Odonata > Petaluridae > Uropetala > Uropetala carovei. Next base: position 3,556,764 of record JAXCHB010000063.1, on the reverse strand, counting down.
CGCTTTTGCTCTTCCTCCATATCTTTCTGTCCGTATCCCTCTACCTTCTTCGCTCCCTCCGTTTTTATCTTTTCTTTTCTCCTCCCTTTTCCCGTTTACCACTCATACCCTTCTTCCTCTTTCCTCTTCCTCCATACTCTCCCGACTTCTCTCTCTCTCTCTCTCTTTCCCTCATCCCCCTCTCTCTCTATATATCATCATCATCATAGGTAGTCTGTCCGTTGACAGGTCCGTGATTATTCTAGGTTAAACTTGGTTCTCCATATACTCCTATTTTCGCTTCTCTCCTATTCTTCGTAGTACTTCCTCATTTTTCACCCAATCTGTCCATTTTATCTTCAGCATTCTTCTCCATGTCCACATTTCGAAGCTTTCCAAGTATTTAATATCATTTTTCCTTAGCGTCTATGTTTCTGCTCCGTACAAAGCTATACTCCATACATAGCATTTTATCAACCTCTTGCGGATTTCCTGCTTTATATTTCTCGTTAGCAGGAGTTTCTTTCTTCTGAAAGCGGCTTTTGCTTTTGTTATTCTAGTCCTGATTTCATCGGTACATTTTGCTTGTCTCGTTATGATGCTTCCAAGGTATTTCTAATCTGAAACTTGTTCTAATGGCTTTCCTCCAATACTTATGTTCAAATTTTCTTATATATATATATATATATACTACGGAAGAGGAAAGGTAAGTAAGGATATTTAGGGCAACTAGGTGTTGAAGGAAACCCAGTGAACACTTACCGGAAGGAGAGCCGCTGGGGTGTTGGAGAGACACATTTGTAGAGGTTAGAGCTTTCGGAATGATCCCTTCGTCAGCACAAGAGAGTTGTGTCTCTCTTGTGCTGACGAAGGGATCATTCCGAAAGCTCTAACCTCTACAAATGTGTCTCTCCAACACCCCAGCGGCTCTCCTTCCGGTAAGTGTTCACTGGGTTTCCTTCAACACCTAGTTGCCCTAAATATATTATATATATATATATACATCTCACACTCCCATTTACTCTTACTTTTGGATTTAACTCTTTTGTTCAGGTTGAACCCATTTTTTTTGTTCTTCTCTACCTTGTGTTACATCTCATCCTTCTTCAATTTTCCTCTCTCATATGCTGGGTTTATTTTTCTTCGTGTAATTTTTCCCTGTCACTTTCCTTGTATACTACTTATATAATTTCCCCTTTCGTCTCGTCATACTTTTTGACGAACCCCCTTTGATATTTCTAGAAATTTAATTGTAACCGCTCAATTTATTACACTTTCTTTATTACGTTTTTCTCCGTGTCTTTTACTAGATCTTTTAGAATCCGCTCATTTTTCTCACTTTCTATCTGTTTCTCCAAGTCATTCATGTACGAGGCGTTTTCTGTCTTTTTCTCCTTCTCATATTATCCCTTCTTTTCCTTTTCTTTCTGTTTTTATCCTTCTCTTCTACCCATCTCTTTTCCCGCGAAAGATCCTTTTCCTTGTCTCCACGAGTTCCTCGACTCGACTTGGAAATGAACGCACGATGAGTTTTCCATTATGATCCTTCTACACCCTCACTCTCTCTCTCTCCCTCTCTCTCCCCCACGCGCTCCCTCCCTAACTCGCTCCTTTTTCTGGTCGATTTCCGACTATTTTTCTATACTTCCGTTTACCTATCCATCTCTTACCATCTCGTGTGAAAGCTTACCGCCATTTTCCCTCGGTACCTTCGTGCACCCATTCCTTCTTCCTATCTCTCTTCCTTCCTACCTCTTTCTTCCTATCTCTTCCTTCCTATCTTCTCCTAACTCCCTCCTTCTTTCTCCACCCTCCTGTTCCACCCTTTATCCTCCTCCTTACTCCCTACTCATTCCCTTTTTTCTCTTCCCTTACTCATCGCTACCCCCTCCTTTCACCGCCTTTCCTCACTCACTCCATATTCCACCCTAATCCCCCACTGAGGACGTCAATCCCCTACCTCCACAGCCTCCGACACCACTCCCTCCCTTTTCACCTCCCCTTCCCTTTAGATATCCGCCCACTCTTCCTTATAAGCTCCACTTACTGCCTCCTTTACTTTTTTCCCCCCCTCTTCTGCCCCCTTCCCCTCAACCAACCCACCTATACCCTTTCTCCTCGTTCGAATCCTAGCCTCCTCCCTCTTTATCCCGATCCAGGGATGAGCATCTGGTCGGGTGAGATTTGAAAACGCGCGCGAGGGGTTCGGGACGGATGGACAGAGGGAGGGAGAATGTTTGGGAGATAGAGTGGAGTATGGTTAAGGGGTGTAGGGGGGAAGAGGTAGATGCCGGGTTATTTCCACAAAAAGGATACTCTAGCGAATCTGACCCATTCCATCCCCCCTCCTTCCTTTTCTCCTTATTCCTTCCTCTCTCTCTCCCCCTCCTTCCTCGCTTGGATAGAACCAGCTTGGATTCATTCTCCTTTCCTCCCCAATTCCTCCTTCATCGGCGTAACTCCCCTTCAGTTTCATCAATCGATTGGTTGGGGTGGATGCGTTTCCTTGCAAAGCCGCTGATCATTCAGAATCAGACTCAAAGTCAATAGATTCCAGAGGGAGAGAGATGAGAGGAGAGGAGAAAGGGAGAGAATACGGTTTCCGTTCATGAAATTTCATGCGAGTTGGCATTCGAGCGAATTGGGGGAAAGGAAGAAGTAAGAGGGGTAGAAGGTGTTGTGGGGTTAGAGGCGGAGTTTGAGATAGTATGCGGCGTTTAATGTGCTATGCGGAGTAATAACTTTCCTTGTTTGCTCGGAGAACTTTGGTGAAGTAAGGTGGCGGCGTTTTTCGGCCTTTATTGATTTGCGAGGTTAATAATGAAAGAGGCATGTGAATCGGCATATTACTTTCCCGTTTAAGGAACCGATATCCCTTCTTCCTGCAGTGTAATATTTCCTTAATTGTATTTTTTCTTGTGTAATTCGTTTTTTTTTCATTTCCTGATTGATTTCATTTCATTTTGCAATTTGCGGGAGGTCTGATCTATCTCTTGTCACAAAATATTGTCTCTTTGCCAAGTTATGCAATTAAAAAAGAACGTTTTGAGGAAATTATTCTTGGACGAAAATATTTTTAAATGACTTTTATTCTGTTGGTAAAAATCTGGCTAAAGTTCTAATATTACTTTATTATGTACATAGGAAACTACATTTATGTTTTACTTTCTTTCTTTAAAGAAAATGAAAAAAATGTTTGATTTTTCGCTGAGGTAGTTTTCTACCAAAAAACTGTTTTAATAATTTTGAACCAACCGATTGATTTGCATGTTCACGTTTCTGTAAAACGTGTATTCTTTAACAGTTTTATTCATGATTAACTTATGTAAATCCTAGGGAAAGAAGGAAATGTTTACATATTTTCTTTTCTCAATATTACTGTTTTTGTAATTACTTTCCTCAATGATGGTTAAATCTAATTCAGAAACATTCATCCGAAGCGATAATAACCATAAATCATTTCAAGGAAAACTATGAAACACAACACGACAATACATTGTTCGAGGCATTGCTGTTGTCAGAGCAACACATTATTCCCTCGACGGGTAGTGTCACGTCTGCGTCACTCAAACGCGATCTTTGGAAAGTTTAAGCAAAGAATGCAAACTTCTGAGGTGGAAAAGCTCTTCGCGCCGATGCATCTCCTCGCGGATTCTTCCCTTCCTACTTCTCTCTATTCCTTACACTTCTCTCCTTGCCTTTTATCTATATTTGCCTCTCTCTCTCTGAATCTTCTCTATCTAAATTCCTCTCTTTCCATCTCTACTTCTCTCTCTTTTATGCTATACGCGATATTCTATTTGCTTATCATTTCATCTCTAAATCCTTATTTTCTTTCCTGGCTTTCTTTCTCCTTATCTCTATTTCTTGGATAGCGGCTCATTAATTTTTTTCAATATCTCCGCAGGTATAGAAGATGGAAAGCTGAATTTATGAGCTTATATTTTCCATTGATGCCACTTGCAAACGAGGCTCCAGCTACCGAATATGTGGCAGCGTAACCACATGAATAATAAAAAGACGCTCTAATTGTATATGTAACACTACTTGTTCTCTTATGCACTCTTTCTTCACTTTTCTCTCTTCGTTTATCTTTCCCTCTTTTTTCCTTTCCCTTAAACTCCTCCTTTTCCCACTTTCTTTCTTTTTCCATCTCTCGCCCCATCCGTTCTCCGTGACGTATGTCCCTTCCTTTTTGCACTCCCTTAGCTAAAGTTCCCTCACCTCGTCTCCTCCACTCCCTCCTTACCTCCCGCGTCTCCTTAATTGATTGACATCTTGATGGGTCGGAGGCCTCTTTTTCGAGCAAGCGTGCCCGGTGACGCCTGCCGCCAGACATGAGCTCGAGGCTGTAATGCGGGGAGGCGTGCTATGGCGGCGTCGCTAAGGCTCAGAGGCGGGAAAGAAGAAGAGGTGGAGCAACTCATCGGAAATGACTGGCAAGGTGCCGCATAATCACAAATCCCTCCGAGAGTGACTCTAATAATTTATTCGGTCTCGCTATTCCTGTCTCCGTCTCGCGTTATTTCCCTTTTATCGATCTCGGAGCTTCAACCGCGTTGTTTGTGGTTCAGGGAGAAGGAGGAATCGCGTGATCTTTCAATATCTTCATCAGTCGCGGTAATACGTAGCATATTAGTAGACTCTTGGTTAAATGTGAAATATGGATGCCAAAATCCCCTATTTTCTCTTTAAGTAGTAATTTTAGAAATTACGCTGAGTCGATAGCATATTCCTTTTAATGAGGTTCTTCTAGATCAGAGATCTTCGGGCTTTTTTCCTGAAGTACTCATTTGTGCATTATTTTGATAGCCATGTATCCTCGGTTATATTTGTAGTGATGATAAAGAAATACAACTTGTATTAAAATACATAAATAATATTTCAAGATAAATGAAAATAAATTAAAACCAGTTAAATACATTTCTATTTTAGGTTTAATAAACTACCGTGTACAACCTCCTGCCTGCAAAGGGGCCTACCGATCTCTCAATAACTCCCTTTTAAGAAGATTTCATGGAAGAGATGCGCGTAAGTTAAGAAATGATTTTTCTATCCCAATTTTCCTTAGTCGGTAAAAACATGCCTGAAATATTTTATTATGTACTCGTATACGTAACATCATAACATCATGAAAGTTGAAGTAGGAAGAAAAATTTTTATCTTTAAAAGTTTACTCTTTAAAACTCTGCCCGCACCCCCAAGAGTATGCCTAGCCCCCGGTGTAAAATCTCTGCTCTAGATGAACCGTGGACAAACTTAGTCAAGAAGACGACTCGCAAGTCGTGAGATCACATGTCCGCGAAACTGTGATTTAATAACTAACCGTAAGATTTAAGATATGCGATTACTTATATATATTTTCGAAGTAGAGAGCGGAATGGGGAATGAAATTGGCCTGACAGCTTAGTTGGTCAAATAGCTGTTCGGAAATGGGAATATCAGAATTTTTCTCCTTCAGTTCTTTCAAGATTACGTTTATTTATCCGCGGCCTTGCAAATAAAACTTCATTTACCTGCACTCCACCTTGATCACTTACATAGTAAATATTTGTATTCATAAACATTAAACATCTTATGTAACTTTACGATATAAAACGCATTAAAATAAATTTTCAGTTACACTTCAAATATTTGATCCAGTAAACCCTAAACAACGCGGGTTTCCCCCAGCGCTGATATAATTATGCACGTTTAAGTAAATATGACATTAATTTACCAAACACGGAAAAAATAAATCATACGCGGTCTTCAGTTGGGAGCGAATTACATTTTTTACACATCTATGGGTAGTGAGAAAGCTCTTTTCCTATACGAACGCATGGTTTTTTCCATAAGGAATTAAATTTTCGAGGCGCATTTTCCCCAACGTGGCTCCTTATAGTAACGTTACCCACCTCTCTCGCTTTGCACCAGAGACTACTGTATCTCTTTAAATATTTCCCGACGCTAACTCTTTTCCGGCTCTTGACGTTTAAATATTGGAAACTCCTGTTCATAACGATTTTTTAAATTTCACGCATTACTTGGTTCACAGAGATATGAATATAGAAATTCGAATCTAAAAATATATCGTATAAATAAATTGAAGCTCTTCGCAATAATGAAAGTGTGAGAACAACCAACGACAAGGACGATCAGCTTAAATTATAATAAGCAAACATTTTTCCTGAGATTCATAAGTCTGGTTTACTATTATAGTCCTTTTCTACTCTTATGTCGTCTGACCTTCAGACATATATTTACGTCCAAAGACGGTAGCCAATCACAGCTCGGACAATTGACTGTGGCGTGGAGAGTTAGTTTCTCTCCGACCATCATGCTCTTTACATCGCTCCGATTTCTACATTGTTTCCGGTGTTAAGGTAAGGTTTTAATGCTCTATCAAGTAAACTGGGCTCCTTTGCGCAAAATATGACAAAGTCATTTGATATTTTCCGTTCGAATCGCGCGCTGCACATACTGGTGGGATAAGCTAATGCTCATTGGCCGTTCGCTACTTCAAGGACAGATGACATAAGAGTAGAAAAGGACTATAGGAAAGTACAATATTGATATTTGTGGAGTTTAACGAGTTGGGTGACAAAGACAAGCGAAAGTGTTGAAAAAAATCATACGAAACGAAATAATATTTACAATATATGAATGAATGATTCTCAATCCTTAAGTTAGTTTGATTGACTTGAAAACATACTAAATGATATGGTGGCTTTCCGTTTCCTTCCATACCTGACACACAGAAGGGAGGAGGGGAACTCTGGCGCTGGCATTAGTCTAATTTTACCAAGGGGACCATCTGCTAAACGTCTCTGATTTGTGTGCTATTCTACTTTTTCGTCTCCTAGTTATCTCGATCTCTTAGATCGTACACAAAGAAATAGGAGGCCGGGAAACCTCAGTAAAAAATCCTCATTTCACAGTATTCGTGCCAGCTATCGATTAGAATAATGGGCGAGTAGTAGGGCAGTACCTTAACTATTACACCACCGACTCCCTTAAAAGCATATGTAATATATAAGATGAGTCAAGATAATTGTTAATGAAGTAGATAGTTTTATTAAATCATTAGATGTGTACACTGTACAATTACGTCCATTTTTATTTTTTTTAATTTCAGATGTTATTGTTTATTTTCCAATCGTAAATAGCTGTAATTAACTGATCATTAAGCATTTTTGCATCTTATAATTTATTTCACTGAATATACGTATAGTGCTTTAAATTTACATTGCTGAGCATTAGCTCTTCTTTAAACGTATCGAGAAGTCAAGTCTTTGGTTCGTATTCATAATCTTCCAGTTTGTAAAACATTTGGAGCTAAAAGTTTTCATACTTTTAGCGAAAATAATCCGAAAATTCAATGTATCTTACTCAGATATTGGTTTAAGTAAATTCTTAAAAATTGTTCCGTGTCGTAATTATTTTTTATAAAAAAACTCGTAAATTTCGTCTAATAATACGAAATACCTATGATTTTCAACGTCAACGCCTTTTACCGCCAACGATTTCGGACTTAATCCAATGGTTCAGCGCGACAGAGAAAACGCCGGCAAAAAAAATAACGGGAACGTGCGACGTAATACAAAAAGACAGAAACAGGACGAAGAGCCGTAAGTCAGAACGAATTTGCTGCGCACTTTAGCCGTCTTTGATCACCCAGTTTGATGGAGCACCGAGACTACACAATCGCTAATTCCTGATTAGTCAACCGAGCGCCTTCGCTCGCTCACTCCCTTCCCGTCTCTCTTTACTTTCTCCTCCCTCCATCCTCTCCACCTCCTTTCTCCCTCTCGATAGATTCTCTCTTTTGCGTCCCCCACCTCTCAGCCGCCACTGGAAACAGTTTTGTCAAGAATATCACGTCACTTCTCTCGCTCACTCCATGCCCGCTCGCCTCTTCCCCTTTCTCCTTCAAACGCCCCTCCTACTCCGCCGGCCGCCTTAGCGCCGAGGGAAACAGATATGCAAAAAGGAAAGAAGAGAGAGAATATATCTGTAGTAATTGTCTCAAAGTCACGTAGTCGACGCGCGAGGCACTCTCCCTCACAAAGGACTTGTAAATATTAGAGGAGTTTTCTCGGCTTGGACTCGGAGACACGACTAAAAGTTATGTACATCGTCGTCACGGAGTCGTTCCGTATCCAACCACGATCACACTCAATCTCTCTCGATCTCCGCCTCTCACCCTCCACGTCTCTCTCATCCCTCTTTCTCTCTCTTTCTCTCTCTCTCTCTCTCTCTTTTGCCGCCAAAGAGGTTTCAACTTTCTCGAATCGCGACTTCTTCGCACATAAACCAACATCTCTTTCGCAAAAAGAGACGGTAGGATGCAATATGTACATTATCATCTCTCCATCTCGCCCTCTTTCTTCGATCCTTTCCCAAGCGCCTCCTTTCTCGATCTCCTTCCCATACTTCTAACCTACTCTTTCGCTATTTTCCTCTAATCGTGGAACTTCTTATCCCCTCCTTACTCTCTTATTTACTTTTAACTACCTAATAAACAAGAGTTGACGAGCTTTAGCGTTGAGCATATCAGCGATAACAAAGGCGAGCGCATATGACCTTTGCCCTCTTCCGCTATCCTTTGAATTCTCTCTCATTCTCGCATTTTCTCGCTCTTCCGCTATTCCACATCCCAGTCTCCTCGGCCTTATCCCTCTTTCTCTCGCGTTTCATTCTCCCTTAATACTTTCCTTTATCCCTCTCACTCCTTAAATCCCTCCGCCTGCCGTCCATCCATTCCGTTTACCTCCTTACCATCCCTATCTCGATTCTTGCATTTTTCTTCTTCCCCTTTCCTCCCCTTTAACCTTTCTCCTACTTTCGCATTCCTTCTCTTCAGCGTTTCCGCACCCCTTCTTCGTACTCTTTCTCTCCCATTTTATGTCATCCTCAGACCCCTCTCTCTCCCTCTTCCTTTACGAGAATCTCTCCCTCTTACTTTGCAAATCCAGCCTCCCTACTATCCTTTTATTCTGGTTACCCTCTCTTTCTTATCCCTTTCCTCCTCCTCCTCCTCCTGCTGCCTCATCCCATTCAGCCGCGCGCACAAACGTGAGAACCTCATTCCGACAACGAAACCGTTCCGCGAGGCTGAACGTGTAGTGGAGTCGAAAAGGAGGATGTCGTCTCCTGTGAAGGCGGTGGTGGGAGGGTGGAGACGTAGTGAAGGGGAGAGAGTCAAAGGGAGAAAGAGGGAAAAGCGAAGGAGGAGGGGAAGATGGAGGATATGGGTGAGGACGCTCGATAAAGATGCAGAATTCGGAGGTTGGCGATTTGGTGCGGGTAACGAGCGCGGATGGGGAAAGGGCGAATGGCGGAGGAGGGTGGAAGAGGGAGGAATTACGTGGAGGAAGGAGAATGAGGAAGTAGAGGGAGCGAGGGAAAAGGAGGAGGAGAGGGCGAAGGGAGGATGGCGGGAGTGCGACTTTCTGGACGCGTATGCAAGCGGCGTTTCCGGATAAACGCGAAACTGCTGCGGGTCTTTTCTTTGCAGCGTACGTCTTTTTATTTTGGGAGGGGAGATGGGGTGAGGGATGGGAGAGGGAGAATGCAGCAGAGGGGTGAAGCGGTGCCTTGTTACCCGACACGTCAAAACTGCGACGTGCCAACTTGCATGGGGATATATTCGGTCTATCCGCGTCGACGTTTTCCTTTTGTTTCTGTTTACGCCTCTATCGTATGCTGTCCCTGTTTATCGCTTACGAATGTTCTATTTTTCGCTGTGAGTACCATTCTGTGTGTCATAAATTCTGGGTTAAGAAAGCTTGATTTTCGATTTCCCTAGTAATCTATATTTTTTCGGTTTGATTAAATGCTAGTAAGTGATTATTTAAGCATAATCCTCTAGTTTTCTTAATTTTTCCGAACTAGATTTATCTTTGCGAAACTCCATTTCAGAATTGTCTACCATTTAAGAGTTACGAACGATGACGTTACTTTTATAAATGAACATTTTACTTGTTTGGATGATTGTTTTTCTATTTGATGTATTTGGTTAATGGGCTAAAAGTCTAAAAATAGCTTTTAATTGCGTTTTTGATAAACTCGTCCTATAAAAATATTCTTATTTTGATCCTTTTAATAATATAGGCAGAGTGTAATCTCTGAAAAATATAAAATGGAAATAATTCCATTTAATGTTACGGTAATTACGGATGGTATTTTCGTTTCAAAGTTACAGAAAATGTCATAGAACTGTAAACTATTCAATGATGTTGTTATTCATAAAATATAATTTATAGTAATTACTCTAGAACCGTAGCTCGTTAGGATGTGCATCTAAATTCCATTCAGTTTTACGCAGAAATATAATTTTTCGTTGAGAAGAGACAAACATTTTTCTTGAATGAAAACAATTGAACTAGGTGCCTTTCAAATTACCCTTTGAAAATTCCTATCTCGACTGTTTGTCAAGTACGATAGAAAAACATTCCTGCATAAAACGTCGCGGTTTATGAAGTAGTAACGAGCATTTATGTGTGGCGCGCTGCCGCATCATTACTAGGCGTAGAAAAATTTACGGAAGTCATAAATGGAGAAGCATAGAGGTATATGGTTATTCTATTCTTATGTGGCGAATATGATTTAGTGGAAAATGCGGTGTGAGAGATTGTGAGTAGGAAGGGGCAGAACAAAAGAAGGTAAAAGAGTGTAAAAGAGAGAATTTAACGGTTAAAGTAGAATATAACAGAGTGTTTTGAAAAAAAAAGAAGGAAGGATTGAGAAGTAAAAGTGATTTAGGAGGAAGAAGGAACGCAGAAAGAAGGAAGAGGGAGAAAGATGGAAAAAGGGGGAGCGAGTGGGTAGGGAAGGCGAAAGTGAAGCTTAATAAAAAGGACGGGAAGAGATAAAATATAAAATATTCATTCGAAGGAAAATGGCGGTCCCTTGAGCATGAGGAAGGGAACATTTTTTATTCAGAAAATCGCTCTCTAAATTGCTCACTAAACTTACAAAATGAGAGGAAGAGTTGAAGGAGAGGGTGATGGAGAGTTAGGAGGAAAGTGGGGATGAAATTAATGTTTATAATGTGTGAATAAGTAATTTAAAATCTGAAATTAACCTTCCAAAAAAAATTATTATCGGAAAATTTCATAAGCACTAAGAATTTTTCACCAAAGCTATTATATAATTCACTGGTAAATTTGCTAAAGTATAATTAAATTCTCTCTGCAAGGTAACAAATTAACTTTTGTTAATTGCACTCGCGTTCGTGTTTAGTTCCTGGTAATAAAGAGTTATAAAATAATTTAATTACAATTTGTACAAAGTAATGAAATAAATAATGGAAAGATACGTTCCCTTTAGATTGAATATTGGCATATTATTGTCATACATCAGTCATCCATTTGAAAATTATAGAAACGTGAATGTAGCAAAATATTTAATACCTCGATGTGAAATAAAGACGTCTTCATTTAATATTACCCGCCATTTTACCTCACTCGTGGTTTTTATAAGAGTGCGTGAAGAAAGGTCTCTTTATTTTTCTATAATATTTATCGTAATACATCTAATACAAAATCTATGATGACAAAATTAAACATAGTGTTATTATATTTTCGTTCAAATTTAATTTTGTCCCTGAAAATCAAACAAATATAAACATATAGTTTTAAAACTGTTCATTGCAATAGTAATATGCTGCTTATTTTTAAATAACTGAATAAAGCTTAAGTTATTTTTCAAAATGCACCCGCTGGATAATGTCTTAGGAGTTTTTGTTGATTTGAATTCTTCGAAGAAATGTTTCGATCAAGAATCATTTTAAACCACTGCTGCTTCATTTGGTTTAACATAGTGTTATTGGTAATCCGATCTTATTAAGTATAGCCAGTATCAATCAGAGATACAACAAGACATAATTCATTCTGCCATTTTATCATTTCTTTTCTATGGTGAAATCAACATCTGATCTGGTTTTTACAGATAAAATTCACGATTTTAATTACAAAAAATCCGGAAACTTTATTTCTTTCATTCTTCCTCGGAGTACTAAATATATTAATTATATACAGATATTGTGGTTATCATTTGTAGACTTCTTTTGCATATTAAAACTCACTAAAATACTGCTTTGCTTCCAGTGAGGTGTCAAAAGTTTAAATACACTTCTGTAAAGAAAATTTATTATTACTATATTTCCTTAAGTCTCGTTCTTCAACGTAAGTCGTGAGTAAATATTCTACGAAATAGTTTTATGGTAGCTATAAGAACAGTCTTTGAATCTTTCAATAAAGACCACCACTCTGACACAATCTTCACCAAGATAACTGCGAATTTATTGTTACTAATGTCATAACGCGACTTTAATTATTAGTTTAGGAGTGCATAGGAGATCTGTAATAACGTAGTTCGCGTAATCACCTCATAACGCGCAGATGACTTTGAGGTTAATGTGTTCACCCCCAGGAAAAAAAAGCGAAGAATGAATTTTCTAGGTCTTCAGATGTCGTTTCTTCGAACTTTAAATGATCAACCCTCCTCTTCCTCCCCCTTAAAGACATCCGGAAATCTTACGACGACCTCCCGTCATGGCGTCTGATGACTAATCGTGCCACTGGATTCCCGTCCATCCCCGTCCGCCATTAGTTTCTCTCCCGAGCCGATATGCCTCATCGAAAGTCAACCACTTGCCGCCACCTCCACCCTCCTCCACCCCTTTTTGTCTCCCTCTCCCGTTCCCTCTCCTTCCCATGCCCTCCCAACCTCCCTCCTCCCCACCCGATGCCACCACGCTAGATTCCACCCCCCTCCGGGGCAGAGGACGGGTGAGAGATGGCAGGAGGCGGTGATGGTGGCAAAGGAGGAGAGGTTTTTGGAAGAAGCTAGGGAAGGAAAACACTTTCGGAAAGTTGGAATCGCTTGAGACCGCCGAAGTTTCCTCGGGGCTGGGCGATTCGAAGCGACTCGCGCTATAAATAACGCCCGAGGGAATATCCTACAAAATGGCTTTCAAAGGAGAATATGCCCCTTCTTCGTGTCGGTCGTGTTTCAGCCAGAAAGGGATGCGGGGAAAGAGAGAGAGAAAGAGAGGTGAGGTAAGAGAGAGAGAGAGAGAGGAAGAGGGATTGAGAAAAGGAGGGGAGGAAGCGTCTCGTCTCATAACTTTACTGACATTTCGGAAGGTCTTATGAGGCGGGGATTTCCCAAGTTTCGAGTGAAACACTTTTCTCAAGTTTACGATTATTTTCCTCTTCTGCCGTTTCGTTATTTTTTCTCAAAAAGAAAAGAGCTAGCGGTTGCAATACAAGAAATCCCGAATATCTACTGTGTTTTAGCAGATATGCGGAGCTTAAACGAATAGTCGGACGAGATTTATTGAGAAAAGGTCGCGGTATATATTTTTTCCTTGAATTACGCCTCTCCCTTACCTCCCTCTACAACATTAAATTCCGAATTGTGAATAATGCATTAAGCAAAAGAGAAGAGAGAGAGAGAGAGAAAGGGTACGAATCGGGGAGAGAATGCGAATTAATTATGTGGAGGAATACGATTACCGAGTTGGATAATTTCCTTTTTTCATATCGCATGATGGGAATTAAAGCGAAGCCCGTTAAATAAATCTCATTGTAATCTTTTCACGTCGATCGTTACGGAGAAACGGTGATGAATTATAATCTAAAATTACATAAAATTAGCAGATCGCTAAATTATTGGCGTGAAATTACGCCGTGAATTTGCCCTTTTAGAGCGAACTGCAGCGATCGATAACTAATTAAATCCAGTTTCGTTTCGCAACTATCTATTAAAAATATCGAAAAATTAGGCTTTTTTGCAATAACACTCGTGTTAAATAGGACGAAAGGCACTCGATTCACGCACCGAATGGTAATTGAGAATCGGAGTGTATGAATAATTTCTATATGACTATAATCATTTCGACAGGTTGAAGTGGGTTCGTATCACGGCACTACAGTTCGACAAAATGGTTAATACTTACAACACGGTTATTTTTGTGTAAATATTTTTATTACTTCATTTATACACAGTATATAATTTTACGAAAAGTACGTCCGTGACGGAATAATTTTTTTCGATTGCTTAAACTTAATATCTGCCGATTTTCCCAACAGCCATCATCTGTCCAATTCGTTCTTTAAAAAATAATTCTTCCGCTATTACGCGAAATTTTTACTCAACCGCTCCACCCGACGTAAATTTTATTTTCCCCGGACGTGTAAAAACATTTCCAGACCGCTTTACCTCCTCTTCCACGACGTTAAAATTACGCACTAAATTACAATCATGGCAACCCTAACAATTGTCCCTGGGAGAGAGAGAAAAAAAAGAATGTTCCCGAGGAGCGCAGAAGGAAGCTCAACTAACTCCCAGTCATTCTGGGGAAATGAGCGAAACGATCCCGAGGGAGCATCCGTCTTCCTCTTGTATCCCTCTCTCTCTTTCCCTCTCTACCATGTCCATCCCTGCTCTCTCCTTCCCTCTCTCCCTCTCGCCTCTTCTACCTCTCGGACCACTCACCTCTTCTTTCACCTCGCTCTCTTGGCCGCTTCTCCTCTGCCTCTTCGCACGCTTCGTCTCAGTCGTTTAATTCCCCCCCCTCTCTCTCTCTCTCTTTTTATCTCTCTGCCATCCCTCTAACCTCGCACGCACACACACACACACACCTACCCCACTAATAACCTACCGCCTAATAGCCCTTTCACTCCCATCCTCGCCCTAACACCAGAACTTTCTCCGTCCCCTATTAAAAGCATGCCCTCCGTATCCTCATCCGCGCGCCCTCTATTTTTTCACCCTTTTACCGCTCTCGAAATGCTAACATGCCCTGTATTTTTCCATTATCCCTTAAACCGGGCACGCATCCACCTTTTGTCCCCTGCGAAATTATTTAAGATTCACCGGGCGTTTTATATATTCCAGAGAAAAAAATGGGCCGCTATTTCCATATTCATCGAGACGCGATTAAAAAGGCTATCGTAATTATCTAGCATAATTAACGACCGCTAATTGTTTGATCATTAAGTCCGGAGGTTTTTTTCCATTGCGACCCTTTCTAAAATGCTTGCCGTGTTAATGCGGCTTTCCTGAAACAGCTGTCTCCTCAACGCGATCCTGAGGCGCAATCGAATTTGATATGCTTTCTTTAAAACATTAAGTAGACCGAAGGTACGATGACGTTATCCCAATCTCAGTTGTGCTCTATTTTCCTCATTCTCTCTCTCTCTCTCACTGCCCTTATTTTCTCTCGACTTCTCCCACTTTTCCTCTCGTACTCAACTATACTTCTTCACCCACTCGTTCTCTTCTCTTGTCCGGTGAGAGCTTCTTATCGTGGACTGCCCTGTCCCCTCTCCTCTTTCAACTCTCTCACGACTCTTACTGGCTCCCTTTCCACTTTTCCTCGTGAAAACAATATATCCTCGCTCCTTCTTATATCCCTCCTTGGTACTTCCTCCTCTTCTTCCTTCTCTCCGGGATCTCTTTCTCACTCCCTCGATCCCTTATCGGTTCTCGTGTCCCAGTGGAAAGAAGAGAGGAGTCCCGATGGGACCAGGGTTCCATCGCTATTTTTATTCAGCGCTAAAAAGAACTAGCGAAAAACTATGTACACATATGCATGCATGTGTATACATTTCCATATTATAAAAATAACGGTAGCAAAAAGTGCTCAGGCGCCTCCTCACCACCACCCATATGGTGCTGGTGGAGAGGCTCCTGCAAAGTCGCCTGTAGCCGTACTTCGCCGGCAAACTTCACTTACGACCACAGCATGAAAAACGCGCTGTAGACGGTATACCATGGAAAGGTCTCTTTTAAGACATTCTGAGACCCTAAGCAATGTGATTGGTGCGATTCCCTATACCATAAAAAACTAATTTGTTATTTTAACAGAAAGGACAACTATCTAAACACAAGGGCTCTGTATTTGCTTTTATGCAAAAGTGAAATTTTAAAATTTAGCCAAGAAATGACTTTCGAAGTGTCTCTTTGAATTATATAATACTTTCACAGTAAATAACGTATATAATATTAAAATATAATTTGTTTTGGCTTTAAATTAGTAGATATGAAAAATCAAATAAAAATAAAAATTCAGCAAATAATGCTAATTACTTGAGAAGTTTTAGGAAAGTTTTCATTCACGTTGGGTCATCTATGTTGTGAGTTTTTGATAAGAAAACTTTGAGCTGCGTTCCTGGCGCCTAGGGCGCTAAACCCCATGCCGCGCAGGCTCACCTTTTGGTTTCAGCCTCAAACCTTCCTCCCCTAGAATATTATTTGACGAAGTCAATTATAATAACTACCGCAATCGGTATACGCGCGCATTCATCATTCCTCTTAACTGATGCATTTCTCATCCCTTCACCTCCTTCCCTCTCTCCTGCAAGGATACGCGTGCATTAACGTCTACTCCATTCCCTGAGACGTAGCGTTCGGGAACAAAGAAAACTTTTTTAGTCGATATAGAAATATAGTTGAACCCCGTTATAACTCGAGTGTCGGGAGAAAAACTCATGTTATTTCGGTAAACACCTAAGTATAGAACGCGGAATTATTGTTTGATAGTCTGTCTCTATTGATTTAAGACACATATTTGAAAAATTAAGCAAAAAAACGCGAGTATATCATAAATTTCTGAGTATGCTCTTTCGATCACATCGGGTAACTTTTAGGTATCCGCAAACAAGTCTTTCAACCGTTGGTTGCAGCCTGGCGATTGATTAAAATTGTAATAAACGATCAACTATGTAAAATCGAAATTTATTCTGCAACATGTTGTTGTGGCATGTAATTTACGATGTTGCACCTTATATTTATCGACTATACAATTTGTTTCTTGAAACTTTATCTTTTTTCGTTTTTTGTCACATTTGAATAAAATGCCTTAAATATTGAGATAATCGTCATTTTCCCATATGCCCTTTATTTATCACCCGATTTTGATAAAATTTGAAATTGAGTCATTCAGAGATACCCCTCAAGAAATGGGAGGAACTGTTCAAGTTAAACCAATTAAATAGTTATCTGAAAAAAACATCATATAGTGACACTAAACGTTTATGAAAAACTGCTGTTTGTGGAATGAAATTTTTTCACTCGTCTTACACTATAATCACAGTACTGTAGGAAAGTGGTAATAGATTGTGGCAACTGCTGTTAACACATGCTTGCGAACAGAGAGGGAGACACAGACACACTGAGAGTGTAACATCATGTGAGCACCTCGCTCACCACTCCCCTCAGCCGTTCTCCGCCTGTGCCTCTACGTCCCTACTTTTGTAGAATGTGTTATGTACATACTTGTTTTTTTATTGAGAGGAAATCGCGCTGCTTTTCACGGGATTTAGCGAGCGAGCAGCGTGTGATGCGGTAGGTGGATGCGAATATGTGAGATTTGTTTTCTAGGAACTTTGAAAATTCCTACAATAATTTATGCGCGATTATATGAAACTTCGAGCATAATATCCTCGAAAATTGCGGGAGTAATATATACATATACATACACGCTCTTACATGTTCACCCATCTAATAGGAGGAAATAAAATGAATGAAGAATGCGAGTAAAAAAGTGAATACGTGTCATATGTCTTCCTTACACGCTTGCAGCCTCCTCCCCCTTTTCCTCTCTTTTCTCCGTATCTCCAGGCTGACACCTGCCGTCAGAATTGTATAAACTTGCGCCCACGTCGATCCTCCATTTTCCTTTTTCTTTTTTCCGAGGAAATCCTGTCCAAAAAACGCCAGTATTTCAGCGACGAGTCCCTCTCGCGCACTTTATTTCCCCCCATCCTTTCATTTCCTATCGTCGTCTTGCCCTTAAAGCCCTTGGCCTTTCGTCTCTATCCCCCCCCTCTCTCTCTCCATCCTTCTCCTTCCAGAATATTTATACGGCGAACTGTATCTTTCTCCTCTTTTTTGTTTTTTTTTCGCCATCAAATCCTCAACTTGCTACGTTGTGCGACATTCTATTACGCTCGGCAAATATCGTCCAGGTTCTTTGAGTTTTTTTTCAACTTTGCAAAGACCCTACGTTACTCGAATATGATTTTCGATTCTTTTCAACTGCTTGAATTCAAACCTGGAGAGGTGCAGTGAGCAGGACTTTTTAAAAATTCAAAGGACACGTTAAAGCTACGCTGATTTCTTGCATTTAACGGTAAATCATGTTAAATAAAAGTATAATTTTGATCGTATATAGAATTATTTGTATTCTTGTCGTATGCGGTCTATACTACCCCCCCTTTACGACAATAATAATACCTAAAGTGGTATTCATGGGAACAAATATCATTTAAATTGTGTTTTAATTTTTCAAAACAACATTAACAGAAACTGATTGGCCGGTCTCGACATTTACAAACCCAATCACCGGACAACGGGGAGGGATAGTTTGGTTCCGGGCGAGGCGAATGGCGCGGTAGCGCCCGGAGACGACGACTGATATAAAAACAAAGCTATCCGAAGGCTGGCCAATATCCTCTCCATTTGCGACAGAGGAATTATATCTCGTTTGACTGTTGCGCCGCAAATTGAGAGGATATAACATTGAAAGGATATATTGACGAGCCTTCGCCTCGCTTTGTTTTAATGGGTAGTCGTCTCCGGGCGCTACCGCGCCCTTCGCCTCTCCCGGAACCAAAGTATCCCTCCCCGTTGTCGGTGATAGGCTTGTAAATGTCGAGACCGGCCAATCAGTTTCTGTTGATGTTGTTTTGAAAAATTAAAACACAATTTAAATGATATTTGGTCCATATTTATAAAAATTATTTTTCGAAAGGGGTTCGGGCTAGCATAGACCGCATACGACAAGAATACCGATTTATTTAAATGTTTTTTAATATCTTTACATTTTCGAGTTTAAAAATTCTGTATTAATCACTTAGTCAAAACATTTTACCGAATCTGTGAACGAGCGAGAAAGCTAACTTTTATGTCTAAGAGTTTTTAGTCAAGCTTTACAGTTTGGCGAATAAAGTATGGTACGTTGGTTGGTTACTTTTTTGAAAAAATATTGTTGATTTTTTCTGCTCAAGCATGAAAAAATTAAACGATTGGAATCTTAAATCACCTTGTTCTGAAAATTTCAACTTATTTGATCTTATTATTATTATTTTTTCTGTTAGGAACAGGTTTATCACTAAGAGATCGTGAAAATTCCTTGTTAACAGTTTTGGTCTATGGGCTGGTTTCCAAAACTTTTTCCATTGCTATTAAATGCCCGTCTAATCTCTCTTTTCGTCCCTCTTTTGAAGCTGTCTTGAGCAGCTTTCTTATGTTCTGTGCGTTTTTTTGTAAACGCGTTCCGGAATAAAATTCACCCAGCAACATATACATGGTAATCTCAATATCAAGTCAGGGGTTGTTTCTCTTCGCCTTCTAATTGTTTTCAAGGCATTCTGAAAATGCCTCTTTAAAACACCAATTTAAATCAGTCAGTCACAAGCACTTATATCATACGATGACTTAATTTCCATTTACGCTACACTTATACGTTGTAATAATATCAATACATCCAACCAGTAAAACCCTCCTTGAAGCGATAATTAGTTGAAGTCTCCCTTTACACTGTAAATGACTTTCCTCACCTAAAAAAATTGAACCATCGCTCATGTCAGTAAAAGAGTTACAAATGGTTCTCAAAATTCAGATTTTTATAATTTCAGTACCTTTTGAAATTTGTGAGTTACCTATCTGTTGGAATTTTGATCTTTAGGAAATATATATTTTCCTCTGTACTTTTTTACTAAAATACTTTTCAGAAATTATTTAAAAAATAAACTTTTCCGGCACAGGTAGACCATAACCTGATACTTTCTGTATTGCATAAAATATTGCGTGCTTTAGGAACTATTGTCACCACAGGAAATATGACGTGGCTGCTTAGTAAAAACAAAAAGTGTAAATAAAAATGTTATAGTGAAAAAGTTGCAATGTTTTAGACTGCGGTAAAAACCCTCGTCGCGGTAATATTCCATGATTATGGAAGTAAAAATAATAAATCAAGATTTGATAGATACACAAGTTTTCGTTGTGAAGCATTTGACGAAAATCTACGGATTCCTAATGTCAGACGCACGTGCTAAGGAATGATGTGTTAGAGAACTTCTTCGCTATTTGTCTTGCGGTCAGATTGGTATCTGAGTGTCTAAACAAAAAGTTGGAGAGAAATGGCAGCAAAAGACGATATGAGTGGTCATTTTGAGAGGTTTCGGAAGTGACAGTCTCACTTTCTCTCTTTCCCAATAAGTTCCTCGAAAGGAAACGAAGGAAAGAGGAAGGAGAACCGAAAGTGAGAGAAAAGTCGCTTATTCTTAGATAATTTCATCCGCTTCTCGAAAGTCGTTATGAGAAGCTCTTGGTGATGAAAATTCGCTTTTAATATGGACCGTTGTTTTCGGAGGAAATTAGACTGTTTACCAACGTAATTGCATCTCTTCTTTTATCGCTTCATGAATCACGTGCGTTCCCATAAATTTCATCATTTTCCTCGCTCTGAGAACCAAATTATATTTGTTCAAACCGAGATAGGTAGACAGGAAAATCATTCGGAGTAAAATATTAATGGCTTTCCTAATTTATTTTCTGATTCAAACACACTTTTTATAACTTGACTAAATGCGAGCTAGAAAACAGAGTTTTTTTGCAAATACAAGATGGGAACAGTGTGTGAGTTACATAAGAATTTTTTAATCCATACATTTTTGTACGGCTGAGGTCGCCTGTACGACGAGCGATAGCCCAGAGGCGGTCGTGGGATTTCCGTCGTATATAGTAGTTACGACTTGTCCCTGAGGCGCACTGGAAGACTCAAAGCTCAACGCTGCAATTGGAATAAAGTTTTTGGGAGACAGAATATGAACGTGTAGGTTCCAAATCCGCGGAAAAATAGAAATACAGGAATAGGTGCCAGCGAAGAACGTTGTTTATAAAAGAACTCAAAATTGCCAGAAAAGGAGATACATATATGGCAGAAGAATCATATAATATAGAATGACAGAAGGCAGAGGACCAAAAATGGCGGAGGCGAGAGAAGGAGTAACGGAAGAGAGATGTATTCAAGAGAAGAGGATAAAAACTAGTCGCCCGTGAGTGCGAAGGAAAGCGAGGGCGAAACGGAGGGAAACTCGTAATATAATTCCAAAGTTTTCCTTCTCGCCTCCTACCGAGAAGAGCATTAAAAAAAAGTGTACAGCTTGCAGCTCTAATGATTTTTTAGGTGAGAGACTTCTCTTTTTCCCTCCTTCTCTCCCACTCGCTCCCTTCCTCTTCCCCCTTCCACCTACACCTCCCTCTTTGTCCTTCCTCCCGACTTCCACCACCTCTTCCTCTCTCTGTTTTGCACCCTCTTCTCCTCCACATCGTCTTCCCCCTCCCTCCTTCACTTCTCTTCTCCCTCTTTAACCTACTTAACCTTTAACAAGACAACCAAGGAGGGAGTGTGCTGGATGAAAATGGTTTGAGTGCGATATAGGGACACTTGGTGTGTTCCCAGCTGAATGGATTACTTTCTCAGTTGATTCTTTCTTTCTCTTTTTTTAGTCGGGATTGAGAGGAGACTCGCAAACAAAACGTCCTCTCTCTCTCGTCCTCTCTTTAAGTTGGAAATTTCTGCGAAACTTCGAAATAAAAATTCAAAGCGTAGGATGATGGGAAGATAAAGTCGTGAATTATATTTTCTTTCACTCTCCGGCAAAAATCCGTTTACTGGCGATATTATGACGCGTTCAACCTTCGTTTAAGTTATAAATGTTCCAAATGTAAATAGGCGAAATTAATGAAATTCTGTCTATAAGCGTATACACGCAACAGAATAGCAACTACCTCGCACGGATGTCGTCGCTTTAAAAGGGGTAAACCTACCAAACAATATTTGGATGGTCTTCTTTTTACTTTCTCCATATACGTAGTATAGAGAAAGTACTGTTTTCATGAAAAAAATCGACTTCGAGATTTCAACGGAAATACATGTTTTGAGGTCCCTAGAACACGTTTACACTATTTTCGGAATGATGTCTGTGTCGCTGTGTGTGTGTGGGGGGGGATGTATGTATATGTGTGTGTTTGTGGATGGATGCATGGATGTATGTGATTGTGGGAGCTCTAACTCAAAAAGTACTTGTCATATTAATACCAAATTTCATATATTACACTTTAGCATGAGCACAAAGAACTGATTAGTTTTTTAACAATACCGGTTAACCGGAAGTCGAGGTTTATTCGAAACCCGATTCGGTTTTTGCGAAATTTCTCCGATACGTCATTATTATATATATTGACCATTATAAAAAATGTAGAAAATATAATTTCCTACATCTTTCATTTGAAACAATTTTCCATAGCAGTTATTATTTAGGAATTATTTATAAATAATCGGTTTTTTCGGTTTCCGTCAAATATCTCCTTTAAAATTCGGTATTGGTAATCTTTGCAATGGCCAAAGTTGTATATAATAATATTCCTTCCAACTTTTGTTTAAAATAAATTTTCGTAGAACCTTCCATTTCAGAGATATTTAACTTATTCGTGAAATTCCAGTTCACAGCGACACCACCTATCGGAGAAATTGGAAAGTATTATCTACCCAATAATGGTTCTTATTTCACAAAAAATAATAATTTTAGCTCAAAAGTAAACTTTGAAATATATATATTTTCGAAATAATTGAGCTATTATAAATGTTTCGCGTCGTCTATGTTAACTCTTCACTAGAACATGCAATTTCTTATTTTTTGTTTACATAGCAACTGAATTCAAAGCGTCAGTCGCCACTTTAAAATTACCTTGTGATACATTGAGCTGAGGATATTTTTCGGTTGGTGTTTTTTTGTTCTTTCCACTTTGTTTTTAATAAAGACTATTCAAAATGTTTTAAAAATTTTCTCTACTGTAATCGCTGATAAATATTTCTGAGAACGGTAATGTCAAGAGCAATCATATTCATTGCTCTGTATGGAGAAAGTCATGTGTTGGCCACATCAGATTTTTTATCGTGTAGTCGAAACATATTATCCAGATAAGGTAAATCAAATATTTTATATGCATGTATAATATTGCATCTTTAAACTCTATGAGTCATCCTTAGCGTCATATAAATTACACACTCATATATTTATTTTCGTTCTTAAAAGAACGACCAAGGTTTGGAGATGTAAAAGATGAAGGTGCTTGACTGTCATTTTTACAAACACTTTTATATTTTTAGAGTCAGTATTTTAAGTCGTGATTAATGGTACGGAGGATGAATATTACAACTTTTGAAAACCGATACTCCAAAAAATGTCTTACTTTATGAAATATTATTTTGGTTATTCACTCATCTATGGATTTAAATAGGGGAATGAGTGTTAAAATAGTTTTGGGCATATTAAAGTTATCTAACGTGATGTTTTTCAAATAAATATTTATTTTTTAAGATTTTTATATACTGGGAGGAAGGGAAGGAATGAGAAAAGAGGGGAATGGAAGGTAGAAAGAATGGGAATTATTTAAATTTTAATAATAATATACTGTATTCATGCATATCCGTTATTTTCGACGGAAATTACGGTAGCGTTTTAATAATAACTACACCAGAATATGAGAAATGTTTCTTTTTTTTGTTCATTTTATGAATCGGCAAAACTTGAACAGTAGTAGGAAATCAGTTAAACGGTAGCTTTTTCAAAATTGTAAAACCTATTCTTATATTCCATTGAAAACTAATTTTTCGTGTATTGTATTGAATTTGTTCTTTATGGAATAACATCAGTAAAAGTAATGGTGCATTAATTTCACAGCTAGAAAGTATGATCTTCACTATGCATATATGCCTCACGATGCACTTTATTTTATTTTCCCATATGCCATAAAAATACAGCGGATGATGCTGTTTTAGCACGTTTTATTGAAAGAAAAAATCTTCTTGTGTCCGATCGTTTGTGTACATTCAACATTTTGTTTAAAGAGATATTTGGAAAATTCTTTTTACATTAGATAGCCCTTATTAATGTATGAATTTCCACTGATTGGGTTTTCCAAGTGAATCATAGATTTCCGCTAGGTGGCTTTAAAGTCAGAAAATTCAAAACTTTGAAATGGTACTGTAGCCAAGCTACTGAAGTTCTCACGGATGGGAAACTATAGTGAGAGCCTACATTCCAAAGATGTGGGTTATCTCCTCCCCAACAGGGAAGCAAACCACAATCCTGAAAACTTTTAAGAAAACGAGATTCCACCTCTTGCTTTATCGTTGGTGTTTTGCCTATTTTAATTTATACTTTTAATGACTCTGTATATTACGCGGCAAAGCCTTTTGTCTCCAACGATAAAAATATAATTTGCCAATTGATAGCATTAATTCGAATGCATTACTTTTATTGATTATGTCCCTCCACCAATTCATTGATGGCTTCAATCTGACTTTGGAAATATTACCTCAGACTGAGATTGTTACTGTATGCAGTGATTACTATTTCTGAGTTTAAATTAGTTTCCTGCCAGAAATTAGGAAAGGATTTAACTCATTATTTTCACGTAGACTAATTGCTTTGATCGAGTAAGGAACTCTAAATGCAATTTTCACCTATTTTATGAAAGCTGTATTATAAACTGAAAAACACTAATAATGTTACAAATAATAAATTCCGGATAAAGCCAATACCTGATAAATTGGCCCGTTGAAATTCATATTGTAGATCACATGCGATTCTATGGTAGATTATGTCATAGAGACCCAACAGCTGCCCTTAATTAGGATTACATAAAGTTGGAAATACAAGCAATGAATTTACTTTGGAGAGCAAACTTAGTGCTCCACGAGCTTACTGCACGTTAATTGAATACCCATTCAAAGTGAAAGTTTTGTCGAATACCACCCTGAAGTTTCCATCTATCTGGGAATACGGAACTCTGCGCTCGATACTTGTTTGAGTTTTTGTTATTTACATTTGCTTTATTGTAACTTTCATCAGAACTGACTAATGATATTCATAATGGCGGTATTAAACGGGAGTATTCATTCTCATTGCTAAAATGATTCGCAGTTGAATACCTCTTTTAAACGATCCCGGAAAATATGTTTACGTCGAACCCTCTGTACAATGCTCTTCGTAAAATCCTACTACTACGTTTCGTTTTCCTCTTGCGAATGGCCTCAAACTCGTCATTTTTCATTTGCGGGAAGTAGGTAGGAATATGGAAAGGATAATGTGAATCAGAAAGAGTGGAAGTGTCGGAATGTGGTGGGAAGATAGAGTAATGCATCACAACCCGAGCGGCAACGCAGCAAGAAGCCCTGAATCATCGTCCAGATTGTCCGCCGGCCATTCGTATACTCCCATTTCTCCCTTTCTTCCCTCTCCGTCCAGAGAACGACTCCATTCCCACACGCTTCCCCTCCCCTCCTTCCCCTCCCCTCCTCCCACTCCCCCCTCTCCCACTCCCCCCTCTCCCACCCACCGCAAACCTCGAATCGCCGCGGCGGAGGTTGAAAAACTCTTCCCATCAAATTTGTCCGAGACCAAACCATAAACGCCTTCGCTCTTAAAAAAAAAGTCAAAATAAGAATAGCGGACGATTGTTATTTCCTTTTCGTCGGCTACCCAACCGATTGGATGGATCGGTGGATTCAGCCGTCGTTCGGCCGGAGCCGGCTGCGTTTTCGGATGAATTTTCGCGAACGCGCGCGCACACGGGCGATGCGCCATGCCGTACGGGTGGAGAGGAGGTTATATTGCGATATGAATATAAAAAAAAGAGCGAGGGTGAGGAGAGGAGAAGGGAGTAGAGAAGGAGCGGAAAGGTCTTCCTCCTTTCCTCTTTCTCTCCCGACCCCAAAAAAAGGAACTGTCTCGACACTGAGTTCCACAAGGCGGAAAGAAACGACGAAGGTGAGAAAGGAAGTACGGAGCGAAGAGAGGAAAGAGCGGGAAAAGACGGAGATCGAGAGGCGCGGATGAGAGGAGCGAAAAGGAGAGGGGAAAGGGAGAAAGAGGGGAGGAAATTGAAAGAGGTGGAAAAGATGCGAGAAGAAGAGAAGGAGATATGTAGCGGATGGAGAATTTTTGCGTCGGGGAATGGGACTCTCCCCCCCCCCCTTCACACACACATACCGGGGAGTTTTCTTTCACGGTGTGTTCCCAACGGAACGAGGTTATTTCTAACGGAACGGAATATAGAATAGGAAGGAGCGAGAAGTGTGAATAACCGGAAGACGGAGAGTGAGGTCGTGATCAATTATTCACAGACTTTTATTTTTTTCTCCGAGTCTGACTCTGTGTGACGGATTTGCGAAGTCGGTGAATGCTTAGTACGTTTAGTCGAAAACAAACTCTTGCTCACGTTAATGATTTATCTGTCGTGTCTCTCTGCTTCTCGTGTTTATTCCCTTTCTTTTCGTAAGATATTTTCGGAAAATTCTTTTTTGTGGCGATTTTCTCGGTAAATCATCAGGTTCTCTAATTTTAGCTTCTCAGATGGTTCTTATTTTCCATTGAAAGCTGTGATTGGATAAAATTCCTAAATGATATACGTGCTAATTGATAAAAATATAAATTAACTGAGTGAGGAACAAGGGAATTTAAACAGATATATTAGTATAGAATTAAATGTTGTTTAAATTTGAATAACGATTTTCAGGAGCATAAAATTAATAGTTAATATCATTTATCGGTTCAAAATAACTCATTCGTAGGATTTGCATTCAAGGGAATATACTCCATCATTTACCTGCGCATACTGCCATTTTAACATGGAAGTTTTTTTATCCATCAATATTCCGTGATACTTCTTTGCACTTTGTTATCATGAACATGTTATTAAAGTTTAATGGATATATGGAATATATCGCAATAAAAACATTGAAGTAAAATCCGTCAAATTTAACATGTTCCTTAATTATTTCAGATCCGTTGTTATATCAAGGATTAGATCATAAAGTTCGGTGATAACTGCGATTTAGAATAGTGAAATATAATATCATTGTTATATTATAATTTACGTACATGAAATGGAATTTCAGACTTATTAAAATTATAGGAATTCGTGAAATTTCGGGATATCAAAGTCACTTTTGAGCTAATAAATAAAATTGATATAGATCGTCAAATTAATACATTTTCTCGAATTTCACTGGAACAATATTTACATTCGATTTGTTTAATTCAATTGATGTTCGTTATCATTAAGATTTTTAAATTGACTCATTTTTCAATTTAATTATTAGTAATTTAACGAGTTAGTTTTATTTTATCATCTATTATATTATTTTATTTTGTCATCTATTATATCTATCTATGGTGCACATATATGATGGAGCTAATATATTAAAATTATTTTATTTGGCATCATATTCAAAAATATATATCCAGCTTGTTTACCATACAAAAGAAAACATTTTTTATGTTTTGACGCTACAATTTAATTGGATTTAAATAATTAATCTGCGATAAATTTGCATTTCAATTAGTGTAAATAAAAGTGTAAAAGATCAGTACAAATTTGATAAAATAAGATAGTTGATCATACATCAAACTAGTGAGGGAAATATTTCATTGCAAGCAACATAGAGGTCTTTTAACAATATAATTACGCTGCCCCTTGTACAATTATGGAAATAATTGATCTCGTAAAGCGACATTTATTATTTTTTGTGATTTAAATACATTATAAAATTCGTTGGTATTTATTTGAATACCATACATTTGTGATGTCATCGATTTAAATTTACGCGAAACCTATTTATTCTCAAAATCTAATTATTACTTAACGAGCTCACTTACTCATTATAGACAAAATAGTTATAAATTCGTCACACCAATGAACCATATATTATTATGCAGTTTACCAATAAGAGGTATTTATCCAACAACGGTAACAGCTGCATAGGTGAGACGCACGTTCTGCGCTAGAGGATTAGGCAAAGGGGCGTGAACAGAGTCCCCTGGCAGGTCGTAGCTTATGCAACCGGCGGATCACATAGTCCGTGCGGGTCGCCTGTATTCACGGCGCTCGTGCGCCTGGGTAGGCGCAGCGTCTGTCTCCAACAGGCCTGGCGGACATCCCTTTCCCCTTCCTCCTCAAATTCTTCCCCCTCCCCTCCTTTCCTTCCAGTTTTCTCCCCTACAAGCCCATTCCGCTTGCATTCTCGCAAACGCAGACGCCGCATAAAGATCAGATTTGGCGGAAGCGAGACGTCTTTACGGCCTTCCCAACCCTCTCCCTCCCATCGCCTCTCCCCATCCCTATGCACGGGAATGCCGTCTCCGTGGGAACCATGACTTGTGAGGCGGCTGGCATCGCGAAATCAGTTGCCAGGATTCGCGTCTACGTTCTTCAAGTCCTCTCTCGATGAGGAATAGGAAAGCGTAGGGTAGATTGCCAACGTTGTGGTAGCGAAAAAGAAGAAATGGATGTTGCCTCTCCTCCGATCGCTTCACATACACAGTGATGGGGGGAAGAAGGGGGAGCTCACACTCTAAATGGGAGCACGTGAGCAATATTTCATTCTCTAGGATGAGGGGAAGAGTAAGAAGAGTGGTCGGGATTTACACGGCTATGTTCGGAATTGCGGAGTCTCACTAAATGTACCAATAAATGTCTTTTTTAATGGTTTGATTTGTGTCCTCCTCGCTCGCAGCGTTATTTATTGTTTTAAATTTTTTCCCGGCGTCTCCGATACCGAGATTGTTTTTCTCTTGACCACTCCATATTTAGTCGGTGGCGCTTTATTTCTTCTCTAGTTATAATGGATAAATTGTTTTTAAAATTATCTCCCTTATATGGTGATCAATTCTAAATTTTCTTTATTTTATATGTGAAATAGACTAGATGTATATTTTTTGTTAAATTAATGCATTTTGGAAAGGTCACTTACCATAATAATTTCATGTACTAAACGCGAGTCAAGTGCACAGACTTTCTGAACACCCTGTATAACAATTGAACGTAAGATATTGGCATTTTCTTTAAGAATTAATGCATATAATCGAAAAGTATCGCGATTCGCACTAAAAAAACATTATACGTGTGCGGACCAATTTCAGCCTTCACACAACTCGCGGACCGCATCATGCTACTAATTCTTTTTTTAAAATCCGTTATATATGATAATCTAACGTAATAACAAAGAAATAATATGCACTCAGCAATCGTTAGAAATGTTCACACCTTAAATTTTGTAAAATTTTTATACACTACTTCAAGAAATGGAGTTCCATCAAAAATCAGCCTCTTCGGTGAATCGCATTTGCGTCATATTTTAAACTAAATTTGACCACCGTAAAATAACTGTATTTCTACCTAACGGAGTTTGAGCTCGGCTTTCGTGTTACCTGACCACATGAATGGATAATCTGATATTAAATGAAAACTATGCTGGTATGACGTGGGCGAAGAAAGTAATTTAAAAACATGATTATAAATGCCTTAGAAAAATGGACAAAGAGAAGCTTGGATGTTTTTTTTTATCGCGTCGCATTTGTTCCTCTTCTCGATTTAATTACATTTTCAGATTCTTTTCACTCAATTCACGGAGACCTACAACCATTTTCTAGAATGCCAACATGTTTTCCTTTGGACTAACAAAAAGAGTTATCGTAAAGATAAATAACCGCTTACAACGTTTGATCCGGTGGTTCTCCTTATACAGCCACGTCAATCCTCCAATTCAGCCATAATACCAATAGAAATAGACTTTCCACTCGCAAATTTTTTCTTTATTATTTGTCACATATTTATTCCCACTGTAGTGCAATCGACGCCATCCTCTTGGTTTCTCTTAACGGTCAACAGGTGGAAGTCCGGACCACGTTTTCACCCTAAAGCCCCGCAGCCGCTCCAAACCACTGCCACCGCTTCTTCCAACCCGGGAGACTCACTAACCCGCCGCCGCAATACGGCGCGGCGCTGTAGCATCGGGAACATGTCAGCAACCCTTCATGTCGTCCATCACCCTTTTCCTACCATCGCGCGCGCGCAAACACGCCCGTGCCTCTCTACCATCCTAAAAAACGTTATATCCTCCCATACCCACATCGCTAACGACTGATTCCGCCTCATTCAATTAAAGGAGCTGGGATAAGGGGTTTGCAGCGAAGGGACGCGGAGGAGAAAAAAGATGAAGGTGGGAAGGAAGGATAAGGTGCGCCACTTCTCATTCTGCACCAACAACTCCATCCACGCCTCTCTCTTCCCATTCTTCTTCCTCTCCTTAGTACGCCGTCCCACCGCCTTTCTCCTTCCTTTTCTCTCTCTCCCCCTCTCTTTCTCATCCTCTCTTTCTTCCTCTTTTTCTCCCTCCCTCCCTCTCTCCCCCTCTCTCCCTCTCTCTCCCTCTCTCTCCCTCTCTCTCCCTCTCTCTCCCTCTCTCTCCCTCTCTCTCCCTATCTCTCCCTCCCTCTCTCTCCCTCTCTCTCTCCCTCTCTCTCTCCCTCTCTCTCTCCCTCTCTCTCCCTCCCTCTCTCTCCCTCCCTCTCTCTTCTTCTCTCCCTCTCTCTCTCCCTCTCTCTCCCTCTCTCTCCCTCTCTCTCTCTCTCTCCCTCCCTCTCCCTCCCTCTCCCTCCCTCTCTCTCTCCCCCTCTCCCTCTCTCTCTCCCCTCTCTCCCTCTCTCTCCTTCCCTCCCTCTCTCTCCCTCCCTCTCTCTCCCTCCCTCTCTCTCCCTCCCTCTCTCTCCCTCCCTCTCTCTCCCTCCCTCTCTCTCTCCCCCTCTCCCTCTCTCTCTCCCCTCTCTCCCTCTCTCTCCTTCCCTCCCTCTCTCTCCCTCCCTCTCTCTCCCTCCCTCTCTCTCCCTCCCTCTCTCTCCCTCCCTCTCTCTCTCCCTCCCCCTCTCTCTCTGCCCCCTCCCTCTCTCAATTCTCTCATCTCGTCTTTCTCCCCTCTCTCCTTCACCCCCATTCCCACCCACACATACATGGCAAAATTGGACCCCTCAACAAAGGTAATGCAATCAATGGGTAAAGAAACAGCGCGAGGGAGGTGGAATTGTTGAGACGGCGGATGGCGCGGGAATTGCAGGAGAGGGTTAGAAGACGAGAGAGAGAGAGGGCGGGGCGGAGCGTAATGGGGCGGGGTGGGTGATAGAGGGAAGGGAAGGGAGCAGAAGAGGAGGAATCGAGGGGGAAGGGAATACAGGAAGGAAATCGGAGGGCGAGGGTGATAGAGAAAGGGAGAACGGAAAAAGAGAGGAAGGGAAGAGGTGGCGGGCGAATCCGTGGATTGAGAGAAGCTCCGCCTCCTCCCAAGCGGTTTAGGGAAGAGCGGACCGCACGTAAGAGCAGAAAGGGAGGAGAGGAGGAAAGAATAAGGACTTCGTGTCTGTATGGAGGAAGAACGAATCGAAAAGAGTAGCGAGGAAGAAGATCGGAGGAAGCAAAAAATGAGAAGGATGAGAGTAAGGGAGAGATAGAGGAGGAGAGGATGGGAGTTCGGGATTTCAGCAGCTGCAATGCGGCAAGCGGCTGTCTCCGCTTGGCCTTTCGTAGATCGGGTCAGCTGTGGGAAACCGTATCCCAGCGGGAGAAGAGAGAAGCAACGGCGGTAGAGAGCCTTCCAAACTCTCCTACACACCTCTACTTCTCTCTCTCTCTCTCCATTTTCTCTGCCCCCCCCCCCTCCTTATTCTCTCGTTTACCTCATCCCTCTTACGGAGCTCTGAGGATAGCCAGCCTTACGCATCCGTTTGCACGCTCCCACGACTTCCCAAAGGCTTTCGCGACCCTCTCCACCAAGGCCTTCCTCTTCTCTATCTCTCTCTCTCTCTCCGTCCTACCATTTCCCCGCACATACACACGCACAAACACCCTCGGCTCTCCTCATCCCTATTCGACCCTCCTACCTTGCTCCCTTCCCTCCCTCGCCCCACCCCCTTCCACCGTCTTCCCCTTCCCGCATCCTCCCTCCTCCCTCTCTCACCTCAGGCTTTGCCTAAAATCCTCCTCCGCAACCTACCTCTTCCTCTCAAAACTCCCTGCAACGCCGCCTCAAATCTCTCTCCGCTACCGTCTCTCCCTTAATCTCCTTCTCCGACCTCTGCCTAAACCTCAACTCATCCTCAAAGCCCTCTTCTTCTTCTTCGTCTTCCAAACCCCTTTCCAACCTCTCATTCCCTTCGCCTCTTCCGTCCTGCTAGCTCTTCCTCTTTCTCCTCCTCGCAGACTTTAATGCCTCGGGTAATCTCCGACCGCCTGTCATTCGCGCGTGAGAATTCACGCGTGCTCGCTTCGTGCATTCGTATCCGTATCGTTCATGCGTCGCACCGTTGCCTCCGTTGCGGCCCTCTGCTTCTTTTCTTAGACCAAGTCAGTTTTCCTTCATCGGAGCGTTTTGTATCTCTATATTGCGTCATTCGTGCTCGGGAGTACTGATTGTGAGTCGGAGGCCTCGCCTTATCTACCTCTGAACATTCTTCCTTCCAAATTCGCTCTCTATTGAGAAGAGAAGCCTCTCCTCGCCATCTTTTTTTTCGTTCTGCTCCCATGTTTGTTTTACCTTTGAAAAAAATGTATCATACTAGCAGTAGTGCCTGTTGAATTTAAAACGGATTTACTTATTCTAAAACTTCGACCGTGTAACATGTAAACATCGCAAGAATAACATAATACACAGCTTTAACAGTCGAATAAAACAAAAATGAAGAAAACCAAGCCGAATTTACCTATTTAGATGAATGAAGGAAGAAATCTTGTACTGTGAAAAATCGAAAATTATGGGTAAACTTGTGGGAAAAGAATTATTGAATTAACCTCTCCCTCCCCCATTGTTATCGCCATATAGCCTTTGTTACCGGCAGGGCAAAATTATATACCTATGCGAAGTTTCGTGACGGTATCTTCAAAACGAAAAATGTAAGTAAAACCAGCAAGAACATGTTAATCTATAGAAAATGGATGAACAAAGGAACAATCGAAATTAATTAATTTAACTAAAGACAAAAAAGTAAATAGAGAACGTTTAAAAATCACAGAGTGAATATTATCCTCTGACTACTAGCTCGATTCTCTCATCCATGAGTTCTGTTACGAGAAAATTGTTTATATCAACAATACTTTGGAAACAATGATTTATCCAATCACAATTTGTGGAAAATCACATACAAACACTTTTCTTTATATATATATATATCTATAGATGATATTTTTGCAAGCAACCTGTCTATTCTCCATATAATTCCTACTGGGCTAAATTTTTTCTTATTTATTCTTCATTGTTTTTTCTAACATTGTACTTATATTTCATTGATTTTGAACCTCGAAAACTTTCTGCTCCGGGGATTAATGAGGTTATTGCCCTTTTTATCGCTATATTTTCCTTGCTGGTATTACCTACTTGCTTTATTTCGCCTGTCGTATAGTTTTTATCGTGGTACTAACCTTGCCACCAAGCTTCGAGCCTAACTGCATTGTAAATGAAATAAACAAGAGGTTGGTAAAAAAATAAGGTATTTCTATAAATTACCAAAGTCCTGAATAACTTAAAGTGGTTAACTTTTAATTCGAAAAAATATAATGGGATAAAACCCTCCCTTGCATCCTTTGTGCTAAGTTTAAATGATAAAAATGATATAATTTGCAAATATTGCACGTAGGCCGTGATCTAAGTGAAATTCTCACTCGCAAACGTTTGACGTAAATGCAGTAGCATCATTCATCACGTCATCATCTCCAGTGAAACATTTATTTTTATCGGTGGCTAATTATCTTTCCCGCAGCAAACAGAATGAATATAACTTTTTCACTTTAACATAACCGAATTTTCAGTGACTGCATAAACATATGCTAAAGAAACTTTTAATTTATGTAATCTCCCCTCCAAATATTTGCGCGCGTTTTTAAAGAAGACGCAATTTTTTAGTGCATTAATCGTCGCTGGAAATAGAACATGAAATTAATTCATCTTCTATTTTATTTTATCACACCTTCCTCTCCCAAAGAAAAATTTTGCATATATATTTTTATTCTTGTCACACGTTCTCATTTTACACCAGGTATCCCGTTATTATCTTGCACAAAAATAAGGAATAAATGAATAAATATAATATAAATATGTGATATTTTTCGTATTCATATTTATGTCACAATGAATGATGCATTGTTTTAGTGCCAAAGTTGCCAACGCGCTTCGATTAATCAGTGCATCTTTATCGTGAAATTATTTTTTGACGTATTTGAAACTTTGTAACCAAAACCCATTTCAGATTTCGAATTAGATATTCTTTTTACCAAATAACAAGGAACCGTCGCGCGTTTCATAAGTTAATGAGTATTTCCTGCTGTGAATTGGGGTAGTCATTTATACTACACAGCGTAAAAATGTTCTCGGTATTCATACTCCTTTTTATTTAACATCTAATTTGAACATGGAACACTTTTGGACAAAGTATTGACGGAACCCCTAAAAAAACATTTTATAGTGTTGAAAAAGTAGACGAAAAACATGTCTGTTTTTTATAAAATTGGTGACTGCAAAAATGAACAAAATTATTTAAATAAAATGATAGAAAATAAATAACAAAAAAGTCAATTATTTTATATACAAAATTTTTACTATTTTTAAAATGAGAAGGGTGTTTTTCTTTCTTTTTTCGTAAATCCGTTTCATATTAGGAATGATGCCGGAGAGCTGGATTCTCATATCAGTTGCGGCATTGTGTCTGCCCCTGAATTTTGTTTTTGTCGCAGTTCTGTTACACAAATAATAAAATCATATTCTACATTATAGAGAAATACCACTGTCAATTAAATTTTCTTGCAGAACCCCTGCTCTCACCGCACGGAATCCAAGGGTTCCGCGGAACACAGGCTGGGAAACGCTGTATTAGGGGAACATTATAAATAACAATAAAAGTATAAATACAGTGATATTTTTAGCTATCATTAGTGAATGCACATGTGCATATATTTAAGCGACTTAACAACTGTCAATTGAATTCAACGAAGAATTATCGAGCTAGTCGTGTGGCCGAAAAAAATTCAAGAACTTTAAAATACTTGTCTTAGGTATATTCAATAGGCACAACAAGGTTATAAAAACTAGATCCGCATTTCGGCTACAAAACAGCCGTTTTCAGTGATATTTCACCGAAAATGGATTCTAAATTTAGATTTTTTTTTGTAATCGAAACGACCATCTGGTTTTTTTATAACCTGTGAAAAGTGCACGTATTATTTCAGTTAATGCAGACACATTTCTCTTTTCCTGTTACGTGAACGCTTGCAAATTATGCTCGCATCAGATTAAAGAGGAAAAAACCAAGCGCCTTCAAAGTCCGTTTAAGGCTTTCAGTCGTATTTTTTTCTCTCTCTACTTCATTGCAAGGAGCTCTTTTCTGCCAGAGTCGCAGTAATAGTGTTTCTCTTTAATTCACCGTATTTTGGTCCGAGGTCATTCGTTTCTCCTTTTGTTTAGCTTCTTTTACTCTTCTTCATTGTCACCTCTACTACCATGAATTTATAATAAAATTAATAGAAAATATCCAGTTCGATGAACCATTTCACTTTTAATTCTTGATTAACTCTATACTGTATTTATATTATTAACCTGGTATGCAGTCGAATTCTATCAGTCAGAATACAAAGGAAACATCTTCAGACTGCTCTATTTTTCAAGAAATATAAAACGCAATTAGTAATCAAATTTGGAATTAAGAATTTTTGTAATTTGGAGAAGACACTAGTTAGGGTAGTTATTCACTACACTTCTCTGTCGAATGTGAATTACCTATTTATTTTTAAATCAGTCGAAAAGTACATATCACGAAAAATAGGTAATAATTTTTTTTCGTTATCTTAAAATTGCTGATGCTGCATTATACCTTTGCATTCACAGTACGAAGTACCGATCCCATTCATTGAACCATAGACATCCATCTATTCGTAAATATATCGGCACTTTTATTTATCTTAAGTAAACCGAGTCTTCGTGGGTACTAAAAAAAACTTTGTTTCAGTCAATGACGAGGATAATTTCAATTCTCAGCGATTCCCTCGGGTCTGACCTTAGCGTAAAATGTTTTAATATTCTCCCCGTTCTCCTTCTCTCTCACTCCCTCCTTTCCCTCCTCTTCCCCTTTTCCTCTACCTCCCACTTCTCACTCTCTCCCCGTCCCCGCATCTCCCCTCGCCACTTCCGCCATCTCACGGCCATCCCTGGCCGATCGTCTCGCCATTAAGCATTAGCTTATGCTCCTTGATTAACCTCCATTCTCACTCGTGCCCCTTTCCTCCCCCTCCCCATTTCCCCTTCCCCCATATCTCTCTCTCTCTCTCCCTCGCATCCCACCCTCTAATACGCGCACCTCCTACCAGGCAGGACGGAGCGAGATGGAAGGAAAACGGGAGAGGCCATGACAGGCGTGCCTGACGCTTCGTTCTGCAAAGCAAATTCAATTACACGAGGCCGAAATTTTTCCGACCGTTCCCCGCATTCGTGCGACCTCTTTTTGATCCATCGCCATTACGACGATGTTATTTTTCCATCAGAAAACATCGTTTCCTGTGCGTGTACGCATTGATTAAATGTTTCGTTGTTTGTTTTTTTAAATTCTGTTTCTCCAATCCATCTATTCTCACTTTTATTTTCCCCGAAAATAGTTTCGTTAATTTTTTTCCCATCGATTTCGAATGGAAAAGGTCGTGGAATTACAAAACGTTCTTTTTTTTATGCGCCACGGTACGAACGAAAGGGTGAGGTCGAACTCTCGGTTCGAATGAATGATTTCTCTTTGTAATTTGAACGGGTTCATTTTTCTTTCAAAGTTGGCGTTTTTTGAAAAAAGTTCTTCAAACAGACTTAATTAGGAGCACTCGATATTCACTCGAGAGAACAATATTCCAAAGTTTCGGCGGTGTTAATTTTTTTTGGAGAAAGTGGTTTCATGATAAGTTTCTTATCGCGGCCAAAAAACTAATGAATATAATCTATTTATTCCTTAAAAGAATTATATAAATGAGCCATAATCTATAATTTGCAATGTTTTATAACATCTAAGTAAATAATACCAGCGTTTACCACCATAGTACATTTAAAGTCATAAGTAAGTCACAGTCATAATAAAGAAACATCTATGTATGAGATCATTGGACACACATACGATCGTGTTTGTGTGAATTAGAATTCGAAAAATGATTCATAAGCTATAATTTGCATTTTAAAAATTAAATCAGAGTAAAACATAACAGAGTTTACCACAGTCATACATATAAAATTATAGATCACCTAGTCATAATAAATAAACAGCGATGGCCTACAGTACAACCTTGAGATCATTGCACATATACGTGTTTGTATAGTAAAACTAAATTTTCAAAGTTGAATTTTGTAATATATATACTTCATAAATATGAAATTTATTACATCATATCATTTGTAAAATAACATTGACCATACGATGAATAAGATATTTGTATAATGTGAGAAAGGCCAAAAATTTCAAACGAGTGGTACAAAATTACATTTTGCCGCACTCTATTCAGATTTTTTCCTATCAACTAACACTGTCCTTTATCTCTTGCTTATGGCGTTCCCTTTTCTCGATGCGATAGCAGAAGCCCTTCTTCTCATCCCGCAGCGAAGAAAATAAGCTGAATAAATAGTAGCGGAGACTGTGACAGGTGGAGAGGAGGGGAACGTACATAAGTTGACGCTTCCCTGGACGCTAACTGCGTTCGCACGGCGTCACGCCATCCTGTTAAGGCGTCTGGAACTGGATGAGGATGATCAGGTAAGTGAAGAGGGAACCCAGAATCTGAAGAAAAAAATAGAAACGAAGGGAATGGGGATGGGATGTCTTGGCAACGGTAGGCATCCACCAATGAAAACGTCCTGGATGGACTCCAACTCCCTCAGATCGCTCCTTCCTTCGTTTTTCCCCTATTTTGCTCTCCCCGCTCCTCTCTTCCATCTATTTCGCAACCTCCCTCCTTTCTATATCCCATCTCGTTTCACACATGCACCCCCTCCCCCTCATTTTACACGCGCCTTGGTAAAAAGAAACGACAAAAAAGAAGTATTTTATATGTATCGTGAATTTTGTTTTAAAAAAAAGAGATTATTAGAAGCTCAAAATTGGGTTAATTTTGCCAAAATTTGTGTTACTTTGACTGGCTCATACTAAAAATATAATATAATTTCTCGTTATGTTTTATTTTTTTGTACTAGTGTCTCTGAATTGTTCACTTCTAATCTAACAATTTTGATGAATTAGAGTATAATTCGTACGTGTAATAATACCAACGCTCTGCTCTAATGTTTATTCCATGCGTAGAGCATTTGTTAAACATCTAATGAGTTCGTAAAAACACAAATTGCATTCAAGTCTAGAAAGTTGGAATGGTTTACATATTTTCCAGCGTGCATATTCAGATTTATATCGAGCAAATTTTAATCTTTTCGATAATTGAACAATCTTCCTATTTTTAATGACTTTTTACCAACAGTTATAAAATTTCTATTAATAAAACATTCTGTACGATGTTCTTCGTAACCGAATAACGTAGATTTTTATTAATATCACTAAAAGAGCATGAAAATAAATCTTTATATAATGGTTCAACCGTATTTCTACTGTTAATTTCCACTTAATGCCTATCAATAAAAAGTTCAATAATTTTTCCAGCATTGTTCGAAACTTTAAGACTCTAAAAACAAATGGAAATATGTTAAACTCGAGAACGATGTAGTTAATGGCGACAGTGGGTAACTTCGAATATAATGAAACGGCTATTTTTAGAACGTGATGCCATTCCTTTTTCATTTTGCGAATCGCACCCGTTTTCCATATGAATTCCAAAAAATACATTCTCGTACCTAAAAAAATGCACAATTTCCATTATTCGTAAAATTTCACCAATCTTGTTCCAATGGTGAGACCCGCATTATTTTAACTGCCTTTATTTTTACCTTATTTTTATTATTCCAAAACCTAATCCCAAGATGTTGACCTGAGAATAGAGTGAAAAAATAATGGTTTCTCGCCAATAAAAACCCTTATATTTAATAAAAAGGAATCTAAAAATAAGACTGCCTTTCCTCGATTTCCCTCGTCTCGCACTCCCCTCCCAAACCCTCGCAATC
Organism: Uropetala carovei; assembly: GCA_036926305.1. Lineage (NCBI taxonomy): Eukaryota > Metazoa > Arthropoda > Insecta > Odonata > Petaluridae > Uropetala > Uropetala carovei. The sequence continues at coordinate 3,517,769 of JAXCHB010000063.1, read as the reverse complement.
TCTCCTACCATCTCTCCTCCGACTCCACTCCCTACTTCCCTCCCGCTCCCCAACCCCTTTTCTCTTTCATTACCCCTTAACTCCACCAACTCAGCCATATCTCATTTCCCGCATTTCATTATTCAGTTCTTCGATCCTTGACTTCGTCATATTAGGAATTCAGAAACATCGTATCCATTTCTTCCATCTGTCTTCCGCAAGGAGTTGAAGGGCACTTGGGAAGCTTGATTGAAAATAAAAGGATATTGATGAATTATAAATCCAAAGGTCGATGAAAGAATTGAAAGAGACAGTTTCTAAATGCAATCCAAAGTATATGTCAGTGCAAATTTTGAGCAAAGATTTTGCTGAATGTCGACTTTGTCTGAAGTTCCATAGGAATTGTCTGTTACCATAAGGCTCGTTGCTTGTGAAATACGAGCGACAAAGGCTGAGTAATTTTCTGCAATTTCGAATTGGCGTTCGTGTATAAAGATTTGTATCCTAAGTTCTCTCTTATAAATGCATTTCTTTGCTGTAAAAATCACCATTGATATTTGAGGTTGAATAACTGCTCATTGAATGTGGAAAAATTCCTCTAAAGCCGAAAATTACCAAAGAGATTTTTACAGGGGAGAGAACGGCGAGGGACAATATAAATAAAAATGCGTACGCAAGGGTATAAAACGTACAAAAAACTTCAAAAGAAAAAATACCCAGAGATTTACGGGAAAATTATTCCTCGTAGGAGAACTGGTACATGATTATAATTTAATGATGATGATTACCGCTTGTTTGCATCCCTGAAATACGTCTGTTAGTGTGACAACTGATGTTTAGAGATAAGCGCATGCGTGATTGAGTACGTGAGTGTATGAGTGTTGCTGTCTTGTAGGTTTCTGCCGCGGTCAAAATACCCACACACTTTTTAACCAACTCTATTAAATCCTGGCTCCTGGAGAGCAATAATTTTTCATGAACTTAGGTAATATCCTTCTACCTCGTTTAATATTTAGTATTGGGATTGATCGAGTGTGTGTGTTCTGGTGCCTAGGAATTCTTTTGCAGTCGACAGACACGAAAATTCCTAGATGTGTGTGTGTATGTGAGTTTGACAACCCTGGCGAAGAATAACTATCCCGTAAACTTGTATACTTTTAATGTTATTTTATTTTTTCTTTTAATGATTTCGTGCCTATTTATTCCTCCCTCTGTACATGTTTTTACTTATTTGTGCTATCCTTTACTGTCTCTTCCTCCCTCTCTTCCCAAGTGATTCTCCAAATATTTTAATTTACGACTTAGGAGAAATTCTTTCCACGTTTAAAATGCCGCCGTAGTGTTAAAATATTAATCGTTATGAGCCTCATCAATTAATTAAAACCAAATCGTTCCTGAATTTAATAGTGTTAGATGCACGATAATCATAACCTTACTGGATATATTTCTCATATTCCAAGTTAACTCATTCGACTTGGCATGCGCTTACACGATCTTTAATTCTTTTTAGTAAATGTATATCATTATTTGACTAGTGTAATGACCGTTTAAATATCAACGAAAGAGTTATAGATAGATAGATTATTATTATTTTCATTTAAAATAATTAATATCACACTTTTACATGTGAAATGTGTTGCCATATACAACATTTCTAGTGAATATTCTGTTGTTGACGGGCTATCTTTTGTGAAACTTAAAATAGTTGCCTCTCTTTCCCTCCCTCTCACACCCTCTCTCCTCCTCCCCCCTCTCTCCCCCTCTACTTCCCTCTCTCCCCTTCTCTCTTGCTCCCCCCTCTACCTCTCTCACCCTCCCCCCTCTCTCTCGTATTAAAAGCATTCAAAGCACGTTTATACCCTCAAGTATTGAATTAACAATATGATATAGAGGTCTAACAATGGAGTTGGTAGGCAAGGCAAGATTTCCTCAAATGTGTGAATTAAACGTTTACATTGAGAAATTTCGAACTGTATGCAGAAAAAGATGAACAGAATAAGAAACTATAAAATTTTCTTGAAAATGATTCATATCCGAAGATTGTAGGCCAAATCTTTCTAATTTTAATCTAAAAACGAATGAAAGCCTGCACGTCATAAAGCCGATTTTACATGTTAACTTATTGGAAAGGAAAATTATCCCATGGAGTCGAACCCAAGGTTTTTATCTCGAGTTCTATAAATTAAAACGTTTTGTTAATATATCATAATGCTATCCTGAAAATTTCATCAAATTCGGTTCAGTCGTTTGCGAGATATTAAGCTTCAAAAAGCATTACATGACAAAGGGACAAAGTGACACTGTCTTTTATGTGTTTTATGATTAACTAGGCATAGTGATAGCACTTATTTTAAAGAATGATTCAGCGGTACATCAAATGAATTTAGTTATGACCCACAAATTCCTTCGAGGAATGTACTTACTGAATGTAGGAATTTCATATCTACGGCGTAAAAACCACCGGCGCTGAATTCGACGTTCCGGCTCTCCAGCTGCGCGCTGAAGATGTCCAACTAAGAATTCACATAATTTACTCATTATATAACAGAAATATTTTTAACTGTCTACAAAAGCAAGGCGTGGCATAAGTTATAAACCCTCTTTATTTTGTTAATTATTTAGGAACAATAACATATGACATTGCAGCATCTGTTTTGCTATGGCTGTTGGAGATACCTAAGATAAGCACTTTTTTTCATTCTTTGACGCTGAAGTGCTTATTTTTTCATTTTTTCAGCCATAAGATTGCACCAGTTTATAGAATTGTACTGAACCTTCCCAAAAAATCAATAAGAAGAGGGTCTTTAGTACTAGAAATATCTTTATGAATAATTCCAAAAAGTGATTTTAATTGCTCTCCATATGAAATTCAGTTATTTTAGAGGATGAAACATAATGACAATGAATCAAGACGCAGTTTTCACGCGGTTTACTGGAACTCGCTGATGAGAACGATGAATTCACCTCTCAGCTGATAATGAATGGTGAAGCCCATACTGGACTCGCATATAAACAAAACTGTAGGCTAAGGAAAACCTAAGAGAGATTCTCCTGAATCCTATGCATTAAAAACGAGTTACTGTATACTGACAACTAATTGAGTAATCTTGCCTTAATTTTTTAAGATAACAAGAGCAATACGGTTACTGTGAATGGATAACTGCACCGAAAAATTAAACAGAACTTCTTACGTCCATCTACAGGCCTACAGAATTTGTGATTTCAGCAAAACAGAGACTCTTATCACAGATATTGAAAACAGTTTCCGAAAAAATGTTCATATCTTGTTACGGCGACTTTATTTTCCATAAGTAGCTTGAAATAAATATTTCCTTGAGTTGTTTATACTGACAGCATCCGAAAATTTGTTAAAACTAGTTATATTCATAAATAAAACGGCCTTATGACTTATGCCACGCCCTGTATAAAGTTTTAGAATTAATCGTCCTATAGAAACTCGTAATATTGAAGATTAATATTTTCAATTTCCTGATTCCGTTTGAAAAATTATTATAATTTACCAAATTTGCAAATTAAACTGAAGATACGTTTTAATCAACACTACGATACAAAACCACTCCCCAGACCGTGAAATACTTTACTATTTGCATTCCGCTAGGTAGGGATGGAATGATGATGGTACTCATATCGGAAAGTAATAATACAAGGGCTCTACTCAGTTTGGATGGGAAGTTACCGAGCAACCCCCTTTACTCCTGATCTCGACCCAAGTGACTTGCTTGGACCTCTTATGCAATATCTTGGAGGTCGCAGATTTCATTTGTATACTTTGGTTAAACGTGAAGATCGCTTTTGGTTCAGTGAACAAAGCCCCAATTAATATGCTAACGGTATAAGTAGCTTGATTTCACCTTATGACAAATGAAAGATTCCATTTTCAAAGTAGAGACCTTGCATTCTTCCTTTCCGATCTCCTCTCGTAATAATTTTAGTGACTTTTGTTGAAAACTTTTGCTGTGGAAATTCTAGTGATATTTTTTTATCTTTTAAATTTATTTTGTGAAAATATTAAAGAAAATATTTGTCACGACTAGGATCGACATCCTTCGATACGCGACGTATGGTGAGGAGTCGGTAGTAATTAACCCCGTGGCGGTTAACATTAATAGAATCATGCATTTTTATGCGAAATATTTATGGATAGTTATAATAAACTAAATTCTCACAGGAAATCAGAAATAGAACAATAGTAATATATTTAACCTTTCATGGTATAAAAGTGTGCAAATAATTTTTATAATAGGCCACTGTGAAATTTGTAACTTTTTCAATATTTTTACAATCCACGTTATTTTCTGATGCGTTTTGCACAAATTACACTGGAGCATGACTCAAAAAATTCCAATCGAACCGTAGGGCAATGGTTTCTGCTCCAACTAAGTATCTCAAACCAAAATTTTCGTGTCAGCAAAATGCCTCGTTTCCTTACCTCTCGCAAAGAATTTCTGTCCATTATCTCTCCTTTGAATTCTTGGAGGAGAACTCTCGTCCTGGCCACCTGGATGAAATATGTGGGAATAGATCAAAGGAAATAAATTGTATCTTAAATAAAGAAATTTTCACTGACATTCGTTTTCTCGAATTGGATATCGACCAAAGTTACTAATTTTTCTATAGTTTGGTTAAAACATGCATTACCTATTTCATTCAATATATAATAATTAATTCTTTTGATTAATATTTAAGTCGATGCATTTTTATTTTAAACTAGCTGAAAGTACCCAGCGATGCCCGGGTTATGCCAGACGTCTTTGGCGAATAAAATTATGTATTATATGGTAATACAATCATTTCACCTTTTGCGCATTTTTTACCAAAGGATGAAGGCATTATAAATTATTAAAAAATGTTTTAATATTTATTTAAAAGCTTGCTTATAAACAATATTTTTTGTTTTTCCTTCATTAGCATAAATAAACAAATTTTTGCTTGGTCCAAGACGTGAACATGCAACATAGAGTTGGCCATGAGAAAAACATTGATTTTCCAAATTAATGCCAGCTACCTTTAAAGAAAACTATACTTTCTCTATCTACGTATATTGGAGAAAGTAAAAACTAATTCTGAGATATCTCTGATACCTATGAATTAGGCCGGGAGGGTCCATGGAGGTCCGGAGAGAACGTGAGCATACGTGAGAGTAATAGGATTTCGAGTTTAACAATGTAATCGGTTGGCAAGGCAACTTCACGTTACAACGCTAAATTTTGTCAAAATATGATATTAAAACGTTTAATTCGAAAGATTTAGATTCGAAAGCGTTAAAAGACGATAAGAATAAGAAACTGCATTTATTTTTCTTTAATACAGTCCTAGTCCGAAAATCATAGGTCAAATATGCGAATTTTAATAAGCAAAATAAAATAAGGTTGCAGGTCGAAATATCGATTTTTCCATGTTATCTTATGAGGAATGGAAATCATTCTCGAGAATCGAACCCGGGTCGATTTTGGAATTTTTTTTTCGTAAATGGCTTCTGCTTTAAGAACCGAACATTACTACCAAATGTCAATTTTCTAGCTACTCGGAAAGTTTGTTAAAAATAGCATTACAGAGTTCCGATTTCCCACTGACGACGACGACGAAGTCAATTTTATATATTAGATAATTTAGCTTGACCTCCAATCTATCTGCCTAACCAACTGGACGTATGGAATCTATTATGAAAAATAAAATCATTGCTAAGGTTTCACCAAATGGATACTCATGTGGGTTGAGGTATGGAAACGTTTTTGCTTTAGATAAGATTAATTAACATATGTTGTTAGACAATATGAAATTATTCATTGCTCTATATTACTCTATACACATAAACCACACGACTACCGCGTAATGTCCCTCGTGTTTAATCGTAAGCGCGATTATCCTTGAAAGATACTATTCGTCATATTTGAGCTTAAAATTAAAAATTTTCGATCCGGAAAATAGTTTTACAAACGGCAAGCTCCTTCGGCGTGCATCATTTTTTTTCAAGTACTAGATATTACACGTGACCGCAATTCGGATTAAATCCCAAATTAAAAAATCCGACGCGTTTTTTGCCTGTCTCTACGCAATGAATTCATTCTGGAAAAAAAAGAGAACCAGCCCTCTAACCCTTTCTGCCCTTCTTCCCTCTCTTCCCTCTTCTTCCCTTTCATATTTAAAGCGAATATAGTCTCCGCCGTCCGACTCCGCCCTAACAGGTTCTATTTCAGATAGAGACGCGAACAATACTTTATTCCGCAGACGTCTCGTATCGCCCACTAACCGCATTGCAAACCCGGTGGCATGCGTAGCACACGTAAATCAGTCGGCTGAGATAAACGAGCAGCTGGAAGAATAGGATGAACAAGTAGAGCGTCAAGTAGTTGTTTCTGTTCTCCGTGCCGCTGGTGTGCCTCTGGTTGGGTCGGTATCGGTGATCGAAGATTATGTAGAGGGCGGCGTAGAGGGTGAGCACGGCGGCCAGTCTGCCGGCGATTGTGTTCACCAGCAACTCGTCCCCGAACCTAAACACGTCCCATGGGGGAGAAGAATGGAAGGGGGCATTTGTTAGAGAATTGAAGGAGTTGCAGGCGGCGGCGGCGGCGCCACGAGAATGTTATCATTTTTATTTTCTCCATCTCGACCGAGCGTTTCCTCTCTCTCTCTCTCTCTCTGGTTCAATTCGACGCGTTCTCATTTTTCTTTGTCGGGAATGGATGGGCTTCTCGTAAAATCGCATCCGCATTCAAATTTATGGCAAATTGTGGGTGATTTTCTTTTCTTAGCTTAAAATGAACATTTCAACAAAAATGTAAAACCCAATTATTTAACTGAAATGTATGCATATGTGTGTGTGTGTGTGCGTGTGTGTGTGTGTATACTAGGGGGAAAGCCCCCTGATCGCTGACGCTCGCCATTCCCCCCACCACCCCCCCCTTTGCTCGCTGTTTCTTCGTTCCTGCCATGTATGTACCTATTGGATTTAGATTAGTTTAACGGGAATATGTTTTGATTATGAGTTTAATGAATATATTTTATAAGGGATGTATGTTTGGTTTTTAATAACAAATTAAGAAAATTAGTTGAATAACTCGATAAAAAATAAACTTAGAGGGCTGAAATTCCCGGAGATTAAAAATGGCTGAGGTATAGAGCATTAAAGGGAGAGAGAGAGAGGCAACCAGAAATAGGGTTTTAGTAATATAGATAAAAAATATAAATAACATGAATACTGCGTTCGATTTATTTGCATTAAATTCATATCTTCGGTCATTTCGAGCAAGCTTTAATTTTATTTCGATCTTTAAGCCTTTATTTAAGTGCATATGCAGGGAAATTACAGAGGACAACAATACCGGTAACCATGGAATCTTATTATTGAAATGTTAAAAAATTTACCAAAACTCGAGTATAAATTCAAAATATGATCGAATTCAAATGAAACTGAGTATTCGACGGTAAGAAAAAGAATCCTCATTCATTTTGGCGTGTTTTAGCAGTGAGTAGGTCAGGGGGCGCAAAAAGATTTGACATTGTGTCTAAATAAAAAAGACTTACTTGGTAATTCCACATAAACATTTATTTTTTATAGGACCTTGGGAGAAAGGGACCCAGGCTTGATATACTGGAATACGTAATTAGAAATTATACAGAATGCACTAGCATCAAATAACTGTGAAGTGGTAAATAATATTTTGTATCCTTTTTATTCCCCACTTCTCGACCATCCATTAATCTAATTATTCTGCCCAATTATCCCCATTGTTTTTCTATATCTCCTTACCCACCTTACTGGACTTAGCTCAGCGGTTTCCTTTCTCCTCCCTCCCATAAACATACGTTTCCTCCAATGCCAATGATCGCTCGCTCCACCATTCCTTTTTACTACCCTCCAAATAACCCGCCCCCACCACCCATGGTAACTATAACTATAAATTGCTACCGGATATGTGTTTACTTCGCCTGATGATGTAACACAGCAACGAAACCTTGGTCGTATAAAAAATAAATGTTTATGTGGAATTACGAAGTAAGTCTTTTTTATTTCGACAATATGAAGAAATTCCATCGAGTACGCCTGAAACAGTTAACTATATTTGACATTGTATTTACTGTCCGCTTAACTATCATAATCGTGAGACCGACAATATGCAACCGCCGAATTCTAGCCTTCAAGCGGCTAGGGCGTATCGTCTGCCTCCATGTTTTTCTTAAAGTGGCTATATTTAATTTCAATTGTGGATTTAGTAGGTATTGTTCATGAACTTTGATTGAACATGATATAGAGGATGGCGCAAAGACATTTTTCTTATGTGAGGGGGGGGAGGGCGTGGCTTAGTAAAGTTTGGAAACAGCTGTTGTAACATAACCTTAACAACTATTACTTGGTTGGCTATTTCCAGCGTTGTTAAACCCCGAGATCTTCAAGAATTACTACTGAAAATCATACTTGATGAATTAATGACACAAGAAATATTTGTCACCTCTGTTAAATTGGCAGAATGGACGCGGGAAAATAGAAGAAATTGAATTCGTCCTTGACTTAAAAAATTAACAAGCCCCAAAAGGCAACCCAACTGCGACTTCCATCAAGATGAAAGGATCACCAAGGGAATAATTCCAAAAGTGCGCTTTGGTAGTTCCCTACCACGCCTTTTGAATATGTGCATCCAGGTGATTTTATCCTGATGGCACTGAAGACAGGAAATATAATAGTTGCCCTGAACCCACAGAGTGCCTGAAGAAGACCGATTTTGCGTTCCTTCCTGCAGACTGCCTTTACACGTTGCATTCAGTCCAAGGAAATGAAACAAAAATTCCCTTTTCCACATCTTTTCTCGCATTCGTATATCTCCACTTCTGCCGACGCTGCGGCAGACTTTCATACTCAAACATGACCCACAACCGAAGCACCATTTATGACGGGTTAATGACCGTATAGGGAACAAAATGAAAGCAGCGGAAGAGAAGGCGCAGAGTGTTAAGGGGAGATTGGAAAGCCGGAGGAAGCGTTGGGAAAAACTAAGGCGAGGGCTAAAAGAAGGAAATTGAAAAGAATAATTCCACAATCGGTCTCAGATGTGTATAGTAATCGCGTATGAGTTTGCCTTTTTCATCTAATTTCTAACAACTATATCAGAAAATAATAGTAAATAGTGGTACAAACTGTTACGTTAACATAGTTATCTCAGTAAGTTGCTGGAGATATAATTAAATTGATCCAATCGGTTTATAAAGCAAAAAATATTGCTGAACGCAGGATTATCCCCGAAGGAGTACGGATTCTGGGGAAAATGGACCTATTTGGTGTCCCCTTAACGTTATCCATCAAATTAAACAAACTTTCCTGACTGTGTTGTAGAAGCGGGGGTGCCCTCAACGTCCTGGGTCCGTGCCCTCATTTTTTCTATCTTATCATAGTTATGGCCCCAGCTGAACGTTTCACTTGTAGTTTTGTATTAGATAATATTAAAAGGAACTTTAGGCACATTATTACAAATACGTACACAGATTCACTCCATGCAGAGGAATATCCAATTGCCGTAATTATACAGATGCCCCCATTTGCAGTTGCTGCGCAGATCGGAATTATATACATTTCGTATCTTTTCTTAGGTTATATTAAGTTGTAACGTAATAGGATGCTGCTATCCTTAATAATTCTCATTTCTTTGCCAGCGTTGAGTGCCAGAGATTGCACACCGGAATATTATTTAAATTGGAGACCTCACATCGCTGTCTCGAACCCTCCTCCCTCCAATTACGCATTTTAGAATTTCACGAAAACATTTAAGCCGTATAACTCGTATAAATAAAATAAAATTATAACTGATGTGAACTATATTCATGTTTTAAACGGGATTACTTTTTTTACATCAGATCAGATGGTTTACTGTTTATAATGCCGTTTTCGTCAGTCTATCCGTAATTCTGGATTATTAAGGCCAATACCCTGGCGATTTTAGAAGAGACTCTTTATCGCGCGGTCTCGTCTGTAACACTGTTGAGCAAGATGAACCCCCCGTGTGATAGGAGTCTCTCGCGTAGATTATAATATAGATTGTTCCCGCTCACCTTCGATTGATTCCATCATGCAAATCCATCATGGAACCAAAGAGACGGCGTAGGTCCCCTAGTTCTCTGGACAAAGGCTTCGTAGCAGTCACAGCCGTTGTGATTGCACCCAGATTACCATAATCCGTCCCGCGGGTTTTCTTCCATTGCTCGCCGTTAAAGTGCGTTCCGGTTACCCTTCGGGCGGCCACTTTGCTCCTCTTCCTCTTCTTGAACAACTGGCTCCATCCTCGGCGCAGAAGGGAATCATGAGCTCTAGCGGAGGAGCAGCTGGATCAGTGGAGTTACATGAGCAAATGACGGTCGATTCGATTTGAATACAGTTAATCTTGTCTCTAATCTAAATTGATGATTAATCGGTATATTTGATGATTATAGGCATATTTCGTTTAGGTACATCGCATATTTTTGAAAAATCACCCGCTAAGAAAATTCAGCATACAGCTCTTCTACGATTTCTAGATAACGTAATCACGTACAATATTTCAATTGTATCAAGTGAAATGTTCTCATGGCAAAAAACTAATTTATGAATTCGTTATCCTCTTATGTACACTGATCAGGTTAAAATTAAAAATCGAAGCTGTCATTATCTACGCTGTGGTTCAATAACTACTATCAAATCTTTTGTTAAGTTTTCCGTTGTTGTAAGATTAAGGGACAAATTGAAAGCAAATCTTTCTCGTTTAAAAAGTATAGTGTTATATTATCTTTAATTGTTATTTCCATCTGATCAGAGCAATAAAATGCACTTATTTAATCAAAACAAACTATTCAGTTAAAATCGAAAACTGAGTCAAATATTTCATTCGGATACAGAAAATGGAGTAATATGTGAAAACTGATTGCGGAGACATAGGTATAAATTAAATATATATTAAAGAAAAATACGTCGGCATGTACTTGTTTAGTTTAACTCCTATATTAAAGAAATACGAGTGCAATAGCAATGCTTGTTGAGCTGAGTTTTAATAATGAGTAATAAAAGCTTACGTAGTTTCAGGATTGTACAGTTATTGTACTCTTGATGCTAAATACTTTATATACTTCTTTATTAATTTCTTTTAATTACGTAAGCGAAGCTACAAAAGAAAATATTATTAATTATATTTTTTAAAGCGAATTTAGGATTTCCTAAGGTTCCCATCTCTGCGAAGAAAACAATTTTGCTTTCCATACGATCACAAGCGCGATCTAATTTTTCATCTGAACTTTCTCCCACCTCATCGTTTTCCGAGACTCTGCCTCCCCTTGGCTTTGACCCCACGTGCGCTCGATTGGAAATTCCCGCCACGCCTCGTCCTCGCCTCCAGCTCGGGCGAGTCCCCGACCTCGCCGCCCGAGAAGCAGCACCAGCCGCTGGTTCAGAGTCGCCACCGAACTCCTGAGAACTGCGCACAGCGCGGTCATCTGGCCCTCGGCCGCAATGCTAGCCAGCTGTACCCACATGTAAGGAGCCTGTTGGACCCACGACGGCACGGACCTACGAGATTGGAAGAAGCTCGAGAAGAACGCCTCGGTGTCATCCAAAAATGACGGTACTTCTTGCCGTTCGGACGTGACGTTAACCGGCGGTTTCTCGGACGTCATATTGAAGGTATCCGACGTGAGATCATCGTAGAACGCAGTGGTGCCAGCGGAGGAAGATGTATTATTAGGACGCGCGGGGGCCGCGTGATATTCCGTATGAATCAACATCTGAAGGGCAGTCTCTGCCTTTGCCATGCAGAAGGCCATGAACAGCATGTACGAGTAGCGACCAAGTAGACCAACATCAGATTCGACCTGGAAATATTTTTCAGAGATGACAGAAAGAGATTTTGGCTAATTAATGGGATATAATTTCTCATTATTAGTGCTCAGATATATTAAGCTTTTAATGAGCTAGTTTTAATGAAGTTTTTTTCTGCGTATGTTATTTCTCCTCGAAGTATAATCCTGGAATTATATGATATTAACTCGCATGATATATACATTAAATCAACGACTGATGCGTTAGTTGGATCTGCAAGTTATCGCGTGGACATAGATTCAATTCCAGTATCCCATCATCGCTTTGACAAAATTTCTAATTATGATACAGGCATGGTGAAATGCACCTTCGTACAGTTCAGTTAAAGCTTACATAGTGATAATTCAAATTCCTTTCTAAAATAATATATAAAATATATATACTAAATATAACTTTCTATTGTGTAATAACGGGATACATATATTTATGTAACCTTGTTCCCGAGGGTCTCCTTGGCGCGCTTCATCAATCGTTTGGCGTCGCAGATGACAGATAGCGATATACTTCGCCGCCTGATAGCGAAACATCCGGCGGAGAGAGCTAGGGCCCCGTGTATGGCGGTGGCACCGGTCATGGCGAAACGAGGCACGAGAGGTGACCCTTGACGCCACTCCGCCTGTATCCTCGCCAAGTTAAGACGGCCGACTAGGTAGCCGGAGAAGAAGGTGAGGAACATGTGAAGCGCGCTGAAGAACACGCCGACAGTCGGAAGACTCCATGACTCTCCATCCTGAAATCGTATGAACTAGTGGCGTAACTTTATTCTCCGAATGAGTAGTGGGAGGGGGGGCGAACCAAAAGGCTGCCCGAGGGGACAGAATCGTAACTCCCGTTTACATTTATATTCTTAAGGAGGGAGGAGGTGACATTATACAATGCTTGGACCAACGTAAAGCTCTTTCATCCTGTCATATAGCATCCAGTAAAACGGCCAGTAGTACCTGTGGCCTCTAGCGATTATTTCTACGTATTCTGTTGGATACTATGGTTGAACTCTACGCTCGTCTGGGAATTTACAGTAATTCCTCGAATAACGCCTTAGTTACGTTTGTGAAAACTTGCGCGCTAAGCAAAATCACGTTAAGCGGGGACAATTTTTCCATTAAGAATATGTAATGGGAAGCAGGAGGTTTGCAGTTTCGGCTGTCGTTTCACGCATAGTTTATCGCAAATAACATTTTCTACGATCTTTTTAATATTCATAATTTACATAAATTACGTTTTGACTAAGGTACTGGTGGGAAGACGGCAAAAATTATAGGAATGAACTCCCACTTCTGGCCAACTTATTGTTGATATAATGCGCGAATCATGATTATGTATCACTGTAGCGTTGTATTGGTGTTAAGTCCTATTTACAAGAAATAATATTTTGTATTACTTTGCGAAAATGTTGTGGTATGTAAAAGTTACACACCCCGATGAAATAAATATTACTACTCTGTGGTTTATTCAACAAATAAAAATAGTCGACTGTAGAATGTGAGCATCAATTCGCCACAAATTAACTGCCCATTCGCCACAAGTGGGGGGTGGAGATGGGGTTGATCACTACTGATTTAAATCAGTCCGCCACTCGAGTTTTTGCGCGCTATTTCGGGGATGGCCTCTTTATATGAAAAATGTTCCCTAAAACATAAATCGCTTTATTGCGAAAACGCGCTATGCGGATGCGCGTTATACGAGGAATTACTGTATTTGAATTTATTATTGCCAAGTATTTCGGCTTACGAACACATTAATTAAAGTAAATATGTGAGCTGGGAAAGTTTCAGTTCCGGAACAAGGAACGGTTCCAAAATGGTTTCGGTTCCTGGATACGGTCCGGAACGGAAAAATTGTACCGGAACCCGAACCGGAACAGTGGCGTCAAAAATTTGGTTCCGGAATGGTTCCCTTAAAAATTAATATTATTATGAATATTATTATCAATAATTTTAAATTTAAAACCTAGTCTTTTTTAAATTTATACTTATATTTTTATACAAAATTGATAACGTATTATACTTTTTCTGTTTATTCTTCTTCCTTATTAAGTTGGATCTAGTGTTTGGAGCTTGGTCTCCAATCCATCTACATTTGGTTTCCATATTTTGCGTAATAGATTCTGATAAAAAGCTGTTCAAAGATTACGCAACCCATGAAATAACAAGTAATATTCAATTGTTTACTCGAATGCATTGTAAGAGCTCACTTTCCAACCAGTTTGATCATCTTTCTTTGTATAGTCATAAAAAATATTCTCTACAGTGGCAGGATACAATGAAATTGTGGGTTTGGAAGATTAGTCGTTTCTTGATATTTTAATATCAACCGTAATTGAAAGAAGCCCAGTTGAAGAATATTATTCAGAAGTTGAATTTGTTGTGTAATTGATCAGAGATGTTTTTTAAGACGATGATTCAAGAAAAGCTTTATGAATTTGAAGACAAAAATATAAATCCAACGTCTTGATGCTATCGACAAGATAAAACTATATCTTAATCACCCGCCAAATAAAATTTTCTCATACAATATTGTGTATTTATCCTTTAATTAAATATAACCAAAAAGAGCACACATAATTCGTTAACAATATTTTGATATTTGATTTAGATCTGCAATATGATATTTTCAGGTAGGGTGACGAAATTTTAACTTCACGAAATGTCAGTTTTACATTGTTTAGTCTTCAACTATAATAGTAACAAATATTTGCATAAATGAAGTTTTAAAAGATGTACAGGTGAGCCCCGCTTAACGCGGCCCCGGCCAACGCGGATTCGTTATAACGCGGATTTTATTTCAAATTAAATTTTTTTAAATATATGCACAGTTCGACCACAGTCTAATATCTTATGATTTTTTTAAATTTCGCACTAATCAAATTTCATAAAGTGTCCTACATATTGTGGTATTTCAGCAGTGTAGTATAATATTTCATCGTCTTGTGGCCAATTTCACTCTTTTCCCTGTAAATTTCACGGGTATAATACAAAAAATATATCTCCTAAGGCACAAAACATTTGAAAAACGGAAATGGAAATATGATTCATGCTTCATGTTTCTTTGGCATCTTTGGATCGTAAAGAATGATTTTGATGATTTATATTTTTTAAATCTATAATTTTCGACAATTAATTTATTGCAATTTTAATTTGCCGTATTAACATGTCATTATAAATAATAATAAAACAATAACGTTACACATAAAAAATTATATAATTTTGATCTACATATGAAAAAACATGTGGTACGCGCGGAGGAATCTTAATGTTTGAATGCATATAATGTATAATCTATCTATATCTATAATAGCCGACCGTCCGTCCGTCCCACCCTGTATCTCAAAAGCCGTTCGTCGTAGAGATATGCGGTAAACTGCGTTTTGTTTCTACAAGCTAGGAAGGCCCCTAGAAACTTTCTCATTTTCATAAAGTCCCGGGTTCGAATCCAGGAGAAATTATATTTTCCTATAAGTTTACACTATGTATAATAATAATGAAAAAATACGTAATAAATACCGTCAAGCCATATTTAATGACATCTATTTATTTAAAAGCTTCACACATACATACCCATACAATGATGTTTTGAAGATAATTCGTAAAAATATCTTGAGAAACGAAAGAATATTTTACGTAAGTTTCAATTCTATGAAAATATAATTAAACATTGAAATTAAGCAAATAAAGAGATACTTTCAGAAAATGAATCTAGGACTATAGATGAAAATGAGAAAGTTGAAAATTAAATTTTTACTCAACAGCCCATACTGGATCCTTCTATTGAGAACGATTACATTATTATCAATTGAGACTGTCATTCTCGTCTGGTGCGCTTTAAACGGGAGAGTGGGCGTCGGGAGCCGCAGGTCATTCCTCAAAGAGCCGCATGCGGCTCACGAGCCGCGGGTTGCCGACCCCTGCGCTAGTTTAACAAGTGTTCGGTTTGTAATATATTCCATTTCATACACTGTCGGTAATTGACTGTCAGATAGGGCAAAATGTACTTGAAAGGACAAAATCAATAAATTTTCATATTTTCTAAAAATTTAACAACCGGCTCGCAAATTCTGAGAAAAATTAACAACAGGCTCGAGCGAGCCGGCGGGAGTCGGCTTAAGTTCATCACTATATATAATGATATATAAATTGCAGAAAACCCAACATGCACTACTATGGGTTTGATCTATAAGCGGAGCTGCAAGAGCATCGTCGATCAGTGCATGACTTTGTTGGAGGAGCACAATGACTTCACAGGAGTGAGTGCCGTGAAGCGGTCCTGCGACGGACTATTTGAATGCTACCAACATGTTTTACATAATAAGCGAAAAAAGCTAAGCAGTCGACCCTGGACTTTTTGAAATAAAACTTCGTAGGTGTTCTGAGAAATATTTTGAAATTATGTACGTCTACCGCTGAAAATCTTTTTTGTCCTACTGTTTACTAGGTAATTTTAAGTTTGTTTAATAAATTACGTTCTAAAAGTCCGGCATAAATATGTTTTGCATTGAATGTGGGTCCAAAAATACCATTTGGGAAGTTATTTCCCTCTGGGCGCCTGAAGGTTATGGTGCCCCGGCGAACGCGGATTTTCGCTTAACGCGGAGACCTCAGCAACGCATCCCCGCGTTAAGCGGGGCTCACCTGTATTTGGAAAATATTGAAAAATGACAGAGTAAGTGCGCCCACAAAATTCTGTCACACACATACAGGCATCATCGAGAAAATAGTCAAAACGTACTCAAGGGACCTCAAAACGTGTATTTCCGTTGAAATCTCTAATTCGATTTTTTTTCACGATTGCAATACTTTCTCCTACACTACGTATGGAGAAAGTAAAAAGGAAATTTTCTTTAAAAAGATAACCTTTAGTCACACTACTTTGAAGAAACTATCATCATTTTTTATGCAATTAAAAAAGTTGTAATTCATTTAAAGTTTTATCAATAAAAAACAGTTTTTTAGAACTAGGAACGGTTCCGAAACCGTTCCTTCTTTTGATCACTCGGAACCGAACCCAGAATGGAACAAGTTGGAAAATTTAAGGTCGGAGCCGGAGCGCTCGGAACTGAACCGTAATTTTCCAGCTCTGATAGCTATTAAATCCAAAGAGATTAGAGATGCAAGAGAATAATAAAGCTGATTTTTCATTCTTTTACTTCACCATATCTTCTTTTCTTATCCAATTTATAGTTAAAAGAATTGAACTTATTCCGTAACATTTACTCGAAAACAAAAAACACGTAAACTCTGACATGCCGTCCTTCGACCTTTAATTAATTTAATAGGATCACGCTCGTCGTTTTGTGTTTTCATCGATGGCACATTGAACTTGAACAAATTTTTAGCGCTTTAAAATAAAAGAGTAATTTTCGGAGGCGATTGTTGAAATTATACACATTGAGACACATTATTACCCAAAGAAAAAGAAATATACACCACAGTCAGCATGTAAAATGTACATACATCGGAAAATGTTCATTCATACCCTAAAATAACAGTGAATGTTAATTGATATGTTCCATAACACTCCGTCAACATCTCTAACAGTCATGAATAGCAAAGAATTGATAAATTGAAATAGGTAAGTTGGAACTCGACATTATATCTGTAAAAGAACTTAAACATTAAAAGTAAAGCTTTCCATGCAGTTACCATTACACCGATGTCATTGTTACCTTTTTAATGGGCCTTCCTCTCAATGCAAAAATCAGATCAGAGTTTGAAAATGGCAGAACTCCCAGAAACCACGAAACCTTGCATACTGATCTCATTGGTTTCGGTACCCACGACCAAGTCCACCAGCCGTGCTTCAAGCAACAAATAGAAACGCTTCTTTTGTCAAACTTTTCTTCTTTATTTCTCGGCAACATGATACTTTCCGCTGTTTTTTGTTAATAATTTTTGGTCTTTATGATGAACGTTTTTGGTTCAATTTCTCGTAAAAGGGATGGCGAGTGAAGTAGTCTTGTCAGAGGGTTCCGTACGTCTTCCTCGATCAATCGGAGAAGTATCGTGACCCGCTGTTTTCGATTAAACATAATGCATAATGTATCTCGATGAAACCAGAAGGGATATCAAAACAATTATTTCTCCGAAGAAGCGATGGGAATATTTTCCAACATTACAGGTGTTCCGCAACGTGTCATGTCACATACAAAACCGGAAAATTTACATTTGACTCGCGTATCGTTCGGGGTAAACGGGTGAAAGGTCTCTATTCCGAATATTTTAGTTTTTATCTCACTACTCGTTTTGCTTTTTTAGAAATAAAAATATATCGATCGCCTTGTCGAAAAGTGTTTGTTTGAACCTCCTGCTTGGATTCCTGATGGATAAAAAAAATAGATCTTCATTTTAAGGTCACTTAATTTAAAATGCCAAAGCAAGGTGAGTATTTAACGGTCAGCAAATAGTTAAGAGATGTTTATGTGACACATTCTTCTTTCAGATCTAATTTACAAACAATTTTACAGTTATCATCTTGCAATTGGAAAATTTAACTAGAATCATTAAATGTATATTTCACAAAAAATGAAGTGCTTTCATATTTGTAAATGTCTCTGTTTATCAATAGCGCTATTATTTGATCAACTTAGTCTTTCTGTTATGCTATTTTTACGTAACATTTACCTATTGTCTGCGTGTAGCAATCTTATACGCTAATTGTCAGATGTATATTTTTCAGTTTGTGGTATTGGTAAATATAATAATAACATAATATGAAATCGAGACTTGAACAGTTATGTTGCTAAAAGAAAAAAGTTTTTAAGGAAGAATTCGAATCCGTGCCAAATTACTATGAAAATTTGCTTGTAATCATAAAATATAGGTTTTCCTGGTTTTCAACAAGGAGAAATGTGAGCTACCGTGTCCACTCCCATTGACTCCTCATTTGAGAGTCCAGTGCTTTTATATGGTGAATAGTTTAAAGTTATATATTTTGTGTATGTGTTTCCGTTCGTCGTTAGTTTCTTTTTAAATGTCAGTATGTAAAATTTCATATACATCCCGCTGAGAGAGAGAGAGAGAGATAGCTACATTTTTAAGGGGGAGAAGTAAAGACAAGGAGAATGGGAGGAAGAGAGGGAGGGGAATGGGCAGTCGGACGTGAGAGAGAGAGGAGAGTGAGGGAGAATGGAATGGAAAGGAGGATAATTTGAGGAAGGAAGAGAAAGAGCATTACATTTTTAATCTCGTTAATTAAGTGACTGTTGTACTTTTTGTTTAATTCTTGTGTGGGGGCCCACTGCTTGAATTGTTCGTTGAGCCAGGTTAATTGATTTTAAAACAACTCTTTAAAAAATAATAACAATTGAAAGTATTGAAATATGCCATGAATTATGACTGAGTAGTACCAGTGCTATTCACGGCTCTCCTCTAACAAAAGTATGAGTGCACCAGAGCTACTCACGACACCCAAGTGGGTAAGACTTTTATTTTAGATAAACGGAGGTGGGTTCCAAATAGTTTTGCTTAGAAGCTCCCAATTTTAAGTTCTGCCAATGATAGTGGTGCATGTTTTTAACGTTGAGGTTAATGAACTATTTTCAAATCCATGTCCGATAACTACCTTATAATTCACAATATCGTGAAACAGTTTGTAGTAGCATAGTTGCAAAACAAAGCATCGAGCCTTGAATGCAGGTTTCGCAGCAATCGTAGATGCAGGATGAAATAGCTTCACCCGAAAGCTATTTCAACCTGCATTTATACATCGATATGTATAGCCAGGGGTGCATTGCATAACAACCGGGTCGCTATTATCGCCGCCCCTGGCAGTTAGGCATCCCATTCAGCATCAAATCCATGGCCTTTTTTTGCGGTCCTAAGATCGCGTTATCTGATCTTAGCGGGAATTAGAATGGATTTTTTTAAAATACTATAATATTGTAAATAAAAATGAAATTTTTCTTAAATGTTTAAATATCATTAATGACTAATATGTCAAGGGTGGTGGCTTCGAATAAGCACATTCCTTGTACAAGTTGTTTGGCGTCTTTCAGATAATAATTCTGCGTAACATGATCAAGAAAGCGCCCTTAAACTTTTAGCCTCCATATTATCGGACCGTGATGCGTCGCTAATCTCCGGATAATGTGGAATGCTTAGCTCAACTAGCTGCTGGCCGAGCATAAAAAAAATTAACAAACGGCTCGCCCGAGCTGGACGGAGCCGGCTGCAGCACACCCCTGCATGTAATATTACTACTCTTTTCAGCGTTTACGCTAATCTCTTTGTGATATCACCATAGAAACTCCTACTCGTCAATTGTACTCTTCTCTTTCATGATACCTTTTTTATACGTATACAAATATATTTTACACAAATCCTTTAAACTCGTTTATTTTGAGGTAAATAAATCTAATATTGACACATATGATATAACGAATAATATAATATTTTTTGAAAACGTTATTTGAGAATAACCTTGATATCATCAAAGTAAGCAGTAACAATATTGATATAGGTGTACCCCGATGTACATCGATTCGAATTTTCGTCGCTGAGCATTTAATGCCTGTTAATCGATTTACGTCATCTTCAAAATTTTTCCTTCCATCTCCTGAAGTTATCTGAGTAAAACACTAACAAGAGGAAGGCACTACTGACCCCAACCGATTTGGCTGAAACTTCGTAGAGATAATGTCCATGACGTCCGATTAACGAAAATATATACATATCGGGGTCAATACCCAGCCGTTTTTATTTTATTAATAAAAATACGTTAATATTTACCGAGTCACTAGTTAACTACCATACACAGTAACAGAAGTCGTAAGAAGCGGCGCTGGCGTAGGGGTAAGTGCGCTTGGTTGTAAATGTCAGTTCGAGTCCTTGTTCCGAAATTTTTTTTCATTTTTCCCACATTTTCACTTTCATCATTTAAAGTATTTATTACCTAATTTCCTAATATTGCTTTAAGTTAAATATCCATTTATTTCTAAACAAAATTCCTAATCACAATAGTAGTGTGTGTGTGTGTGTGTAATATATATATATACACATACATACATATATAATATATATATATTATATATATATTTTATATATATATATATATAAAGGCAATGCAGTGTAAGGACTACAGAACGATATCCCTACTGTCACACACTTCGGAGATCATCACAAGGATTCTTAATAAAAGACTAGAGAAAAAGGCCGAAGAAATGCTAGGGGAAGATCAGTTCGGCTTCAGAAAAGGACGTGGAACCAGAGATGCTATCGTTGTAGTGAGAATCATATCAGAAAGAGCAATAGAGTACAGTCAAGATTGCTGCGTATGTTTCGTCGACTGACAGAAGGCCTTTGATAGAGTAAATTGGGTACTGCTGATGAGGATATTAAAGGATATAGGTGTAGACTGGAAAGACAGGACACTGATCAGGAATCTATATGTGAATCAAGTTGTAAAGGTCAGGTTGGAGAATACGGACACCAGCGGAGTACATATCGGTAAAGGAGTAAGACAGGGCTGCTATCTATCGCCGATTCTATTCAATATATATGGAGAGAGACTAATGCAGGAAGCGTTAGAAGGCACGGGAGATTTCAAAATCGGAGGAAGGATTATAAGAACAGTGAAATACGCGGATGATCAAGTACTTCTAGCAAGAAAGGAAAAGGATCTCAAGAAAATGATAAATACACTAGTGATAACAGGTAGAAAATATAGTATGGAAATTAATACAGAAAAATCCAAGGTCATGCGAATATCAAGTAAAGAAGAAGAAAATTTGTGCGTAAGTATTGGAGGAAAGCCGTTAGAACAAGTTTCAGATTATAAATACCTTGGAAGCATCATAACGAGAGAAGCAAAATGTACAGATGAAATCAGGACTAGAATAACAAAAGCAAAAGCCGCTTTCAGAAGAAAGAAACTGCTGCTAACGGGAAATATAAAGCAGGAAATCCGCAAGAGATTGAAAAAATGCTATGTATGGAGTATAGCTTTGTACGGAGCAGAAACATGGACGCTAAGGAAAAATGATATTAAATACTTGGAAAGTTTCGAAACGTGGACATGGAGAAGAATGCTGAAGATAAAATGGACAGAGGGTGAAAGATGAGGAAGTACTACGAAGAATAGGAGAGAATCGAACGATTATACAGACTATCAGAAAGAGGAAGGCGAACTGGATTGGGCATTACCTGAGGAGAGAGTGCATGATTAAAGAAGTGCTAGAAGGAAAACTGGATGGAAAAAGAGAAAGAGGTAGGAAAAGGTTTCAGCTAGTAGACGACTTGAAAGGGAAAGAGCTATCAAGACATGAAGAAAACTGTGGAAAATAGGAGTATATGGAGAACCAAGTTTAACCTAGAATAATCACGGACCTGTCAACGGACAGACTACCTATGATGACGATGATATATATATATATATATATATATATATATATATACATACACACACACACAGTAAAACTCGTTTATAACGATCACGCCTAAAACGAAATCTCGGCTATAACGAAGAAATGTCTCGGTCCCTTGAACTTCTCCATAAGGGCATTGGTTAAATTTCTCGGATGTAACGAACACGCATTTTACGAATTCTCGGCTGTAACGAACAAATGTTTTGTCCCGTGGCAAAAAATGCCCCATATATAACTAATTTTGGCGAGCAGAGCGATAAGTAATGAATAGTTTCTGCCCGTTTACCGCGCACTTGTTTGTAGAGGTCCCATCTACCCCTTCCATACGAATTTTCACGCTCCCATTGTTTTGAAATTGATATTAAAAATGTGAAATGTTTATGTAAATTAATGACCATAATAATAATATTAATTGACCATTTAAAAAATCGTATGTAATAGCAGTCGAACATTTTACATGCCGCGAAGTTGATAAGCATCTCTTTGCATATGTAAGTACGGCATTGAAGTCGACTCACTGCAAATACAGTAAAAGCTGTGTTATCCGGCTATCTTGGGGATTGTGGAAAGCCGATTAGGAGAAATATCCGGTTAGGGGAGCGATTTTCGATTTTGACATCGCAAGTTTAGCAATAACCAAACAAAATTGGGCTCAGGTTCACTATCGTACTCCCCTAACATAACTATGCATGGGGTTTGTATTTTCCATTTTAATTCTTCCGCACGTAGTTAGATATAGACACTATTTGCCCATTCTTATTTAATACGTTGCTACGCTTACATGCAAAATAAAAAGACTATTGAAAAGTTTAGGGCGTCCGGGAAGTTTGGGGATTACGGCAGTGAACCTGTTCCCAAAATTGAATTTATTAGATTATATCTTTCTTATTTATCTTTATTTACTCCATTAGAAAAGGACGAAATTACTTAATTCTTAAGAACATTTCTGTGAAAACCAGTCATATAATATTTTATCCAGTTTCTCAATTTTTGGCTTATGAAGCGTATGATGTTTATTAATTGATTTACTCATCTCAGAAGATGACACAAATTTCATTAATTTAGCCTTATGAGCCTTGATATCGTAGAGCATGGAAGATCCGATGTTGAATTCTTTTGCTATGGCTGCTCTATTTTTTCCTTTTTCAGTTCGTTTGATCAGTTCCAGCTTTTGTGTTAGCGTTAAAACAACCTCCTGTTCCTTGCTTTTAGGTATTTATTTTGATGCCATATTCAATGGATGGGTAATTTTTTAAATAATAAAAAGCGATAAAACTGGAAATTGTAGAAGTACACCAAAACATCTAGACAATGCAAATGGCTTACGTAACCAAAAACGCCATGCTTACTCAGCAGCCACAGAAGTATACGGAGTAAATACGTAATATATACATCTTATATTTTAAGAAATTGTAAAGTGGAAGTTGTGATATTACACATAAACTATTCACACAAAAATTCATAAAAAAAAATGAAATACAAAATGAATTTTATTTGTGTAATTGCCGGTATCTAAGGGTGGTCGGTTCTAAATAGCCAGATACCACAGCTTTTACTGTATGTGTATACATGTTATATGGGATGTATAGGCCAAAAACCATGTTTCTCGTATATAACATAGTCACGCTTATAACGAAGCAATGAGTCGGTCCCCTCAAATACGTATTAAACGAGTTTTACTGTATGTATATATATATATATATATATATATATATATATATGGGCAGTGACAAATAAAACTCATCCGGTTTGCGATAACATTAATTACATACATATTTAATGCATGCACTTTCAACGTGTCTTTCGCTGTTTCTTCGTCCAAAGGAGGAGATGTAAAAGATGTAATATTTTTGCTCGTTACAGGATTCCCTGCTGAAGATGTTGAAGCAGTATATTCCATTTTTGAAACAGCAAAAACTGCAGTAAGTTAAAAATATACTTCAAAACACGCTAGTTAAAATGCTCACAATGCTCTGATGAAAGAAGCAATACTGATCTTGTAGCACTTGAAATCGCTCCTGTCCAATCCTTTTCCAAATGCTTTCAAAGTATTTTTCGACAATGTCATGATTGTGAAACAATACGTGCAAGACAATAAGTTTCTTTTCATTGTTGATTCATGGGGAGGACAAACTAATAAATCGCTTTACAAAGAAAAATTTATTGACGAGGAAAACCAACCGCTATGTACGCTACTAATAATTCTTCAAATCTGCACATCAATATATTAAAAATATTAACTATTAAAAAATAAAAATATATAGCATTATTAAGAAATAAGCATTTAAAATGAGGTATGTGGGAAAAATGAAAAAAAATTTCTGAACGAGGACTCAAACAACAATTCTTGACATTTACAGCCAAGCTCACTTACCAGTATGCCAGCGCCGCTTCTTACAACTTTTGTTACTTAAAAAAATTAAAACTCCAAGGAGTAATTTCTCATTCAGATAGTATTATGTCCTAATGCTCACCACTTCCTCTATACCTTAATAATGCCATCCAATTTGTTTCCGGAAGTGTGTGAGAAAACGACTTTAGAATTTTGCTTTATGTTTCTAAGAATTAAGGAAAACATTTTTGTTAGAATAAGGACGGGGTCGGTAAACTTAGGGTCGTGAGCCTCAGCAACTCTTAAGGAATTTGTGAGATTCTCTTGACCATTTCCTCTCATGTTAAGAGACTAGAGCATTAAATTAATTTGTCTTCAGTTACCGAAGGCACACGTTTACAAATATAATAGAATATTAATTGAATTTTTTAAAAAGAAAAGAACCATCACTATCACCTGTACTTCATATCTTGAGACGAGTTCCATAACGAGTCGAAAAAAGTGCCTCTTCTTGTTAATTCGGTTACCAATCCTCGTAGAAGGGCATCGGTGTTTCTGTTGTATTTTAAGGCATTTTTGATTTTCATGCGATGGATCTACATGCTCACTTTTTCCTTGGACATTTCTGAAATTCTTCGTGGATTGACCGTCACTTGTGTAGGGGGAATTGTGATGTCCTTTCATGACCACATGCTTCGATGTAATGCCATGGAATGTCAAAGTTAAAAAGTAGATACTGGTGAGAGGAGGGTGGCGATTCGCCTTGAGGCTCGCTTCGTGGTGTTGCGTCATCGTCAAATCCAATTTCTTTCAGATTCACAGTTACATTGTAAAGTCAGAGAATGCTAAAACCAAGTCAAGAATTCCCCACTTTATTTCCGCCATGAAGCCTGGAATAATTCCACCCAAGTCGTGTATGGTAGTGGCATGTATCCCATCTGATAAAAGTTAGGATCCTTTTACCTATACAATTGGCTCACGTTTCTGAATGTTTTACAAATGTTAAATGGAATTAAAATTTATTGACGAGCAAAACCATGACTTAGGCAAATTCGAATTTTTTTTTGCCAGTGTACTTACAATTAGTGTGCCCTAGTTGTACTTGCTATTAGTTTTCATTGAAAGAATTCAAAACATTGTATGGACATTATTTAATGAGGATTATTAAATATCATTTGTAAAAGTTTTTAATGAATGTATCTTTTCATTTACAGGTTTTTCTCAACAACCAACAGAGTCTGGCTGATCAACTTACAAATCACCATCGTAGAATCCCTAAGCAGCTTTTACTACTCTATTTCTTAGCTTAGTTATCTTTTAATTTGCAATCTAAGTTCGAAGTAAATTATTAAGCGTATCCGTAGGAAGCGGTTGCCCTGGTTTCATATTTTTCATTTAGATTTAATATTAGCTATGCATATTTAATTCAGTTAATGTATAGAAAAGGGCGTGTTCTGTAAACTTCTAGTGGCATGGTAGTATTGCATCCATCTCTCTTACTAACTCTCATAATGCAGTTTGCATCCATTTCTAAATTTTTCATTCATACAGTCTTAGGCAAAGAGCTAGATAACTTATTTTTAGGATCGGGGACATTCTGGTAGACTATCATTACTAATAATAACAAACTGGTGGGTACCCAATCCTAAATTTGCCTTATAAACAATTTTCTATCTCCATGCGTTTTCTAGCTTTATTCTTTTTACTTGTGTAGAAGGAATCATTACCACTCACTGGAATGATGTTCCCAGTGATTGTAAAAACAGTGAACGAGGCAACGATAACACTTCTTCCTAGGGGAAGTGTAAACCACTTTTCCATATGTGCACATGTGGAAAGACCACTACAAATCACTTGGAAAAGAGTTCCGTCTATAGGTTGATGATTCTACCGGTGTTCCAGTAAAATTGTAAAATGTGTTAATAGTCAGTGTCATAACACAGGGACAAAATGTCTTCAATAGTGTAGTGTAGCTACTAGCTTACTAATAACATACTTTTTGCATCTGTATTTTATTTAGATTTGCTTAAATATTCAAATTTAACGTAAAATTTCTCGAATAGCTTTCGATTGGAGCGGTTAATTAAAAAAAAGATATGAAACCTAGACAATCTGTTCATAGATTGACTTTAGGACAGGATAGCTCACCCCGTAGCAACTTAACATCTTGCTGGTAGGGATCTTCATTAAATCGGGATTCATCATTGTGTATCGATATCGTTCGTGTGGTCAGAGTACAGAATCGGTAAGTTAAACTGATATTTCACATAAGATATAGCTTATATCTAAAGAACACAAAAATGTTTCATATTTGTTTTATGTTTCCCTTAGTGCCCCCTACATTCATGCCAAATTTGGTCGGAATCGGTTGAGAAATATAATAGTATATTTCATTGTGAATTTCAGCACACGAAATTACAACTTTAATTGGACCCACCATCAACTATACCTTTTCAGAATTCCACACTTCATTTACTAATGAGAAAATTCTTTCGGGGGACACATTCGTCCAGGGAAACATTAATGCAAAGCCTAATATACCTAATATACAATTCTTTGAGTTTTAGTTCAGTAGTGCACATTTGCGAGTACGATGCCTCAGCAGAAAGGTGTGCGTATATGGTTCTTAGGGATATTTTTTCAAGGATTTCTCAACATTCGGCCATTAAAATAATTTTTTGAGGCTTATCCATTTGAAAGTCCTGATATCTGAAAATCATGATGACCAAAGCACTAAATAGTGGCAACAATAGCTATAAAAGTTTTTAACATGTGATACGAACCAAGGCATTAATATTTCCTTGGAATATTTTCTTATTCTGATAGGTAAAAATTCTGTTTCCATTCTGTCTTTATATTTCAGTTTTAAGCCTTCAAGCGGTTCCAAAACTTCTATTGGTGTATTATTATAGCCTTCCATATGTTTTACCATATTATGAAACACCGATGCCTCGCTGTGAATGAATTTTAACCTCAACTTTGCCTTGTCATTGTTAAAAAAATTTTGATGATTTTCTGCCACTTTTCTTACATAAAAATATGATTTTAAAGAAAAGTATATGTTTAAAATATTTTCACTGGTAGATGTTATTTTACTATATCTCAAAAGGCGGTGATATTTATTTCTGTATCTTCACAAAATTCTTTCATTAATGCAGTGCTCAAAATGGAAAATGTTACTAAACGAAACGCTTGTATTGGTAGTGGAACAGAAACTTTTGCGAAATGGAATGTTTGTTATAAGGGTCAGTATTTCTAAATGTCTGACGAAACGAAATGGTACCATCGGGCAAGAACAGCATTCTGGTGCGTTCCGGCTCATTCTAAGCACTGCATTGATGTTACTCTTACCATATAGATGTGCTCATAGGTGTAAATCTTTATTTTGTTTTGGCAGTAGATCTGCTACTTTGTGTATGAACTTATGACCAATATCAGCAGCACAACCATTTCCTCTGATTTTCTGCTCATGATTACTTTTTAATTTATGAATACTTTATTGATCCCTCTTTGACAAGGCTGCCAAGTTTCAAGTGTTCCAATTACCGAATTATAGATTGGTTTTAGATGTTCCTCCTGATAAAGACACTGAATCAAGAATTTTTATTTTCACTCCAGCAATTGAGTCTTAAAAACAGATTAAAATAAGCAAATGTTTATTTCCGTTGTACTTTAATACATCCGAAAACACAGAATAGCATCCACCCTCTGTGGGATGATCTGTGACAGTCCATTACACACTTATTCAATTACTTGCTCATTGCCTTCCATGGCAGAGCAGTATGTATCCATTCAAATTGTACGTCAAAAAAGACAACCTTAACTATAGCTGAGAACCGTAAGTGTGCTGCTATTGATGCACTTATATCATAGAAAATAAATGCGATAACTTTTGTAATTAAACTCAGCATAATAAATCATTCATAGAAAAGAGAAGGGCCATCACAGATTTGATTGATTTAAATTGTCCTAGGATCGGAGAGATAAGCAATGACAAAGCTAGAATTTACAACAATCAACCAACTCCTTTCAGAAAGTTAGTTTCATTGTTTCCCACATCAGATATCTTTAAAACCTCTAAGTTTGTATAAACCCCCATCCCTAGGATATCCTTCTTATAAGCTGTCCAACCTGTCTTACATTCCACAAAACTACTGAGTCATATACAAAATTTTATTTCCATGCAAAAGAAATCCAATACTAGCACATCATGTAATGAACATAATTACAGGCCAAATACTTTTGCAGCTCCTCAGTGGCATAATTTCTGGATATAATGTCAATGATAATAGATATATTGAATTACAGACATTTATTTTGGAACAGTGCTCTTTTTTAATTCACAAATTATAACTGTCTTTCTTTTCCATTTATTTCCAGTATTTATAGAAGATGATATTTTTTTTAAAATACATTTTAAAAAATCTAGTTTCTGATTCTTTAAATCACATATATTGTAACACTTCTGAGTTTTTACCTATCAGAAAGTAATGGCCTCCATTTACATGTATATGTTACGCTGAATTGGCGTAATTGCCGAATCCGTGAAATGGGCAGGGTTTTGCAGCCGAAATTCTAGAAGATCTCTTTTTTACGAGTCTCAAACTCAAAATAATAGGTTATCATTTTTAGTTTTAAATAATCTAAAACAGAAATTAGTAATTATGTAAATAGCGACTGAGGCACTTCCAAAATTATATATAGCAGCGGTTCCCTAACTTTTTTTTTGCGTACCACCAAAAACATGACAAAATTTGCTCGTAC
The DNA here is from genome assembly GCA_036926305.1 of Uropetala carovei. Lineage (NCBI taxonomy): Eukaryota > Metazoa > Arthropoda > Insecta > Odonata > Petaluridae > Uropetala > Uropetala carovei. The sequence goes on along the minus strand of JAXCHB010000063.1, from coordinate 3,488,483 downwards.
CACATAGTGCTAGTAAGTATGAATGTAGTGAATGTGGCACCAAACTCACGTACCGCAATTGATCTATCCCTGCTTCTTCCTATTCGAAGCAGGTATTCTGCTGCTTTTCACTCTGCTCACGTACCACTGGCAAAAGCTTCACGTACCACTAGTGGTACGTGTACCATAGTTTGGGAACCGCTGATATATAGGATTCTTTTGGAAAAATTTAGTCTTAAATTTATTAAGAGTTACTTTCAACATTTCCACTTCTTTCTAAGCAGACACAGTAATAAGTAAATTTTGAAGTAATGGTTCAATTGCTTAGATTATTTTATAAAGAACGCCCAGTGAATGGTAAAATTTTACTCATTCATGTTGGTAATAAAACAAAATTTTATTTTTATAACTATGAAATTTATTATAGGAAAATGACAATTTTTTAACAAAGCTTTAGTTCAATATTCACTTTTATTTTCTTACAATACAATGAATTTGAGCTTAACTTACTTAACTTTTAGGTAATACATCATTTTACTTGTCTATTAATCATCATATGGCTAAAAATAAAACTTTTCTGTGATAAATAAGAAATTGGATTTCAGGTATCTGAATTAAACGATTTCTATGAAATGATAATAATTTTTATTACATAACTGTTTTGCTTGAGCTTGCTCCTAAGGGCAACCAAGCCACACTACAGATGTGAGTAGAGGAAATCCTACATCTGTATTAATCAGTATGTTGTCAAACCTCCAGAACAAAGCTTCATGAAAGAAGTATGTTGCACCTTTCCAAAAAAAATGAAATATTTTGAGTCTTTTGTTTCATTCAATTGAAAACTATAGAATTCTTAATAAATAACTAACTATTAATAAATATTTTAATTTATTTACTGATTTGTTAAATATACATATAAGACAATTTTTGTTATACAGTATAACCTCACATAGTGCGATTTCACAAGACATGATTTTGCTAAGACACTATATGTTTCTCTACCAAACCTCAGAAGACATGGTGGTTTGCCTTGCTAAGATGCGGTTTGACAAGTCCAAGCCAAAGTCAACCTTTAAATTTTTTATAAACTATAAATGATAAAAACTTCAAATTAAAATATTTTAAAGAAATAATACTGACAAATTCATTCATGTAATTATTTTACTTTATAAAAATGTTGTATCGAAAGATTCATATGTGTGATTCTCATATTGTGCTGATACAACAGAGCTCCACAACCGGTGTTCCACGATAAAACCCTTGATATGCCATGGCATATTTTACCTTATATATTGCTGCATTTTATTACCCTCCAGCTATGACTACAGAAATAAATTTTCAATAAACAGCAATACTTCATCCAAATTTATTACACTGTTTCAGTTACTTTAAGCTGCAATATAATTACTTCTTGGAGAAACCGAGTCATAAGGAACAGTTTAGGGTAACGTGATCTCCACGGTTTTGTTTGGAACTGTGATGTTATGATGTGAAAAATTCTGCAGTTTTTCTACTCTATTTATGATAAATTCAGGAATTTTTTTGTTTCACGTTACGTGCTGTATTATTCTATTATTTTTTCTTAATTCCACATCAAGAAATAAGATTGCATGATGGCGTGGATTATGCGAGTAAATACGGTATTATTTTACACATTTAAATACTGGTCAAAAAATTATTCTAAAAAAATGTAGAAAATGTGAGATCCAAGAACCTAACTCCCTAGTTCCTATTAACTTAATGCTTCATATAATGTGATTTCAAGGAATGCAGCTACCATGCTACGTGAGGTTTTACTGTACACAGTGAATTTTAGCATAAAAGAGCAGCAGAAAATACATTAATTATTCATCAAAAAAGAGTTCATCACAAAATAATTTTCAAAAGATAAAATTAAAGTTATGGTGACAGTAATTTAAACTTTCTTGTCTATAAAAACGTTAGCGGAGTGCACTCAGTCCCATAACCAGGGATGATATGTGCGATGCACACAGGCGGTCCAACAACGATCGATTTATCGTCAGACACAGTATTTTTAACAGTAATACGGATTGTATTATAATATGCTGTATATTCTTACATATTTATTGGCTACGGAAATTTATCAAACCATAAGGTGCTTTTTTATTTTTGTAAAGAACGCCTAAAAAGGGCGGCCAATGAAAGACTTGCACATGGGTGCCCTTGACCATAACTATAATACCGCAGAGTCTGTGACCATGGGGAGGGATAGATTTAGGAGGTCCTACAGGTCCATCTATATCTACATATTGTATTAAACAAGGAATTGTGAAGGGGTCCAAAAATTTTTTTCACAGGTGGCGGAAAGTTTGTTGTTCTATTACTGAGTTCAATAATAGGAATAAAATCATTAACTTTAACCCTCCAGTACCGAATGTTGCATTTATGCAACATGAATATGCCAAAGTGTAAACACTCACTGTGTTTGTCTATGACTCATACTGTCGAAGAGAGCACTACTGCGGATTCCTAAATGACTGAGCTTCAGTCGTGGACTAGCATTCAGTGATTTCAGTGTATTTTCTTCGCGTGTTAACCAATTCTTAGAAGGGCACCTCTGCGATATGGATCTTTCTGGATGGTAAGTTAGTTTTTTCTTTTATATAACAGCTCAGTATTACTAAATTATGTTTATTTGTTACAGTAGGATACAATTTCAACATGCATAGCAAAACTGTTATTATTATTTCTAATAAGTGGATTTGGGATAGACGTTTATCACGCTGTTGCATATGTGCAACATTCGGCATTGTCACTGCTACATTACCAGCAATGCTATGATACACTTTTCTGAATTGATTTCGGATGTTTATTTTGTCAAATCAGTATCAAAGTTTTATAATTTGTTCCAAAGAATCTAAATTTTTACAATACAATTTTTTATTAGGGACAACATTGTTTTGGAGGATGGGCTAACAGTGGAGGAGGCAATGCTTCTTGAGGGGGAAGGAGATATAGAAGGAAATGAGGCAGAGATATTTATTACACCGCCAGAAACAGGAGATCGCACGGATGAAGATTCTGCTGACGAAGATGATGGAGGATTAGTAGACAATTTACCTGGAGGAATACTAAGGGCTTCTGCAGAAATCAAATTGCCGAAAAAGAGAATCGTTGGAGGGGACTTGCTTTGTGACAAGTATGAGGATCGGAAAGTCAAAAGATATTGGATTTCAGGAGATCTTGGACATAACAACAACCAGAAAGAATATGATAATAAGAAATTGCAAAAATATTCAAAAATTAACAGTACAGAAACATTCGAACTATTTATCAACGATGAAATCATTCAGCTTCTTGCTGATGAATCTCATAAGTATGCCGCATATTTGGACTGTCCCAGCCCTAATACTACACCCGATGAAATGAAAGCTTTTTTTGGGAATTTTGTATTTGACTGGATATAACTGTCTTCCAGGAAAGTGAATGTACTGGGAAAAAGAAGATGATGTGCACAATAACCTAGTGGCTAATGCAATGCAAAGAGACAGATTTTTAGAAATAATGAGATTTATTCACCTTGCAGACAATCTAAACCTTGATAAGGAGGATAAATTTAGCAAAGTTCGGCCGCTGGCTCAGAGTCTGAAAGAAAAATGTTTGGAAAACTTCGTGCCATACCAATTCATTGATTATGACGAAGCAATGATCAAATATTATTGAAGGCACGGTTGCAAGCAGTTCATAAAAGGAAAACCTATAAGGTTTGTTTTCAAAGAATGGTGCCTCAACACAGATTATGGATATTTAATAAATTTTGATTTTTATCAGGGGAAAAGCTCAAAATCAAGTAATAACTATGAGAAGGCATTCGGAAAACCTACCGCACCTTTGCTGCAAATGTTGGACAAAATGCCGGATGAAAGTAAACGAATGCCTTACAGTATATTTTTTGACAATTTATTTACAGGTACTCTTGAAAGTAAAAGTATTGCATTAAGATAAAATAAGTCTCTAAAACTCATTTACAATTTTTTTCAGGAATGAATTTGCTGCACCATCTAAAACAAAGGGGTTACAATGGAACCTGAACAATATGGGAGAACAGAATTCCAAAGGATTGTCCTTTACCGAGCAAAACAGATATGGCCAAATGGAATCGCGGAGACTCAGAACATAAATTAGACAAGACTGACAGAATTGAAATTATAAAATGGATGGACAACTCCGTAGTTTCAGTAGCCTCTACAGAATATGGTGAAGATTTTCTCAGAAGCTGAAAAAAATTATTCAGATCCCTCAACCGATAGCCATCAAAGAATATAACAGACACATGGGTGGCACCGATCGAATGGACGAAGATGTGAATGCTTTGAGAATCGGTAATTATAATTTCATCAATCTTCACTGTCACTGAATCTTATGAAAAAAAATCCAATCAAATTTTCTTGCCAGGAATTCGAGGAAAAAAGTGGTGGTGGTCGGTGTTCACATGGATGCTTGACGTCGCCATGAACAATGCCTGGCTATTGCACAAGAAGGCCTGCCAGAAAAATGTGACAAAATTGCAGTTTCGAAGAGAAGTGGTCCAGGTATATTTGAATAGGTACAAAACGCCTCCAAAGACACCAGGGTCTTCAAAATCACATAGTGGGTCAAAAGAAATCTTATGGTATGACAGACTTGATCATTTTGTCCAAGAAATCCCAAACAATTAAAGACGGAGATGTGCCTTGGAAGGTTGTACGTCGATTGTACACTTTATGTGTATCAAATGCGATGTAGGGTTATGTATTAGTTGTTTTGTCCCCTTTCATAACTAACAGTCTGTTATTTCTGTGTTATTTTACATTTTTCTGCACATTTTTTCTAGAGCTATAGTCTTCAAAATTCCTAAATTTTAATACTCATTTGTATCATTAATAAAATTATAATAAACCTATCATTACAGTTAATTATGAGCATTGTTTTTTTCAAATTCCTTTTTCATAGCATATGACAAGCACGGCGTTGGGGGAACTAAAATAGCAGTGGGAGCACCTAGCGTTGCATATATACAACGGCTGCTCACGTGTTCCCGGTACATCAGAAATTCCTAAAATCAATTTTCTGCATCCCTTCTGTTTTACGAATGCATACCCCCAAAAAAATGTAAAATTCACGAAAAAAAATTACCGGTGCTGGAGGGTTAATTTTGAATCAAGTAGAAGATAGATACAACCTTAGATTAAAAGTCAACTGCACAGTATATAGATATATTGGTTCAATGCAATTGGCACTATAATAAGTGTCCTTAGCCTGTTTCCATTTTGTACTATGATTGTACAAAATAATATAGTATTAATGTTCTTTAATCAATGTGACACTTCAGTTTTCTTAGAAATTTACACCTGAATATTCAGAAGATTTTGTTGCTATATGTATGTGCTGTTGTATAAAAATGCCTTAGCTACTTATATAAATTAAAAGTAAATCTCCTTCTGCTAATGATAAATATGATAAAACATAAAATACTCCTTTTAAATAACAGAATCTTATGGTTATTTTGGACTTAATTTATGATTGTCTTAGAAATGTTTAATTGGCCAATATCATCCTTTTATGGCATCTAAAAGTCCTAATAATTATGAGGATTATGAGATATATTTAATATGAAAAAATTTAATATAACAATAAACCCATATCAAACAGCATCACTTGAGTAATTGAAAAGAAGTCCTTGGGAGGCATGCATTTCAAATATTAGGTGAGATATAATCTTTAGGTGCACAAAATGTGCTTAATTTTTTATAAGAAAGAAAATATAAAATATTTATTTGGAAGCAATTATTTGCTGTTTAACTGTATTATTTTATTTTTTCATAAAGTAAAAATATGTTTCAAAAGTATATTGAATCTTAATTTGTTTTATGTGGATATGAGTTTATCTTCAGAATTTGGGTCTTTTAATAAGTAATGATTACAAAAATTTATCAATATAAACTATACCATCAGTCCATGTCATAGCAGCATCCATATTTTTAGGCACACCTCTCCACCTTTCCATTGGCTTTGGATAGCCCTCATCCATAATAGAAGTGGTCTCATTGAATCTCCAGTAGCGGTCATCACTACAGATTAGAAGTAAGTTAACTAACCTCACTTATAAAACTTACAAATCTTACATGTACATAGGTCGTATTTGGAAATCATCTGATTTTAATTTTATATCCAGAAATCAATTTTTGATCTCACTGAATGGCATTTCGTTCATCATTAATTCACATTAAAATTAAAAACCTATATTAATTCATGTTTTACTGAAATGCATAACATTTTAATGTACAGGTATGTGTTTAATTTTAAACAAATTGCAACTGCATGAGTAGGCTAAGCCATTTCGCTGGCAAAATTTTCCTACTATATTTGCAGTTTTAGTTTTATAAAGTTATTAAAACAATATAGCAAATATGCAGATCAGCATATTTGCAAAGGTAAATGCATATTAAATGCAACGGTATGATTAAATTATTCTCTCATTTACAGTTGATGAAATTATATCTAGTACTTTCATTCTTTTTTGTATTTATATCATATAAGGTAAATATTTGCTTTAACCTTACCTAAAAATGAAAGTCTTATCATTCTTTCCCCATACCATAGCTGAGTTCACTTTTTCCAAACTGTTGGGAAGTCCATAGTCACTCAGAGGACGTGGACTGTTCTGAATTAGTCCATCACCATCAGATACCCAGTATTGTTTGCCTGCAAAGAATCATCATAAATTTCAGATTTATGCTCCTTGGATATTAGGAAATAAATTTGTTGGCCAACTGGTGTACAAACCTGTCAGGAGGTTTTGCAGAGTACATAGATTGAATATGACCTAACATGAACGAGGATAGAGAAAAATGAACATTGCCAGTATTTCATTCGTTTAATGTTTTTATCAGAGTAATGCTTTTAATTAACTTGTCCTAAAATTTCTTGCCAAACCATTAGTATTACTTAACAGACAGAATATTGAGAAATTGAGTTTTTATGCATGAGCACATAAAGATTAATATAAATTTGAAATATGAGTAGATGAAAAATTCTGTACTTGACTGGGAATCAAACCTGGGTCTCCCAATTGGGAAACTCGGTCTGATTTCCAGTCAAGTACAGAATTATTCTCCTTAAATTTCAAATTTTAGTACTCTTTAAACTGAAGCATAATTCACCTCCAATGATTTCTGAAATATTTCTTGTAATAGAACTTTGACTTAGCTAAAATGTGACAGACCAAACTTTTCACAAAAAGAATAAAAAGTTAACTGTTGCCAATATATAAGATAGTTTATAAACAGCTAGTTGAATATATTACCGCTAGCAATATAATTGATTTGTATCAGTCAGGTTTCAGAAGTGAACACAATTGTGAAACTGCTATACAGTATACTATGCATGACTTGAAAGGATGTATTGATGATGATAAAATGATATGTGTTGTATTCTTAGACTTAAAAAGAGCCTTCAAAACAGTGAATAGAGAAAGACTATTATTTAAATTAAGGAGTTATGGTTTTGGGGGGTAGTCTTAAATGGATTCAAAATTATTTAAATGATAGATATCAGGTGGTTAAATGTGAGAATAGTATTTCCACTAAAGGAAGGTGGAGACTGGTATACCACAAGGCAATTTGTTAGGGCCTTTGTTTTTCCTTTTGTATATCAACGATTTGGGAAAGTATGCGAATCAATGCCAATATCATCTGTTTGCTGATTACACTTTAATTTATCTGTCTGAGAAAAGTGTGTGAAGAAATTAATGTTATGAATTCAGAATTGCTAGTCCTAAGTGACTGGTTTAAAGTTAATAAATTAAAACTTAATGTGGGGAAATCAAATATGATGCTAATAGGTTCTAGTTTGCAGTATCAAAGTTTCATAAACGGTAGTATAAGGATTGTAATGGATAATTGCAAATTGAAAGTTGTTGACCCTTTTAAGTATCTAGGGGTTGTGACAAATAGGAGGTTAAAATTTGATGAACAAATAAATGTTTTTTGTAAAAAAATTGCTAAGAAATTACATTTTATCTCAAGAATAAATAAATATTTAAGTTTACATTGCATTAAACATATACGTATATATATATATATATATATATATATATATATATATATATATATTCTGGGGGAGGCCTTCATCCGTCAATGGACTGAAAAAGGCTGATGATGATGATATATATATACATACATACACACACACACACACACGCACGCACACACACACACAAAACTGCATAGTATTACCTCATCTTTATTATTGTGGTACAATATTATACTTAGGAAATAAAACAAATAAGGTCAGACTACAGGTATTACAGAATAGAGGTATGAGACTCATTTTGAAATGTGATAGACATACTAAAATAGATGATATGTTGAGAGAATTAGGGTGGATGACTGTAGAAAAGTTAATTGAATATCAGGTGTTAGTCTTTATACACTAAATAAAGAGTGGCATGATGCTAAATATTTTGATAACATCTTAACACCTATGAGGGCGAGTCAAAAAGTATCCGCAATGTATTTATTTAAACTCACATAACAACAATACAGAATTCACAAGTGCATCATTTTTCAACATAGTCGCCCTGCTTTTCAACAAACTTGGTTCAGCGTTGCACAAGGTTTTGTATGCCTTCAGAAAAAAATGTTTTTGGCCGAGCGGCAAACCACCTATGCACCGCCTCCTTCAGCTCATTGTCGTTGGCAAAATGACGGCCTCTTAAAGCAACTTTGAGGAGTTCAAACAGATGATAGTCTGATGGGGCAAGGTCAGGGCTGCGTGGTGGGAGTTCTATGACCTCAAAGCATAGCTGTTGGAGTGTTTCAAGTTTGTGGACAGCATTATGGGGACGGACATTGTTATGCAACAACACAACACCTTGGGGCAGTTTTCCTCGACATTTACTCCAAATTGCTGGTTTCAGCTCATCATGCAGCATCTCACTGTAGCATACACTATTTATCATCATACCCCTTTCCTGGTAATGTTTAAAGATTGGTCCTTGTTAATCTCAGAAAAGTGTGAGCATCAGTTTTCGTAGTCTGCTGAGATTTGAACTTCTTTCTGACGGGGGACGTAGGGCGTTCCACTCCATACTCTGATGTTTGTTCTCCGGCTCATAGTGATGGACCCACATTTCGTCACCAGTGAGAATACAATCAGGAAGGCATCACCATCCTCTTGATACCAGTACAAAAGTTGATTACAAATGTCCAAATGGATGCGACTGTGCTGTTCAGTGAGTTGTTTGGAAACCCATCTTGCACAAAATTTGTGGATAAAATCATAGGCTGAATGGTGACTAATTTGCAGATGGTTTGCCACTTCATCAATAGTTACCTTTCTGTTGGCAAGAATAAGTGCGCGGACTTCTTCAATGTTGTCATCAGTCGTCGATGAGAACGGGTGCTCTGATCGTTGTTTGCCTGTGGCACTTGCTCAGCCATTTTTGAACATGTCTATCCACTCATACACGCTTTGCTATGGAAAAGCGCTGCTGCCATACTTCACTGATAGTCTTCGATGAATTTCTGCATCTGTTATATCTTCAGCCCACAAAAATCGAATGACTGCAGGCTACTCTTCTTTGGTGCATGTGATAAGTGGAGCGGCCATGTTGACACTGTTATTGCTGAATGTCAACTGCATGGCCAAGGTCAAATATGCCACTACAACAACAGAGAAGCTTCGTGCTTAATATTGCACATGCATTCAGCAGGGGCACCAATCTCAACAAAAAAATATGAGCACTTTGCGGATACTTATTGACTCACCCTCGTAATAGGGAAATACATGAATACAACACTAGTGCAAAGGAAAATTTTCATGTATCCTCAGTTAAAAAACAAGCAACCTAGTCATCTGTGTTTTATAAAGGGATTTTTATAATGCATTGAATATGGATTTAAAGTGTGCAAGTATAAAAAGTCTTTTAAGAGGAAAGTGAAGGAATTACATATATGTACAGGGGTTATGATGTAAGGCATTTTTTTTGGTTACTCAAATGTATTTAAGGAAGGTATATGTGCAGGATTTATGATGTAATGTATACCACATCATAGATATATCTATATTTCATTTTACTGTTGTTTGATTTTTATGTTTTTGTACTGGTGATGGCTTACATGCTTTCTGTATGTATTGTTTGACTTACATGCTTTCTGTAATTATTTATTTGGTATTCTCTCATGTATTAAGAATAGCAATGCTAAATAAACACTACTATTATTATCAGTACATACATTAATTTGTTTACATTAACTAATGGTAAGTCTACAAGAATTTATCTTCACAACAACAACTCACAGCTCAATAAAAACAGGTACAGATTAATATAAAATGAAAACAATAATCTTATTGCTATAATTTCTGCAAGGTGTAAGGATAGTTAAATTATTGGAAATAGTATTATTGATATAAATGTGTACTGGATAAAGCTATTACATAATAAAGTTGATGCAATGCAGGTCAAAATAATAGTAACAAGATGATACTCATCATCTTTTTTATTGTGAATTATATACATATGCAAAGTTTGCATCATTTACTTTTCCAGGGAATATTTATCAAAGTCAATAGCATCATCTCATCAAGGGATTATATCACCACTTTCTTATTAGAGTTACAAGAAATATAATCTTGATGATTTCATTCATGTTTAGGACCTAAAAACCTATTATTAAATTTTAAGGCAATTTGATCATCGTTATAAAATGATTGACTTCTTTTCCATAAACCAAAATTTTGAAATGGTATTAGATGTAATAAATTCTAACCTACATATTATGGAATCCTACCCTACATTATGTTTTATATATATAATATTGGTTATTTATGTATAACTTTTATTATTTATGTATGATTTTATAAATAACTTTTGTTTAGTTTTTTATTTTATTATTTTTGCTTACCTGTAAAAATAATAATGGCACTGTCATTCAATCTTTGGTAAATAGCATCAATTTGGTGCACATTTTCAGGCAGAAATTGAAATAGTTGTCGAATAGGTACTGGATATCCCTTTTTCATGATACCCCTGTCACGCATGCGCCATACACACTGAAATTTGATTATAATAACTTGCTGTTAATATTTAACTCACAATTTACAAATACAAGCAATTGTAAAAAATTAGCATATCCATAATAAATAATGGTTAATTTATATGTTTAAATTTGTATACATTATCATATCTCAGAACATCCTATCATTCCTTATAGTCTGGATTAAATCATGGTTCTATGAATTTGTATAAGCAGATAACATTCAACGTAGATTTAATTGTACACATGGCCATAAGCAGCTACATTTGGTGCACATTTGAATGTATGCCCAGCTGATAAAGGTTAAAGGAGGCACCAGGATTCAGTGAGAAAATATACTGAAACATTATTGAGAAATATGTACATTTTTTACTAAAGATGGCTCAAGGTAGGAGAAATCATGAAATGGTTAATATATAATTTGATATACCAACCTCTCCTTTAAAAAAGAAAAGTTCATCACGAAGGATTGCAACTGCGTCAACAAAACCTTTACAAATGTCAACTGCTTGGCATCCCAATTTGCCTATGTGATCCTCCACAGTTACACAATCACCATCACATCCATTCCTTTCTGTTGTGCTTCCATTTGAATCCCCTCTATCCTCTCTGCTTCTTCCTTCTCCACTTCCTCCTCTTCCCTCTCTATCTCCTTCTCCCGTTTCCCCATCTCCTTCTTCTTCCCTTTCCCCATCTCCTCCCCTTTCCCCATCTCCTCCCCTTTCCCCATCTCCTCCCCTTTCCCCATCTCCTCCCCTTTCCCCATCTCCTTCTCCCCTCCCCTCTCTATCTCCTCCTCTTTCCCCTTCTCTTTCCCCTGTACCATTTCCTTCCTCTTCTCCATCCTCTCTTCTCCCTCCATTTTCCTCTCGATCTTCTTCGTCTCCCTCATGGTGACCACTTCTGGGTTCAGTTTCATTCTCATCTTCAGTGTATGTTGATACTGTGAAGCACACAAAATATCTGTTTTATGAAACTAAATTTCTTGGGTAACATCTTATATTTTTTATTATTAGGATACATAACCATACAAAGTGGCTTATCAAAATATGAACATTTGGTACTGGTCTGTTATCCCCCTGCCATGTTTTTATTAACCTAGTAACTGAGGATTTTGGCTTTGCTTTGCTTGTAGATTATAATGCCTTTTATATCGGGTGTAGCCATCTCCGGGTGCTACCGCGACCTTCGCCTCTCTGGAACGAAGCTATCCCTCACCATTGGCCAGTGATCGGGTGGGTAAATGTTGCCACGGGAAGATCCGTCATGGTTTTGCAAGTTGTCGTTTTCCATGAAAGTCATTAAATCTAAGTACCTAATTAACGAATATCAGATCCAGCAAAAATGGTATACAGGCGACTCCCGAGTTTCGAACATTCAAGATTTAATTAATTCGAGATTTCGACCCAGCCGATCGAATTGGGAACTACTTTACGCGGAGTAATTGGTTCCGACCAACCACGCGAGGTTTAGTTTTAGTGTAGACATAGTTTTATCTGCTCTAATTGTTTGAATTTGTGCTGATTTCATTCTTTTTTCTGTTAATTTTTTATTTAAATTTATTTATTTTATTGATTTATTTATAAATTTATCACTTGACATGGCATCTAAAAGGAAATGTAATAGTGATAATGTAAGTGAATCAAGTAAAAGAGTGCATAAGACTCATAGTTATGAATTGAAATTAGAAATTTTAAAGCATGTTGAGAAAGGTGAAAGCCAAGCTGAAATGGGAATGTGTCATTCAACTATTAGCACTTATGTGAAACAGAAGGAGAAAATTCTAGATGTGATAAATTCACGTAATTTGATAACAACAATAAACAGTTCTAGGCGCGATGTTGTAATTCCTAAAATGGAAAAACTTTTAAAACTTTGGGTAAATGATCAGTGTCAGAAACACATTCCTATTAGTGAGGCCATGATTAAAGCAAAGACTAAGGATCTGTATGATGATTTGAAGGAAAGGATAGATGAAACTTCTGTTGATGCACCTCCATTTAGTGCAAGTCATGGCTGGTTTGACAGATTTAAGAGAAGGGCAGGTTTGCATAACCTTAAATTAATTGGCGAGGCTGCATGTGCAAATACTGATGCTGCCTCAAGTTATCCTGATGAATTCCCCAGTCAATGGCCATCCAGTTTCTCACCCAATAGCTCCTCTTCTTCCAATTAAAATCTTCCAACTTCGCAATTAATAAACCAAGTCCAGTAAGCACAGTTGAAAAAGATTTAAGTTATGAAAATATTTTTAATTTTATTGTTTCTTTATTCTTAAGTTATTTTGTGCTTTTTTAATAACTTTTATATTAATTTCGCTGCAATAAATAGTTGTATGTATAGATAGATGTATGCAGGTATGTTATCCAGCTCGCGCAAGTCGTTTGTAACAAACGACTCGCGCAATCCGGACCGGGCCATCTGCACAACATATTGCATACATCTATCTTTGAAGTTCGAAACAAAAATTTATTTTTCCTTTTTAGAGCAAAAAATAAGTTATACATTTAAAATATTTATTATATAATTTATTCATAATTTAATATTGTTGTATTAACATATTAGTAATGTTATTTTATCTTTATAGAACGTGAGGGGAGACTTTTTCCCGAGATGTGGGAACATATCCTCCGATTGTAACATGCATGTATATGGAAAAACGGCATTCGACATTGGACTATTCGAGATTCGAACACGTTTTCAGGAATGCATACCCGTCGAAACTCGGGAGTCGCCTGTATTAAGTTTAAGATATCCATTTCATTTCACCCACTATTAAAGTGGTAATTGGGGATAATTAACATGGCGGGGGGATAACAGACCAGTACCGAACATTTCCATGGTTTTCTCTATAATCCAAAAATAACTGGATGCTCTTGATATCCCTTTCACAGCAAGTTAAGTTTGCATGACATTAAGATGACATTTTCTTAATTTTGGCATTTCATATGAGCAAGTCTATTATTTGCACAAGTAAACATAAGAATACTGGAAGTATTTGGAGTCAAGTTTTGTCATTTTAAAACATTTATTTATGATTTTTTAAATTTAAATTTGCATGCCCCTACACAGATGTCTGTTATCTGGTTGTTCAACAGAAATGGACATGCAAAGCCTAATTTTTGAAATCAAGAGTTATACCAAGCAATCTCTAGTAATGCCATAGGATGGCAACTTGCAAATTATTTTTGCTCTTTGAAATGTTGGAAATTTAACAAAAAAATTCTTATCAGCCAAATTTGAAATAATATTGAATTATGGTATGGGCATCATTAAATTTGGTTATTCAGTATGTAATAGTGTTTTGGAAAATCAATCATAAATGGATAAAATTTTTTCTGGAAATATTCCAATTCATCTATAAATAATTTTAATATTATCATCAGTGGCAGATTTGGAAACTTGCCACCCCTAGGCCAAATTTTTTTCCACCCCCTTAACAATGTTAATAAAATTTATTTTATTTATATATTACACCAGAGAGAAAATTCGTTCTTTTCCTGTTTATTTATAGTTATTACCTTGACCTTAGGCGGGTACCAATGGTAACCTTCTTCGACCTCCATAATTTTGAAAATCACACTGAAAATCTTCTTTACAGTGCTTCCTCATATACTATATTGGTGGACAGGGGCGGCCCGAGGTATTTTGGCACCCCAGGCGAGAAATGGTTCGGCGTGCCCCCCCCCCCCTCCTCTGTAAATTTTTGTTAAGATATTTTAAAAAGAGGTCATTAATTTATTCATTGCCTCGTAAAATGATTGATAATGAAAAATAAAAGGAATTTTATATATATTCCTGCCTGCCCCGTGATAAATTGGTATCCATTATTTATCCACTTGCAAGTAATGCAAAGATAGATGATAGGGTTATTGCCCCCAATACTTGGATGCCCCGGGCTGCCGCCCTGCTCACCAGTACCTCGGGCCGTCCCTGCCTAAGCTAAACCATAAGCTGACTGACTCATTCGAATTTAATACCCCATAGAGTCCAAAAGAATTCGATAAAAAATGCAAAAACCTTGTCCCTTGACTCAAATTCATACTCATCTCATTGCATATAAATCGATTACACAAATACATGAGCTCTTCCTGATTCAAAATTTTTATTTGCTTTCGAGTAAGTTAATTTATCGACTCATCGTAACACAGATACGTTTAAGAAATTTGATGACTGGATTCACTAGAAGGAGGGATCTTTAACAGTCTTATTATTGGGGGGATTACAATTGAGAAAGAGAAAAAGAAAGAAGAGAGACAGACGGAAGATGGAGAGAGAGATGCAGGTCGTCGGGGCGAAATTGAGCGTGGGAAGCCGAGCGAAAACACTAAGCATTCACAAACAAGCAATTGTCTGCGTGAGAGGGGATCGTCGATCGAAGATGGAGTGGGAGGTTATTGTGGGGAAGAGTGATTACAGAAAAAAACTAAAATTATGAGTAATTTTGCATAAAGTTATGCAGAAAACGACGTGGGTACAAAAATGTTTCGAAGAATAATATTATCGGGCTCGGTTTTAAATGTATGTAGTCAGATGAGATATAACCGATAAAATATAAATTGCTTAGTGCTGGCCATTTGGTATTTAAATATTTTAAAGTATTTTTAATTGATTCAGTAAAAAAGTTAAGAGAAAATATTTTCTTTTGATAAAAAAGCAAAATGTTTGGTTGTTACATGAGTTTTTGTTGAAAAATTTACAAACAAAAAAGAAGCTATGTACATACTTCACAATAGACTTCACTGATGTTCTTCCACACTATCACCTAATGAACACTAAACAATAAAAATCTGCTCACTAAAGAACACTGTTCTCTATTCTGTTTCATCCATAGAACTGTCGAAGATTGTTTACTAGTAACCTTCACTTCCTTTGTTCTCCTTCTCAGAATTCCTACAGATCCAGAATAAGGAACTTCCTTTGAATAGGTTTCATTGTACTCAGGTTTAAGGATTGTAACCTTTCAGCATTGAAATACTTTGAATTCGTCTTTATTAAGTGACAACAAAGCCAAATATAGTTTTTTGTAACTTTGTAACTGTTAAGATATACAAGAAAATTAACTAAATATCAAATTATACAAGAACTATAAATGTAAATAGAGATACATTGTTTCTGAGTATTCGTGTTTGAATATTATTTAGAGAACTATCCTTATAATATTGTCCTTCCAGGCGCCCTCTTGGCACCTCCAGTGCCTCAGTGCCCTAGGTGGCCACCTGGCTCACCTGTACCTTGGGCCGGCCCTGTTGGTAGTCTTGCAACTTGGCAAATGAACATACAAATCCAACTGCCCTAAAATCCTGTCACCCCAAAACCCTGCCGCCCCTAGGCCATTGCCTACTTTGGCATTATTGAAAATCCAATAATGATTATCATTACTATATTAATGGGTACATTTTTATCTTTCTGGTTTGAAATGGACTCATAGTTGCTACATTAAAAAGAAAGTTCCAATAAACCATAAAATTAAATGTTAAATTTACCCTACCATATTTTTTTAACAGATGAATATCCATGTACGGTTAGACCAGAAAACATATTGCAAAAATGTGCTAATTCTATTAGATGCCCACATTTAACAATTAAGTAGAAACTAGTGAGGAAGTATTTCTTTTAGAGCTACCAAAAGTCTGAACTGCAAATAGACATTATTTTCTATGAAAAAAATGTATTTCATAGAATTGGTGATGCATTAAAGCTAAAGCTTATGTGGATAAATTCAATGCTAAAGAAAGTACTTTCAACAGCTTGTTCTTTCTTGTTTCTACAATAGGAACAATTTGTTATAGCAATACAGATGCTACAGATAACTGCTAATAATTTTATTTTTTCTATAAAATGACATGAGATTATTAAGGGGTGTCATTTGAACTTCTTGATCACTAAAGTTGTCACAAAACTCTTGGCACAAAAGGAAAAGTTTCCAATTTTAACATTTTAATGTTGGATATTGCAAATCTACTTATTTACTTGCTATTTCTTTAACTTTGAATATATTCAGTGTCTTGAATAAGATTGTATACTTACTGTATAGCTGGTATAAGCCATGAATATCATCATAGTCCAAGCGCAAATCAGGTACATGCCCTCTATAATAAGGGAACATAACTGACGATGATACAAAAGAATGAGCAAGACCAAGACTATGCCCCAGCTCATGCACTGCCACCATAAAAATATCAATACCTAAATCCATGAAAAAAATCATGATTGTCAGTTACATATAACTTCAAAATACATTTAAAAATAAATGATATTTGTCACATGTATTTCAGGAACAAATTTTACGTTAAATTTGCATTACTAAAATAAAAAGCAATTAACTTTTATTAAAACTTGTTTAAAGATAGAAATTGATTATCACTAAATGCATTTTTAAATGCATGCATCACTTAATGGTCTTGGTTTTTGAAGTTTTCAAAATTTTAAATAGGTACCTATCCTTTTTCCCTTACTATGTAAATCTCACAAATTAGCTGCAAATCCTTTTCCTTTCCTCAAGAGTTTAAAACATCATGAAAAATTTCACTTTACAGAAATGAAATCAGAATATTAGATTATTAAATATAAAAAAGAGCTATATTTTAAATCATTTATGATGTAAATGAGTTTTTGTCAGTTTTGAGTCACAAAATTTGGGAGACTTGTATCTATCCACCTTCTACTGTAGACCAATGGTGTTTATGTTACCAAGTATTAATGTGATATAAAATATTGGTGCAATATACATTGCATAAAATTCCTTATATCTGCATGCTTCTACTGATTACTGAAATGCACATTTACACACAAAATATTTTCCTGCAGTTTGATTTGCAGCAACACTGTTACTAGAATTGGGAGAGCTTGAAAGTAGCCAGTCATAAAACTTGATAAACTCGATATATTATTGTATCACTGGATGCTATATAGTTATTTTATGAAATGTGTGGCTTGTACAAAATTGTTTATGAACAGATTAATTTTATAATCCAAATCATTGGGGTCAATTTTGAGTAAATTGAAATTTTGTGAAAATTGACACGAATAAAATATCATTCTTTTGTGCATTATATAGTTCACCTCAATGAGGTTTCTATTCTGGGTGGCACCACACAAAAATAAAGTTTTCATCAGATTTTGTTTAACTCCTAGCTCCACACACAGTAACAGACTACAGATAGATGGCATTGTAAAAACTCTTTCAAACTCAGGAGTACACATTACATGCAAATTATCAAATTCTTGAAGTAAACTTCTTTTCAAGATCTCCATACTTTATATATGAGAATGCAAGATACCATGTTATCTCAATAAATTCATGGCATTATGCTGATACCTGTATCATGAAAATAAATTTAAAGATATGAGATATTGGTTCTAATAAAATTTTCTTTCGTGAAAGTAAATTAAAAGTTCACTCATTATATTTTTGACCTACTTACAACGTCATAACATCTATCAGACATATTTCTAATCATTGATTCAAAGATCTGCTTAATAATTGTTTTCTGAGAGAGCATTTTTATGAACTTGGGAAGTGTTACAACCTTGGTCTTCTGCTGGCCTCACACGCCATTCTTCATCTTCATCAAAATGCATATCACCACCCCAATGCCCTGCCTCATATGGATAAAAGGCATGGGCTAAAACACCTCCTGGTCCATCTAAAGGGTATCTGTTCAAGTATAAATATTATAATGTTAACTCAAAAACGTCCATAACTAAACCATCTTACCATCACCAAGTATAGGTTACTTCAAAGTCAAATTACTTTATATATAAATTCTCTTAAGAGATATTAAAACATTATAACTAAAAAAACACTTTGCTATTCAAGTACTCAAATACATTGAAAAAATATTTTCAAGTAAATGCTCAAATTGTTAACAATAATCAGCAATGAAAAACTTATTCTTATCCAGATAAGTTGTCTTATTTATATGTAACAATCACATATGATAACAAACATGAACAATTAATAAATATAGGTAATCCTTTTATATCCTAGAAGATACCAATCTCACCCATCTCCATGAGGACCTCTGGCAAAAAATATCTCAATGTCAGCAGGGTAATAAGGTGGTGCTGGAGAAAATTTTAGACGAGAATAATCACTCCACACTTCAAATGCACGACGAAATTCCCTCTCTGTAGTAGCCTGCCCCAACTTGGGAGACCAGTTGACAATCCTGTTGAGAAATAATCTCCATCAATAAGATTTCTAGTATACATATCATTGCTGATGCTTCTGTTAATGGAGATATTTGAAATCAGGATGAAAATTTTGCCATGACCAGGAATTGAACTCTGCTCTTCTACTTGCCAGGTGGATGTTCTAGCATGAAGCTATCATGACAAGGTTTTTATAGCTTCCCTATATGCTCAAAATGTACTTCTTGGATGTAAGGTATCCATTGCTTCCTATCTTATTTTATTGACTTCCTCAGAATAAAATCAAACTATGAAGTATTAGCTACAAATGGAGCATTCAGAAATTAATTCAAATTTCAGTAATTATTTTAATGGCTAACATTTTTATTTTGAATTGATGTAGTAAGAGTTGCCGTATCTGTCGGCCCATGAGACGATTTAAAACAAAATATTAAGAAAAATGTCATTAGATTTATTTACAATTACGTTATTTACTGAAGAGAAAAACAGCAAAGTAGCACTCTGAAACAGCCACCTAAAACTGTCTATCCATCACGAATCTCACATACTGTATCCAAAGGGCACATCAAAAAATGCTGCATACTATACAAAATGCAGATATGATTAAATACACTACTGTGATATTGCACCGCAAGCATTGGAAATCACCGAGAAGGCCAGCAATTCAAGGATCATTATTCACCTATGGCTTTTAAATGTGAATATTTTTACGTTATCCTTATCATCATCAATCATCAATCAAATAATAATAATTTTCCTATCTTTTTGTCTGTGTCTTAGCAAATAAGATTTCAACTCATCGATTGATGCTGCCACCTTGCGGCAGTTAATATAACTGCTAGGAGCTTTCAGAAGACGGTCAGACTATTTCCTCAGTGTTTTATATTTTTTCCATTATTGTTGTTTTCAATTGTTGGTGATAGAAACATTAGATCTGAAATATGAATCTTTAAACCAATATAAAAGACAGTGTCACTTTGTCAGTAATGCTTTTTGAAGCTTAATATCTCACAAACGACTGAACCGAATTTGATGAAATTTTCAGGATAGAATTATGATATAATAACAAAACGTTTTAATGTATCAAACTCGAGATCAATTACCCGGGTTCGACTCCAGAGGATAATTTTCATTTCCAATAAGTTAACACGTAAAATCGGCTTTACGACATTCGAAATCACTCATTTTAAACGTTTAATTCATACAGTTTGAGGAAATCTAGCCATTTTAAGGTGATGTTGCCTTGCCTACCAATTCCATTGTTAGACCTCGATATCATATTGTTATTTCAATCGTTATGGGTGTAAAAGTGCTTTGATTGCTTTTAACCCGTTTTTGCCCGAATTAATTTCTTTCTGGAAATTTGGTAATTTTAGTTTATTTTTATTAATTCTTGACTAGTTATGTAAACTATCATGTTTTTTATTTTTTTAGTGGATAGTTTTAGAGAAATTCTATGTTCCAATCAGGGCCGCCGCAACTGGGTGTGCGAGTTGTGCACGGCACACCGGCGGCAGGAGAGGAGGGGCGGCCAGAGAGGAATAACGCCCTGAGAGGTATTGAGATTTTCGCGGCTGCCTAACGATGAGTCGATGGAGTGTGAGGGCGGCCGAATTTTGCCTACAAAATAAAAGGGGTAACGGGGAAAACCAGAGCAGCCGAAATATTTTCAACCGCGTACCCGCTGAGAAGGGTCTCTCCGTGTTCTTAAACCCCTTACCTGGGGGAGTGTCGGCAATGACCGAAAAACGAGAGAAGGGCAATATTATACCTCAGCCCTTTGGCATCTACGCCGCGGGTATTTCCCATTCTTCTCCAAGGCAGATGTCCCTTGGAGCACTTAAAACAAATATTTAAGATCTTCTTACTTCGGGGAAGGGTATTCCCAAAGCATTTGTTTCGGAAATGCTGGTTGCAAACCAGGGGTCATTATTCTACGAACTTTCATTTCTCTTCCTTGCTATTTTCGTTAGTATTTCATCGCTAGTCGTTGGAGGAAGATCGAGACACCGTTGGTGCTTTGAATTCGTTTTGTGCAGGTTTCTTTCCCGTGTGATCTTATTTTATTTTAAATTGCTGGTTTTTAGAGTTAGACCATCTGATACTTTGGACTCCACATTTGTTGTCTAAGAGGTATGTATCTTTTCCATGCTAGTAGATGTGTCGTGTTGTCTCGGATCCCGAAATTAGTGTAAAAGTGAAAATGGGAAACCATTTTATTATAGGTTTCGGAGCTGAATTTAAAGAAACTAGTGGCGATATTCACTAAATTTATCACATGCGCTGTAAGTTATTGACCTTGTGTTACATTATTAGGCTCACTACGCGTCATAAATCTGATAATTCTTAAAGAAATTAAATACTTGAACTTCGAATTTAACATGACCCGCATTAGTATATTTTCATGATAAATTGCATTATATTCGAGACGATCTTTGTTTTTTACCGTGCAGACATTTTTTGTCAACTTTCCAATGATAGTATTTGTATAATAAACGAAAGAATTAATAAATGATTCGTTTTTCTTCCTGAAATCTTAGAGCAGCGAAACTATTCAGTGCATTAGAGGTCAATATCGCTTTATTTATTCTTGTGTACTTTGATTTGATACAGTAAAACCCTCGAAAAGCGGAATCTCATGAGACTCGACTAAACGTCAGTTTTTCACAGATCTTCCGCCTTGAACAGGCTAAAATAGTCGTTTTTCATCAAATCTTCCAAAATTTTTGTCTTTTACAGGTTTTACTGTATAAAATAATTAGGAGCAATGCATGTGAGGGGGTGACAGTTAGTTTTATCGTAAGAAATTCAATAAGTAAAACGTATTTCTAGTGCAAAAATGTTTTCAAGTGCATTTATATCCGGGTTTTTTGGGCAAAATCGATTTCTTTGCTAATACAAGCTCACTCTTCTGTAGGCAGCATTCTGGGGAAAAGAGGTTAGAAAGTAAAACCTTCAGGATAGTAAAAAACGGCTACCCTATTTTTTGTAATGGTGTGAAATCGGTCTGAATTAATTATTTTCTTATTAAATAAGGGAAGTATTGTATATTATAATTGATTTCATCTATTGGAGCAATAATAAATGCATTAAAGAAACAAAATTCACATCCTTGCTGTCTGTGTCCACTGACTGTGATCAGATAATAAATTGTTTGCTAGAGAAAATCAGGATCAATTCGTGAATCATTATAAGTATTGTTTTGATTTTAACATAAATATCGATTTCTCTATGTTTAGGCTTCGTATTTTTAGAAGCTATTGGCACACGATCTACGAACAGGAAACATTTTAAAGAAAAATAGAGGAAAACTTTAATTTTTATCATCGATTTTATCCTACAGAAAGAAATAGCTTGAATTATTTGTTTCCCGTTTACGCAACACATTTCGATGAATTTAGCATCGAAGGCTTTACTGTAAAATATAATTTTGCTTTTTTGCCTAGCTTTGTGATCCTGCTTGGAACCCTTTCGAGGAGTGCCTAACTAGGGAGCTCGAAATGGTTCAGCGTAGAGCGGCTAGATTTGTAAAAGGAAAATATCGGTATGATGCGAGTGTATCAGAGTTATTGAGGGATCTGAAATGGCAGACGTTGAAGAGTAGAAGAATTGAATACAAAAGGAAACTATTTGAAAAATTCGAAAGCTCCGAATTCGTTGAAGACGTACGCGGCATAGTCGTCCCCATCAGTGTTAGAGAACGTAATGTTAGATCAGAGTGCAGGAGAAAATATGTTGAAACAATCGCTAGAACAGAGAAATACTACCGATCCTTTTTCCCAGACGCGATAAGACAGTTCAACAGAGGAATTAGTTAGAGTTCACTTGGTGTTGTGAAACCCCCTGCCAAACGCTTCTGGCGGCTTGCAGATTATTGATGTAAATGTAAATTTACAATTCGTTAGAGCTGTGGTTCTTAACCTTTTAATGTTGCATCACCCTCCTTTCGAGATCATAATATTTTTGCCACCGCTTTGAATTGGACAAGGCTCCCTGAAAAAACGAAAAATCAGACTAATTTGAAGTAAAAGTAATTTCAATGTTGGCGCTTGCTTATCGATAAGAACACTTCACTGCATATTTTATTTTTAAATTTTCATTTCCTCATTTCTTCAGTATGAAAACCTCACTAATTTACAACTAAATGCCATGAGAGGTTATATCTAAGCAGATGGCAACTGATTTTAAAATAAAATTTTCTTCGGTATTTTGGACACGACTATATTTTCATTGAGAGAAAGATTTCACACTTTAAATGATCACTGTTAGTTGTTCAGCATGTTTCATGATATATCAAAACTCAATTATTGGAAGGGCGATGACCTATTGGCTAAATGTAAGGAATTGGATACTAAGCTGACTGATGCAAGTCTAAGTGAATCAGATTTAGATGGAGAGTCATTATTTGAAGAGCTTCAAATATTGAAGCTCTATATAAAGCGTGAAATGGATGCATGTGAAGTATTGGACTATATTCTTCAAAATTATTTAATCTCTTAATTTCCAAATGTTGCCATTGGCATCCACATTTATCTGACATTACCTGTGTCTGTAGCTTCAGGAGTAAGAAGTTTTTCAAAACACAAAATTATTAAAAACTATTTAAGATCGACAATGTCACAAGAGAGACTATCAAATTTAGCAATGATATCCATAGAACACTAACTGTCTGATAAGTTGAATGTACATACATGACATTTAAAAAAATTTCTGCTTATAAAGCCAGGAAAGTAAAGTGTCTTAAATAACATGTAATTTATTTCTTAATGAGCGTTCATTTAATATTATAATCGTTAATTCTGTTTAGACAATTTTAGTATAAAGATTAAAGTATAAAGATTAAAGTATAAAGATTATTTTTTAATTTCTTCTAACAATAAAAAGTTTTTCATCCTTTTGAACTGTTTAAACTATGTAAATGCAATTTTTGGTGATAAACTATATTGTTCTTTTCTCTTTCTCATGTTTAGAAAGACTGTAATAATAGGAAAATTCTCCTTTGCTGAGCTGTAATAAATAATTTTCGCTGTCTTATACAGTTTTTTTTTTCATTTAAAAAAGTATCCTGCAGTATATACTACCATGTTGAGTGGAAGAAGGGTTTAAGATATATTTTGGACATAATATTTGTAAAGCTGATGCTAATATTTAAAAATATTTTAGTATTCTGACAGAAATTAAATGATAATTGACTACAACAAATATAATTACACTTGCACTTTTTTTTAACAATTATGAACTAAATTTTTACGAAAACTAAAAAGCAGCTATCTCCATGACTAAAGAGATGACTCCCACATGTACTGATCTCACTAATTTTATCTTTTAAACATTTATATGTATATATTCAGATGTGTAAATAAGGAGATTCGGTTAGGTATAGGTTTCTCTATAAGCAGACATTAAAGGTAACTCCTAAAACATAGTGAGCCCATGTATTTTTGTATATCCGCGTCCCACCGGTTGAGAAATACTGGATTAAGTCGCATTTTTGTTTTACACCAAACATATACACTTAAGAAATAGGCCTTTAATATTTTTCATTTTGAAATAAAACATTTATATTGCTGTTGTCTTGCAATAATATTTATCATTTTCAGCTTTGATTAAAAATTTTGAACAATGTTAAATCACTCGGATTAAATGACATGAGAATTCAATAATACCTGTAAGTAATATTCCGTTTCTTCCATCCTTCTGATCCTATAACAAAGCGCTTTCGTCTTTGCTTCTCAGGTGGTTGTGGCAGAATATCTTCAACGCCACATCGAGGGGATTCCATCAACTGAGGGAAAAGGAAGAGATGAGAATAAGACATGATGAGGAAAGAAAAAGATTAAAGGTAGGAAATATTTTTAGCTTTATCTATCTCATTTTTAAGTTCTGTGTAAACGTTTATGTCGATATAATGACAAATTTATATTTTTTAAATGTTTATGAATCGATTATGATATAGGAGTTAAACATTTGACCCTACTGTTCTACATTGCATATTCACATTTAAGGTCCCAGGTTAGTAGTCATATTCTAGTGTCCTAGATACTAGGAGGTAAACTCAATACCTGCATTGCTTTTCTCCAAAAAAACTGTAATGATATACCAGCAACTAGCTCTTGGTATATCACCTCACGTTATAGCATGTGTTTATACGGGAGAGCGATAAGTTTTCATTTAATTAAATTACCAAAAACTATATCCCGAAATGTTGGGATACGGGTTACTTCCCGGAACGCCTTCTAGTAACTCCACCCCGTGGATATGATGTTTTCGCGTCGAAGTAAACTGCGATACGTAGTGTTATTTTTTTAAACGGACTTCGACTTCGCAGACATCTGCATTTCTATCCTTTATCGTATAAATTCCATTCTAGAGGAGTGACTGTTACGAGGGATATGAAAATCAATTTGGATGTAGGATATCAATATTTTAGCAAGGGAAAAACAAACCGAAAAATTAACTAATCCTTTGGAGAATTTATGCCGTGGAATTTGCAGAAACAACATTTTTAACGCGGCTTTATTCTCTGTCACTATGGATTACATGTTAATTTACTTTCCCAAAACAAAATTCTTTATCAAATGGATGTGGTGCCGGTTCGAGTTCTTATTTTGCCCTCCGTAATTTGGAGAAGCGATGTGGAAATGGCTGCACTAAACTGCTAAACTCATTCTTTCCCAGACGGCAGCCGGCTGCTTGGCGTATTTACAATAATCCTACGCAACATATTCTGTTATTTAAAGCAATCCGCAGATATATTTTTTTAATTAAAACGTAGTAAAGAGCGTTATCTACGAAATTGCTCAACAAAAGTCTTTTGTGAAAGCCATTATAAATGGCTGTTGTTCCCATTCCATTGCTTTTCTTATTTCATCACTCGTAGGCTTAAGCTTTAAAGACTTCTGTGCGTCCAAGATGAGTTTTGATGCGTAATATGAGAACTCTTTGAAACCTTTGTGAAATTTAAAATGGTATTTAGCAGAATGAATAGCCAAAGATACTTATAACATTTTTAGCGTTTTTTAAAAAAAGCCACTAATGCGTTCGGTTTTCCGTCCGTCTGTCTGAACTCCTAAACGAAAGTAGATAGAGACTTCGTTTTTTCGTCAATTGATTTAGTGTTCTGTCTCGCGCACGTTTTCCTGTGGATGTCCATCTGTCTGACGCGCTAACTCCTAAACGAAAGCAGCTACAGGCTTCGTTTTTTAGCGTTTTAAAAAAATCCGCTTATGCGTCCGGTTTGTCCGACTGTCTGACTTGCTTACTTCTCCTAAATCAGTAGTGCCCAACCTTTTCCGCATGGCGGGCCGCATTAGAAGTTGCCAATAATTCGGCGGGCCAGATTGTAGTTTTAATCATTTAGTGAAAATCAAATCTAAATGAGGTTTTTATGGTAAATATTCCAATGTTAACAGTTTTATTATCAAAATGTTCATAAAATGTATGAATTTGTCTGTTAAAATTTTCAGATTCCTTTCTCATCATGACTTCGCGAGCCGCATCCGGCCCGCAGGCCGTAGGTTGTGCACCACTGACATAAACGGAACTAGATAGAGACTTCTGTTTTTCGCCAATCGATTTAGTATTCTGTCTCGTTGTGCACGTTTTCTCGGTTTATCCATGTCTAATTTTTTTGGAAAAAACTTACTGTCTGCTTCAGCAGCTTCCCTTACTTTTTTTAACATGGCTTATTAATTAATCTAGCAGTTAATTGTTTTATTTTGAGAAAAGTAGTATAGCTTATTTTTAAGGTATTAATTCTTAAGATTTCAGATTCTTTAATGACTTCAGTCATAATATTCAATTTTCATCCTAGAATGTTTTATTGTTCTGAAATTTTCGTAGTACTCGTTAAAAACAATTTGTAAAATTAAGCTAGATTTTTAAAAATATCTCTCCTTTATAGTGCTTGGTTCCAAAGATTTGTTAGTTAAAATATTACTTGTAAGAGCGACAAATATTTTAACTAAAACCAGTGCTAAAAATGATATTATAACGATTCTTTTACACTTTAAGTTTTCAATCGTTTAGATTTAGATGAAATTATTTTCAAGCATCACTGTTTCATTTCATTCAGAAACTTCTTTAAGGAGAGAAAAATTACGATTTTAGGTAATCAAGTTTTGTTCGTAAATTTTTCAGCCTTAAAATTACGACCAAACTGTCTTCATAAAATTGAAAATAAAAGCAAAATTTTAAAATAAGTGCAATACTTCAGAATATAAAAAACGGAGAGAAACCACTGAAGAGAAATTTGAACTGCTCAAAAACGAATGTATAATATATGAAAAGAAAGTGCTCTCCGTTTACACAACATATTTTGGAATAGATGCAGTGACCAGCGTCATAAGATCTCCCGCGGTATAACCGAGGAAACGGTCATATAATAAGTATACACTACTTCTTATTTTTTATTTTATTTATTAGCTTCAAGTAAAATAAACACAGAAAGTGCGGACATTTATATTTAGCCAATGTAGTAAATCTTTGTGAAGTTCAATGTAGGATGTCACGAAAGAGTTAGAAAACTTGCGGTATAAGCAATGGTGTTACAACCGTATATGTCATTAGCAATAGTCCAGGTAATTTATTATTTATTTAGGACAAGATAATATTCTTTAAGAAAGCCATTAATTTCACTCACCCGCAAAGTTGCTTCATCCAATACTCCTGTTTCTTGTATGGCTCCAAATTTCTGAACCAGCTTTAACGCATCCCGTATTGTGTCTTCTGCGTAAATTGCCTCCGCTTCAGGAGTAACGGCTTCCAAGTAACCAAATTGTCGCATAAAACGCACCTTAAATAAAATAATTCAGAAATGTATCAATAAGTCACTTCAATAATTTGCGCGGAACAGATTTTTATGCGAATGGAATACTATGAAATACCGATTGGTCGCACGGGGAATTGTCCGAAATTAATATTTTATTTAAATATCGAGGATGACACACTATTGACAATACGTCTAAACGATTAGCTCTTGACCAAATAGAGATGCGATATAGTTTATTAAAAATATAGAGTGATCAAAAAGTCACGCAATCCAATACAGATAAATTTTATTGATGACAAATTTAAATTTAAAAATGATAAAAATTACAAAATATATTGGAAATGGCCACCGCCTTCATTGGAACATGCATTAATTCTTTTCGGCATGTTTGAGAGGCACTGCTAAGTGTTGTTTGTGGTATGTTTGAAATACACGTCTCAATATTTTTTGCAGTACTTGTAACGTGTGAGGGTTGTTTTTGTATAGATCTTTTTTAAAAAAACAATGATAAAACTGAGGTAGCGATAGATCCGTAATTAAGGAGAGCACAAACTTTACGAAATAATGAGCTCATCAAATTCCCGAAGCCACTGCCAATACCGAATACTTTTCTCTTTTTCTGGTGCTGTATACGATATGATACGATGTCTACGATAAGCACGAATATTCAAAAGCTTTGTTGTCTTATGTACACTTCCATATGATAATCCACCTTGCTGGGAGTTTTCTCAGTGATTTATATGGAGATCGTAACAAACTCTTACGGATATTTTCATGAGTTTCACTATTTAACACTGTAGGGCGGCCTTTTATCTTTAACACTACCTGTTTCGCGGAAACGTTTAATGAGACCATATACTGTTGATTTATCCTGAACACGAGGTACTGGAAATGCTTGCCTAAACGTATTGTGGTAGTCTACGTAAAAATGAAATCCTAAATAATGTTCAACGATAAACACGCAATGTGAAAAAGGCATCCGCTCACTTTCGACAGTTCTGAAACAATTGACGCCGGGAAGGGGAGCAAGGAGTGGACAGATTACGCGCTTTTGACTGTTTTAGTGTGCGATGTTTGCATTTTTTATACTTCGTGTTCAACTTTATGGGTTGCGCGAATTTTCGACCACCCAATATAATCTGATAATTAGGCCATTATTTACAGCTGCGTCAGCTTGTTCAGTTGCAATTAAATTTCTGTTTGATTATAATATAACTAGCGTAATTGCCCCTCAAACGTGACGGGTATGCATACATTAGATATTACGTTAAAATAAATTAAAAATTAATTACACAAAGTTTTATGTGCACTAAAACGTAAAAATATAAAATCCGCATAGTCGAATGTTTCAGAAAGTAATAATTATCATGGGCATATAAAAGTTGTTTGGCAAAGATATATGTTAACGAAAATTTATTCTTTAAACATACGAAATAATTCTATAAGAATTTTGTTACATAAATATAAATGACCTAATCTACAATAATCGCTATTCAGATTGTAATGAACTTTCACGTGCTCGTTTTCTGGCATTTATAAATCTGTTGCTTATCAATTAATTGTTGCTTCGGGTACTCATTAACTCTATGCCTCGCTTTTCGTTTGTTCTGATCGTTCAATCTTTTTTCTATCCGTTTCCGTTTCTCTTCTCCTAGCTTCAGCAATAGTTCCATTTGGCGAGATTTCCAGCAAGTTTGCGCTCATGTATTGTCTTCTTTTCCTTTCATCTTGAGTTTCATTACTTTCCGCAATTATGAACTGTACTAATTAAAGGATAACGGTCCTGTCGAATCGGCTATCGTTGTTCAGAACGGGTTTTATACTATCATATGTGATTATACATACTTAGCGTATAAAATATGTTAAGCCCATATATTAGCAGCACTGATGGAAGTATGCTTTTGGCATGATAGATTTCTTGATAAATAGTTAATTTTTATGGGTATTTCCTATCGAATCCAGGGGATAGTTTCTTTTTCTCATAAGTTTACGCGTATAAATTGACTTATTTGGCTTCAGGCTTTGTTTCGTTAACATTTTAAAATATCTCAAAAATACGATTTTGTCGCGAAACTTGTGCAGTCAT
Organism: Uropetala carovei; assembly: GCA_036926305.1. Taxonomy (NCBI): domain Eukaryota; kingdom Metazoa; phylum Arthropoda; class Insecta; order Odonata; family Petaluridae; genus Uropetala; species Uropetala carovei. The sequence goes on along the minus strand of JAXCHB010000063.1, from coordinate 3,458,452 downwards.
TCGAAGAAAATTATAAAGATTAATTTCTATATCGTACCGATTCAAATATCAACCGGAAATCTCCAAAAAGTATGTTTTAACACGATTTTTTCACAACTTTTATACATTTCTTACGCATTAGGATCGAGCCAACAATAGTCTTTAACAATTGCAGTTGTCATTGCGATAAATTGATTAAATGCTTAAAAATCACGAAAAATAGTCGTAAATGTAATTTTTTGCTTTTTCGAATGAGATTTGAGTTTCTACTATATGGAAATTAATTTATTTAGTTTTCTCGGCAAAACTGAAAATCCCGCGCCGATATCTCATTTTTAAGATATTTTAAAATGCTAAAGAAAAAAGGCTTCTTCGTTTCGTTTCAGCTCTACCCATGTTATTCAGGTGGAGAAACGATATGCTGCTGGAGTCAAACCCAGGATTACCATGTACAGGACGAGCAGTTTCAAATAGAAAATTTGAAAAGCCAAGTGATTCCTAAAAGTTTGATCAAAAAAGATGGAAAAGATCTTTAGTTGTGGACGGTTTTCCTTTTTCTCCCATCTAACTCCATATAGTGTGACACGGTTACAGAATAAGCGTATTATTTAATAGAAGAAGAATATTTCGAGAAAATGCACAAATCCTTTGCTTACTACAACAATTAATAATTCTTCGTGGTTCATACGTAACAAAATGAGACTTTAGAGTGACAGATATTTTCACGGTATAAAAATCTCTAATTGTGAATATTGTTTATTGTGAGATAATTAATATACTGCATTGGTAAATATGTGACAAAACCCACAAGCCACTCGGTTCCATTATAGTTACATCGCATAACTTTTCACTTCAGCTCTCGATTTTCGATTTTAATTTACCGTGCTACGAGGGTGGTTCAAGGTTCACCTGCACTTTTATGTGTCAACCGGAATAAAACAGCATAAAGCCAGTAACAAACTTGTTTATTTCTCAAAATAATCTCCTGCTACATTAATACATTTGTCCCATCGACGAGGATGTCCGTATATACCTGAATGGTAGAATTCTTTAGGTCGACTACGCAGCCACTGGAGGACAACAGTTTTCACCTCTTCCGTATCATTGAATTTTCGACCGCCGAGGGACTCTTTGAGAGGACCAAAGAGATGATAATCACATGGCGATAAATCCGGGGAATAAGGGGGATGATTTAGCACTTCCCATCCCATTGTTGCCAGAGTTGAAGTGGTGAGATTGGCCGTATGCGCGGACGAGCATTATCGTGCAACAAGGCCAACCTTTGTGACAGCAGACCTGGACGGTGTTTGCGTATGGCTTCCTTCACAGTACGATGAAGAAGGTCACTATAATGCGCAGCATTCCTTGTTGCACCAGCCGGAAGAAAATCCACATAAGGTCACGCCAGTCCCAGAAAATGGTCTGTTCTGTTACTGCAGTCGGTCTCGCATGTGCACGCTCCAAATCGCTTACTGATTCGTGACCGTTTTTGAATTCTTCTGCCGAATTCTACACGGATCTTTGTGAAAGACATTCTTCTCCGAGCTGCTCCGACAATCTTCTGTAAATTTCAGCTGGTTTAGTCCCTTCTTTCATCAAAAACTTGATAACAAATCGCTGTTCCAGCGTAGGTGTGACTTATTGGGAGGCCATATTGTTTATACCCATCATGCCTTACTGCGAACTAAATCAGTTTGTGATGTCGTGTCTGGCAATGTTGCCAGCATTTGCGAGCAAAGTCCCTATTATCTACCACGGTTGGTTGCTAGTTTATAAATAAAAGTGCAGGTGAACCTTGAACCACTCTCGTATATTACTTATAATTCCAGACTACATGAATAAAAATACCTGAATACATTTCAGCGAAATGTAGATCGAGAGAATAAGTTATTTTAAAATATAGCACACATTGTTGTACAATTAAAGGCACTGAATGATCAATGATCGCGAAGTGATTTTCTGTTTAAAAGGATCATTGGTTTCTTCTATTGGGCACCTAACATGTTCGCTTAACGACTTGTTTTAAGAGCCTTAGATATTCACTTACCGCTTTGAGCGGGTCCTTGGTCCGATTATTCCCCTGGGCTCCTCCGTTCACGTCACCCACCCCCGCCTGTCCTCCAGAGGGTGGCGCCTCCGCCTCCACGACGACAGGCGCGGCCGCGGTGCGGCTCTTTGAAGAGGCAAACAGAAGGAAGAGGATGGCGAGGAAGGGAAAAGGGGAGGGGCGTGGGGAAGACATCGAGTCCGCCGCTGTCCCGCGCGGATGGGGATGGCTGTCGTCCGACCTTCTTCACGGGCGCGCGTGTTTGGAATGGAGAATTTGCAATTTCATATTGCCGCCAATAACACATAATCCCCTATCTGGATGCAGCTATGAATTTCCATTCGGACAAATCGAGGAGCCATTGAAAATATCAATTTTCGTACAGGACTACGATTTTCCAATGTTTTTGTGAAAGGAAGGAGAGTACGATGCATATTTACGGAAAATATATTTGAATATTAACAAATAATTATTTCAAGATATCGTAAGTTGAGGTAAAATTATTATTAACGCAATAAAAATTAATATTTGTGCCCTTCAACTCCTCGTAGGAATTTTTAATGGACGATGAACACTGCGACTATAGATAAAGACAACAAACTCGATTTCATGATCTCTTAATGACTTGAACAGTAGTTGGGAAGAGCATAAATTCACGGTAGATGACTCACTATTATTCAGTGTTGAAATACCGATTGCGTGCTCTCATCCTGTTTGTTAAAAAAGCATCCGTAGAAAGGCATTTTTCCTCTAAAACAAGTGTTTCCGTTGGAAATGGATTTGTGCGCCGTTTAAATTATTCTTGTGTAAATTTTCAGAAATAAGTTCCACTCACATATATTGAATTATCTTTAAGTTATTATTGTAACGCCACGGAATCAAACCATACCGAAAGAAATTTTTTAATTAATTAAGTTAAATTAATTGAATCACTTGCACTTATGCCATCATTATTTTCTGTTATTTCAACCAATTTAAGGTTTATCTGCTGTCGTTGATTTTAATGTATAATGAATGTTTTAGTTATTAACTTAAAAACTGTAATATTCCACCTCAAAAGCGTATAGATCAGGGTTTCCCAAACTGTGTTCCGCGGAACCCAAGGGTTCCGCAGAAACTAAATGTGACTCCGTGATAGACAAAAGAAGAGGCCCGATACGATCTTCCTTCTCTTATATTTACAGCAGGAAGCATGAGCCTCATTTATAAACTGTATACTGAATGATACATAAATTATGTAAATAAATGTACAATGATTATAAAGTTAATTTTATTGCGATATGGCTTATCATCTTTTAGTTAGGGTTCCGCGAGAAAAAATGTTTAAATATAAGGGTTCCGTGTCTTCAAAAAGTTTTGGAACCCATGGTATAGATCAGTGATTCTCAAACTTTCAACTGTCTCGGCCCCCTTGAATTTTATGCGGCCCCCTTTGAATTGAAAATAGAAAAATAATAAGCTTTAATACAAATTCCTTTATTTTTATAACTGTTAATAATTTTTATCACATCGTATTTCCTAAAATTTCCTGATAAAATTTTATTATTCGTGAATATTTAATATTTTAGCATTTCACCTAACATCTAAAATAATTTTGCGGCCCCCTGGGGGAGTTTGAGAAACACTAGTTTAGATGCATCACTTTGTAAGGGAAAACGTTTCATATTAAAATTAATTTTTCACTTTCTAAATATACTATCAAATTGCTCATAGTATCGCAACCCACAAAAGTACTTCATCGCGTTATTTTATTACCGTTAAAATTATGGCTTCAGCAAATTACTCCTTTCAGAATTATTCTTTCGACGTTAATTAAATTTTAAGAAAAACATAAATTAATGCCTATGTAAAATTTCAGGTATAGGAGAGATACAGTCGCATGGAATAAATCTCTCATTTGACGTATTGCGACCTTTATTGAAATTTCATGAAGAACAAGCCTTACCTTCGTGCATGAACCCGTAAGGCGGACGCAAGATTAGGCTTAGCATTTGAAATTCGCCGTCATTTACTCACAGGTTATCTTGATAGTGATATAGTATTTATGATGAGGGAATTCCGGATAACTTGTGAGAAATAAAAAATCTCTAGAAGCACATTTTATATAATAATTCGAAAGAATGTTTATTTTCTGAAGGTTGTCTTAAAACTGTTATTCATTTAAGTATTTCAGTAGTAGAAGTTTTATTACCATTAACACTATACTTGCCTGCATGAAATGGTAAACTTTTCCCTTGAAAATCAATTAAAGATTGCGGCTGTTTATTAAATAGGACCATCTATTGTTACGCTACACTATCTACAGAAAGTAGCAGAAAGTTAAACGCCATAGTAGAAGAATTGGACAAAATAGAAAAAATTATAAGAACGTAGAATTAACAGCGCATTTATTTTCAGGAAAAAACTTTCGTTCATTTGAGTTCATTCGTGATTGTAACGAATATAATTTTTGAGTGACTCGAGAATACACTAGAGTAATTGTATTTTTTGAAAGAATTAGCGTGTTGTAATCCGATAGTAGTACTCACGCGTCAAAGGGCACGAGGCGATAGCAGGGGGCGTCATCAAAGGACGAGAGGAATGGGAGGACGGGTGCTTATCTCTACTAGTTTCATTCAGCCCACAATAACATCGAGAATAATAGTGCTAGATTTCGACCATTATGTGCTTCAACTCGAAAGAATTAATCCGGGATTTTCCACACTAGTCTTCCTCACCTCTCGTGCGTGATGTGGAGAGATTCCGTCCGATTCTCAGCTGCGAAGAAGATCGCAGATGATGCGATGAGGACTCGACCGTTGGTGCGGAGCAGTAATGATCTCGACCGCTTTGATCTTCTGCCGATGCTGCTGCTCTCTGCTGCAGAAATCGTTTACTAAATGTGGCATTCCTATAGCCAAATAAGGACCCGAATATGAAAATATCCTGTTTATTTCCGGGATAAACCTTTTTGAATATTGATATGAAAATCTGCTTGAAGTCTTTCACTATAATTAACTAGGTAAGTTCCGTATCGAAATCAGATAAAGAGAAAGCCGGCCGAATAAGTCCATCTGTTATCCAATCGGTGAAGCCGTCATAACTAGAATTATAGAGGGAGCTGGCTGAGCGCCAAGCTTACACTTAAAACGACACTGCTCGAAATCGTCTAATTTAAATTCCTCATAGGAAAACGTAGTATATTCGTTTTTATTTTTTCTTTCTCCTCAAATGTAATTTATCATGAAAATTTAAGGAGAGTGGTAGTTTGTCAGTGAAAATTTGCGACGCTCTTACTTCTTATTGCATTATATTTCGTTTAAGAAAATTTGTACTGCAAGTTTTACGCGGTAAATATCCATAACGGAAGTAATTTTTTCTAGAGGTAAAAAAACTAACTTTTCTTTCTGTATTTTGCACATTCTTTGATTTTGTGATTTTTATGGTTGATTTTAATAATAAAAGTTATTTTAAACCAAATGCCAATGTTTGACCAATTGCTTGAAAAATATCCCATTCTTATTGCAAACTTCGACATTTCTTCCGAACCTTCACATTTCCAAACATTTAAGATACAATTTTGTTGAGTTATACGATAGGAAGAAATAAATACGGATTTTCTAAAATTAATATTTTAGAAATGTTTTTTTTCAATTTTTAGAAACGGTATATATACAACTATCTCAGGATTTGACCGTTGTATAAACGAGCATCATCATTAATCCTCCAATCCAGATTGGAGACTGCGCAAATTGTAGATCAGCTCGACAAAATAGCGTATGTTATGACAGTTGGGACGTCGCGAGTTCTATTATTGAACGTCGGTTCATTAACTACATTGCTTATTTTTTTATATCCATAAGTTAAAATCTCGCAGGTATTATTTTCTGACTACCTCGCGTAGTACTAAGGTTGTGAAATTTAGTCTATACACACGAGCATATATAACTATTGTTGATAAATATTTATCCTAAATTTACATTCAGATGTACATCTCATATTAACTTCATTTAAAAGCGATGTACTGTATCGAGATAAATAATTATAATTATTGTAATTATAATAATTATAACAATTATTTCTTTCGGAAATTTCTTACATTCATTTAATCGATTAAAATTTTAAATAACAGCATGGTCTAAATGTCTGGTCGATGAAAATTGGGCGATTAAATTTCAGACGAATAAGCTTAGTGATCATTTTTTTAATTAAAATTTTTAAAATAAAAAATTTTCTTCTGGTAAAAACCTATAAGTTACAAATATATCTAAAGATCGAATAATGCGTTGTAAAAAAATCAACTCGGAGAAAAATCCGTCGTTCCTATCCCGACGAAGAGAAATTTAAACAGTTTTCTTATTTTAAAATGTTTATTTTACGTATATAGACATATTCGAACATTAATAAAAGCGTAAAGTTTAAGAGAAGAAGAAGAAGAATATTTTCGCCCCACCGTGCCCTCACTTTCCCTCACTGCGACCGAATCGCATGTGTCCATAGTCGTCAAACTTGCGTACACGTTGCTGGATGGTGGGAAGGCGGCGATGGGAGAGTGTGCGTGGCCACGTCCTCTTGCCGAATCGCATGTGGCCGTAATCGTCGAACTGTCTCTTGATCACCGAGGCTAACCTCCCCCCATCCGGCCCCTCCTCCTCCTCTTCCTCCTCCAGTTCCTCCGCTTCCTGCTCCGCCTCCTCTTCCTCTGAGGGGGCGGGAGGGGGCGGCAAAGGCTGGGGTACACGACGGGGTACAAGAAGGGCGCGAGGGGCCGCGGCGGGGCGTCCCTGGGGCAGTCCCAGTAGTAGTAGGAGGGGCAGGAGGGTAACCGATGGGGGCCACCTCCTCTTCGCTGCTCCCCTTGAACCTCTCCAGCTGATCGCCGCCTGCGGGAGAGATGGGAGGTCGCAAGATCAGAGAGAGGGGAGAGAGAGAGAGAGAAATGCAAGATAGATAGGGTGACAGGAACGAAATGGAAGTCAATGAATTGCGTTCCTCAATCTTACAGAAAAGAAGAAAATCGCCCGATTTAAATAATTGCTTTTGTTACACTTTACTACGCATTGAGGGTTGAAGATTATCGTGTGTCCATTTTTTCGCGTCTTAAAAAATGAAAAAATACGATTAATGTCGGTTAAGCCTTCCGAAACGTAACTTCTGTTTTATTTCGAATGAAATTATTATGTGGATTTGAACAGTACTCAGTAAGAATATGAAGATAAATGGAAGAACCTCCTAATAACCATACAAATATTTTTTTAAAGAGGAAAATACGCACATGCATTTTTATTTTTCTCAGTAAGGAAAAGATCTAAAAAAGGTAGAGAGTTATTGTTTTCCGTTTCAAAAGTGAATTTAATGGAAACAAAAAACAATAACTCTCTACCTTTTTTAGATCTTTTCCTTACTAAGAAAAATAACCGTTTGCCATACAATATTTCCCGGAAACCCACACACAGAAACAGATTTGTTCCTATTGACTCACAGCATTGCCCTAGACAAAAAATAGCAGCTTACAATTCCCTTGTTCATAGATTACTCCGTGTGCCACTCAACCAGTCAGATTTCCAAAAATAATTATTTTTCATTAAAAAAACAGTCTTAAAAAATGGGTTTCCTGATAACCACATAGATAATTTAGTGAAAAAATACAAGCAAAAACTAAACGTTCAGGGTTCTACCACCTTAGCAATTCCCGACAATTCCAAAAAAGAAAGATATATAAAACTTCCGTTCTTTTCGCAGTACACACGAGGCCTTAAAAAGATTTTCCGTTATTCTGGGTTTAAAATTGCCTTTTCCTCCAACAATCATCTCCACCGTTTGCTAGGTAACCCAAAGGATCCTACCCCCTCACATGAAAATCCGGTATTTACAACATTGTGTGTGATGGTTGCGAAAGGGTTTATATTGGTCAAACCAAAAGAAAAATTATCACCAGATTCAAAGAACGTTTATCATATTTTAGAATTGCTAACTTTGACAAATCTTGCGTAGCAACTCACATCCTTCAGACCCAACATTTCTTTTCATCAAAAAACCTTCAATTATTGAAACCTATTTCCAGCCACTACCTTCTAGATGCAACCGAAGGTTTAACCATTCTTAAAAACAAAGATATCATCCTCAATCAAGACACAGGTCCAATAGGAAACGTTACTTTGCTTTCTCTTTCGAATAACAGTCATTCCAACGCTCTTCCTAACTTCTCCATCGCTACATTATAACTATTCCCCACCTCCTCCTTTTTCTTTCCCCTCTCATTTCACCCCATATACTATATATACCTTTCCCGACCCAATAGAAGGGTCACTGGCGTGGAGTAGATTCCCCTAAACCGGAGTGCATGTATTTTCCTTTTTTAAAAAATATTTGTATGGTTATTAGGAGGTTCTTCAAGTTATCTTCATTTATTAACCATAGGTTCTCAAAATTAATATTTTTTCTCAGTAAGAATAGTTCACACAGTGACCCCAAACATCTTTTTGATGTTTATACAATTTCTTAGGGTTTAACGACTATCTTCTTCGTACTGACGAAGGAAGCGTTGCAGTTTGCATAATTCCGATTAAAATACATTTATAGTAGAAGGAAATTATAATTCCTATTTATTGTTTTCTCAGGTCACTAAATCGATAAATACTATATAACCTATAATACAAGAAAATTTATTTAGAATGCATGGAAATAAAATTGTACGGAAACTATTTTTCGTTTAACAAAAAATTTTTATGAATTATTTTTCAAATTAAAATAAAAGGCAGTACCACCACGGAGTTATATATAAAAACTTGTACTGATATCGTAACGAAAAAAAATATTTCTTTAGTTTGGAGTTACAACTAATATTTTAATGAGTGGCAGTAATAAATAAAGAAGCACATTGTATAAAGTTATCTTCACTGGAATTTGTGAATTGGTTTGGACAATCGGCGAAAAATCGAAATGCTAAAAAAGGTGTTTCTAGCCTTAGAAATGCTTTATTATTACCGAATTCTTACATACGAATCTGAATGAAAGAATCGACCTTGTTCAGTTTTCTTAGTGGCAATAAATGACATTGTGCAAAACGGTCTCCGCATTTCACCCTGGAAACCTGTGCAGGTGCCAAACTTCCTGTTAGAGAAAAAATACCGTCTTCTCAGCTCTAGCATAACTCGGAGAAATAAATCTCAACCTAGAAAATGAGATAAGGTCTGAACTTGACCGACAGTCGAACCTGAGTCTCCCATTTTCTGGGCAGGTGCTTTAACCACTAGTTGTAAGCCACCAATCCAATCATAGTTCCCCGTCTCGAATTGGGATATTTTCGATGAGGAATGGAGAAATGAGTAGTAAACCTTACAACACTAGGCGTCCTCACCGAAGCACAGCAGAAAATCCCTTACTAAAGCTCAAGAATGTGTGATAACTTACAATACAATATGGAAAAAAATACCACACGAATGCCCAAATATAAAAATAATGAAACAATTTTATGGATAAAATATATAGGAAATTCTCGGCGTAAAAGGCATCTCTCCGCAAAATCATAGTTGCCTTAAAAATGACCCCAGAACCGCATTTAGTATTTTAACAATTCAGAAACATACAAGAATACGCATTAGATTACTAATGGCAAAGAAATAACCCCTTAGAGACTTCTACTCTTACCTGCATGATGCTTTGTTATCTTCCTTCCGTGTCACCCGAACGCAGTGTTGTTAAGCGTGTGCGTGTCTCAGTGCAGGAAGCGCATCTTTATATATACACACCTCCATGCGCACATCCTACGGCGCCATAACATCCGCGCAAGGATTATCCAACTCCCTCTCTTTCACCTACGCCCTCCCCCCTCATCCCTCCCCCCTTTGGCGTTCGCGGTGAAATTGGGCGAGTGGGGGTGAGGTTTAATAGGGCAACCTGTCCTCCGCCTCGCCCCCAACCCCCACCTCCTCAACACACGATCGTCAGGACTTAATCTCATCACTTCCCGATGAAGTCTTGCCCTTTTTTCTGCCTGCGTCTCTCGATAATCTGAATTTCTCTTTTCTTATCGCCCACGCATCCCCAGTGTGGGAATAAACTCTCGAAGATTGTCATAGTGGCTGTTATCTCTCGAAACAGTGACGCACTTTTTTCAGGAGCATTTCTGTTCACAAGTGATCGCAATGTGTCGATAATGTGAAAAAATTTTCTCACTGTCTAAAGGCGCGATGTACAAGAGACAAGTAGACCAATATTTGTAACGTACATTCATATAAGCAATTGCAATGAAAAGTATGCATATGCAGTGAGGGATTGTGAACTCTGCGGTTCACTGTGGGGCATTTTCCGTTAAACGTGGTCATAATGTAAAATAAAAAGTTGCAGATATCACTTATGTGACTACTTAGTCATTAGAAGAGACTGCATGCGCATTTAATACAGCTAATTACCTAGTCTCTAGGCTAACCATCTCTTCCCTACTTCAGTACAAAGTTGACTGTTAAGCGAGTAAGACGAGTTGCAAAATTTCTCTCGATATTTTGTCCTTCGGAATCTGCTGTATTTTGTGTGTAGTATTTATTTTGAAATTGTTTGTTAACGTGGATCCAATACCTGGAGGTATGTAAAAAATTATACCATAGCTCAAATTTATTTCTCTGCATTAGTATTTATTTTTCTTTGTTTGATTATGCAAAAAATATTTTTAAATATTCAGCATGACGAATAATTCAATTAGAGTTTTAGTTATCTATCGGGCATTACCGGACAGAAATTTTTATTGGGTCTAATAATACAGTCTGTCAGCTATACAAAACTGTAAGAAAGTTTACCACATATTATCACGTCTTTGGAAAAAATGAATTTGTTTCGTCACAATCTATAGTAATTTTCTGTTCTGTATATAGTGAAACTGGTCTATCCTCTTTTACTCTCGTTGCGTTACAACGTCTTTTTTCTTACAGGGTCACGCGACGAACGTATTTCTCTGACATAAGTAGGAAGGCAATGTTTGAAATAAAAATATTTATGTTGAAAACTTTTGTTTTAATCTTTTAAGTTAGAAATAATGTATATGCATTATATTCATTCATTGTAAGGTGTAACGCAACTAAATATACTATAAGTATATTAACTTAGTTTATATTTTTCTCTTAGACTATAAACATAATTTTAAGTTAAGAACCAATATTTTTATTACTTTATTTTCATTAATATAGAAGTTAACCATATGTCAGATACTTAAGCATAATCACGATAAAATATGCTTGTTAAAACACGTTTTTACTGCTACTGTATTTACTTCGATTTTTATTCTTCGTAACTTGTACAAATTTTAGTTTTTAATTAGAAATAATTATTTTGTCTTTTTCTTTATTATATATGTCAAATATAATTTAAACGCTAAAGTATATACATGCACATAAGTATATTTAATGCAAATGTATTCATGTTTATTTCCGTTTATCGTAGAACATAAATAATTTTGGTTTGGACAAAGAAATCAATGTTTTCATGGTGTTATTTTCTTTCCTTCTTAATGGTGAAGCAAAATGTAGCAATTTGTCTCGAAAAAAATGTTAACTGGATTTTGGCCGGTTTTAAAAAAAAACGCGATTTCTGGGCGGATTTACTGTGTAGCCCATTCCAAATACAGTTCGATTTATAAGAATAGCGACCCGAAATTGCGCTTCCATAATACCCAAGCTCAAGCCCACATAGACCATAGGTGAACTCACCTCTATATATATTGCAAAAATTATTATTAAAGCGCTTTGTTAAAATTTGAAGTTTTCTACTGACTCGTAATTGTTCCAGGAATTTTTTTTAATTAAATTATTTTTTAACGAAAGAACGAAAAATGATCGCATTTAATTAGCTTTCTTTGGATTTTATTAAAAGCGGTCAACCGTGGATATTTTTATTTAACTCTGCATCAGTGAAAGGAAATATTTTGAAAATTTAGCTGGTGCGTGTTTGGCTCGCGAAAAAAATTGTTAATTACCGTATATACTTGGAGTGATATATGTATATGCATGCATGCGTGTGTGTATTTCACAACGTGCAAAATACCTGTTAGTTTTCTTCAGGATTTATAAAAGGTAAAAAGTGAACAAAATATGTAAAAGTTTTAAAGTCGTGTCTTAACAGAAAGCGAAGGATTATAATAGCAGAAAGTTCTAAACAATATACAGAAGTGATGTTTTAAGCTTCTGTAATTTTTACATCAAAGTAATGAGGTAGCCAAAACATTTACCTTTTCGATGTAAAATGGCATTTAAGTTCAAGTTAATAAAATATTTGTAAGAATGGGGTTTATTAATTGAATGTTGTGCACAAAAAATAAGCGATTTTGAGGGCTCATTTATTAGTAAAAAGAAAATGTTATGTGTATATTTTATTATTATTTCCCAGGGTCTCTATCTGTATTTCTTTAAAGGCTCAAAAATGGATTGTCTGAATAGGTTATTTTGTAGTGGGATTTGGTGGATTAGGCGTAATCGTAGCAATCTCGAGCGGATTTTAAAAGAGGCTTCATTTGTTTCGCACGGAAAAAAATTAATAAACTCGAACGGTCTCGATCCAAAAGGTCCCAAAAGAGCGTTCATAGAGGAGCAATTTTAACACGCACTTCAGATGGTTCGGAATCTAATTTGAGGCCTCGCATCGACCTCAACCTATTCCCTTGGGAAATCACGAATGACAGGCGCAGATGAAAGACGCCTTGGGAATATTTTAAGAAAATAAGGGGTGAAAAAAACGTCATGAGGCTAGTAAACATCTTTCGATGTAAGAAAATTTCCATTATTACCCGATTCAATTTCCGACGATTGAATTTCCCCCGCGATACAAGAAGAGGATTGTGATTAGCATTTGCTCCGAAATTAAAAACCGGTCGTAAATGCAAAAAAATATTGTGTACTTTTGTGAGGGGAAATCATATTCGGAGTAATATTCGGCTATTATTGAAATTACTTATTCATTCATAGTTTTCAATCTTGAGATTGGTTTGAAATGTCTAGGGAAGAAACACATATGATGTGGTGGTTTCCCGTTGCCTTCCACATCAGACACACACGCATGATAGATGAAATATGAAATTATGAAGATGAAATATGAAATTATGAAAACGACACAAACATCCATGCCCTTTGGCGGGATTCGAACCCGCGACCTTAGTGATTCAGCCCTTCCACCACCGAGGCCGGCAATTACTTATTATACAACTTTTATTATAACTTGACACGTATGTACAAATATGTATGCCGTGTTTCAAATCCCTATAACTAATACATTTGAGCACTTTCATATGAGCGAAGAGTATTAAATTTTGACAGTTTGTAATTTATGGTATATCCCCAACGTAAATATTTGCAAATCTCAGAAATAGGACCGGGTCCGACCCCAGGGGATAATTTCCATTTCCCTTAAGATAACACATAAGAAGCCATTTTTCGAAGTGCAAGCTTATACTCTTTTGCAAATTTAAATTGGAAGAAATTGACCTACTATCTTCGAACCCCAACTATTTTAAAGAAAATTGAATCAAGTTTCTTATTTTTATTGTCGATTTCCGCCTTACGTTCGATATCTCAAATTATAAGTTTAATTAACATATTTTTGGAAAAATCTTTTTTTAGCGGGATGTTGTCTTGAAGACCATGACATTGTTAAACCTCGAGCTTACATTGTTGTCTTCCTAAGCGTAAGAAAAGCGTGCTTTGAATGCTTTAATGCGAGAGAGAGGGGGAAGGAGGGAGAGGGATGGAGGAAGAGGGAGGGAGGATGAGGGATGGAGGAAGAGGGAGGGAGGGATAATAAAGGAGAGAGAAAGGGAGATAGGAGTTTACCTCCCTCTCTCACTTCCTTTTGTCTTTCAGTAAGACTAAAAACCTAAAAATAATTAAAATAAAAATTACTTTTTCAGTTTATACAACTTTTATATTAAAGGCACTAAAAACCTAAAAATAAATGAAATTTTGACGTTGGATGAGTGTCATCTGCTGTGATAGTTTATCAAATTTCCGTATTAATAACATATTTAGTGTTAGGATACTAATTAACGACATTTGAAAGCATCTTGATATAAAAGTTGTGTGGCTTTTGCAAAGCTGATCTGATGAATCAAGAAATTAGATACTAAAGCATGGAAAACGTAGTAACAAACATCCACCTCCCTAAAGTAAAACATTCCTATAGATTTATGATCAGCTTTGCAAAAGTCACACAACTTTTATATTAAGATACGTTCAAATGTCGTTAATTAGTATCCTAACACTAAATATGTTATTAATATGGAAATTTGAGAATCTATCACAAAAGATGACACTCTTCCCATGTCAAAATTTATTTTATTTTTAGGTTTTTAGTGCTTTTAATATATTTTTAGGTTTTTAGTGACTTTAATATAAAAGTTGTATAAAATAAAAAGGTTTGTTATTTAATTTATTTTATTCCTAACACGAGCGACTATTTATTTTTTCAACATGTTGGTTTGGTTGATTTAAATAAGCCAGTTTCTCTCTTGGTTATACAGAATGCAAAATAAATATACCTTGTTTAAGATTAAACACGTATCTAATAAATAAAAGAGGATGTCTGTCTGTGGCAGCCATAATTCATGAGAGAATAAAGATAACAGCTTGAAATTTTGACAGCAGCTTCAGATTGATCATAGGAGTTGCAATGCCGAATATAATTCAAATCGGCCAACGGGGTCGTGACCCCGGAGGTCACGGATCATTCGGTCAAAATTTCAGTTTCTTGAGGATATCTCAGCAACCATTGGACCGATTTTGATGAATCCTACACCAATATCAATGTTTTGATGATATACATTTTCTAGCTGAAAATGGACAAAATCAGTCAACTGGGTCTAAAGGTCTTAATGTAATGGCCGGTTCAAATTTTGGTTTTTTGAGTATATCTCAGCAACGAATTGAAATAGGTTTAAAAATATAAATTTTACATCAGTTATTTCTGTCAAACATAATTTTCGCATTTATGGCATTATTGAAGTACAGAAATTTACTAACATTCCACATCTTACGTAAAAATTGTTGTTGAATTGTTGTTTAAATTCTTGTTTATTTCATTGAAATATTTGTTGTTTTTAACTGAATTATCTTCTAATCTAACATATAAAGGAGAATATTTGTAAGTTTGTTCGCTTTGAATGCTTTTAATACGAGATAGGGAGGGAGGGAGATGGATGGTAACAGGGAGAGAGATGGATGATAACGGAGGCGGGAGATGAGGAGAGGGAATTAGAGGGAAGGGGTGGAGAGAGGGAGGGTGAAGGATGGTGGGGGAGGGAGAGAGGGGAGGGAGGGGGAGAAGGGAGGGAGGGGGAGAAGGGAGGGGAGGGAGGGGGAGAAGGGAGGGGAGGGAGGGGGAGAAGGGAAGGGAGGGAGAGGGAGTTTATACGTTATTTTTGTAAGATTTTCTTCCTTCATTCATTTAAATAGGAAAATGCGGAGCGGTTTTCTTCATTTTTTCTTTATTCGACGGGTATAACTGTGTACTATCTTATTCTTGCGATGCTTACATGTTACACGATCGAAGTTTTAGATTCACTAAATCCGTTGAAATTCAACGGGCACTCCTGCTAGTTTACACTATTTGTACGTGGAGAACTATTTTTTACGAAAATATTCATATATCAGTGTACTATAATATACATTTATAGTTTTTAATTGAAAACTAATGTATTGAAAATTGTATAAAGATGATTCACATTGTATCAGACTGTGCGGGAAAATTAATTAATGTCTTTTGGAACCTCCCATTGTACTACAAAGATTCGTCGGATTTTTCTTCATTATTTGGCCCTTCGATGAAATTTTTGCTTGATTACCATATCTATTATGAATAACTGATTCTTACATAGGATATAGGAGGGTATACATATTTAGGTACAGTAAAACTCGTTTAATACGTATTTGAGGGGACCGACTCATTGCTTCGTTATAAGCGTGACTACGTTATATACGAGAAACTGTTTTTGGCCTATACATCCCATATAACACGTATACACATACAGTAAAAACTGTGCTATCTGGCTATTTAGAACAGGCCAGCCTTAGATACCGGCAATTACACAAATACAATTCATTTTGTATTTCTTTTTCTTTTTTTATGAATTTTTGGGTGAATTTTATATGTGTAATATCACAACTTCCACTTTAAAATTTCTTAAAATATAAGATGTATATATTACGTATTTACTCCGTATACTTCTGTGGCTGCCGAGTAAGCATGGCGTTTTTGGTTACGTAAGCCATTTGCATTGTCTAGATGTTTTGGTGTACTTCTACAATTTCCAGTTTTATCGCTTTTTATTATTTAA
The DNA here is from genome assembly GCA_036926305.1 of Uropetala carovei. Taxonomy (NCBI): domain Eukaryota; kingdom Metazoa; phylum Arthropoda; class Insecta; order Odonata; family Petaluridae; genus Uropetala; species Uropetala carovei. The sequence continues at coordinate 3,442,136 of JAXCHB010000063.1, read as the reverse complement.
AAAATTACCCATCCATTGCATATGGCATCAAAATAAATACCTAAAAGCAAGGAACAGGAGAGAAAAGGTTGGTTTAACGCTAACACAAAAGCTGGAGCTTATCAAACGAATTGAAAAAGGAAAAAATAGACCAGCCATAGCAAAAGAATTCAACATCGGATCTTCCAAGCTCTACGATATCAAGGCTCATAAGGCTAAATTAATGAAGTTTGTGTCATCTTCTGAGACGAGTAAATCAATTAATAAACATCATACGCTTCATAAGCCAAAAATTGAGGAACTGGATAAAATATTATATGACTGGTTTTCACAGAAATGTTCAGAAGAATTTAATAATTTCGTCCTTTTCTAATAGAGTAAATAAAGATAAATAAGAAAGATATAATCCAATAAATTCAATTTTGGGAACAGGTTCACTGCCGTAATCCCCAAACTTCCTGGAGGCCCTAAACTTTTCAATAGTCTTTTTGTTTTGCATGTAAGCGTAGCAACGTATTAAATAACAATGGGTAAATAGTGTCTATATCTAACTAAGTGTGGATGTATTAAAATGGAAAATGCAAACCCCATGCATAGTTATGTTTGGGGAGTACGATAGTGAACCTAAGTCCAATTTTGTTTGGTTATTGCTAAATTTGCGATGTCAAAATCGAAAATCGCTCACTTAACCGGCTATTTCTCCTAATCGGCTTTCCACAATCCCCAAGATAGCCGGATAACACAGCTTTTACTGTATTTGCAGTGAGTCGACTTCAATGCCGTACTTACATATGCAAAGAGATGCTTATCAACTTCGCGGCATGTAAAATGTTCGACTGCTATTACATACGATTTTTTAATTGGTCAATTAATATTATTATTATGGTCATTAATTTACATAAACATTTCACATTTTTAATATCAATTTCAAAACAATGGGAGCGTGGAAATTCGTATGGAAGGGGTAGATGGAGGAAGGAGACCTCTACGAACAAGTGCGCGGTAAACGGGCGGAAACTATTCATTACTTATCGCTCTGCTCGCCAAAATTCGTTATATATGGGGCATTTTTTGCCACGGGACCAAACATTTGTTCGTTACAGCCGAGAATTCGTAAAATGCGTGTTCGTTACATCCGAGAAATTTAACCAATGCCCTTATGGAGAAGTTCAAAGGCCGAGATTTCGTTTTAGGCGTGATCGTTATAAACGAGTTTTACTGTATTTCTAGAAGAGCGACAGAACATAAATATGGAAGGATGATAGTTCATTGTATGCAACCAACGTAAAAATCGAAAATTCCAAAAATTGTAGTTTTTAATGGGTTATTTTCGACTTCGTTCTTCCTTTTCAGTAGGTACTACCTAAGAAAAGTATGGGCATTTGTGTAGGATTTTATAAAATTAAATTTTTAAATTAATTAAAATTGAGATAAAAACTCGGGACAAAGGCAGATCTCTGGCAGAAAAAAATGAGGTGTATTATTTTTTAAGATTGTATGAAAATCGGTGCCGAATTGGCGTAGAAATTTGTTTTTAATCGAAAAAAATAGATTTTTAACAATTAAAAATGTCTGTTACCGTGGCAACGAGTTCAGTGCTCTTAAAGGAGAACAGGTAATCTGTATTGTATGTTCATCGATTTCATGCTTTTTAATGGGGAAATAAGGTACGAGTATAACAAGTAACTGTACAACTCTGCTTTCAATAATTTTAATCAACAGAAATATATTAAATTACGCTTCGGAAATATCGTAACCATGCAATTACTTCTATAGCTTCAACTAATTGTTGGCATTCCGGCTTCAACAATGTTTTTTTAGTTGCAAAATCTTGATAATTTAAAAACGATTTCACCAATAATTTTTTATTACACAATACTCATTATCCTCACACATTTTTAGGATTAAAAGAAAATAATGCTTAACAGAAGGAAGTACCGATGTAGCGCACCAAAAATAAACACTTTATAAATCACATGAAGGACACAAAACAGCTAAACAAATACATTTCAAAAAATGTGTAAAACCAAATTTCCCCAATAGATGGAGACAACGGAGTATTTTCATGTCACGTTCCGCGCCACATAGAAGCATTTCAAATTGTGCTTACTCCCCTCCATTAGGCTGACATAGACTCCTTTTCCCCTCTCTCTCGTATCCGCGCGTATAACCATCATAGAAGCAAATCTGAAACTGCTTCGTGAGGCCCGCTCACAGTCAGTAACAATTGAATAATACTAATCGCAATCAAGTTAGTATAAATTCGTTCAAATGATGAAAATGCTAAATATATTTCTATCAATTTTATTGTAGTAACTACAGTTATTCTAACAAGGAGTGTAACTCTCAGATTTGATTCATCTTTTACCAGTGGAAAGTTTAGGTCAAAAAAAATACCATTTCGGAATTAGGGGCCAACGCCTTTTAGTTTAAGAGAAATAATTAATTAAAAAGTACAAAAATTGACCAATGTTAATAAATCCTAGTAACTTCGCTATTGCGTTCATAAGCGACCGTAGCTTAGGGGATAACGAGTAGGACTTTCGATGAATGGTTTCGGTGTTCGAGACCAGCGTTGTTTAAATTTCTTTCTCGTGTAAAATTTCATTTTTCGTGCTAGTTTTTCTCCAATTTTTCGGAAAATACTTACTGCAGTTTTTATTTTTTTCATGCAGGATAATTGTTTTTAATCACTAGACCACTATTTTCCCCCATTTTTCATGAAATATTTATACACCGCTATTTGCGCATTTTATTCCCAACTTACACCCTCAAGAAAATTAGCCGCGTCTGTCCATCACTACATTGACACTCTCCGTAGACATTGGCGTTTTCTTTAAGCTGTGATATTCCACCGTAATTGCACTTCCACCCTTTACATCTAGTTTGAGTTTCCCGCACATTCCTTTGGATGGTAATCGTCGAAAAAACGATAATATAAATATTCATGGCAATAGGGGCAGCAGATAAATAGCTGCGAGCGGCGCGAATTATTTCTTAATGGAAATGTAGTTCCGTTCACAGACGAAATTAAAATATATCGCTGCAACTATGGCAAGTGTTCATTTATATGTTGCTCCTGGTGCCATGAATATTTATTTTTTCCCTGTTTCTTCGACGTATATCATCCAAAGGAATGCGCTGGAAATTCATACTAATTTTGAAAGGTGGAGGGTGTCAACCCAGCGACGGGCAAATGCAGAGCGAGGAGCTCGCAGAAATTATTCTTCGCGATCATACCTTCCGAGCTATATGCCTGTACCAATAATAACTGATAAGATGGGTTACTTTATTATTATCCGCAAATATATTCTTTATCTTGAGCTCTCGCAATAATATTCTTCACGCAGGAAAAATGATTAAAACTTAGGATAATAAATTCACGGGATTTTTGAGGGTGTAAGTTGGAAATAAAATGCGTAAATAGCGGTGTATAAATATTTCATGAAAAATTAGGGAAAATAGTGGTCTAGTGATTAAAAACAATTATCCTGCTTGAAAAAATAAAAACTGCGGTGAATAAGTATTTTCCGAAAAATTGGAGAAAAACTAGCACGAAAAGTGAAATTTTACATGAGAAAAAAAGTTGAACAACGCTGGTCTCGAACCCCGAGACCATTCATCGAAAGCCCCACTCGTTATCCCCTATAGTCGGTTCACCAGCTGAAGGCTCTTGGCCTACTTACAAGGGGAGGGTCAGACGTTCGGGTCACCGAATCTTTTCAAAATCTGCACGCATGTAGTACACGGTAAGGACTATTGAGTGTGGAAGCCATAGGGCGCACCTCTCAAACGTTCTCGAGAAAATCAACCGAGAAGATTGCCGCGTTAAACTAATACGCTCCAACCGAAGTTAATCAGCATGTGGCACGGTGGTGTAGTGGTTAAGGCTTTGGCATTGAAGCGTGAGGGTCGGTGGTTCGATTCTACCCGTCTTTACTTTTTTTTTTTTCTCGCAGCCGTGATTTTATTTTAACATTTAACAATAAATAGTGGAAAATTACGTGTTTAATTTTTTAAATTTTGAATGCGTTTTTCTAATTTTTCACTTTTATTTATTTTTTTGTATTCTTGATATTATTTTTCAATCTTTTAACTTCGACACTTCCTTCTTTATGTACAGTTTCGCATACTCATACTGATAGTGATGAATGAATGTAAAGAATGCCCATAAGTAAAATATTAACAAATGAAGTTGTAAATAAATTGAACACATTTTATATTGAATTTTCATTTATTAATAAAATGCATTTTTGTCAAAAGAAATTGTTGTATATTGTTATTCGTTATTATTGTATTCCTGTATAACAATTAGTGCGTAACAATAAGTAGCCTATATCTTCTGGACTGTTCTGCAAATATCTAGTGTTCCTTAAATTTAATGAGTGCGCAGATATTTAATAATTAGTTATTATGCAACAATTTCTTTTGACAAAAAATGCATTTTATTAATAAATGAAAATTCAATATAAAATGTGTTCAATTTATTTACAACTTCATTTGTTAATATTTTACTTATGGGTATTCTTTACATTCATTCATCACTATCAGTATGAGTATGCGAAACTGTACATAAAGAAGGAAGTGGCGAAGTTAAAAGATTGAAAAATAATATCAAGAATACAAAAAAATAAATAAAAGTGAAAAATTAGAAAAACGCATTTAAAATTTAAAAAATTAAACACGTAATTTTCCACTATTTATTGTTAAATGTTAAAATAAAATCACGGCTGCGAGAAAAAAAAAAAGTAAAGACGGGTAGAATCGAACCACCGACCCTCACGCTTCAATGCCAAAGCCTTAACCACTACACCACCGTTCCACATGCTGATTAACTTCGGTTGGAGCGTATTAGTTTAACGCGGCAATCTTCTCGGTTGATTTTCTCGAGAACGTTTGAGAGGTGCGCCCTATGGCTTCCACACTCAATAGTCCTTACCGTGTACTACATGCGTGCAGATTTTGAAAAGAATCGGTGACCCGAACGTCTGACCCTCCCCTTGTTAGAGCAAGTAGCCAATCAAGAACGTTTCCCCTTCCATCGCCCCTCTCAACTTTCGTGCGGGAGAGCAGATATCGGTGCGCGTTGCCAGCCCTTGCGGATTTTCGCCTTCAGCTGAAATACTACGCAATTTCTAATGGCAACGCATCCCGATGTGATCTCTTCGAGAGCAGGAGTGAGACTGGTTTTCTCTCCACTACCTTCCCAAACAAACCGTCTCCTATTGGCTGCTGCTAACTGGCCAAGAGACTTTTAGCTGGTGGAACGACTATAGTCTACGCTTATGAACGCAAGAGCGAAGTTACTAGGATTTATTAAGATTGGCCAATTTTTGTACTTTTTTATTAATTATTTCTCTTAAACTAAAAGGCGTTGGCCCCTAATTCCGAAATGTTATTTTTTTTGACCTAACCTTTCCACTGGTAAAAGATGAATCAAATCTGAGAGTTACACTCCGTAGCCTCTCCTTGTAAGTATTTTAAAAAGTTTATTGCGGTGTTCTTTCACTAGGCAAGCAGTGCTTGCGTTGCTTGCGTAGACCGACCGCACCTGGATAATCTATATATTATAATAGGAATGTTTTAGTGCTTTTAATGAGAATCAGTTGACTGTATTATAATGCTATTGATTTTAAAATACGGCGTAAACTTGTGATGTCTTAATCCTGAAACACGACATTTTAGCATAACGCGAAAATTATTTTAATGTCCTGTATTGTATTTTTTCGAGAAATTTTTAACTCTCCTCAGTTATCGTCCGGGGTTATTTTATTGTGCAGCTCTGACTTGTTTGTGCAGCTCTAAAATCCAAATGTGCAGTTCTAATATTAGTTTTGTGCAGTATAGTTATATAAAAATCGCTTCAATTTATACGTGAAATTTTATAATATAAAAGAAATCCACTCCTTATTAGGCAAAGATATGGATGAGACTGCGTTATATTTACAATATAACGATATTTGTCAGGAGAAACCCGATCTCAAAGAACTTGTAAAGAGTGAATCGGGGATCAAGGTTTTTAAAGAGGTAATAATTATATTATCCAGGATAGAGGCACTGACACCGCATTCTTCTGGAGAAGAGGTGCATAAGTGCCAATAATCTACTAAAGACGTCACTTCAGGGAGAGAATTTGTTGTTATCAACAGAAGAAAAATAATTATACGCCCATCACAACATGCCCAATCTAGTCAATTGGAATCCCAGACCGGCAGTTCTTATGTGGTTGCAAGAAAAAAAAATAAGAAATGTGAATTTAACCAGCGACAATGAATCCACTCGGAAACAGAGATGGTTTAAAGGAGTATTTCCAGAAGCAAAAAAAGATAATAATGATGAGGGTAAAATTGAACGCGAAAATAAAAAATTTTAACTTCAGGATATACACACATACATTTTGTTCTTATTATTATTATTTTTTCTTTCTTTACTTAAATTATTGCAATGCATATGTGTATATGTGTTAATAATTTATATTTACAATAAATTAAACATAATATAATCATATGATTTTATTTTCCTTTTCGATTTTCCTACTTGTACTTGCTTGTGCAGTTCTAAATTTTTCTTAAAATAACCCCTGGTTATCGTGAAAACTAAGAAAAGAGAGGAATTTAATTAACTTATCATGCGTTATGTAGCATGTATGTTGAAGATAGGGGTGCTTAAGAAGGGTATTAGCTGCAGATGGCAAAAGAGGAGGAACTTGGCCTCAGGAATTCTTTGATCTGAAGCCTTTTTGTTTTTTTTTTTTTTTTTTATTTCTTCATAGAGATATATTACAGAGTCGTCCTCATGAAATTTATGCACCTTTCTACGGATGGAAAACATTTAAATGATAATTTGACGAAACTCGATAATGGATGGCGTATTTTTTAATGATGCTATCACGCCTTCACAGTTTTGAGCTAGGCCTGAATTCTACCCTAAAGCTGGGTCTTCTACATTACGAGTATCTGTGCTGCAGCTCGCGAACGTACCTTTCGCTAGCACTGATTATATCCAGCCCTTTTCAGTTTCCTTAAAATATGCATATTCGTATTAGGAAAATATTTTTACATATTAAGTTTGACTTATGAACGCTATATGAGTTTGCCATATGATTGTCTTTCATTAGTCATAAGCGTGCAAACGTCGCACAGCTGTGTTAAAAAGTAAATTTTGAAAAGGTTTTATTACAAGTTTCAAGAGTTTGTGAATGTAAGTGCATCAAAAATTACATAAGTCCTCTGAATCGTTTGAAGTGCTATGCGTAGTCCTCGGAGAGATTTTCGGATCCATTTTAGTTTCTTTCAACTTTGGAGACTATATGCCAGAGTAAAATCATTCGCAAAAATACCCGTCATGCTTTAACTGAGCAAAAATATTACGAGAGAAAGCTTCCAGTAACAATTACGAAAATTATTTCATTCAAAATGGGAACAAAATTATTCCTTAATATTATAGCCTATAATATTTAACAACGATTCACACGCTATAACCGCGTATTTTGGAAAACATAAAAATGTTTATTGCTAATAATTAAAATAATTCAATTACCAATCATATTAATCAGCCATCACTCACTGCAACTCATGAGTAATAGCGAGGTAATCAACGCGATACACATATTTTTTCCTCAAATAAATTTATCTAAATTGCTATTTTAACCTCTGGCAATTTAATTTTATAAGGAACATATTATGATCTAGCAATTAAATCGATAGTTTAAGAATAGTTAAGTCCTTGGTAATGGAGTGATTAGCATATGTTCGTCTTTTTCATCGTTGTTGCTCTCATTGTGAAAAGGTCATCATGTGTTGTGTATGAGCTAGTTGAGGAGACAAATTAAAAATTTTTTCCGTTAATTTCAGCAGAAATAATATTAAAGTAAATTCTCCGAAAGTGTTGTCATAAGTGTTTACTAACAGAAACTCTGCAACAGATAAGAAAATGTGCTTTAAAATATTGATGTAACGTAGTGTGACGCTTGAATCCATAGCTGAGGATGAAGATTGAATTATACTTTGCGAGAAGAGAAACCTTAAGACGTCGAGCAGGCAGCGGCCGATTACGTAAATTTGTTTGAAATACTCATTGCATTACAAAGCCCATATTTTTCCGCTGACCTTGCCATTCTTATGTAATCCAACAATGGCATTCAGAAGAGAAATGTAATATTTTTCCTAGTGCCGCCGTTCGGCTGCTTATCCAGAAGACCTTGTTGAACATGAAAACCTCAGAAACTGAAATACTAACGAAGTTACAGCATCGTATTAATAAACTAATGCTTGATGAATGTTTTTCTGCTGAAATAAATCCAATGAAAAATTGACTTTTACTTTGAATTTTATAATTGTTCGTTTTATGGGTAATTTTTCTCTGGGACTCTTAGCCTTCAAATCATTCATTTTTATTCATCCTTTAGTTACAAGAATAATTTTTCCGTAAACAATCCTTAATTGGGCACTTTAATACCTTGTTTTATTTCCAAATGATTTTATGCGTGTGGGTCAGTAAACGAAACACGGAATTTGCGGATTAAATCCCTCCCCTCCAGCCTAAATGTCTTCTGAAATATAGATTTTTTCCTACTGTTTCCCTCAAACTCCTAACTACAAAAACATTGGGGATAGCAACGAAATTCTTAATGTAACTTTCTGTATTTGTATCTTTTCCTTAACATACCTGTATACACGATATGTATGTCCTTAACCGTTAAACCAGAGATGTGAAAACTTTTTGCGTTACGATTCTCATTATTAGTTGCTTTAGTGGCCCTAATTTTTACTCAGTTATTAGTATTATTAAGGAAGTAAAACTCACGTAGGACCAATTATTAGCATCAAAAATTAAACAGAAATATTTTATTGTCATAGCCATTACAAAACCTAAAATTAATCTATTTAATGTTACAAGTGTTTTTCATCAAAGCTTCACGGGTCGCATAAAATGATCTCACACGACCCAAATGAATAAGGTTGTACCCTCTTGCATTAAGCATATTGTTGAGTCATGAAGAGTTCTTATTTGTTGTGGGTGGATTATACTATTTGCTGATTTCACTTTATAGCGCAATGAATGTCTTTTAACTCGTTGGTTCGTTTTAAAGGTACATTTTATTGTCTTTCTTGAAGTTATCGAGAAAGGAAATTGCAAATTCAAATATTATTATTTTGGGAATCATTGACACTTCCGTTTAACGGGTTGTGCCAAAATGGAGAGAGATTGATATTCATCAATAGTTCACAACGCATTTCGAAATTTATCTTCAGGTTTATGCGCCTTGGCATACAAAACATTACTCTGTACATTACACCTTATCCATGGAGAAAGGTGTAACCTCATTATTAGTAACTGGCATTATAAGAATGTATTTTTCCGTGGAGAAAGTGGACGTCATTGAAAAATATGTGCACTTATTTCACTGAATTTATATATGTAATGTATAATTCCAAACCTAAATTCAATGTGTTGTGACACAGTTTCGGTGTACATATTCATGTGTATGAATGGCGAAAAATTAATCAAGTTCAAACAATACATATGATGTAGGTTTAAAAACTGCTTCATTTTTACAAGGAAATCCTCCGTAGAAATTCGTCTCCTCCGTTCAGTTAAATCTCATGACGTCTGTATATCCACGTATTCACATCACTTAACTCTACGAACGCTTTTCTCTTGTTCTACTTTGACGACAGGCATCGAACGTCTGTATGAAATCCGTCCATAAACTTTAAAGTAGCTCCACCTCCGCCGCTTTCTTATGCGTTTTCATCAAAAACCTGAACTTCCGCAGGGCTCATTCTCTTGGTCGCACGAATTCCGTCAATAGTTAGAGGAAAAGTTATATATATATGGAGAGTTAGTTTTGAGACTAGCCTGAGAAGTGTTGCGGCGGATCCTTTCCAATGAGACCTCGGCCGCACATGGTTTCCCTTCCTCTTGATATGAGAGAGGAGTGTAGTCTGGCGTATCCCCTGGGCCTCCGACGACCTTCTGGGGCTCTGCCACCAGACCACCTCTCCAGCCTTCTAAGGATCAACGTCATCCTTGAGGCAGCTTCCTTTACTAACGCGCTGGCTGCCTTCTTCCCGGACGACAAACTCACCACGTCGTACCTGTCGTACTTTTGATGAAACCACTCCGCACTCAATAGACGCATTGTGGCCAGTCGTGTCGCGGCGCTTACCTTTATAGCAATGCCAACTTTTTTCGCTCCAGAGTAGTATACATTACGCAACCTTAAACGTTTCCCAGCTAAGGTTATCCCATTATGCACTTCGGTGGCCTCTCCCCTTCGCCCTTCCACTCTTCACCCTCTTCCGCGCGGGCGTCGGTAGGGGCTTCGGAGGCGGCCTTCTCCGGAGGCGGATCTGCCTGCCCGCGTGCCTGACCCAAGCGACGCCTCTTCCGCTCATCTTTGTTTCGCGAAATCCTCCACTACGCTCCGTTGCATGAAGGACCACGTAAAACCATCGAAGTCGGAGTGAATTATCAAAAGTGAAACTCTACGCCCTCTGACTTATAATTGCGTCAGTTGAATCGAGAATGTCTATTCTAGAAACGAAAAGGGGATAAACCTTTTTAAATAATCTCGAGAAAAACATGGAAAAATTGAAACGCGATAAGAAAGTGGCTTGAACGACCCAAAAGTGGATAAATAAGGTAAAGAATAAGTAATCGAATGGATTAAATCAGAAATTCGACATGAAAATATTTACGACATGCACAAATTCCTTTTTTATGGATTTAAAATAGGTCAGTATTAAGTTACACAACTAATAAAAGGTGCTTCAGAGGCATAGAAAAAATAAAAAACTATCTACTAAACAACAAGCACTCTTTCCTTTCCTTTTCTAGGTAAGTCTTAAAGCACATTATTTAGATTTGGATGCACGTAAATTCATCATTACGTAATTATTCAGAAGGATGGCATAATGTGGATTTCTGATTTAGTTTAGTAAATCCGACTACCCATTTTCACCAGACCTATTTAGCTAATCCTGTATACCAATAAACTCTCCAAATTACGAAGGTGGAATGATAAATAAAATGTAAAAGTTGATACAGTTTCATTTAAGATACAGTAAACTAGAAAAAAGATGAATCAAATTTCATATGTATTCATCTTTTGTTGAAGGAGGAAGTATATTCACAAATGTGGGAGGCGGACTTTTTCGATGCGGCCGGCGACGTCAGGTCCGGTCAGCTGCCTCAGCCGTGGCGGAGGGGAGCATTAAAACGGAAAGATGGGATGGATCGCGATCACATTTTCTGCTATAATAGGCTGCGTTGTCAATGACAATTACAGACCCTTCCGGAGTATTCGGCAGCATCTGCTCCGAAAACCATTTCTCGTATTGTCCCCCATCCATTTCATCATGGGCGTCCGCCGTATTCTTTTTGCATACGAAAGTTAGCTCTGCTCCACTGATGAAGCAATTCTCATTACCCGCATGAACTAAGGCGAAACGAGGTCCGCGGGCCTTCGGTGCTTTGAGACCTGTGCTAACGCCCTCTAAAAAATGCCTGCCGAGGAGTTTTTATTGAAACGTCTTTCCACACCTTGTCCACAGGTAGTCCTACATTAACACAAGATTCATCTGTATATACTATGGGCCGACCTTCCGCTCTAAATTTTTTTTTACAGACATCAAGTATTTATGTAGCCATCTAATAATGTCATCCCGGTCGATTAAAATGCTTTTGTTTCCTCTTCTTTCATATCGAAAACCTATATTTTTAAGAGCCTATGCAAGGTTGCTCGGCTGAAATTCGGCAGCATTTCATCAACATTACAAGCAATTAAAATTGCACTTACCGTGGGCGGTATGTTCCTAAAAAAGAAACTATGAATAAACCGCCTCACGCCTGATTGCACCACTTCGTCGTAAGTAGGGATGAAATAATATGGGCAATTTTTGATACCGGTATTGGGACAGTTTTTTGCTGATACCGGTATTGAAACCGGTTTTGTGCAGAGAACAGTTTATAATCATTTAGTATATTATTTTAATAATAATAATAATCCTTTACTAACGGGATAAACCCTCTTTCTTACAAAATATCGAACGGAGTTCAAAAGCAAGATATGAGTATTTCAACAACTACATTAATAAGGACTTTTCAAAAACACTCTTGCTTTCAAAATAAGGTTATAACTAGATAACTGCCCTGTTCAGGGCGTTTTTACCACTCTTCAAAACGGTGACACCCATCCTGATAAGGGGTATTTTTCAACTCCAGGCTAAAAAACATTTTTTTTTCAAAAAGAAAACTCTTCATATTCCACAAATAATAATGGCAAAGAAGAAAGGATTACACTACACAAAATAAATTTATAAACCAAATTATATGTTTGATATGAAAATAATGAGTCAATTTGTGGACCTGAGGTCAAAAAATACCGCGCTTCGGGACCGAAGGGTTCAGGAACGCATTTCAGGAGGACGAGACCATTTCCAATCGTTTTCTCTCATCGAATTAGGTAATATTATAAATCTCTCATACTGATCCTTCGGAGTCACTTTTCGGAAGAATCCCCCCACTTTATTTCTACTCACACAGGCAACAAATACACTTGGCACTGCTCCCACAAAGTGCACTTTTCAATACCGAAAACCCGGTATTGTAAATCACGATATCGGTATCATGTGTCTAATTCAATACCGGTATTAATTCCGGTTTTCCAATACCGGTATTCATCCCTAGTCGTAAGTAATCGGCCATGTGTCTTTCCTTTTTATTTCACTTTTCTTTCTTCTTTTGGAAAGAGTTACTAAAGGACCCTTCTTCAGTTCTGCCTTTATGGAATAGGTAAGTCTTTCTATTGCACGATGAGCCTTTCCAGGATCTTTCCTAGTCCATCTACGAGGGAGAATGGACGAAAGTTCTCAGGTGTCCTGGGTTTCCTGGGCTTTGGGATGCAAATAATCCTTGCTTTCCTCCAAGAGGTCGGAAAATGTCCTAACAATATGGTAGCATTGTTGAGCTCAAGGAGGCGTTTGGCGAAACCAATAGGGATGCGGCGGAATATCTCATTGCAGACTTTATCCTCTCCAGGAGCCTTCCGGAGTTTTAGAAGTCGGAGAACTCTGACTAGGTCCTCCTCAAGGAGAGTAGGGGCTTCTTTCTCCAAGTTGCCCTCATCTGGCTCCAAATTGGGTGAGAGGTCCGGTCCTATATTTGGAGTAAAGTGGTCTCAAGATAGTCTGCAACCATAGCTGCCTTCTCCAGGGGGTGCAGGTAATCCCTGCTGGAGACTTCAGTGGTGGATCCGCAGTAATCGAATTCCGGAAGCTCCTCGCCATTCTCCAGATTGATCCATCCTCGTTCCCTCCCGTTCGCTGCCGCCGCCCGCGTGTCAAACCATTCCGCCGCCCTTTATGCGACAACATTTACAACATCGGCTTTCGAATACAAGTGAGCCCGAAAATCCGCTGCGCTCCGCAAGCCTAACCAGCGTCTACATTTACTTGAATACGCTGCAAGCCGCCAGAAGCGTTTGGCAGGGAGTGTCAGTGCACCAAATGAACTCTTAACTAATACCTCGGTTGGCATCGCGTCTGGGAAAAAAATCTGTTGTATTTCTAGTTTCTTGCGACTATTTCGACGTATTTTCTCGTATGCTCTGATATAACATTACGATCATTAACACCGATTGGTACAACTGTGCCGCGTACGTCTTCAACGAATTCGGAGCTATTATACTTCTCAAAGTTTCCGTTTACATTCCATTCTCCTACTCTTCATTGTCTGCCATTTCAGGTTACTCAAAATCTCTGACACACTCGCATATTCTCCCATTACAAATCTAGCTGCTGTACGCTGGACCATTTCAAGCTCACTAGTTAGGCCCTCCTCGAAAGGGTCCCAGGCTGCGCAACAGTATTCCACGACTGGTCGGGTTAGGGAAAATTATGCGATCTGCGGGACGCGTACAATCCCAGCGCAGCTTGGAACAGGCGCGTGATAATTTTTCTCGACTGCAAATTTAAGCATCGCCGACGGACTCGGATTCTTCGATCGGCAGCCTCCTCCAGGCGGCCAAACGCCTCGTGGAACTGTCACAATTTTTCGTGTAAATATGCTCTTAGGAGCCACTACGGCAATGAGAGGTTCGTCATCGAGCCGGGCGGCGCTCTCATCTGAATCTTTTTTACGCGAGAAAGCGTCCGTTGTTTCCCCGATGCGCTCAGTGAGAACCGTCGCGTGTCTTGACGAAAATATGACAGTAGCGAGCGTTGCGCCCGAAGGCGAAAAGCCGATCGACTTCACCATATCGATTTCCCGCAGAGAACCACCCGCGGTTCCGCCTCGACGATTTCCGACAGGTCAGCTTCGGCGGTGTTCTTGTGGAGAAGGAATATCGGAGGGACGGCGCGAACGCAGTCCACACTATAAAAATCTGATGTGGCCAACACATGACTTTCTCCATATTTGGGGTATAGATATTTAAATTATTATGAATAGCATTATGAGGCAAAATTATTATTTCGTATCGTAAAAGAAGACTCGTCCTTATTGCCGTAAATTACGTATATTTTGAATGTTTACAGAATTCACCGCTACATGGTTCTGGCGCTGTACACTGGTATTAAGAAAAAGCAAAATATCTCCGAAATGGATGGTTCTACAGAAATTTTTTTCAAACAAAACTTGGAAGAAATAATATTCTCTACAACTTTGGTCCTTACGAAGATTACCGATAACGATGTTTTTAAGGAGATATTTGACGGAAACCGAAAAACCGGTTATTTATAAATAATTCCTAAACAATAACTGCTATGGAAAATTGTTTGAAATAAAAGACGTAGGAAATTATATATTCTACATTTTTTGTAATTATCAATGTGTACAATAATGATGTATTATCGAATAAATATCGCAAAACGAGAATCGGGTTTCGAATAAACCTTGACATCCGGTTAACCGGTATTGTCCAAAAACTAATCAGTTCTTTGGGCTCATGCTAAAGTGTTATATATGAAATTTGGTATTAATATGACAAGTACTTTTTGAGTTAGAGCGCCCACAATCACGTACACACACATACGCACACACACACAGGCATCATTCCGAAAATAGTCTAAACGTGTTCTAGAGACCTCAAAACGTGTATTTCCGTTGAAATCTCGAAGTCGACTTTTTTCGTGATCACAATACTTTCCCGTTACTTCGTATGGAGAAAGTAAAAATTACGCGCTCGAGTTACCCACATTAGGGGCAATCGCAGGAGTCATCGCACCCGGTGTTCAATGGTCAAGCTTCGTCCTGGGGTTCCGCCTTCATGATCGCGGTATCAGTACATTTATCCCCTACGCCGGGTAAGTATGATTCACGCGCACAACACCGGACCCTATGCATTACCCTCAGCTAGGTCTCCTACGCGATGACTATTCACACTATTCGCTTTATATCTTATCCTTCGGAAAGATATCGCCCTCAACGTCCGATTAACTCCCTCGGTCCACACATGTATGTAGGTCTCTCCTCCTCTCGCGATCCATCTCATCTTTCCGTTTTAATGCTGCCCTCCGCCACGGCTGACGCAGCTGACCGGACCTGACGTCGCCGGCCGAAAATGCCCACCTCCCACATATGTGAAAGTCAACTCTCGTGCACATTCCTCCTTCTATTTCCTCCCGCTGGATCAAGCGATATCACGTGTCATGAGCCCAATAGAAGAGCTTGGGTGAGAGTCTCTGGAGAAACGGCGAGAAAGGTTTAGGCATCGGCTATTGCAGAGATTTAGATCGGAAGATTTTAATGATGAATTATCAGGCATAATTAAGAGTCCAAGTTACGTAAGACGCCACAGTGACCACACCGATAAGATTCGAGAAATTGATTGTAGGACCGATAGATACAAGGGATCCTTCTTTCCAAAGACTATACGAGAGCACAATAGGAGAGTAAAATGATAGGTCGGAGATAATCTCACCCGGAAACGCACACCAATTGCGGTGACTTGCAGGGTATTTTTTCAGATTTATGTTTTCATTTATAATAATTAAATAATATTTCGCTATGCGTAATCGCATGCTATTTAAATTAATTTTGAATGCACCTCGGCTGAATAGTGCACGTTTCTTTCTAAATTAAAATTTTAGGAAAATCCCATTTTTTGAAGGAGTACCTACGCTGACAGCAAAATTACATATAAAAGTTAATGGATTTCAACATTGGCTTATCTTTGATTTAAAGACTTTTAATCATCCAGCGCGCAATAAGTAAGTCTCGTTTTCTGTATATTTTAATTTCAAGAAGATATTTGGTACAGTGAGAAACTAATTCAAAGTAATTTTTAATTTAAATTCTTTCTTTACAGCCTCAATATGTCTTCCAGAAAATCCGAAGTTTGGGATTCATTCAAGAAAATATCTTCAGATACAGCGCAATGTCAAGTTGAAGGATGTGCATTGAAGATTTCAACTAAGGGTGGAAATGCAACTGGGATGATCAATCATTTGAAAACGCACTGCATCACTGTGTGGAGCAAAAGTGTCTCTACGAAATATAACAATGACAGACCACAACCAGCTAAAAAGACCAAAGCTCTGGAATGTTATCATTTGTTTGCAGAGAATCATTGGAGGAAATATTATCAAAATGTGCTGCTAAAGATGGAATCTCATTTAACATTATTGTTAAGTGTGAAGCAATTTGAGGTTATGTCAATAATCGCAACTATAAAATGTCAACCAGTTCATCTACAATTCGAAAATGTGTTATGTAATTTTCGAGGAAAAAAACATGAAACTGAAATGGACTTAGAAAATAGGATTAAGTCTGAAGAAAAATTTTTGTATCACAGTGGATGAATGGGCTGATATAGCAATGAGAAGATACTTAAATGTATTACTGCAGTCAATCGCAAAACAAACAGTTCTTGGCTTACAATAAGAGGTTATAAGCCAAATCCAGGGCCAGACTTGGACCTTCTGAGGTCCTAAGATATGTCAAGTTTAAGAAACCCCAAAAATTAGAAATATGCTTATTATTCTGACTGAAGGGACCATTGAAAATATAATTATGAAAAACTGAAATGAATGAAAGTATTATACTAGAATTGCAGTGGTGCACATAGGATTCTCTCATTGTGGGGGGGGAGGTCCAATATTTGGCAAGAACTAAAGTTGTATACAAGTTATATCAAGGTCGCATATTGCATTATTAATGATATTTATGTTAAAAAACAAAGATGGCAAACCGTCTCCTATTCTTCTCTGATGGTGCTCATGAACCCAAATTTAAAATAACTATCTATATTTCCCTCCCCTCCCCCGTGTGTGCCATCATATCATCTAATATATAAAATAGACTACGTCGTCGCGTTTGTTAAAAATAGCATTACAGAGTTTCGGTGGGAAACTCTGTAATGCTATTTTTAACAAACTTTCCGAGTAGCTAGAAGATTGACATTTGGTAGGAATGCTCGGTTTTTAAAGTAGAAGCCATTTACGAAAAAAAAATCCAAAATCGACCCGGGTTCGATTCCTGAGAATGATTTCCATTCCTCATAAGATAACATGGAAAAATCGATATTTCGACCAGCAACCTTATTTTATTTTGCTTATTAAAATTCATATATCTGACCTACGATTTTCGGTCTTGGACTGTATTAAAGAAACATAAATGCAGTTTCTAATTCTTATCGTCTTTTATCGCTTTCGAATCTAAATCTTTCGAATTTAACGTTTTAATATCCTATTTTGACAAAATTTAGCGTTTTTAACGTGAAGTTGCCTTGCCAACCGATTACATTGTTAAACTCGAAATCCTACTACTCTCACGTTAGCTCACGTTCTCTCCGGACCTCCATGGAACCTCCTGGCTCAATTCATAGGTATCAGAGATATCTCAGAATTAGTTATTACTTTCTCCAATATACGTAGTATAGAGAAAGTATTGTTTTCTTTAAAGGTGGCTGGCATTAATTTGGAAAGTCAATGTTTTTCTCATGGTCAACTCTATGTTGCATGTTCACGTGTTGGATCAAGCAAAAATTTGTTTATTTACGCTAATGAAGAAAACAAAAAATATTGTTTACAAGCAAGCTTTTAAATAAATGTTAAAACATATTTTTCTAATTTATAATGCCTTTATCCTTTGGTAAAAAATGCACAAAAGGTGAAATGATTGTATTACCGGTACTTTCCTGTTAACGGGAATACCTCCAGGACCCTTCGCAGGACCTGGTACTTACGTATTATCCCCATGCCATACTTACGTACAACATTAACAGAAACAAACCCAATCACCGGATAAGAAACTGATTGACCTGTCTCGACATTTACAAACCCTATCTCCGGCCAATGTGAAGGGTTTCTTTGGTTCCGGGCGAGGCGAAGGGCGCGGTAGCGCCCGGAGACGACTACCCATTTCAACAAAGCGAGCCGAAGGCTCGTCAATATATCCTTTCAATGTTATATTCTCTTGACTGTTGTGCCGCAAATTGAGAGGATATATCGACGAGCCTTCGGCTCGCTTTGTTGTAATGGGTAGTCGTCTCCGGGCGCTACTGCGCCCTTCGCCTCGCCCGGAACCAAAGAAACCCTCCACGTTGTGCAGAGATTGGGTTTGTAAATGTCGAGACCGGCCAGTTAGTTTCTGTTAATGTTGTTTTTAAAATAAAATATCGTAAATCCAACAATACGTCAAAATATCCTTTCAATGTTATATCCTCTCAATCATAACAATACATGTTCATTTTTTAAGGTATTCCCGTTAACAGGAAAGTACCGTATTACCATATAATAAATAATTTTATTCGCCAAAGACGTCTGGCATAACCCGGGCATCGCTGGGTACTTTCAGCTAGTTGTTATATACAAAGATAATGGTGAAAAGCTAAAATGAACATTTTTCAGGTCCCTCATATTGTGAGGCCCTAAGCCAGGGAGGGCAAATGATTTTTTGGTCATATGTCAAGAAAGTAATATGAGCATGCCTCTAGTTCACTCCTTCTTTAAGCAAATTCAAATTTTATACAGAAAATACAAGCTTATGTGTGCCAAGTAAAATTGCTTGCGTGCCATTCCTGGCATGAGTGCCACGTATTTACCATCCCTGCCATAAGCTGTAGCTTAGCTTATGCGTAATTCCAGCATTGGCCAAATTGCAATCAAATTAACTTTATAATCATTGTACATTTATTTACATATTTTATGTATCTTTCAGTATACAGTTTATAAATGAGGCTCATATTTCCTGCTGTAAATATAGGAGAAGGAAGATCGTATCATTTCGTCGTGAATCATTTCGTCGCATTCATTTTGTCGCTCACATTTCGCCGCAGTGCCATACTGTCGTAAGCTCATTTCGTCGCAGTTCAGTTTGTCGCAGCCACATAATGTTGCATTATTGGTTAGTCGCATGCGTTTTGTCGCAAATAACAACGGCAATTTGACAGTAGTCCAAACCTCGCTCATTCGGCGGTGAATCATCCTAAAAATATCGCCATTTATTGCGAAGTTCTCATGGTATTCGTTTAAACCTGTCAGTCAGCATGCGACTAAACAATAATGCGACATTATGTGGCTGCGACAAACTGAACTGCGACGAAAGGAGCATACGACAGTATGGCATTGCGGCGGAATGTGTGCGACAAAATGAATGCGACGAAATGATTCACGACGAAATGCGTGCGCACGATCACGGAATCCCATTTAGCTTCTGCAGAACCCTCGAGTTCCACAGAACACAGTTTGTGAAACCCAGATCTATACGCTTTTAAGGTAGAATATTAGAGTTTTTAAGTTAATAAGTAAAACATTCAATAGTATACGTTAAAAACGTCAGTAGATAAAAGTTAATTTTATTGAAATAACAGAAAATAATGACGGCATAATTGAAAGTGATACAAATAATTTAACTTAACTAATTTTTTCCAACGGTTTCTCGATTTGTTCAAATGGAAATTCATAGATGCATCCAGATAGGGGATTGTGCCATTTGCGGCAATATATGAAACTGCAAATTCTCCATTACAAACGCTCGCCCGTGAAGAAGGTCAGAAGAAAGCCATCCCCATCCGCGCAAGACAGCTGCGGACTCGATGTCTTCCTCACGCCTCTCCCCGCGGAAAAAGTAAAAAAAATTATATACACCAGTCCCTCAACATCCGCGAGTTCAGGTATTCGCGAGGTAGCCAAAAAATTTCATTATTTCAAAAAGGCACCCGTTCTCAGGTTATAAAATAAAAATTAGACAGTCAACAGTCCCATAAGCTGTGTGACTATCCAAAATATTACTAATCTTGCGATAAAAGCGCTTAGAATTGTTGTATTCAATAAGGTATTAATTGATGCAAGTAGAATCTAAGTAGTTGGTGTAAACCGTATAAATACTTGAGGACAGTAGATGTTAACCTTTTAAAAATGCAACTCATAACGTCCTACCTACAATAAGCTATAATTCCGAAAATTGGAATCATTCTGTTACATAGTATGCACTATGTATGTACATACAAAGTTACAAAACCGCGCCACGGAGTCGAACGCTACGCCAACACCATTCCCCACCTCCCGGGCATTTTCATTCTTGCCTGCATTTCGCTCACACTTACATACTTTTCATCAGCTTTTGCGCTTTGATTTACTTGTTTCTGTAATTTTTAATTTAATAATTACGATTTTTATGTAACCATGTTTTCAAAAAGAAAATCATCTGTTAAAAGTGAATCAAGTATAAAGAGATCAAAGAAAGTGATGACTCTATCACGGAAATATGAAGTATTAGAGAAGCTGAAGGGTGGAATGAGTGCGTCAGCTGTTGGTCGCATGTTTGGTGTGAACGAATCCACTGTACGTTCCATTAAAAGCAAAGAAAAAGAAATTAAAAGTAGTATGGCTCACTGTGCTCCAGAAAGTGCAAAAGCGACTCACCAGGTGCGTGAAAAAGCTATAGAAAAGATGGAGAAGGCACTGAGTTTGTAGATTGAGGACATGAGCCAAAGAAATGTGCCAGTTGACCAAAATGTAATGTGATAAAGCCAAGTCTATCTATGAATATTTCCAACAAGAAGCAGGTGAAAGCTCAAGCACAAGTTTTACACCTTTCCAAGGAAGCAAAGGATGGTTTAACAACTTTAAGAAAAGATTTTCTTTGCACAACGTACGATTGAGTGGTGAAGCGGGAGCTGCAGACCACGAGGCCACCGCTTCTTTTGTACCTGCACTGAAGAAAATAATTGACGAGAAAGGCTATGCACCAGAGCAGGTTTTCAATGCAGACGAAACTGCTTTATGGTATAAGAGGATGCCCACATGCACGTATATCTCCAAAGATGAAAAGAGGGCCTCTGGTTTTAAAGCGGCAAAAGATCGGGTAACACTCCTTATGTGTGGGAATGCTGCTGTTCATATGCTTTAGCCTATGATGCTCTACCGCTCTCTCAACCCAAGAGCACTTAAGAACAAGGATAAACAACGTCTTCGTGTCCATTACAGAGCAAACAAGAAAGCTTGGATGACTGCAACACTGCTTTTAGACTGGTTCCATAAATGTTTTGTGTGCGAGGTTGAAAATTACCTGGAAGAAAAAGGGAAAGAATTTAAGGTTCTCCTCATCATTGACAATGCACCTGGCCATCCAAGGTCTCTTGAATATGCACACCCTAATGTCGAGGTGGTGTTCCTCCCCCCAAACACAACCTTACTCATCCAACCACTTGATCAGGGTGTAATATCCACTTTTAAGGCGTATTACACACATCGAACATTTGGCATAATCTGCCAGGTAATGGATAGTGACCCTAATGCTGGAGGTCGTATAACATTGCTGATTGCATAAATAATATCCGAGATTCCCAAGACGAGCTGAAGGCATCAACCATCAATTCTTGTTGGCGAACTCTTTGGAGTGAAGCTGTAAATGACTTCAGAGGATTCCCCAATATTAGCAGTGAAGTTGAGAAAATTGTGAAGTTGGCAAACGAAGTTTGTGGAGAAGGTTTTTTTGATCTTGCAACCGAAGAAGTCGAGGAGATCCTGGAGAAACAAGGAGAAGAACTCGGTATGGAAGATCTTGCAGAGCTAATCAAAAGTGATGATGAAGATGGCAGAGAAGATGAAGAAGTTGAAAAGAATTTCTGGACTTTAGAAAAGATGGCTTACATATTCAGGGCTACCAAAACTCTAAGAGACTTAATATATGAGAGTGACCCATCAATGGAAATGAGTATAAAGGAGAAAAGAGATATTGAGAATGCTATGAAACCCTATCAGTTTATATATAAAGAACTAAAACAGAAAGTCCAGCAGTTACCCATCACAATGTTCTTTGCACCTAGACCTAGTCTGCCTCCACTTGCCGCTTCTCCTTCAGTTGATTCAACTGTGGATGCTGATGAGGAAAATGAGCAAGTGGAATATTGAGTACATACATAATGTAAGTAAATGCAGCTGCATGGCATTTATTTTGTCAAGTTTATTGAACCTTTAAATAGACTTTCATTTATGAATTTATATATATATATATAGCTTCTGAGCTTTATACAACTACTTCTAGATATACTCTCTCTCCACATGCCGCTTCACCCTCAACTGACTCTCGTGGATAAGGAAAATTACCCAAAGTAATAGAGTATCTAGTGCAAGCAAATGGAGATATGCATTATTATTTTTTCTCAAGTTTGTGGACTCTTTTGCATATTCAATTTCAATTTTGAATTTTTATGCTCATATAGCTTAACTGTGCTCTATACATAAACTTAATCACTAGTACATATGTAATAAATATGTATCGGGAGCTAATTTAAAGTTATAAACAAATATAATTTTATCTTCCTTCTGTGGTATCATTCTCATGCAAGTACATATACATATATTTTTCTTTTTATTCACGTTTTCATTTTTCTACTGTTTTTTAGTTTTTTTGTAAGTTTATTTTTAGCCTACGAACTTTAATTTTAGGTTTAGTGTTGAGCACAAAGCAGTGTGAATGTTGAATATTAAGTTTGGGTAGTATAATCAGAGCAAAATGCTTATTCGCGAATTTCAACATTCGCGAGGTTATTGGGAACGTACCCCTCATGAATGTTGAGGGGCTGGTGTATTATCAAGCAATATACCATTTACTTTAAGCTGGCGATGGTGGAAGTTTTTTCGTGGCAAGCCACGTTATAATTGCCTCGGTAAGTAGGATAAGTTCATACATCGGCATTTGAAGAGGCAATGATAATTAATATATTAAGTAAGATTTGTATCTTTTTGGTTTTATTATACTGTCATGGTATTAGACGGTGGTTTGAATGTTATCTTGGTAACACCGTCAAATATTTCTTGAAAAGATGTCTTAAATCTATTGTGAAATATGCCGCAGTCAATTCGTTGAATTGCTGTAATTAGCGAAAGAGATAAGAGACGATTTACTTTTGGAACAGTTCGTATTACAGAATAATTTGCCAGATAAAAATGTAATGTGTTTAGCGGCTGTAGTAATGATAGTATTTCAAATTTGATTGATGGCTGAATAATTAAAGATCACCAATATACAATTAAGGTTTAATAGGGGCAACATGATTTTATGTTGTGCAACTTTATCGAATTGAATTTGATTTTTCCTTAGGCATAACTTGAAGGAATCGTTGGTACCTGGCTATTCTGAACTTGCAGTTTTAAAGTGGATGTCTTGGTTCCTACGTTGGGGTCGGTTCTTCCTTGAAATAACAAGAAAGTGTAAAGGTTAGTTTCAGCTAGATATTTTACAAAGTGGGGAGAATGAGCTTCCCACTATTACTGTTGCATTAAACAGGTTGGCTGCTGTGCTGGACATTGCTCTCTCTATTCTGAAACTTTTGTTTAATGTAAGATAACCTCTTACATCACAGCCATTATGTATCCTATGTGATCAGTATAGCCTTTATATTCAGACAGATGTGTCAGTTTTTAGAACGTAATGGTATTTTATAATTTTCACATGTTCAGCAAATGAATGTTAATGTAGAAATTGATGAAGTGAGTTTTCCTTAGCCAAAAAATAGAAGACTTTGCATTTATTATTTTTATCACTGTATATTATAATAAAATATAAAAATGAAATGCAACATTTGATTAAAGAATTGATTTCACATTTACAATTTAGGACAGTTATACTAAAAGTCAATAAAGATGCAGTGATTATATTTAAATGGAAATGTCAAGTAGAATAATGTTTCCAAACCAATACTTGTCAGATTAATCTGATTAAAACATCTTTGTTAGGACTGTTTTTGAAAGAACTTTTTTTATTTTACCATTTCATTAAGTTTTATCATGAACAAGTATTTGCATATTTGGATTAAAAAACATGATTACACAGAAATATTAAACCTGAGATGAATATGAACAGGATCATACCATTAGCTTAGTATTAAGAGAGTCATATGGGATGGATGCAGTATAATAGCATGTCTTTATTTACCATGTATCTAATTTTCCCAGAATTTTATGAAACATATTTTAGAGGTGACATTTTCTTAGTTTTAAAGCAGTTCTAAAATTATAGCATACACTATATACCCGTGTATAACGCACAGTTTGAAAACAAAATTTGTAGGTCATAAAGCAGGGGTGCATGTTATACATGGTAACACTTCTGTGAATTTCAAACCAGAAATTAAAGTGTACCAACCTCGTACCAGATTCTCACTTTTTGGGTGAATTAAGGGTAAACCCATACTAATTAACAATAATCCAGGGTATACATATATTAATTATACATATAAATCACCTAATTACTTCTTCTCATCATCATCATATGTAGTCTGTCCATAGACAGGTCCATGATGTAATTTCTGGATCGTTTAATTATGTTAATATCATTACTTTTACCTTTTTAGTGCATGGCTTATTGTTTTTATTTAAATTTTATTTAAATACTTGTCATGCATAACCATCACTTTTAACGGGAAATTTCATTAGTTAGAAAATAATATGGTATATATTTCTTGTACAGTTAACGGCTGGTATCTAAATCATTAATTCATCTTTCATATTAAATATCCCTTTTACGAAAATAAAAAATAATATTGATACATTCTATACTGAAGAGATTCAGACCTTGCCCTGTTATTTTCAACAAAAAATAATTTTAACGTTTCAAAGAAAAAACGATATATAATAGGTAAATTCTAACATGATTACGTAAAGGCACTTCTGAGATTAATTTTGAAGATATTTAGAAAATAAAACAAAAGAGAGACGTGTGCGCTTCTCTGAACTGTGGAACAATATCGTTCGTCAATTTAATTAGTGATTTGGGGAGTTATGGCAAATAAGAAGTTTTTCGTTTGGCTGCTGGACCAAGTCGTTAATAGGTAAGAAGGTCATTTTACATTCTTATTTAGAATTAACGTTGAATTCACGTTATCGGTTTTTCATAATTACCTTACTGTGAACGATAATCAATGCGAGAATGACTCCTTAGTTTTACTTACCGTCGAGTGCTTATTTAGCCATAGTAGCGAAAACTTGATTTAATTATACTTAACGACTCGTGATATCGCATCTATACCACCGTACTAACGTTGCCGTACGAACATCTTTGACGTTCGTACAATTTTGGCTCTCAAGCTCCTGTGACTACGGACGCACAGTTAAGTTTTCGGAAACTGAGAGACTTAATTACTCGAAGATATCCAACTCGACATGAATGCTAATGGGGTTTATAACCTTAGCTCAACATGTGTTAGGGGGAACGGTTACTTTGGTTCTATAGAGTTGTTTTTCCTTGTTGAAGTTTTTTATAGGCCATTCCTACGAGCAAAGTTTTCACGTGAATGTGGTATTGAGTAGTCGAATGGATGCGTAAGAATATCGTTGGGAGGTAAAGGTTGGAATTAGACTGCTTTTTATGAGAAACAGCTGTTTTGGACGAATGATACATTGATCGCGTTATAGTTTGCTTTGTTTATCATAAGATTCCATTCAACCTCGGAGAAAGGTGGTCTACTCTGGCCGAAATGTAGCTTTTTCCGAGTCAGATTGTCTTGCCCCCATGATTTATAGTTGATATTGTCTTAGTGTTAGAGAATTTCGTAAATATAGCATATAATTTTCTATGGGTAAATTTATTGAAAGCAATGATGTATTTCGTTGATATTTAGTTGAAATTATGTCAATAAATAGATGGTATAAAAATAACCTTAAGTCTAGATAAGCAACTTATAGGAATTAATTTCTTCATTTCCTCGCAAATCTTTGAATTAAAGATTAACGAGTTAAACTTATAATTTCAAGTTTTTAATATAAATGGGTTGATTTAGCATGAAGGAAGTGGGGACATCACATATGTACTCAAGAAGTTGTGAATATTATTCAGCATCAAATTATGTGGTGCATGATTTATGATTTGATTTTCTTGTTGTTTCAGAGACATAAATCGAAGATATACTTTCCTGACAATTCTCAACTTGCAGTCTACCAGACAGATGAAATCAAGAAATGATTGGCCATGTAATACCAAGAAATATATATAGTGAGTATTGTCAGTATCCTGATTATTCCAAGCCATTAATATTTATCTTTTTATGGCATGAATACGTAAATCTGGAAGGACACCTCTGCCTTGCATGTATACATGCATGAATCTAATTTTATTCATTAGCTGCGAGGTCCTCAGCATCCTCCAGGTTCACCCATATGTTAAGACATCCTCAAATGTAACATTTGAAATAAAATTAAAAGTTTTATAGTAAGGAATAGTTCATAGTATTTATGTACAGAAGAATGTCTTTCAATTTAAAGTTAAAGTTGAAAATTTATATGACAGTTTTTAAGCACATTTGAATTACCTACTGTAGGAATAAATATCTATTTTTATGAAAAATTGAATAATATAAAATTATTACTCTTAACATGAATTCAGAAGTATGTAACATGGAAAATTTATTGAAATGTAAAATTTAGAAATGATAAGTAAATAAAAATAGATTATTTATAATAAAAAGGGATGCAGAAAATATAATTATTTTATTTTCTGAATCAAAAGTGAATTTTTATGATAGTTATACATAATTTGTTTTAAATGAATTTTATGAAGTTGTATTAACAAAATATCTATGAAAGTATGAAGATTAGAACTTACAAATATTTTGTAAGCAATTTCTATGGAAAATCGAACACTATCATGCAGCAACTTGTGGAGGCGATCAATGTTTCTGAGCAGATCTAGAAATCAATACAATTCTAAAAAGATACAAAAATAAAAAATCCATCCTATAGTTTTCCAGAAAATTGTCCTAAGAGATTTGACTAGAAATGTGTAAATAACAAAATGAATAGATAATCGGGTTAAGGAAATAAAAACAAAATAAAAGCTGTTCTCATTTTCATATGAAAACTATATTTTTTCGGTTGTTCCAATTTGCAATCTGTTAATATTAATACAAGTGATTATATCTATCTATAATGCATTCAAAAGGCTATTGCATTTTTTTACCAGTACAGAAATGAAAAAATAAAATACATATGTCATAGTTTTACTTAAACCAAGTCATTGTCAGAAATTTACTCTGATCCTAATCATTATTAAAAATTTCAAAGCGAGTCACCACTCTAATTTCTCTTCAGATCCTGTGCCCACATACGTGGACATAGGTTCACTAGGGTATAGAAAGGTATGGTACGTTTTATGGTAATAGTGAACAGAGGTCCACAACTGCAGACCTTCACTTTTGAGCCCCTAGCGTCCTTTTTGGGGTCAGTTTGACCAGTGCTTTGAGAGAGTAGTGTGTGACCATAATACAGTAAAACCTGCGAGAGGCAGAACCTCAAGGGACCGGCATATTTTTCCGGCTTTAGCAGGTTTTCCTTCTTAGACAGGTTGAAAGAAATTAACACGGATTTGTATTATTAATAAATTTAAGTAGAATATGGATGTTTTCGTGGGTCTCAAGAGAAGGAAAAGTCTTAACACCGAAATAGCATTTCATACTAATAATAAATGAGAGATAAAACGAAAGTGCATGCAAGGCAAAACTACATTTATTAGAAGTTAATAATTTTCCCTTTAAAATGCCATAATCTTTTATAATAGAAAAATAATAGCTATACAGTCACCAATACACATAGAGATTAGTTTCAAGCCAAAAATATACAATAAAAATACAAAATATCGTCAAAAATTATTTGAAGAAACTGTCCAATTTCAGTTGTTTGGTTTTTCTCGGGGATTTCCTCAAACAATTAAAAGAAAACCCTAACCTTACAACCTTGTCATAAAACTCATTTTCACCCTTCATTTTAGCATAGTGTTTTAAAGCATTAATATAATCTAAAACTTGTGTTATTGTTGGCACTTCAAGTTCTTCACAATCCACCTCAATCCATTCATCATCTGAATTGCAAACAGTGTCATTGCTCTGAGATTCTACCACACTCTGCATGTCATTTCATCAATTTCTGTGACAACACTTTCATCAGTATTTACAAAACTTTTTGCATTCACATCACTACCCTTATCTTCATACATCTCATCAATCAAATTTTGAATTTCAGAGTAATCATTATTACGAACAACTTCATCCCATTCAATGGCATCATCAAAAATAAAGCCACAGTTTCTAAAACACTTTCTTACACATGCTTCCTTACACTGAATGACTGAGAAATGTGATTGCATCTAACACACAAATTTTTACTGTCAAGTCCGATGCTCTCTTACATTTGTCCATGTTTGCAATAAGATGTTGCAGCATCAATTTCCTGTAATTCATTTTTATGGTCTGTATTATCCCATTGTCTAATGGCTGTAGAACTGATGTTGTCAAAGGAGGTAGAAAAACTAATCGAATATCTTGGGTTTTCCCTTTTACCGATCACTAACTGTTCTAGTTTTTCATCAGTAAATGCAACCAAAAGTACAGTTAAACGTTCTTTTGAATAAAGACCTCCAGAACACCTCTTTTCATTTGTAATGTTTTATTGGGCAGGGCTTTAAAAAACAAAGCCGTTTCGTCAGCATTTCCAATGTCTTTGGGGTTGTTCTGGTGGAGTATTTCTTTTAACCTATCATATCAACTTTCAGCCACATTTCTGTCAACATCATTTGATTCCCTGCAAGAAACATTAAAGGTAATAGTGTGTTTTATGGCGATACAAAGGCGCTGAAGATATTCTGCGATCTAGAGGGGCAATCAGTACGCCTCGGTCGCTCATGCTAAATCCCATTAGCACTGGGTTTCCCAAGCTTACCAGATGGGACAAAGAGCCTTTCAAACAAAAGAAGGGTAGCACCCAAGGTTGCCACTCTGTTTTTGGGAAAAGTTCCAAATCAGACGAGTAAAAGGTACCAGATAAGCTCAAAAGGTACCAGATTTAAAAAAAATGAATAAAACAATTTTTTTATTTTATTATTTTATAAGTTGTATGGATATTCAATATTATCACAAAGTACCAAATTAGGTGAAACAATACGAAAGAAATCAAATGATTTTTTGATTCAGTGTATTAATAAAATCTAAAAGTGTTGCTTTGCCTCATTCTCTCAGAGAGAATCTCTCTCATCAGATGTGGAAATATAAATTAGTAAATCATTATGATTAAATGAATACAAATACAACTTCATAGTTGCACTACATAAATTTACTATAGGTTTCATAATCATTTTATTTATTTATCTAGAATAATAAGCATGCCCATTCATACATAATATTCAGATATGGCAATATGCAAATGTTTTAAACAAATATAAGAAAAAATACAATATTAAATTTTGAATGCAATATAAACACAGAATTAACATTAATAATGCCTTAGGTAACTTATTAGTAGTCAAGTCAAATACAATAATAAACATTTAACAAAATATAAATACAGCCTAAAATAATAATAACACAGATACCTAACCTACTGGCAGTCAGTAAACAATTTAACAAATAAAAAATATTGATTTTACAGATACTGTATACTGTTAGAGCAGTTTTTTAAATTTAAGAAGATAAGCCTTGTACATGGCATAACACAGTCATTTAAATTTATTAATGAACACTGTAACACTAGGTTAGGTAACATTTTAGTTTATTAACAAAATTATGTAGATTTTATAAAATGGAATAAAATCCACAATTTTATTAAAACTGTATCTTCCAGTTCTTTTGATTCTCCAGCCACAACCCGCTTATTATTTTATCACCTAGTTGCATAGAAGGTTGCCAAGATATTCAGTTAGCATCTAGGACAGTGTTTCTCAAACTCTTTCCATCGCGACCCAGCTGAAGGGAAGGTAACATTTAAAAAAATAAGTCCTTAGCTGCGTTTTCATTAACTGTCGATAAAAAGTAGCTCATAGTAAAATATTAGCATTTATATAATGAGAGCATTTAGTTCCTTGTAATTTTTTATACATTTAGATTTTCCCCGTGAACCTCATGACCCAGTAATGGTTCACGACCAGGGTTACCACCTCTCCGGGTTTTCGGACTTGCCTCCGGGCTAGATAAAAAATCTCTGGGTCAACAAGAATATTTTCGAAATTGGCATTAAAGATTACGATTTATTTTTAACTTCTCTAAGGGAATAAAGATTTCATTCTAGAATGGCTGTGCCATGCAATTAACCTGGTAGAAGGTACACAGGGCCGGTCAAAGGGAGGGGGGGGGGAGGGGGTGCAGCGGATGCGAGGTATCCGGCCCCCCGAATAGGCATTCGTTTATTGCCCCCAAAATTTAGAGATGTCAGTTATTTATTAAGGAATCTGCCTTAAATTTTGTGCAAACTTTTAAAAAAAATTATGATTTCTACAAGTTCATAGAGAAAACGGCATTAATCCGTTTTTGCCTGAATTAATTTTTTTCTGGTAATTTTGGTTTATTTTTATTAATTCTTGACTAGTTATGTAAACTATCATGTTTTTTTTATTTTTTCGAGGATAGCTTTAGAGAAATTCTATGTTCCAATACTGGAACACTGGGCATGAATGGGTACAGGATTATTTAAGATACATTTTGGACAATATTTGTAAAGCAGATGCTAATATTTTAAAATATTTTAGTATTCTGACAGAAATTAAATAATTGACTACAACAAATATAATTACACTTGAGCTTTTTTTAACAATTGTTATGAAAACATTATTCAAAATATAAACAAATATTCATAAACTTTTACATTCATACATATTATTATTAAATCTTTTAATTCTTTAATTTGTAATTTCTTTACATTAATATTAGTAAAGTTTCGTCAATTGTAGTTTATTCTAAAAATTTAGAAAGAAGAATCATGAAGATTTACTTTACATTTTTCACATGCCTTTCTAACATTTTTCTTGCATAACGCACAGCGATTCTGCTTCGCAGATGGTACAATCCAATGATCAACATGATCAAAACGAACTTGGTTAGGAATTCTGGTGGATATTTTTTTTTGATGTTGCAAGGCGTCCTCCAAATTTTTGTGGATTTCCATACTTTTTCAGATAGACATTCGCTTTCATCCTTTTAAAGGACAAATAATCCAAACCTGGTGTGCAAAATTTTCTGTATAGTTGCTCTGCGTTATGAACACTTGTGTCAATGCAGAAACACTGGCCACAAGTACTTTTTGAACATATTCCAATTCGATAATTATGAATATTTTGGTCCATCCTTTCCACCCCTCCCATGTACTTATTGTACTGTGAAATTACACATTGTTGTTTCACAGGTAGTTTCCTTTTCTCAGTCGATATTCATCTGTTCGTTTATCCTGTTGGTTCGACAGGATCCACAGAGATCACAAAGCTTACAATTGTTACTATTGTATTGTCATGCCATGTTGTGACACAGCAGTTTGTTGTTACATCTGTGCGAAAATCATATGAGCCTCTCTCCCTTTTCTCCAAAGCAGTTTTAGATGTAATAGGACATTTCTCAATTCTATTTGTCATAATTGTTCCAGTATATTCTATACTCTTGGCATGTAGATGGTTAACTAACTTCAAAGAGGAGAAAGATTGATCACCATAAATTCTGAAGGAGCCCTCTGGAAGCTCCGCTGTAAGATCTGCAACAAAAGATCCTCCTAGTCCCAATCCCATGTGCTCCCGGTTTGCCTGTTTCCCATGATAAGGCTCAAATTGCATCAAATACCCAAGGCGTTCACAGAGACACCACATTTTAAAATTAAAACGTATTGGTTTTCCACGCCGAAATTGGTTAGCCTCATGTCTTCCACAATAAGGTAGCATACTCTCATCTACACATATAAATTCTTCCAATTGTACAAAATTTAAGTAGCGTTCATTTAGCATAGTATCACCAGGGGCAAGTTGTTGGTTGTTTGCACAATGAGTGTACAGTTTGAGCAATTCGAACCTGTTTCTTCTCATTGCATTAGCTACTGCAGGAATGTAAGTCTCAGTATCAGTTTCCCACATCATTCTCTATCTAGGGACATTTAAATATCCCGACAATATTAAAATAGCAACAAAACATCTTATTTCATCCGTACAGGTATCGAACAAATGATCTCCCTTTTCAGGTTGTGCATAGAGGACAAACATATCCCTCATTAATTCGCACACTTCATTGTCAAAAAATAGCACAAAAAAGGAAACAGGATCCATACTTTTATATATAATACAATGTGAAACTGAAAACGGTGGTAAACTTGGCGACAAATCTTTACGCACTCATTTCATTTGAACTCAGCATCTTCTTCAAGCACTTCCAAAATCTCGGAAACCATCTTATTGCTGTTGAAACAATAATAAAATTTGATAACATGAAACATAATTAACATATGTTACTAATTGTTACTCAAAATATATATAAAAGTAAAGTAATAAATTCAAATACAGCACTTCAATGTGTCTCACCCATGTGATGACGTCAGCATTTGTTACGTTGTTGTACCACCAGAGAGTGAAATAGACAGTGCTCCAATATTGGAACAGTGGGCAAAAACAGGTTTTAAATAATCAATAAACATTGATCGAAATAATTATAGTTAGTGTACCTCGTTTTTTGTGTTTACTATATTGCTATTTTAACATTATAATTATTTTAAATTTTAGGAAGTAATAAATTTTTATTAAAAATTATATTTTTCGTCAGTTTTGTATCTTTTTCGTGTGTAGGAGGTGGAGTAGGGTCCCCAAAATTATTTGTATCCGAGCCGCCTTAAATGCTTGGCTGGTCCCAAATATACATGAAAATATTTTTTTTAACAGTAATGCAGTACGGTGTATGAAGCAACACAAGCTGCTCTTTGTTTTCCCACATTACATACTTTATGTAACATCATCAGGTATTATACTTACATTTGCGTAAAAAATTCAGTTGATTACGTGATTTTGGGAGAAAAAATGATGCATTTGTATACTAGATTATACCCCAGGGCAGTTGAGAAATAATCGCCTCCATGACAATAATCTCATTATGATGGAATAAAAATTGCAAAATTGCAATTATTAACGCAAAATTCAAAGAAATACGGTCGATAAGAAAATTCTATGACAAAAGTTAGAATTTCCATTCCATTCCGCAGAGAATAGCGAAAATCCAGCGCTGATATAATTTTTCTTATGTATTTTAGTGTGGGTAAGGAAATAACCCTGCACGATGGGTTTCAGATTTCCCATTTAAATCAAAAGGAAAGGATAATTCATGGAATCGATTCCGGAACTTCAATTTTCGTCATAAAACCTATCCCCATGATCTTGGCCTCTGTAGAAAGAATTTCTAACCAATTGTCATGAAAGTTGGTGCATTGGTTCAAAATTTGATAGTGGGGACCGGGAAACAAAGACAATCATAGACAGTTACAACAAAGAAACCATAATCCTATTTTCATTCTGGAAGGACAAAAACAGTAAAAAAGTTGGCATTTAAAAATCTCCTGGTCAAATTAGGAAATCTCCGGGTCAGACCAGAGAAATCTCCGGGTCAGAATTGAAAATGTCCGGGTTGGTGAGGACTTTGAGGTGGCAACCCTGGTCGCGACCCATACTTTGAAAAACACTGATCTAGAAGATAATTCTTGCTGCTCAATAATCCATTGGGTGTCTCTGTCGAGATCTGTTTTTTCCTTTAATACTAGACACTTGTGAGACTATTCTTTCAGCAGCAGCAGAAGAATGAGGCAAAGACATTAAATTTATCATCAGATTTGAAATATTAGGAAATCTTGGTTGATCACCACATGATTCTTTTGAAACAGCATACCAGAACTTTTCTGGTTCCATTGAACTTTCACTCAAACCTGGCATTTCATATAAGGTTAACTCTCTCCATTCTTTATTAACTTCTTCATAATCTTTTTCTTTAATGATGTTAGGGAATTTTACTGCGAGTGGAATGATAGAAGGTGGTTTCCCTTGCTTCACATTCAGAGGATCTAATTCTTCCAGCAATTCTAAGGTATTATGTATATCAAAAGATAAAAAGCATTAGAGAATTTGTTTTGATAATGTGACAAAATTTCATGGTTTTAATGTGAAATTCTTTGAGATCCTTTTTTCAAAATTTTAGACAAGTGTTCCAAATAAATGCTTTGTATTATAGCTCCACGGTATGTCACCAAGGTTAAGATGACTTGATGGATCACTGGGGTTAATTTAACTTATATCCTTATTCAGTACCAAATCTCTATTGATGAAATTGCTGAGAATTGCCTTGACACTACTGTTAATAGAGTTGTGCAATTTGTGTACCTATTATAAATGAAGTTGCCTGAAATTCTAAATTCACCTTATTTACTGATGTTAAAATAAAAGATAAGAAGGCAAAGTACATTTCAGTTATTGGATTATGGAGTTCCTTCAATATTGAAGCTGCAATAGCCATACCATCTTCAGTGATTCTTTGCACTACACCTTCTAGTGACAACCACTGGGTACAAGTAGGATATAATATTTTATGAGATTGAATTTGTGAATTTTTGAAATTCTGCTTACTCGGACAGTCTTTTGGAACTATTCCCAATATATGAATGAATATTCATAGTTACTTCTTCTATACAATTTGGAAGTTCAGTGCATGCATTAGAACCACATAAGTGCATAGAGTGACAAACATAACCCTGTACAAAAATGGCAAAAATTTTGATTTTCAATAGAGCTTGAACACCTTCCCTAGATCCCGTCATTACATTTGCATTGTCACTAGCCAATCCCATCATATTTTCAATAGGTATACCGTTTGCATCAAAGAAATCAATTAATGAGCTGTGCAATCTTTGATTTCCATTAAATTTAAAAATTTGTCGTGTTTTCTGATTTTTTGTCATAGAAATGAGCAATCAAAACAAGATGCTTAATGGTTGAAATATCAGTTGATTCATCAATGATCAGTGAGAATCTAATACTCTTCAACTGGGATATGAGATCTGTAAAATATTCATCACCAATGACATTCTTAAAAATACCTGTTGCTTTTCTCCTGGCACAGTTCATTGCACTTGCAATTTTAGAATCTGGGCATGCATTTGCAACAAGCCCAGGTAAATGGTCCATTATAGAAATTGATAGGTTATGCTCTGCAACAAAGGCACATAGATTTAATTCTGAGGTTGCAACCTGCTTTTCAAAATGGCATGATACAGAGGGTTGAAAAAAATTTGTAACCTTCTCAGAATGATATTTTACATTTAAATTCGTTAAATGATTTTCAGTTTTGCCATGTCTTTCAAGCATTGTTACATTTCCAACTATTTCACAATTGCACAGGTTACAGAATGCCTTATTTTTTTTTCTACTTATAATTATCCATGATGAGAATTTCTTATTCTGTAGCCATTTTATTTTGAATTTGTGTTCATACTTGGCTTTTTTACATTTAGCAATGGTATCATTATTGCCTGTATCTGAATTAGATAAATTATCATCTATTTCTTTTGTTACACTCATTTTCTATCTGAAGGGTTAAAACTAAGAGGCTTACAATTAGTAAAAATCCAATTGGAAGTTCATTCTAATATATCTCTTTATATATATATCATGTTAAATATTGTTCGGTACAGTAAACCTATATGTTAGAAAAACAGAGATAAATTAGAATTGTCCTGAATAAGAATACGACGTTTTTTATTTTAAATTAATACTTACATGAATCTACTTAAGTAAAAAACTGGACTTGAATGAAAAACATAATATCAAGAAAATAGGTAATTATAATATTTCAAACTTTCCTTCCTTAATTCATAACCTCAGGATTCTGTTTTCCATTCTGCACAAAAGATTTCAGTAGCCTTTCTTTTGATTCAGTGAAAATCCTCCCCATCATTGTTTTATTTACTTTCAAGCCTAAGTTGAGGCGCTGCGAAAGACACTGACCATCTTTATAGAAAATTAATAAGACAATTTATTATCATAATAATTAATTATAGGAACGGCTTATTCAAGTTCCTCATCAAGGTAGCGAAATCTCTATGCCTATCTTCATGTCTTACTACTGCGACTGTTTAAGAGACGACAACCACTATAGTATCGTGCCTGTTCCTATCACAGCAACAATAAGCTTTCCGAAAGTCTGAGAGACCGAACGCCTTCGTTCCCGTAATTTTTATGTGACTTTACTCAGTTTATTTTACATTGTTTCATGCAAATTTATGAATATATATCGAAGTTAAACTGTCCTGGACCAACGCACTTACGATTAGATGATTAGAATTTATTGTGGAATCGGGAAAATATCAATGTTAATAGGTCTGTTTATTTTATTGCTTATTATATTCAATTTTTTATACCAGAGACCAGAAACAAGATTTTAGTTTAAAAGGATGGGCATATAGCCGTTTTATACTACTAACAACTATGGTTGCATCATGAGTGTGGAGAAAACATACCAAAACATACTACACCTCAAATATTTCCACATTTATATTATTTGTGTGGTATTGCATTGTTATCTGAGTACGTCACATGAACTATCATAGATTGCTGTCAATAGTATATGTATGGCTTGATACATGTAATAGATAATGGATCACGAATATTTTTATTTCTGGAGAAAGTAACGGGTGAAAAGTACCGAGACAAACAATTATCAAATTTAGTACCAAAAACTCATGATTTTATTGAAAGTCATACCAAACGTACTTGAGGTAGCTAAATGTACCAAATTTGGTACTATAGTACCAAAAACGGCAACGCTGGTAGCACCACATGCAGTGTGGAGAATGGTAAACAAACCGAGACCCCAACCAGAAGACCCGAAAACTTGTCTGGAAGATGCGTATTTTTCTTTCCACCTTTCAGAGGTTCAACTTGTACTGGTTAACACAAAAATTATAAGAAAAAATGCTTCCCATCCACGTCTCGCAGGTTCTGTCTTACAGAGGGTCATTCCTCTGAAAAACAGTCTCATTCGTCTCATTATGCATAACGATCTCAAGAATTCTGGCTTTGGCAGGTTTCCACCTTACGCAAGTTCTGCCTCTCACAGGTTTTACTGTATAAAAAATATATAATTATGACCCTTTTGTCCACATAAGTAGAAACACTGGTATTAATTAATGAATAAATTGACAATTTTATCATACTAGGGGTAATGAAGAAAAGAAATATAAAAAAGTTAACAATTACTGTATAATTAAAGTCCTGGATCTGGAGAGATTAAATAATAACAAATGGAAATCGTGCAGCGAATACACTGCTCTCTTTAGGGAGAAACTCATCTTTTCATTTGTCTTTTGTTAACGAAAGTGTGCGGGAAGTACGAGTTGTCAAAAGGCACTACATGTTGAAGTTACTAAGGTTTTGATGCATTTTGTCAATAGAATCACATGGAAATGAAAACTCATGGACAGCTGCTAATATTGCCTTCGAGGAGGATAAAAAATTTCTAGCATTGGTCAGTAAAAATTTGAAGTTTATGAAATTCGATTATTTATAATGCATTTTGAAGGAATGAAAATTGTTGGAGTTTTTATGCTCGTATTTATGGTATGTATAGAGCAGTGTTTCCCAACCTGGTTACTGCGGCGCCCTGGGGTATCATGAAGTGTTCTCAGGGGTGCCGCAAAAATTATTGTTTTCCCATTTTTAGTCTCATTTTGCATCGTCAGCTTTCAAAAATCAAAACCAGAGTTAAGACGAACTTGATTTTGTCGCAAAGGCACTTCAAAATGAAAGGAGATATGGAGGTTGGGGTTAGGGGTTCAACTTCACTACGATTATTACTGATGGTGGATAGGAAGGGGTGCTGCCAAATTCTTCTAATGTTTCTAGCGTTAGCCTCTCTCCATATACATATATTGAATAGGATCGGTGATAGACAACAGCCCTGCCTTACTCCTCTACCGACACTTATTCTGCTGGTGTCCACATTCTCCAACCTGTTTTATGATGTCTTATTTGAACTTTCTACAGATCAGAATCATGACCAAAAGACAAAATACATGGTTTGAAAATTCAATCATATAACTTTACTTGTTCCGTAGTTATTTTGTATAACATTTTATTAAGAGTTAACGTAGTGAGTTTTTTTTTGTCTGCCACTTTTTTTTTGTTGGCTACTTTTTATTTCTGGTGTTGAAATGGCAATGATAAGGTGGTAGGTGAATGATTTGTTGCCCATGAGATTTTGCTAACTCATCAATCATATGCAATGGAAACATAGGTTTGTGGTGTGCAACTAACTCCATCAATTCACACTTTTCATTTCAGGAGGGTCAATATTATGATTCTTCAACCACGTACTTATATCAGCTTTTCTATGCGACATATTTGGAAGTTTGTCCAGCTGTATTGAATGATATGCAGCATTGTCCATTACTATCACACTGTTTTCTTGTATATTAGGGATCAATGACTCTTTAAACCAGTGATTCTCAACCTTTTTTGCTCCACGGCACATCTTCATGCATGCTTAAGAACATCGCTGCACACCAAACCACCCCTAATTAATTTCACTGCGTAAATACTCATTTTTAAAGATAAAAACTAGCGTAACAAGTAAAAGTCACAGTTATATTAGATTGTTATGATTGGTAAAGCAATAATTGTATAATTTTATTGTACATTAAATATATACATAATTCATAAAAATTAAATATCTTCGGAGTGTGCGGCACACTAGTCTCTTCCTCGTGGCACACTAATGTGCCGTGGCACACCGGTTGAGTACCACTACTTTAAACCACTTAGTAAGTGTTTCACCAGTCATTTCCTCGAGGTAATGTACTGTTTTCCTGGACTGGAACAATAGCATGCAGTTAGGTATAAACCCTCATGAATTACCTGCGTGCAAAAGAATTAACCTACCACCCTTTCCTATTGGAACAGAAACCAATCCTGCAGCGGTTTCATCTGTCCATGCTTGGCTAACCATTTGACCAGCATTCACCCATGTTTCATCCAACCAAATAACTTTTTCAAAATTTACTTTTCTTACTGCATGTAAAAATCGACCGTGCCAAGCGACAACATCATGATGTTCAAGCAATAATTTTCTCTCACTAAATTTCTTCCATTTAAGTCCAAGGTTTGCAAGCACTCTTCTCAATGAAAAATCACTTCCTTGGAATAAATTTGCTTCCTTTAATGTCTTTAAAAGTACCCTAAAGGTTGGTAACTCTTTCCTTCTGTAATAATCGTAGATATGCCTACGAATAGCATCCTCCTGAAAAGAGTCTTAAGCTGGTAACTCTAGATTCTGCAATCCACTTCTTATCCGGAGTCACCAGTACCTTGGTCAATGGAGTTGAATTTCTTCCCCTCGAAATCCTTTTCACCGATCTCTCACTCACTCCTGCAGCACTCGCAGTTCTCTGAAGGACTTTGTCCGGTGAGATAATCGGGCTTCCGTTTTGTAGTTCTTGTTCAAAATAATTTCGAACATTAACTATTATTTCTCTCACTTGTCCTCGGATTGGGATACCTCGCTTAAACCTTCCTCGGGAAACATTATCTTCAGTCATTTCAATTAAGAAAAATAAAGTTCTTGAATAGAAATCACTTCAAATAAAAACTTAACTAGCAAAACAGCAACAAAAATGTAATAACCAAAACAGCAGTAACACAACTATAACAATAACCAAACAAACAAAACTTGGAAAGAATCTGCAAACAATACTCATAAGCGTGCAACCCAAAGGATACTGAATGAGAAAATGAAGAGACGCTACTAAGGCACAGTATGGCAATGTCGCAAGGCTGTGATAGGCGGAATCCTTACAAGTACCCTTAAAATGCTCCCACCCTCTGCTTCCTCAGGGGTCAACTTATTTCTCGTAGACTATAGCAGCATTTATTTATAATTGTTCCTTATACGAAAGAGCGTTTGAAGATTTTTTTCAGTTATATGACAGGATTCCAATCATTTAGTATAGTAACTATGAAAAATATTGCATTTCAGGAATTAAGTGAAAACTATTAAATTTAAGTTTATGAATAGAGCGTCTATTTCTCGACAATTTTAGATTTCTCGGCGAGACATCCCGATAAATTTTGTTGAGATCTCGAGAATTCTCTAGTTAAAAATAATATAATTATTTTTAAAAAATTAAACATTTATTTATTTTAGCAAAATTTATTTTTGGTTCTTATTTAACAAAAAAATGACTTTTCAAAAATCATAAAGCATTGATTGAATCGTCTCCCAATGAAGACCATTTTTTTGTAACAAAATTTGCAGCAATTGAAAAAATTCGCTCGCTTTCTGTTGATGTCGGTTTTATTGTTTTCAAAGCCTCCAATAGTTGTTTTAAGTTGGTAGTGATTTGTCCATTCAATTCATAGATGTTGATTTCTCTCAGCATGGATTTATTATAATCTTCATTAACTCGCATTATTTGTATACAAGTGTCTATTTTATTTTGTAATTTTTCAGAAAGTGCAGATTCATTACTTTCAGGTATGATGTCGAAATTCTGGACTTCGGTATGCATTGTAATTGGAAATAATTTCTCCATCAATTTTTTTGCAATTTTGTAGATTTCACTTTTTTTGATAATTTTAGTTCCTCAAAGTCTGTACTCGATTTTAATATTTCCATATTTTACAAAAATAGAAGCGCAGACACCAGTCTTTGGTTTCTTCTTTCATTAATTCGAAGTTTTATAGCCGGAAGCAGCTCTTTTGCTATATTGCTTTTATTTTCGCTAAGAGTTTCTAGCAAAAAGTTTAAAATCCCCTCGCTTGTTATTAAATTTGAATCCTTTCTACTCAGTGCTTCAACAGCAAAGTTTACGGGCTTTAAAGTATTCAATAAATTTTCAAAGCTGTGTATTCTCTCTTCATCAGTAATATAATTTTTCATATTTAAAAACCCTAAAATATCATTTATGCCCTCTTTGATTTTCAAAAATTCTTCAATCATTATTTCAATAGTATTCCATCATGTATTGCAGTCCAAAACTAGAGAAAATTCATTTTTATATTTTTGTAGAACAAACTTTTGTAAAATTGAATTTTTTGT
Organism: Uropetala carovei; assembly: GCA_036926305.1. Lineage (NCBI taxonomy): Eukaryota > Metazoa > Arthropoda > Insecta > Odonata > Petaluridae > Uropetala > Uropetala carovei. Next base: position 3,400,852 of record JAXCHB010000063.1, on the reverse strand, counting down.
CTGTGATGATTTAAAGGTTTTTACAGTTTTCCTTACGTGATTCAAAATTCTGTCAACATCATCATTTAAAACTGGCAACAAATCATCATTGTCTTCAGTACTATCTGATAACTCAGCTTTAGAGGATGCTTAAAACTCATTTTCTAATTCTGATGGATGTTCCTTAAAATCGTGTTTTTTTAATATAATACATCCATAACTGCTAAGTGTATTCCATGATTGTGACAAAGTTGATGGTAGGCAGGCATCAATTTTCCAAATTTCACCATAACAGCAGCCCCATCAGTAGTGCATCCGACAACATCCGAAAAAGTCAATCCAAAATCATCAAGTCTTGTCTCCACAATTTCTAGTGATTTTTCTGCGGGACAAGATCCTTTAATTCTCACAAGGCTCAAATTATAGCATTCTCCTTCACTATTATGCAAACTAATATTAATGTACCTGCAGTTTCTGTTACTGGTGCATTCGTCGATTGTGATGCTGAACTTTTTACCGTATCTGCCCGAATACAAGCCGATGTTTTTTGTCAAAATCTATCATGAAAAAATCATCCCTCGGCTTAAATTCACGTCAGAGTTAAATCCTATGTATATTATGCAGGTAAGTGAAGCTGCGTGCATATGAAACCTCGCATAATTATATCGACGTATTTCTCGAGAACCGTTTGTCGCAAAGATACACGGTAAATGGCGTTTTGTTTCTACTGGCTTTGAGGTCTCTGGAAAAATATTTTCGTTTGCAAAAGTGTCCCAGGTTCGAATTCGTGAGACAATTATATTTTCCCATAAGTTTACACAGGATTTTTGATTTTTCAGAGTGCAAGGTTTTTTTCCCTCATTCATTAAAATACGTAAATATGGACCGATTTTCTTATTTTTTGCTTTATTCGACGGCTAAAGCTCTATAATATCTTATTCTTGCAATGTGTACACTAGGGTGGACCTTAGTTACTCTTGGTGAAAATTTTTTTTCTAAATTTCTTTCACGCGACCCCCCCAAGTTGTGCCATTTGGTGAGAAAATAATTCCTATAAAAGCGCAAATTGATCGGACAAAGGAAACACGTGCCACAAACGACTTTTTCACAAAAAAAATTAAATTTCACCAAAAATGAAAAAATACACACTACATCAACTTTATTGATCACTAGATGTTATTTTAAGCTAAAATGCTTATTATAATAGCTTATTATAACAAAAAAATTTGTTTATTAATAATTTAAAAAATTCTTTTAATCCAAAATTTAATAATTTTTGTACTCGGCATCATTTTCAGTATTATATTGAGAAAAAACAAAAAAATTGAAGTGTTAAATTGTTTTGTGTATGTACATTTAATTATTTATTGTTATTAACAATCATATAAGTTCCTATCAGCAAAAGTTATCGTTATAAACCATTAAAGTCGAATTTATATATAAAGGGAGGAGGAGAGAAAAAACTGTAATTCAGGGTGCAATGATATAACCTTTTTAATTAAAATCTTCCCTTAACATACTCTTATTAACATTAGGATAACGCTGCTTGTAGTTGGTTACAACTTGTAAAATAAACTGTTTTTCCGCTTCCCTTTTTGTCAAACAGTCATTGTAGTCTTTCATTAATTTGACTCCTTGTTCAGCAATATCATTTACAATTTTAATGCGGTTTTAAAATTATCATCCGTTGCCCACATTGACGGATCTTTAGACATAAAATCTGTTATACTAAATCGCTCAAAAAATTTCTTCGATTGAACAGAAATGAAGTTTTCTGCACCATAATGTTTATATCGCCCTACATCTTTAGGGGAAATGGTTACTTTTTTAAAATTATAGTCGGATTCATTATTAAGGGCTTGAACCATAAGTCTTTTAGTGTTAATTGAAATTTCGCTGTCAAAAAAGGATAGTGCTGCATTTTCGAGTGCCAAATAACATAAATGGGTACATTATATTTTAGTTGCTACATTACTTATAGCTTCATCAATGTTTTTGTATTCGTGAAGATCTCACAAGAGTTGGAGATCTAGACGAGGAGCTATTATCTGTATTGGTGCCCGAATCCACTCCTGGATATACAAATTCGTTAAAAAGATACATATCTCGAATTCCTAATTTTTCTTCCGGACTTATTTTAAATTGATATCGAAATAGATATATTTTTAAACAATATATAGCCTTGACCATCCATCTGGCATGGTGGAAAGCGCCAGGGATTCTGAATGAGATCCCATCAAAAGGAGTTCCACCAAGAAAAATAATCATTAATTCTATTAATTCCTTTTAATCTTCCCTCGGCTGCACCTCTCGCAAACTTTGTAGCGAAAACTCGATTTTTTTATTTACATCTTTGACGGCCAAGGCCACAGCCGTACGCGTACGCGGTAGCTCATGAGCAATATTATGCACTGAATTCAGTGATAAAATCAAAAGGTTTAAACTTATAAGTAAATATTATTATTAAACAACTAAGAAGTGATACTTTTATTAAATAATAGTAACTTTTTCAGTAAAAATATTATAATAAAGTTACCTCTGAAATTAAAGTAAAATTACTAAAATTTCAAAACTTCAAGTCAATTGTGGCACGCCTTCCCTTTGTCCGACTGACTTCTCCTTTTGCAGAAATTATTGTTTCACCAAATGGAACAAATCTAGGGGGTCGCGTGAAAAAAATTTGATGGTCGAAAAATAAGGTCCACCCTAGTGTACACGTTACATGGTCGAATTTTTCAGAAATATGCATTCTTTTTTGAAATTGTGCTGATTTTTTGTACTCATTCCGGGCGTTGCCAAGTAGACTCTCATTGTTGCCTCCGATTCATTTAAGGCCAATTAAACCTTCAAATAGACTAAAGAAAAGCGTTATTGTTATCTTCCTTCATTGATAATCTAAATAAACGCATTGACATCGCCTTTATAGTAGGTCCTGTAAGAAGTTAAAAGCAGTCGTTGATAGACACTTGGAGGAAAGCAACTTTTTGTGAGTTTGTCTATAAGGGTGCAACGATAATCATTGGAACTAAGGCAAAGTAGAATTAAAAATTTTTCCCCTTTGAATATACCGTGATATGATTTAACGTAGGGCCGAACTATTTAGATTATTTGCAAGCATAACTGCAGCGGGCTGCTAGTTTGGGTTATGGTTAAATCTCGTAGTCACCCATAGATGGCAGAATGTCTCTCATTGCCGTCGCCATTCAAATGATAGTACTATATTTTTCGTAAAGTAAATATTTGACCTACGATGAACAGTAATGAATAAATTATAAAGGCTAGAATATTGAATTTAGCACTACCTGTGCTTTGTTACCGTTTAAGGCTGGGTTTTTCACATTATTTCCCACTCATTTCTTCGATCTTGAATAATGTATTCGAAGCCGTGCATGAATGCCCGGCACACTTCATCATAAAATCTACGAAATTTACGTTTTTGCCAAAAATTGTGGAAATTTTTGGGGGGTCGGCTTAAATCCGGGGTTGGCTTCTATTCGGGAGATACAGCATTTTCGTTTTTCAACAATTGTAATTTTTTACTTAAATTGTCTTTCACTTCAATATAATATTCTTTAATCAATTTCATCACATCCGATTTATTTTTTGGAAGAACATAAGCACAATCAGAGATTGATTGATGAATAATTATAGCATTCACATAGCTGCTAACTGTGCAACAATTGCAGGTAGTGATTCTCTTTTTGTGAATTTAAGAGGAGGCCACCCAGGTGACTTTTTACATGTGACAGAGCCTTGTTCACACCAATATCTTACCCATCAGCGAATTGCATTTGGAGAAGGGGCTTCCTGTTGTTAAACACCCGTCGAAATCCACGTTGAGTACCTGTATTGGACCCCATCCGAATGAAAAGCTCTACAGCACACACATGCTCCCTCACTGTCCAACTCTCCATATCGAAATAAATTCCAAGATCACTGCTATAGCTCCATCATACATACCTTATGATACCCTATCTGAGAAATGCATAATTAAAATTTTAAACTGTTTCACTGTTTCTGCCGCACCCTGTATATACTGAAATCTCATATAATGAGTAACCCTTCATTGATTTCCATTTTGACTTTTTCCATACATAGTATGGGGAAAGTGTTGTGATCACGGAAAAAATTGACTTCGAGATTTCAGCGGAAATACACGTTTTGAGGTCCCTAGAACACGTTTAGAATATTTTCGGAATGATTGTGTGTGTGTGCGTGGGTGCGTGAGTGGGTGGGTGCGTGCGTGGGAGGGTGCGTGCGTGCGTGGTTGTGTGGGTGTGGGTGTGTACGCGTGTGTGTGGGTGTGTACGCGTGTGTGTGTGCGCGTGTGGATAGATGGATGGATGGATTGGATGTATGTGATTGTGGGCGCTCTAACTCAAGAAGTACTTGTCATATTAATACCAAATTTCATATATAACACTTTAGCATGAGCCCAAAGAACTGATTAGTTTTTGGACATTACCGGTTAACCGGATGTCAAGGTTTATTCGAAACCCGATTCGCGTTTTGTGATATTTATTCGATAATATGTCATTATTGTATACATTGATCATTACAAAAAATGTAGAATATGTAATTTCCTACATCTTTTATTTCAAACAATTTTCCATAGCAGTTATTGTTTAGGAATTATTTATAAATAATCGGTTTTTTCGGTTTCCGTCAAATATCTCCTTAAAAACGTCATTATCGGTAATCTTCGTAAGGACCAAAGTTGTAGAGAATAACATTTTTTCCAACTTTTGTTTGAAACAATTTTTTGTAGAACCATTAATTTCGGAGATATTTAACTTTTTCGTAATTTCCGGTATACAGAGCCACCACTATGTAGCGGTGAATTCTGTAAACATATTCCAAATATAATTTATGGCAATAAGGACGACTGTATTCTTTTACGATATGAAATAATAATTTTGCCTTATAATGCTATTCATAATAATGTAAATACATATCTATATCCCAAATATGGAGAAAGACATGTATTGGCCACATCAGATTTTTAATAAATTAAGTATCACAGTGCAAAAAAATAAATTTTTCTTCATGGCTTTCATAACAATATATTTAATATTTCTGAGATTATACTTAAAATATTTTATAGGGCCATTTGCTTCAAGGGGCCCCTGGCACACGCCAAGTGTGACTCCTCCTTAAATCCACCACTGGATTTCAGAACACCTATAACTTGATAAAATAATATATTGAGGATATGTTAATTTTTACTGTATTGATTTTTGTTGTGCAAAATGTTATCTATTTCCTTTTTACATATTAACATCTTTGCACTTTTGGTGATATTTTAAAACATTTTATCTTTTTATCTTTGATTACCCCCATCATGCATCATGTGGCATACTCTTAAAAGGCAACTATTTTTCTTTTACATTAGTGTGCATTAATATATTATTTTTAAAAAGGTCTGGATTTTAAGTAATTTTTAGTTTTAAAAATGTACTGTTAATTTAGTTTTCTATTTTATTGCATTGTTGTAAATAGTTAATTTTGGGTATAGTCTGTTATTACAGTCCCAACTATGTTCCAACTTCTCTCTTACATTCATTGGTCCTCCACTTCTCTGTTCTCATGATAACATTTTACACACTGATTAAAGACAAGTCTGTTATTTTTATTTATTCTATTTCAGTAGTTTACTTTTTTAGTGATTCCAGCATTGGAAATTTGACGCTTCTTAACAATACTGTTTGGTTTGCTTAGCGTTGTTTGGATTTTTCATTCAGGTTCATGACTGCATTCTTTTGCTTTGGGTTAAGTTCTTGACTGAACTTTCATAATTGGTAATCATTTGTTATTCTGACGTTATTTTGCTATTGGTACAGGACCGTGCTTACCATGGGTGCAATGTATGCATTGCACACTGGTGGCAATCTCTATGGGACAGAAGTTTCTTGGAGGCGGCAATAAGCAACTTTCCGATTTTTAAGGCATGTACCTACTTGGGCACAAATTCCCTGCATCTATTAGATTTTTTGGTGGATTGAAATAAGCAGAACCTAATCCAAAAGCCGTTTCTTTATTCCTTTGTTTTTTCCTCAAATGATCTTGTAGCAGATTAGGACGTCGGACTAGTGACAGAATCTTCCAGGGACTCTGCCCCAGTAAAAAATGAGTGGTTTCTCTTTGTCCATAGACCCTCCCTCTCTATACACTTCTGCCAAGAGGAGTTTTGAGGTGAACGGTACACCATTGGTTTGGAGTTTATGATCGTGTGCCTTTTGAGATGCAAAATAAAGAGAACTGCACTGCTTTCCTGTAAATTGTGTTAGAGCAGTATAGTTGACTTATGCATGACAGGAAACTGGAATAGTGTCCCAATCTTCTGTGAAGGCCCTGCATTAGGGATGTTCTGGGTGTTTAAAACACAAGGCCTGAAAACGGCATGTTCCAACAAATTGCTCCTTCATTACTTCCTGCTTGGAGGAAGTCTCTAAAAGGGGTGTATCCTTAGGCTCAAACCCCTTGCAGCTTACTTAATTTTTATGGTATACTTCTTTCAAATGTCCTTATTGAAAACCTACGAAAGCTTCAAAATTTGTTTTCCCACTTCATTTTTTTAGCATTTAAAGACTTTTTTGGAAAAGATCTCAGCCGTCTTATGGTGACCTCTGTTGAAGGTGGATGTATTTTTTGCAGTGTACTTTGAGTTAGCGCTTTCTTGCATCCAAAAGTTCATTGGAAGTGATAGTGATTCATGTTTTATTGTTTATTTTGTGCATTCCTTTAGATATGGCAACATCAGGGCCAGTGTGCTGAAAAATGGCACCTGAGACGAGCAAGAGAATTGCCGCCTCCAGAAATAATAAGAAAGGGATAAAAAGTGAAAAATCCACCCTAGAAAAATGCCGCCTGAAGCTGTCACCTCTCTGGCTCATCCCTGGCAACATCATTGCAGGATGTAAGTACCCACAAGGGAAGGCCATAACATTAATATTGAAATTCGTAAAACCCTTTTAGGAGGTGAAACTAGAACTAAAATATCAAATATATCTCTCGACGTTTTTGCCAATGGGCCTTTGTTTAAAAGATATTAAAAATTTAAATTCAGGTTTAAGCATGGGTGCATCATATACCATTAACCTTAAAGGTTCGAGCAGAAGCAGCGATAGCCGAATGTCTAGTAATAGGATGGCCTGGGGTTCGATCCCAGCTGCCAGCATTTTTTTTCATAAATTTTCAGAAGTGGTCTGTATATGTATTTTATCTAGTAAAATTGTATTATTATTGTTTTTATTGTATTTTTGTTTTTTTTGCATTTTTATGTACTTTTTTGTACTTAATTTATTTGCACTTTCTGCATATAATTATAACATTATAATTATTATAAAGAAGTAATATAATTTAGAATGTTATAATCATTATTTGATTGTTTATGAAAATATCAATTCTTTAATATGACATTTATGAAATGCTTATTATGGACAATAACAGTAGACTCCTGATTATCCGAGCACATTGGGAAGTAAAGTTCCCCGGATAATCTGCAAAATGACAGAAAAACTCGAAAATATGAGAAATGTAAATATAATTACAAAACTATTAATACATACATATGTATTTATAGAGGTACATAGTTAAAACAAACATTATTTTTTGAAAAAGGAAAGCAAAGAAGTTTGCTTTTTCCCTTGGTTGGCCTTCCTATATATAGTAGTGCGTAAATTATGCAGCATCATCTTATCGGCAAGTAGAGCCTCGATGTGAGACAAAGCGGCACTGTGACTAATTTTGTCGGCAGCAAATCCTCTTCTGAGTCTTCATTTGGGGTTGGGCTCAATTCTTCTTCGTTCATAACCCATCGTGCTATTTCGTTATCACTGAACATTATATGACCCGTCAAATTTTTGTCTGAATTAAACCACTCAAAAACTGCTTCTTCATCTAAAGTTTCAAAGCCACTAATGTCGTAAATTATTTAACACTGTGGACGCTCCGTCAGTATTACTGTCGTCACCAAGAAGTTCATTGTCATTTCGCAGTATTTTTCGAAATGATTTTTTTAATGTTATGCTTTTGATTGATATCCACGCCGTCGCAATTTCAAAAACCGCATCCAACACTTATTTTTTCCGAAATGTCAATAAATAACTACCTTCCATAATTAATTAGGGTTGGGTTAGGTTCACACTAATCAAATTTCATAAAGTATCCTAAATATTGTGATATTTCAGCAGTGTTGCATAATATTGCATCGTCTGGTATCTAATTTCACTCTTATCCCTGTAAATTTCATGGGTCTAACACAAAAAATATATCTCCTAAGGCGGAAAACATTTGAAAAACGGAAATAGAAACATGATTGATGTTTCTCTGGTATCATTGGATCATAAAGAATGTTTTTGATGCTTTATATTTTTTAAATCTATAATTTTCTATAATTACTTTATTACAATGTTAATTTACCGTATTATCATGTCATTATAAATAATAATAAAACAATAACGCTACACAAAAAAATTATATAATGTTGATCTAAGTATGAAAAAACCTGGACAAAATCAATAAATTTTCATATTTTCTAAAAATTTAACAACCGGCTCGCAAATTCTGAGAAAATTTAACAACAGACTTGCGTGAGCCGGCAGGAGTCAGCTTCAGCTCATCACTGTATATAATGATATATAAATTGCAGAAAACCCAACATGCACTACTATGGGGTTGATCTATAAGCGGAGCTGCAAGAACATTGTCGATCAGTGCATGACTTTGAGCACAGTGACTTCACACGTGTGAGTGCCATGAAGTGGGGCTGCGATGAACTATTTGAATGCTACCGACAAGTTTTACGTAATAAACAAAAAAAGCCAAGCAGTCGACCCTGGAATCTTTTTACTTTCTCATACGAAGTATCGAGAAAGTATTGTTTTCGCGAAAAAATTCGACCTCGAGATTTTTACGGAAATATACATTTTAGGTGTCGCTGAATCCGAAAAAGTGGTTTTCGCAATGCCATCTGTCTGTCCATCCATCCATCTGTCTGTCCGTCTGTCTGTCTGTCTAAAATATGGCGTTTATTCAGAACGCCACAGTACGTATTCTATTATTATATTTTGAATGGCAAAAATGCAAGTTACTTGCTGGAATAGGGACTATAAGACCCAAACCCTTTTTTCTAAAAAACCCAATTACTTTACCAACTGATGAAACCTATCTAAAACTTCAATTTTCTTCTCCAAACTCATCACTTTTTTCACCCTTTTTACCGACTTTTCTTTCATTCCAATCATCTCTCTCTTTGGGGCCATGATTATGCAATATTACAAAAAACTATGAAAATAGCAAATGCTTTAATGAAAAAAGAGGGATTTCGTATGTGCACTTCAGGCGGTCCTCGACTTTCTTGCATTCGATATTCGTACAACTCGCACATTAATAATAATAATATTTATTTACAGCCGTTAATGACATTGTAGTCATAAATCACAGAATAAATTTCATTAATCACAAAGTAATTTATTATCCAACTCATAGCCTGTCAAATAGTATTGGGGTTCAGCAACAGCTGGTCTTCCACCTCTTCTAGAAAAGACACTGCCATAAACAAAGATAATTTCACCAAAAATACAAAAAAATAAATAGACATAAACAAGAAAAAGGGAACTTAATACCAAGATATAATAACTATAGTCAACGACTAGATTATGGAAAGTATGGAATCACTGTGTTACAAACAGTACGAATAAATGTAACTCTTACTGTAATAAAAATTTCTTGGGAAAAAAGAATGAAAAACAAATAACGATAAATTATAAAAGATAATAATCAATTACACTGTCTGTGATAACCTTAGGATAATGAAAGGGAACAAGAACCCAAGATAGCATAGATTGACACCCCTGAACCGCCTTTTGTGCGCCGATCAGACTTTAGCACGTCAACTAAATGACGAACTAATATTTTGAGTGGTGCTGGTTGCCAGCCACCAGATTCCACCGCATCGCCATCTTTGTCCATACAGCAGTGTTTATTTGTGCAATTATTTAAATATTTTATTGCATTTTACCCTATCTCTCTATATTATAAAATTGACGATTGTGTCTAAAAGACCCTGCACGAAAAACTAAACATTTATACCATAATTAGAGATTTTGTAATATTTTTTGGTTCTCTGGGAACAGAACCCTCCTATAACATGTAAATCTATGTTGGACTTTCGTACATTCGACTTTCGGACACGTTTTCAGGAATGCATTATGTATGAAAGTCGAGGACTGCCTGAAAGGGAAGAAATTCATATTTTCTGGATAATGAATTTTATGTATAAGCTATAATTTATTTCTGTTTTTATAACCAAATAAGGGTAGATTAAAAACTTCATACAGTAAACTAATGAACACAAAACTTGATGCTCTCAAATTCTAGAAGCTAAAACCTGGGCCTCATATTTGAAACATTTTCTTTATTTAATTTTGGTGGCATCATTGATCGTTAAATATACGGTATGCACTGAACACGGAAGAAAAAATTCTCTGGGGTTCAGATCATGAACATATTTTTGCATGCTGTTTTTTGCCTCTCATATTTGCTCCATTGCCATATCCATAATAACGTAAATTTTTTACCTCTAATTGAAAACTTTGCAACTTTCGTATTAAATATTTGGATAATCCTTCTACAGTTGTACCAAAACTTCAACAAAACCTAAGAAATATTCATCAATGCTAATAAATTTTAGTGTGTCAGCTGTTGCTTCCATGTTTACATTAACAGAACGTGCTGTAATCATCATTGCGACTGATATCAGGTGTGCAATCGTAGAATTATAGAGAGATATTTAGCTTTTTTAATTTGTGCTGAAATAAAATGTTTTTTTGAGATAAAAATTTACAATTTCATTTTGTATATTTGTACCCAAATAATTTACCATATTATTTTGCTTTTAAGGTCTTTGCACGTGGTTTTCCATCATCATGTCATACTTTAAAAATTGCTACTGTTTCATTCAAACAACTTATCTGACAAGCCTCGAAGAGCTAAACATTGTGTGCCTAGGTATTTAATAATGCCGGTGATGCTTCTCAAACATTTTCTCTGTTTCATGGTCAATTGTACACTTTAAATCTAAGTTTCTTTTAAGATCAAACCATTTTCTAAAATTTGTCAGTTGAGCAGAGGAAATTTCGTGGGTGCTTAATGTCTTTGACAAGTTTTTCCAGTTAGAATAGCCTTAAAAAAATTATTTTACTAATAGTATCCTTATTTCCCATAGAAAAGTTTACAACAAAAACAAAACGCGCTTTTGTTCTTCACAGAATATGCAATGGTATTGTTACCTTGTTAATAAGTTTCCGAAAATAATAATTACTGCAATATTTTCTGCCACCTTCATCTTATTCTGTTCAGGACCTTGCTCAATAATAATTTTTTAAATTTTAGGCCAGGTTTCTGGGTCGCCTGGAGTAAACTGAGAGCGATTATCACTGGCAAATAAATGTTTTGCCTTGTACTAAAGCTTCAAACTTTGATCAAAGCTATTAAGGCAGGAACCATATTCCTTATATTATTCTGACTTTTCATTTTCTAATTTAGAAACAGGAGTTTAACTAGCAGATTTAAAATATTTATTTAATCCGCCTTTCTGTTTTTCTATTTATAATTCTTTCACAGCTTTTCTTTTCTTATTTTAAAACCTGACAATTTATTTTTATTATCCATTGATGCTAACAATAATAAATGTTGGGTTTTAAAATAAAACTTCTAAAATCTGTAACAAAAAGGAAACCACAAATATTTAACATCAACTCAACATTAATCCGAAACCATAATGAGCATTTCGGTTTGTGTAGTGAAAATATTCCAACTACTATTATTTTCTTAGAGGAACGTATGAAAAATTTTATGAAAAATAAAGTTTTACAATACCTAATATGATAGGAGATGATAAGACTGCTTTTTTATATCCAAACACTACAGATTGATCGCAAAAAAAGAACTATAAAAAATCACCACTCCAATGTGCATTCCAATACACCCGACAAGCTACAGACAGACTAGGATCTTATTGTTAAAGTCGAATAAAATGCAAGTCAAGCTTTCCTTAATGATTTCATCGTGATTCAAAAGCACAAGCATCACAGATAAGGTAGGACTGGTTGACCAAGCCATCTGATCTTTATTAAGAAGCTTAACCGATAGATCTGCCGGTGACAGTTTTCGTACATACAGCGTGGGCCGATAGATCGGTCGGATAGCAAGGTTAATGTATAACCTCTAACATATTTGCGCATAGAAAACATGAAACTCACTACATATGGGATTAAGTGTCCACAATGCCTCATTCGTAGATTCTCATCGTATTTTGCATATTTCTTTTGATTTACTAGCACTGTCAGATACGGTTTTTTAAAGAAAACAAAACTTTGATTATTTATCCATTGCTACAGCTTAGGTTAAGGTCTTCTGCCGCCCTGCCTTCTGCCGACCCTCTTTATTATGGAATGAATCTTTCGCATGTTATTCTAAAAATTATCTTCTGTATATCAATAAATTGATATGAAATGAATGTAAGGACCGAATGGCAATTAGCAGGGTAGCGCCCTTACATCCCATCCTTATTCTCGGCCACCTCCAATACGCATCCAATACACAACTTACCTACACTAGAGTGATGCGACCCCGTACCTCGAGGGTTCGGGGGCAGAATTTGCTGGCGTTTCCAACTTTCACTTTTCGCGTTAACAGATTGCTTTGAAAAGATCGGCGAGGATCACACATCGCCCATCCAGCTTATAACTCGCATTCCGATAATATACAGACACAAATAATATCATGTGATTGGTGCCCCTAGCATGTTTGCGCACGGGTTCCTTGCATCCATTGCGTCCCGGTTTGGTGCGGCCTTTCTGAAATCAACCACTCTGGGTGCAAAGACGGCGTCGCATAAGGGCGCAAACTTTCCTAGAACGCCTTCACATCAAGCGAAACCTACAACAAATTAGTAGTAACTTTCTCTTAAGTAAAACCCACAAAGAGACTCACTCAACACTCTCCAATAATGTGTCGATTCAAAGTGAAAATGGGAAACCGCCGAAAATCTTTTGGGCGCTCCTTGATTTTCGGCGCCCCGATGCCTTGCTTACCTCGCTTACTGCCCAGAGCCGGCCCTTTGTACTACCAAAAGTAGTATATCTGGGTAGATATGATTTAACACGGATGGGTTTTTGCTTTCCCAGTAGATGGTAGTTTATGAGGTTCAACTGCAAATAAGATAATTAATGAAATGGTCAAGGTGGTTGTGTTCTGTCATTGTTCACAGCTTCAGAACTTGCTTATCTCTGATATAAGATCTGACTTAGCATCAAACTAGTAGAGCAGTGCTCCGCAACGGGTGTGCCGCTGTAAATTTTTGCACCGCGACAAAGTAAATCGATACATTTGGGAAAAAATACTATTTTATCATTCTCAAGCTAAGACAGAAACGAAACCTCTCACAAAGTGCGAGAATTTGCAATATTTATCATCAATTACATCGTAATGTGTACTATTTGAAAAACATAAATTATGTAGTGTGTGGGGGGAAGGAGTTTGTTTTCTTTGATTTTTGTGATTTCAAGGTGGCAAGACTGAAATTTTGGTCGGTTAGATCGAACCGGGCCGAAAGTGTGCCGCGAAATTTAAATGGTTGCGCTACGGCGTAGAGTACGTGGAAGCGTTATCTAATTTTCTTTAATATCTATTTAACACTTCGTTTGCCTGATTTTAAAATTCAAGCATTTTATTCCGCCGATTTTTAAACTTGATCTTATTTCCAGCAGCGATATTCTTCAAGGTATTTATAAAAAACGAGATATGTTCGTTGAAAGGCGAATATATTTTTCCGCCTTTTTTCAGGTAAATTTCCAGTGAGTTGAAATCAATCCGAATGATTATGGGTGTGAAGAAAATAAATTGTGTAGTATCTGATATTAAAAAATGTCTCGGAGGAAATAAAAATTCAGCTAAAAATCGGAAAAAAATGTGAGGAGGAATGAATGAATGAGTTGTGCCCGTCCGCCCCCGGGGTCGACCAGCAGGAATAGTGGGGCTACGCAAGCCCAGCAATACAAATAAGCGGGTTCTCTGCCCTTCATCGACAGTTGCACGAACCGAAGGAAACTCCCGTTATATGGGCGGCTATAGCAGGCAGTTTTCTCCAGCGAATGCTCCTGCCAACGTCGGGAGTCAAACCCGCTTACTCTGTATTGGTAGACATCAGCACTCCCACTAGCCTACCAGGTCGATGTTAGAAACCTGTGCAAAACTTAAGGCCAAGCTGCCTGGACTGCGCGGCAAGGGGGGAGGGGTGAGGGAGGGGAATGGGGTCGCATGCCTCCCCTTCGTTACCAAGGAGTTTTGATGACACCATCCCATGGGTTGCCCTTTTGTTTCGGGTTCATGGCTTCAGTCTCAGTAGCAATTTGTGACAGAAAATTATTCTCGTGCTTTGATTTTATATTTGCTCGTACACACGTAAGCGTGGCCAAGATCAACAATTATATTCAAGAGCATTGTTCTTCTATAATGGTTTTTGAGAAATGGGATGACATTTATTTAACTCATTTATTAATTTTTGAAAATAAAATCATGAATCATTTGTTGTGAATAGTTTAATTCAGGAACACAGTGATAAGTACGTATAGTGATGAATCTCTTCATTTTAAGCACTTTTTAGGTGCATTTCGCTTCCAGCGTGAGCTCCTATTATCGTCGGTCTGTCCGCATGTTCGTTCTCGGCTTCTACCGAACGGATTTTATGAAAATTGATATTTAGGACTTGCAATGAAATATAATAAGAAAATTGCATAAATGAATCACGTAAGCTAATCAGGGGTACCACTGATGACGAAAAATGAACTTTCCATCATCTCTCGTAAAATATTGATCATATGAAAATACTTTTCAAATAAAACTTGTAGAACTAGTATAGAGGAGTATTTCTTTTCCTATACATTTTTATAGTAGGAGTAGCAGTTATCACGAAAATCACAAGAATGTCTTACTTTGAGTTGGACTTTGAAAATTTATTGCATGGTTACTTCCTCATTGTTGCTAACATAAACTATCTCTCAAACAAGTGTTTAAGTTCATTACGTGTGTATGCGATAGTTTTAAATAGGAAGAAAATGGATTATTTATGACGAAGAAATGAATTTTAAAACGCTATTTACCTTTCGTACACGTACATAATTTCTTTCAAATACATCACTGCAGGATACTGCTGTACACCAGGGGTGGCCAACCTTTTTTAGTGATGTGCCAAAAAATTTAAATAAATGTTTTACTGGGCCACTCCCTCTCCTCTCATCCTCCGATTTACCATACCAACTGTAATGAAACAAAACAGGCTTAGGAAAAAGTATTTTTTTAATTATATACTTTTGAAACAGCAAAGTATCATTTATTTTTAGAAACAATGATAAAAATCAACTTTAAATTTCAAAGCAATGAACTTTCAGTTTTAGTTGCAAAATCAAATTAGACATTTTTAGAAGCAGCTCAATGCGATTTTTAAATTTGTTTTTCATTTAACAATTCCTCATTTCATGGGTTGTTTCTCGAAGTTGATAACACAAGCTAATTTTCAACATGAGCATTTGTCAGCGTAGATCGGAATTTATTTTTGATAAAGTTCATCGCCGCATATATCTGTTCACAAATATATGTTGATCTGAATCAGCAAACAAATCTCAGAGCAAGATCGTATAGTTCCGGGAAGTTTTTGCTTAGGAGAACGTTTCCAAAAATTTACTAAATCAGGTGAAGTTGGTGACTCACAAAGTTCTCAAAATTTAGCATTTAGTCCAGTGTGATTTTGAATTTCAGGAATTTCTAAATGAATTTTTGCTGGAAAGTGCATTATTTCATTTACGTCTTCAGTAATACCAAATAGTTAATATTTCTCAAAAAATTAATATAAGGCTAGTTTATTGTAGGCAGCTTTAACAATAATCTGATTTTCTCAAAAACGGCTCAAACGATTTTGATCAAATTTCGTACCGTTGCTGGAATATATATCTGCAATAATACTACATACTTCATATGTCTCGAAAAATGAATATAAGTCTAGTTTATTCTTGGGCAACTTTAACAAGAATTGGTTTTTCTAAAAATGGCTCGTACGATTTTCATTTTCTACAGATTTCTAAATGATGCATTAGTTAGTCTTGAACATATTTGTCAATTTTTGTGGGTTTGTTTTTCTTCCCTCAGTCCCCATGACAGCCAGTGTATCGAGCAAGTATTGTTATCGCGAAAAAATTCGACCTCGAGAATTTTACGGAAATATATGTTTTAGGTGTCACTGAATCCGAAAAAGTGGTTTTCGCAATGCCTTCTGTCTGTACTGTTACTGGCTCTGGAGCCTAGACAATAGAGCCCGAATAGTATTTTCCGAGAATTTCTGAAATCCGAGGATTTTTTTTCTGTGATATTCTTTCGTAATAGTCTACTTATCCTATTCGAATGCAAATTATTATTTTTTGTTGAAAAATAACCGGTTTTTGTCAAAATTCGCACTTTTTCTTTTGTTTTTCAAACATTGCCTACACCTCTTTTGTACCCTCCTATCATATCTTTTTTCACAGTATTTTGGAAAATCTGAATCTATTGATATTATAGTGGGTCTCCATAATACGGACTAATTCAGCTGAGTAGTTTCCTTTGAAAGGGCATCTATGATGGACATACTGTATTTGTACAAGGTCATTTTATTATAACTGAATTTTTTTACAGGAGAATTTATTAACATCACCGAAATCAAAAATTAAAGAAAATATCAAAAGCTTTTATCAACAAAAAAGGGAATATTAAAACAACATAGCAAAAGTTAGGAAAATACGGAGAAATAAAACACCTCGACAGAAACGTCTATTAAAGAATGCCACTGTTACAAAAAAATAAAAACTCGGACCGAGAACCGACGCATAGCACATGAAAGGCAGACCTCAAATGTGACCGCTGTGAAGGTTCTAGAGTTATACCTGCAGAAATGGGAGGGGACGAGATTTTGAAAGCTGAAGCTGAACTGCGTAGTTGCCCATCATCTATTGTTAGCGCTTCGACCTCGGCAAACAAAAGTAAGTAAAATTACATAGTTCTAAAATTTTATTCTATGAAATATTTTGTCGTTGTTATTTAATGCCAATTGTTTTTGAAGGAATGTTTACGTGATATGCTGCTTAACATTGTAATGGTAAAATACTTTGCTGTGAGAGTAGTTAATTAATTTTTCGAAACAAAAGTGAAATTACATACTTCTGAAAATGTATGTACACAGTTAGTGTATGGAATATTATTAAAGGTGCAAGCAAACTTTTCAAGATAGGTTGGTCTGCGGGGGAATGTTTTTTTAATTTTAGTATTCTTAAAAAAATGCCTTATGTAATTTGCCCTGCAATTCTTTCCTGACTTGTTTGTAAAAGTTTTGCAGTTTTCTCCTCTCTCCTCACACTTACTCCATTTGTTTCAAAAATTGTTTTAGTCATCTTTATGGCCTAAGTTAAGACGAGTTCCTTTTTAATACATATATTAAATGGTAAGTAGATATCGTTTCCCCTAGAACTTTTATATTTATTGCTTTAAGATTCATTAAAAAAAGTTTTACTTTGGAAAAGGTAATAGCAAAAACAACTTCAGTTAGTGTGTGACATTAGTCATTGAAGACTCAAATCGAAGGTACTTCTCGACAGGGTAAGCTAATGATAATGGCAAATGTGGTTTAGCTTGCATGCGTAATTCTATAAATCAACAGAACGTATTTAAATCATACAGTGGAATATTTAAGCAAGCCATTTTGATTGAATAGATTTAAAGGTTTCATTTTCTTCCATTTGGATGACATAGCATATTTTTAATTAGCATTTTAAAATTACCATATTTTCCGTCATATAAGATGCACCGTCATATAAGATGCACCCTTATTTCAGAATTTTTGTCCATATTCTCATACATGTATTTTCTATTTACTGTTACCACAATTTATTGAATGAACAACAATTTCTCATTCACCTTGCAGATATGCCTTATGTTTTTGTCACTCACAGTTGATGTAGAATGTTTAACAATACCTAATCTAAATTTTCTTTCAAGGTTTCAGATGTATTTTTCGGCTATGGTCTGATATTATGTATGATAACTCTATCCTACAATCTTTTGCAGTGATACCAACATTAGAATTTAGACTTACTGGCAAATTTAATGTATTAGTGAATTTCGTGCATTGTTATGGTTATAGTCGATATATAAAAAGGCAAACTTATTCGTAGGATCAGTTTTTATGAAATCAGCACATTTTCAGGTTCACAAAGTTTATATCTAAGGGAATCTCTATAAATGGAAAGACATGCAAGACCACATATCGAGTGGTGTCGAAATTTTCTGGATCACTCAGCATTTTGTGTGACTGTATTTATTCACTGTGCTCCCTTATCTTTAGTTATTATTTCATATGTCCTGTAATAATTTATATTTGTTTTTAGTAACACAACTATAATAAATAATTTTTAGGGTTCTACTGGGGGTTGAATCAGACCCATAGAAAAGGATCGCATTTTCCTTAGTAATATTTTTGACTTTCGCCGTATTAGACATAGGATGAATTTTGGACTAATTTTTTTTAAAAGACCACATCTTATATGACGAAAAATACTGTAGTTGCAATCGAGCTCCATTTAAATGATGGTACAATGAAAGAACAAAGTTTATTTTGATTGAAGAGAGAATTCTATCCATGCAGAGAATCGCTAAAGTACAGTTTGAAACTTAAAAGCTGACCGTTCGTTATTAACGGATTGCATACATGCCGAATAACAGGGAGTTTACTGTATTTCAATAAATAATCATTTTCTCATTTTTAATTATAATTATTTATAATTATTATTAATCAATTGTGACCTGTGCATTACATTGTAAGTTGAAGTACGGATAGTAAATTGATGTTACATGTAATGTCAAATGTTTTAAAAACTTTCCCTGACATAATTAATGTAAATGAAATGTAATTTAAAAAGCAAATGACAATATGGATGATAATAAACGGCTTACAAGGATGTTTTTCATTTTAAATTACTGGTCTAAACTATACTTTAACAATTTTATTCATCAAACATTCATCAAATTACATAATTTTTCTTATATTATTTACCCATGTCTTCTCGTTGTCTTCCTCCTCATGCTATCAATGGGCCCTCCCCCTATGCAGCGTGGAGAAGAGGAGTCCTCACTCATCTAAGGAGCATGCAACCCTGCAGAGAGAAGGAGAGTCCTCATCATAGAGGGAAGCATCCTGCTCAGCGTAAAGTAGAGGAGTCATCGCCCACAAGGTAACACACCCACATCCCTCCATTCCAGATTCCCTCCCTACCCACTTCCCTCCCACAACACTCCTTTCCTGCTTCCCACCTCTCCCCTACTATCTTCCTCTCCCTCATCCCATCCTCATACCTCCTATGCTTCCTTCCACCTCCCCCGCCTCCCCATCCTCCTCTCCCCTTCTATGCTCCATTTTCTCTGCTCTCCTGCCACCCATCCTCCATTTCCTCCTCTCCGGTTATCCTGCCTCTCTCCCCTCTCCCACACCATCCTCTCCCTGTTCCTATCCTTCTCTTCCTCCCATCCTGCCCCACTCCTGCCACCCATCCTCTCCTCTCCTCCCACTCCTCCTCTCCCCACTCCCTCCCTCCTCCCTCCACCTTTGCACTACTCATCCCTTCCCTCTCCTCCTCCGCTCCCCCTCTCCTCCCCTTTCATCTTCCCCCTTCCTCCTCCCCACCTTTCTTCCCCTCTCTCCCCTTTCCCTTCATCCTCTCCCCTTCTTCACTCCTTCCACCCCTCATTTTCCTCTCCACTTCTCCATCTCCCCCTCCACCACGCTCCCTATCCCATTCTCCCCTCCCTCTCCGTCCTCCCCCCACTTCACCTCACCCTCCCTTCTCCCCTAAACTTTCCATCCCTTCTTCCTCCCTCATCCCTCTACCTTCTCCCCACCCTCCTCACTCTTATCCTTCCCTCATCCCCCCTTCCTTCTTCTCTCCCTCCCTCACCTTCTCTCCTACCCTCCCACTCCATTCACCTTTCCCCCCTCCCATTTCCCCCCACCACCCATCTCTCTCCCTTCTCTCACCATCCTCTTCCTCCCACTTTCCTCTCATCCCCCTCCCCTCTTTCTTGCCTCTCACCCCCCTCCCCTCTACCTTCCCTCATCTCCCCTTAACTCATCCCTTCCATCTCCCCTCCCCTCTCTTCCCTCTCATCTCCCCACCCTCCCCTCCATCTCATTCGCAACCCTCTCCTCCATCTCATTCGCATCTACCTCTTCCCACTCTTCCATCTCCACTTCCAACTTCCCTCCCCCTTCCCTCTCACCTCCCGTCCCCTTCCTACTCACCCCCCCTCCCACATCACCTCCCTTCCCCTCCCACCATCTCTCCCCTCTCTCCTCCCCCTTCCCTCTATCCTAACCACTCTCTTCCCTCTTCACTCCCCTCCATCTCCCTTCCCCCTCCCCTCCATCTCCCTTCCCCTCCCCTCCATCTCCCTTCCCCTCCCCTCCCTCATCTCCCCCTCCCGTTTTCCCTCTCACCTCCCCTCTCTCTTATCCCTCTCCTCTATCTCCCTTCCCTCTCCCAACAACCTCTCCCCTCCACTACCCTCTCACCGCCTCTCTTCCCTCCCCTGTTTTCCCTCTCACCTCCCCTCTCTCTTATCCCTCTCCTCTATCTCCCTTCCCCTCTCCCAACAACCTTTCCCCTCCACTACCCTCTCACCGCCTCTCTTCCCTCCCCCTTCCCTCTCCTTTCCCCTACCCCTCCCTCTCATCTCCCCTCACCTCTCCTTTCCCCTACCCCTCCCTCTCATCTCCCCTCACCACTCGCAACTTCTCCTTCCACTTCCCTCTCTCTCCCCTTTCCCCTCCACTACCCTCTCTTCCCTCTCCTTTCCCCTACCCCTCCCTCTCATCTCCCCTCTCCTTTCCCCTACCCCTCCCTCTCATCATCTCCCCTCACCACTCGCAACTTCTCCTTCCACTTCCCTCTCTCTTCCCTCTCCCCTCTCACTGCCCCTCTTACCCCTCCCCTCCATCTCTCTCCACTCCCTTCCCCTCTACCAACATCCTCTCCCCTCCCTCACCTCACCATCTCTCCTCACTCGCATCTACCCCTCCATCTCTCCTCACTCGCATCTACCCCTCCATCTCTCCTCACTCGCATCTACCCCTCCCCTCTCTCCCATCTCCCCTTCCAACTTCCCTCCCCTCCCCCTCACCTACCCTTCCCTTTCCTTCTCCCCTCCCACCATCCTCCCCCTCTCTTCCCTCTCCCCTCCCCTCTCTCTACCCTCTTCATTCCCATCTCTCCTCCTTCCCCATCCCCTCTCACCTCCCCTTTCTTACCCCTCTCCATCTCCCTCTCTCCCATCTCCCCTTCCCTCTCCCCTCCACTACCCTCTTATCTCCCCTCCCTCTTCCTTCTCAACCCATTCCATCTCACCTCCCCATTCACTCTCCACACTCCCTTGCCTCTCACCTCCCCTCCCACTTCCCTCTCACCTCCTCTCTCATCCCCCTCGCCTCACACCTTCTTTCAATCTTCCCATCCATCTCCCTATACCTCTCCCACCATCCTCAACCCTTTCTCTTCCCTCCCCTTCCATCTCTCTTCCCTCTCCCCTTCTCTCTCAATTCCTGAGTCTACCTCTCCCATCTCCCCTTCCAACTTCCCTCCCATCTCCCTCCACTTCCCTCTCACCTCCCTTCCCACTACCCTCTCCCCACTCTTCCCTCTCTCCTCCCCCTCCCCTCTCTCTTCCCTCTTCACTCCCATCTCTCCTCCCCTTCCCTCCCATCTCTCCTCCACTCCCCTCTCCCATGACCTCTCTTCCCTCTCCTTCCTTCTATCTCACCTCCCCTCTCTCTTACCCCTCTCCTCCAACTCCATTCCCCTCTCCCAACATCCCCTCCCATCTCCCCCTTCCCTCTCTCCTCCCCCTTTTCCTCTACCCTCCACTACCCTCTCACCTCCCCCCTCTTCACTTCCATCTCTCCTCCCCTCCCCCTTCCATCTCACCGCCGCTCATGGAGAGGGGTAAGAGAGAGGGGAGGGAGGGGAGATGAAAGGGAGGGGAAGGGGGAGGAGAGAGAGAAAAGAGGGGGAGAGGATGGTGGGAGAGGAAGGGAGGGGGAGATGGGAGGGAAGGAGGGGGAGGTGGGAGGGAAGAGGCACGGGAGGTGAGAGAGAGGGGAAGGGAGATGGGGGGAGGAGAAAGGGAAGGGGGGATGGGTAGAAATGTAGGATGGAAGAGGGAGGGGAGGAGAAATGGAAGTGAAGAGGGGGGAGGTGAGAAGGAAAGGGAGGAAAGAGAAAGGGGAGAGGGACAGGAGAGTGAAACGTGGGAGGGTAGGGGGATGAGAGAGGTGAGTGACGTGGGAGGGGGGAGAAGGAAAATGGAGTGGAGGGGAGAGAGGGAAAGGGAATGAAGGGAGAGGAAAGAATGGTAGGAGATGGGGAAAGAGTGAGGGGGGAGAGGAAAGAGTGAGGGGGGAGAGGAAAGTGGAAGGGAAGAGAGAGGGGAGGGAAGAGAAAGGGGAGAAGGGATAGGGAAAGGGAGATGAGAGAGAGAGGGTGAGGTGAGGTGAGAGGGAAGGGGAGATGGGAGGGGAGTTGCAAAGGGATATGGGAGAGAGGGGAGGTGTAGATGCCAGTGAGGAGAGATGGGGATGGGAGGGAGAGGATGTCTGGAGAGGGGAAGGAAAATGGGAGGGGAGAGTGAAGAGAGATGGAGGGGAGGGGTAAGAGAGAGGAGCGGGGAGAGAAGATAGAGGGGAGGAGGGGTGAGAGCGAAGATAGAGGGTAGGAGGGATGAGAGGGAAGGGGGAGGTGAGATGGAAGAGGGACGGGAAGTGAGGGAAGGGGGAGGGGAGAGAGCATGGAGGGAGAGGGGAAGGAGATGGGAGGGGAGAGTATAAGGAGGTGGGAGAGGAGGGCGATGAGAGAGGGAGGGATGTGAGGGAAGGGGGAGGTGAGATGGAAGGGAGATACGAGGATGTTAGGAGAGGGGAAGGGAGATGTCAGTGGAAGGGAAGGGAGGGAAGTGGATGGAAGGGAAAGGAAGTGGGAGGGAAAGAGATGGGAGGGGAGAAGGGAGAGGATGGTGGGAGAGGTTGAGAGTGAGGGGTGGTGGGAGGGGAAGGGAAGAGATAGGGAAGGGGAGGGAAGAGAAGGAGAGGGAGGGGGGAGGATGGTGGGAGAGGGATAGGGAGATGGGAGGGAAGAGTGAAAGGTGGGAGGGGTAAGGGGGATGAGAGAGGAGATGAGAGGGAAGTGGGAGGGGAGGTGAGATGCAAGGGGGGAGTGAAGGGAGGAGAGGTGACGGTAGAGGGAAGAATGAAGGGGGAGGGTAAGTGAGATGTGAGGGGAGGTGGGGGGTGAAAGTGGAAGGGAAGAGTGGGGAGAAGGGAGAGGGAGGGGGGAGGATGGTGGGAGAGGGAAATGGAGATCGGAGGGAAGAGTGAAAGGAGGTAGGAGGGGAGGGGGATGAGAGAGGAGAGGTGAGAAGGGGGAGGTGAGATGGAAGGGGAGGGGGATGAGAGAGGGGAGAGTGAGGGGTGGTGGGAGGGGAAGGGAAGAGATAGGGAAGGGGAGGGAAGAGAAGGAGAGGGAGGGGGGAGGATGGTGGGAGAGGGATAGGGAGATGGGAGGGAAGAGTGAAAGGTGGGAGGGGTAAGGGGGATGAGAGAGGAGATGAGAGGGAAGTGGGAGGGGAGGTGAGATGCAAGGGGGGAGTGAAGGGAGGAGAGGTGACGGTAGAGGGAAGAATGAAGGGGGAGGGTAAGTGAGATGTGAGGGGAGGTGGGGGGTGAAAGTGGAAGGGAAGAGTGGGGAGAAGGGAGAGGGAGGGGGGAGGATGGTGGGAGAGGGAAATGGAGATCGGAGGGAAGAGTGAAAGGAGGTAGGAGGGGAGGGGGATGAGAGAGGAGAGGTGAGAAGGGGGAGGTGAGATGGAAGGGGAGGGGGATGAGAGAGGGGAGAGTGAGGGGTGGTGGGAGGGGAAGGGAAGAGATAGGGAAGGGGAGGGAAGAGAAGGAGAGGGAGGGGGGAGGATGGGGGAGAGGGATAGGGAGATGGGAGGGAAGAGTGAAAGGTGGGAGGGGTAAGGGGGAGAGAGAGTGAGGGGGAAGTGGGAGGGGAGATGCAAGGGGGGAGTGAATGGAGGAGAGGTGACGGTAGAGGGAAGAATGAAGGGGGAGGTTAAGTGAGATGTGAGGGGAGGGGGGGGGGGAGTGGAAGGAGGAGTGGGAGCCGGCGCTGCGGGGGGCTGCTGGAGGTGGGAGGGCAATGGAGCTCGGAGGGAAGAGTGAAAGGAGGTAGGAGGGAGGGGGATGAGAGAGGAGAGGTGAGAAGGGGGAGGGGAAGATAGAGGGGAGTGAGAGATGAGATGGAAGAGGAGAGGGGGAGAGAGACAGAAGTGGAGGGGAGAGGGAAGGAGGGGGATGTTGGGAGAGGAAGGCAGATTGAGGGTAGAGTTAAGATGGAAGATGAAGGGAAGATGGAGGGGAGAGGGAAGTTGAGGGAGGGGGAGGGAGGGGATGTTGGGATAGGGAGGAGGAGAGTGGAGAGGGAGAAGTTGGAGGAGTGAGGGAAGAGATGGAGGAGGAGCGGTGGGAGAGGGATAGAGGGAGGTTAGATGGAAGGGGGAAAGGAAGAGAGAGGAGGGAAGTGGGAAGAGAGGGGAAGGGTGAGGGAAGTGGAGGAAAAAGGGGAGGAAAAGTGAGTGGGAGGGGAGATGGAAAGGGGGAGGGGAGAGTGAAAAAAGGAGGGGAGGGGGATGAGAGGTGTGAGAGGGAAAGGGAGAGACAGATAGAGAGACAAACGACTTTATTTAGGGTGAAATTGAGACTGTGAAGTCCCTTCTTACATTTAACCCTTTTGTCAGGATTGAGAATTATGTACAAGTTAAATTACAGACTTTAACATACATATTGAATACAAATTTTGTTAGTTGACCATAGAATGATGTTAGTTTTGTGGGTTGGAAAAAAACTGTGTAATCACTTCTTTTAGCACAGAAAAAATGTCCCACAGTGGAAAAACACCTACGAAGAGGAGGGAGGTGTAAAAAAACCGCGAAAAATCCCTAGACAGATACAGAAAAAAATTAATAGATAAAAGCTAAGAATTTGAATACCAACAGATAAGAGGAAAGAAATAACATAGTCATACATAGAACTTGTGAAAAAAAAATACAAAAATATACAGATACAGCAAGTACAAGTACTTATACAACAAGTACATACGAGAAATTTTTAAATAACGGGCAAAAAAGGAATATACATTAGTTAAAATGCTTATACAACATATACATACAGGAAATTTTAGAAAACACTGTTCCCTGGAAGAAAAAAGAATTAATTATATACATTCTGTCGTTATTATGCGCTTGTGTTGTGATTATGAAATGCTCGTTGCTGCCTCGTTTACTGTTGTCATATGAGAAAGGAGTAACATGAAGTATGATTTCTTGAAGGAGGATACAGTTGGAGAGTTTTGTATGTGTGGAGGTAGAGCATTCCAGAGTCTGCATGCGGTGACATGAAAAGATTTATTGTAGATTTCTGTCAGGTGAAGAGGAATTTGAAGTTGGCTGTTTCCCCGTGTGTGAATGCTGTGCACGCTGCTCATGAATGAAAATTGCGATGACAGGTAATGAGGGTTAAGAGTGGATTTTATGGTGAAAAATAGTGATAAAAGATGAATACGTCTTCTTGCCTCGAGTTTAACCCATGATAGTTTGGTAAAGGAGCTTGAGACATGGTCGCTTTTTTTGAGGTCGCATATAAATCTTACGCAGGCGTTGTGGGTGCGTTGAAGTTTTGTCGAAAGTTCATCAGTAAGATCTTGGTAAACAACGTCACAGTAGTCGAAGTGGGGTATGAGAAGTGCAGAGACTAGAAGTTTTCTCAGAGAGTAAGGTATTGAATTCTTCAGGCGCGTGAGGGAATGAAGTGAGCTGTTGACAGTTTTGCAGATTTTGGTTACTTGTTCAGACCAGGAGAAGGATTCATGAATAATAATGCCAAGATTAGTGACTGATTTTACAGATTTATGATATGGTTGTCTATCGAGAGTGGTGGAAGGTTATCGAATTTTATGGAAGAGAGAAGTTTAGGGTAGCCGATGGTGATGTACTGAGTCTTCGATGGGTTTATTTGAAGTAAGTTTTGTGTACTCCAACCGTTAATTGAGGTGAGGTCTTTGTTCATGAGGTTGATAGCATGCTTTAAGTTGATTGCAGGGGAGTGGATGTATATTTGGAGGTCGTCGGCGTAAAGGTGGTGTTTGCAGGAGGATATTTCGGTGGAAATATCATTAATGTAGAGGGAGAATAACAAAGGGCAGAGAATTGATCCTTGGGGAACGCCTCTTCCGACATGAATCCAGTTGGAAGAAGAGTTGTCAGACATGACTTTTTGGAAACGGTTGTTAAGGTACAATTGGATCCATTTTGATGATGACTCGGAGAAATTTAGGAGGCGAAGTTTTGCAAGTAGGATGTCCTTGTCTATAGAGTCGAAGGCCTTACTAAAGTCGAGCAGTGTCATTAAAGTGATCTCTCTTCTGTCCATGGCACGGCGAATATCGTCGGTAATTTTTACAAGTGCTGTGGCCGTGCTGTGTGATTTGTGGAATCCTGATTGGAGCGGGTCGAGTAAGTTGTCGTATGTGAGAAATGATGTGATTTGTTCATGAATGAGTCTTTCGAGTGCTTTGGAAAGGGAGGGTAGGAGACTGATCGGCCTATATTGAATCGACCCATGGGAAGATTTCTTAGGAAGGGGGCGCACTAATGCTAATTTCCATTGTGATGGATATTTTCCTTGGAGAAGAGACTAATTGAAGATATGTGTTATGGTTGGAGCAACAAGGTGGAGTATTTTCTGTATTATTGTGATAGATATCCCATCTGTGCCAAGCGACTTAGACTTTATTTTGTGGAGAGCATTGATGACTTGTATTTGAGTTATGGCGGAAAAGTTAAGTATTGGAGAGGAGGCGGTGAGAGATGTTGCAGCGTGGCGGAGCAAGTCATCAACGACAGCAGTTTTTCTATCGCAATCGATAATGGTTGGTGGTGTGGTGAATTCGTTGTTGAGACGGTCGAGGGATGTGTCTGTAGGTAGAGTGCTATCTTTAGATTTGCCAATGCCTAAATGTCTTAGATTTTTCCATATCGAAGCTTGTGACTGTTTTGATATCTCGTATGTATATTTTATTTTTGAGTTCCTAATACGCTGTTTTGTATAGTTTCTTAGTGTTTTGTAACATTGGAATGCGCCAGGAGATTTTGATTTCTTGAAGGAGCGGAAGGCCGCATCATGTTTCGACATGAGGGATTTAATATCTGTCGTCAGCCAAGGTGCAGGTGGTTTAGAGACCCGAATTGTTTTGAGAGGAGCGTGTTTGTCTAGTAGAGAGTGTATGTGGGCATTAAATGTTTCTACTTTTTCGTCTAAATCATTTAAGAATTCGATACATTTACATTTACATCAATACCCTGCAAGCCGCTAGAAGCGTTTGGCAGGGCGTGTCACAACACCAAGTGAAGTCTAGCTAATTTCCTCTGTTGGATTGTCTTATCGGAGTCCCAAGGTATTTTAGTGGCGTCATCTGTCAGTTTTTCGTCGTCGATTGCCTTCAAATCTCGATACATAATAAATTTGGGTTTGTGTTTAGGGCATCTAAGGGAATACGCGATGTAGAGTAGGTCGTGAGCGGATATTCCGGGTGCGGCCAGTTGACCGTGAATTAATACTTTGTTGGGATTGGCTGTAATGGCAGCGTCGATCCATGTAGATGACGTTGAAGTATGGTGAGTGGGATCGAGAGGCAAGTTAGTCCATTGGAATTGAAAGAATTTCTCAGGTAATTTGCATCATGGCTGGTAGAGAGGAAATTTGCATTGAAGTCACCTGTGATTCGCGGTTTTGCGGCCATCGCCAAACCTCTTCATGTGTTACTGAAGAAGGGCCACAGCTGGAAGTGGGGGACGGTGGAAGGGTGAGCTTGTTATCGCACCAGCTCTCCGCCACTTCCGGGAGGATTTGTCTTGTGAGATACACACGGACGCGAGCCGAGATGGCCTGGGAGCCACGTTGCTGCAGCGATGCGAGGGGGAAGAGTGTGCTGTGGCATACATCAGCCGGAGACTGACGGCGCAAGAAGAAAAGTACCATAGCAATGAGCTGGAGTGCCTTGCCGTTGTTTGGGCCGTGGAGAAACAGCGCCATTATGTCTTTGGTAGGCCATTCACTGTGGTGACGGACAATTCTGCCGTCACCTGGCTCTATCAAAAACATAACACCAAAGCTAAATTGGGAAGGTGGTTAATGGCTCTCCAGGAACACGAGGTGAAGTTTGTGCACCGGAAGGGGAAGGCCAACATGGTGGCGGATGCCCTATCGCGGAACCCAAGCGGCGCAGCGGAGGCGACCGACGTCCCTGAGGAGATGTTTGCCGGAGCAATGGTATCGGTAGGCGCAGAAGCGGAGGCCATCGGGCTGCAGCAGAGGGCGGATGCAACTCTGGGGCGGATAATACGGGACTTGGAGGGAAGTGCGGTAGGTCCCAAGAACCGGGGAGGACTCTCGCAATTCAGATTGGTCGACGGCCTCCTATACCGGGAGAACAGCGGTGCGCGGAGGAAGCATCTCCTGGTCATACCTCGGTCGCTGAGACCCCGTGTCCTAGAAGACTGCCATGGTGGTGCTAGTGGAGGGCACTTAGGCATGAGGAAGACACGGACCCATACCGATGAAAGATACTGGTGGCCTAAGCTCTCCAAGCACGCGAGAGCTTATGTTCGTGCCTGCCACATCTGCCAGATGCGAAAGCAGCCACCAGGGAAGCCCGCTGGATCCTGCACCCCATTCCTGCGGTTTCTCATCCCTTTGAGATGCTGGGGATCGACCATGTGGGTCCTCTACCCACTACAGAGCGGGGTAACAGGTACATCCTCGTGTGTGTGGACTACGCAACGCGTTGGGTTATAGGGCGAGCTGTGCCTGATACCTCTGCTCCAGCCATTCGCGATTTCCTCCTCGAGGAGGTTGTGTTAAAGCACGGGGCCCCCAAAAAGATCATCAGCGATCGTGGAACTTCGTTTACGTCCAGTCTCCTCGAGGAGGCATTGCGCAATCTCGGGGTAGAGCACGCCATGACAGCTGCATATCATCCGCAGACCAACGGGTTGTGTGAGAGAGTGAACCGTAGGCAGACTGGAGTGCTGGGGAGGTATCTAGGGGGTAGGCAGGCCCTTTGGGATACCTTCCTCCCCCATGCAGTTTTTGCCCTCAACATGGCCCGGCAGGAGACGACCGGGTACAGCCCATTTCAACTTGTTTATGGGCGCCTGCCCCTTTTACCCAAGGAGACCACTTTTCCCTGGCTAGAGGAAGCACCGGAGAGCTACGAGGGATTCCTAGGCCGAGTCGAAGAAGCACGGAAGGCTGCTGCTCGTAGGACCATAGAAAGAAGGCGCAGGAATTGCAGTACAACCAGCGGCACCAGGCGGCTCCAGCCTTTAAGTTTGGAGACTTGGTCTTAGTCAGGCGGCACCTGAGGTCAAAGGGGAAATGTAGCAAATTCCTTCTCAAATACGTCGGGCCAATTTCCGTGGTGACACGGATGTCACCTATCACGTGAGGAATCCTCCAGGACATCGCAACCGTCGCCGACGAGGCTTCGGTGCGGTCCACGTGTCCCAGCTGAAACCCTACCATGCTGGTTTCTGCAGTAGTGGGGACACAGTTTCAGAAACTGACCCTGAGGTGTCCTCTAAGGATGTGGACTCTGAGGCTGGAAGGGTGGTCCGTACAAAACGTTTGGTGCGGAGGCCCGCGAGATTGGATGACTACCATACTCCTCCGCCAATTGCCCATCCCTCGAGGACAAGGGAATCTGTCAGGAGTGGCCGAGTGTAGCGACCTAGTAGTTGAATTACTCCCCGCTAGGTGGCACTAGGAGGCTAGAGAGAGAGAGGAGTGGGGGCTCGGTGTGAAAGGGTTGTGAGAAACGGAAGTGTGGACGCGAAGTGTAAAAAGGACGCTACAATATCAACTAATTCAACAACTCTTGCAAGTGACAAAAAGAATTTTCCTGTATTACATAGGGGGTCGCGTGAGCGACCTCCAAGAAAATGTGCATCTTCTCCTTTTGGAACAGTTAGATTGAATATAATTCCTTCCATCCTTTTAGAGTTCGCATAAATACTGTTTTATTCAGTGACTCCATAAGTTTAAAACTAAAAATGTCAACCACTCGAAAGCAACCAAACATAGTTATTGTTACACCAATAAAGAATAAGTTTGGAGAGTACAATAGTATGTCTGTTCCCATTTTTATTATATTTTGTGCATATTTGTGCTCGTCCCTGGAAGGTAGGCATTTTTGTTTTTTCTCCATGGCCCTGAACCTGAAACCCCTCCATAGACAAATCTTGGCTATGCCCCTGAACACAGATGTAAGAATTCAAAATCCTAATAGGCAAACAAAAAGAGTCAGATGTTTTATAAGCACCGGAACAGGTTCTACACAAGACTAAAATTATTTGTAATTTTGTATGAACCATTTATCTTTTATTCTGTTTATTTGAAATGCACTGAAATTGTAAGGAACAGGATTTACACGTGTTTATTTTATGTTTACCAGTATAAACAAAAGTTTAATTTGAATCAATATCCATTTCATTCATAAATTAACAATAAAATATTTTAAAACTAACCAAAGTTGTTATTTTGAATTTGGGTCAATAATGACCCATTTCCACAGTCAAAGTTATTTTTTTCATTTCTGTGGTGTGAGGGTTAAGGATGTTTTGGAACTGGTATTAAAAAAGACTGAGGAATCTGATTTACCAAATTGCCACAATGTGTCTGGTAAATTACTAGTCAACTATTTAAAGACCAGATTTTATCTGCTAGTTAGAGAAAAAAATATATTACTTAAACAAGAAGTTGTACCAAAATGTGCGTGATAGCCGAAGTATTGGGATGAGGGCAGCTATTAGGAACATAAAATAATTGTATAATGTCTAATTTAAATTACTCATTTAGAAAAAATGTAAACCTCTACTCTTCTTGTTAAATTATTTGCTATTTAAAGATATATTTTTCCACTAAAATGTAAATATGAACTGCATCATTCTGCTCTTGTAGCCAAGTTAGAGGCTTTTGGTTTCTGTGGTAAGTTGTTGCAATGGTTTGTTAATTACCTCTCTCTTATGACTTATATTACAGAAATAATGCATTATGAAATTTATATCTTGTTAAACAATACATAAGTGAACTTTTGAAGTTAAAAATGTATTTATAGTATTTTAATTGAATCCAAACGTGATACTAATGTGCATGTATTTTTTATTTTGAAGGTTATTTGTGATTTAATTTTTTTGAGAATAAATGTTTATATTATGTTTAATTTATAATGGTACAATATTCCCTTTGTGAATGTGTACATATAACTGTACTGAATGAGATTTATTATGTATTGACTAGACTGATATAGACATCTTAATTATTGTAAATTTCTGTTCAAAGTAATCATTATGACAATAAATACATTAATTTCAAGTATTTAATTAGAAGAAATTATTATCCTCTGGTGATTTTGTTAAGTTTATTTGTTTTTCAAAATTAGGAAATTGCTGCACTATTCCAATATACGAAAATGTGGTAAGTTGAAGACGTACTGGAATGAGGACAGCTATTATGATCATGAAATAATTTTATAATGTGTTATTTTAATACCAAAGGTATGATATTTGTGTTCATATTATGAAAGGTTTAAATTCAACTTTAACTTTGTTTAAAGATATAACATATTTTTCCAATATGTAAATATTTCAAATACTTAGTTTAAACAAATTATTAACTTTGGCTCTTCAAATGACGTTTACTTAGTTAAAAATTAAGGAATCGCTGCATTGTTACAGTATTTCCTTTATCAGATTGAATTGTTTCCCAAATTTTGTAGACGATATATATTTCAATACCATGTTATGCTTCGTTTCATGCACAATTTCATATTATGGTAGAGAGTACACTCAATCTCAAGTCGTAAAAGTTGCAATTTGCATCAATTCCTATGCATATATGATATATATTGGAGAGAAAAATATATTTCGTATTTCAAATGATCCTCGGTAGAAGCCTTTTAAAACAGTTCATTTGTGCCATAACTATAACACTTTCGTTAACTATAATTGTGAATGGCATAGTGAGATGTTTTAATCGATTATTCCCTTCATCAAGTCATTAAAAAATAACTGAATAACTAATACAACCTATCATTCTTCCTATGTATGCCATCTTACAGATATTTAACAATTGTTTCATAAGTTCTTAAATAACGTATACATACAACTAGAAATCATAAAATTAAAAAGTATATTAATCAAAGGTCTATATTGAAGGTAATTGTTTTCGTGTCTTCCCATTACAAGACGCAAATTTGAATTTTTGACAAGTAGCTTTACCCGTGCCTACAAAGGTCTAGGACCATAATGGCTGCCACGATATCAGGCGACAGGGGTTGTCCATACATTTATATAGAGAGCTTTAAAGTAGCCTGCTTCTCTTTCCCTTACCTCTCCCTTTTATCACAGTCTAGTATAAAAAGTCGCGACAAGAGTTGCAAAGTATTTGCAGCTAGCGCTCAAGTGGCACCCCGAGTGACTTACGTGTGAAATTACTACAGTCATTACGTTACGGTGTGACTGGTGTGACGTGCAATTTGTATTATTTTTTTTGCATGGGAAAATATCATAATATAGCATTAAAATGCATGTGTGGTGGTGAATATTGTGGTGCCATTAACTGCAGCAAGAACCGCAAAAGAAATCCAGGAACATCGTTTTTTTGCTTTACAAAGAATTCTATAAGGTTGGTGCAAAAAAATAGTTCATTTTATTATTTTGGCTTCAGAGCCACTTGTTGTATACATTTAATGTAACGTTAAGTAATTTTGTATGTTTTTGTATGTCAGATGCAGGCAGTGGGTCATAAATTGCCGCCAGGAGTACTTGGATGGTTAAGATTCAACATACTTGGCCAAAAAATGTTTACTTTGCACCAATCATTTTGACGACAACCAGTTTATGAACTTGGAAAAGAAAAGATTGATTTAGAATGCTGTACTAGGGTTTCTTAAGCAGCATCCCGGGAAATGCGGTGGGTTCCCGGGAAATTCCCGGTTTACTATACGATGAATATGATATATTTTGGAAACACATCTAGACAGGAAAATAACTCATGGCATTAGTAGCGACGAAATATTGTGCATTACAATCAATTGAAATTGTGCATAATACATATTAAAATACGCTACATAATTTTCCATCTGTAACCTATATCTATTTTTATTTATTCGATATCCAAATGATGGTGTTGAGCGCTTGAATATAAGACGCATGACCTTCATTTAGCTGTCTGCGATGTTCTTTACAAGAACAATTATTTAAAATCAGGAAACAGGGATTCTGAAAATGAATCTGTTGAAAAAAGTTCCGGTGACAATGACAGTGATGATGAAGAGGATTTAGAAGATAGTGAATTCACAACTGCTATGGAAATGTGCAACAATGATACCGATTATTGCGGAAACAACATTTAATTGAGTGAAAAGGAGTTCAACATTGCCATTACTATTGAAAAAGTGCTGAGTACTGTACAATTATATCGTAAATCGCCATTATAAAAATGAGATATTACAAACGTAAAAATTGAGCACAAAAACAAGGAAATGCAACTCATACTTGATTCAAAAACCAGATGGAATAGCTTGCTAGATATGTTGGAGAGATTTATAATGGTGGAGGAATGCTTTCTTAAAGCAATGATTGATATGAAGAAACTTTAAATATTTCAGAAAAATTTAGTATAATTAATGCAATTGTATCATCACTGCGTCCGATCAAGATAGCAATTGAACGGCTTGTTAAAAGAGATTCAACATCACTTTCAGCGGAAGGCATTTAAATTCATACTTGATGAATTGACTGAACAGAATACTGATTTTTCTGCTCAAATAAAAAAATCCATACAAATAAGGCTAGAAGGACGTAGAAACAAAAATCTAGTCGGTCTGTTGAAGTATTTAAACAATCCCCAAATTATCAACAAAATACAAACTTTACGTTCCCTTCAAAATTGAAACTGAAAACTGACGCTGTTAAGTTGATTTGCAGGCTTTTTATCTGTAAGCCTGAAGATGCTGGAAACAATTCAGGTGGTGTCATCGAATCTAAACCTCATGCCAGCTTCCAGACTCAAAAGCCTCCTCTTCATCGGCCAGTCCATCGTCACTTATAAATAAATTGGATGCTGCCATTGAAAATGCTGTAAGCACTGAAAAATTGAACGTTAGCTCTTCTTATGACACGAGAAGCGTTACTACAGAAATAGATATCTATGAATTAACCGGAAAGTATACAACTAGGCTAAATGATCTGTTTGAAGCTCTCTTAACCATTCCACCAACTTCTATTGAAGCAGAACGTGCATTTTCTGCGGCAGGTCTCTTTATTACAAAATTACACACAAATCTAATTGTGATTCTAGCGTGAATAAGTAGTAGTAGTAGTAGTATTTGTTTTTAAGGTGCTTCGACAGCTATGGTCATTTTGCACCGTCCGAAATCAAAAACGTACCTTGCAGTTTAAATAGAATAAATAAGAGTTAAAAAGGTACACAAAAATAAATAAGGTAAAATAGGATAAAATGAATTTATAAAATCAATAAATTAAATACATAATAAAAAGTGTAAGATAAAAACGGAAATTAAGTTTGTTCATAGAGTGCCTAAAAGATTCGTTAACCTTAGGAATTCTAAAATAGTGTCAATTTTTAGAGGGTCGTCTGTTAAAAGATCAGAGAGTGTGCCTCTCATGTTTAAAATGTGACGGATACCTCTATATTTGGTACATTCTGTCAGGAGATGACTTATGGTTACAGGGCAGTTGCAGGTAGAGCATGTGGGAGGTTCCTTTTACCGTGTAAATAAGAAGGAGTGCGTCAAAGCGCAGTGGCCAATCCTAAGTCGGGTGACTGCGACTTCCTCCCGGCGACTGTTTCTAACCGAGGATGGCCATGGAGTGATGCTTGCTTTGATCGCTCTCAACTTATTTCTTGTCACTGCCTCCCAGGACCTTTGCCATTTTTCCAGCAAGATGCTCTTAAAAAGGCATTTTAGGTCCTGGGATGGAACCGTATTGATGTCAGTGTCCTCTCTTGACAGAGCTGCCTTCGCAGCCGAGTCGGCCTTTTCATTTCCTGCAATACCAACGTGCCCAGGGACCCACATGAAGAGGATATCCACATCATTTGCTGTTAGACTCGAAATTAAGATATGGATCCGCTGTACCATGGGATGGCTGTGGTAGAGGTTAGCGATGGCTTTCAGAGCACTAATGGAGTCCGAGCATAAGATATATTTCGCTCTCCTGGGAACAATGCTCTCCAACGCCCTCTGGACTGCGATTAGTTCCGCAGTGAAAATACTGCATAGGGGATTCAATTTAGAAGCCTGAGTGCCATGTACTGTTGACGTAAAAGCACTTGAGCAGCCATCCACCGATTTCGAACCATCTGTATAGATGTGAATATATTGTTGATACTCCGTCATTATTTCTTGAAATTTCAATTTAAAAAATAGTGGTTCCGTTTCAGCTTTTGAAAAACCGGACAATTGAGTCAGGCACGTTGGGACTGGCACCTGCCACGGAGGAGACTTATGGAAGCCTCCAGGAAGGACTTCCGGAAGTTGTAGGTTTTCACCCTCGATAAAATTGTGAAAACGAATACCTAAGGGTAAAGTTACTCTTTGTCGTCTACTAAAAAGTTCTTTAAAACGTGGTTTAAAAATCAAGTTAAAACATGGGTGGGTTTTTAATGCTAAAATTTTTGAAACATATGTACACATTAAAAGCGTTCTTCGTATCTCTAAGGGCGGCTCTCCCGATTCACAGTAAATACTGGGAATGGGGCTGGTCCTGAAAGCACCAGTAGCCAGCCTCAGAGCAGAATTGTGTACGGACGTCAAAGGGCGCAAATACGAAGCTCGTGATGAGGCGTATATGAAGGACCCATAGTCCATTGTGGACCTTACCAATGCTCGGTAAAGAGTGAGCTTTGATGTACGGTCGGCACCCCATGATGAGTTCGTTAAAAACCTTAAAATGTTTAGAACTTTAAAATACTTATGTGGCTCCGCCAATTCAGTCTTCTGTCTAAAACCATACAAGAAAACGGATTGTTTCCACGGGATCTAATCTATTGCCCCCTAGTTTTAAAACAGGATGAGGGAAGATTCCTCTCACCCTGTAAAAATGGAGGCATTTGGTTTTCTCGTTTGAGAAACGAAAACCATTTGCCTGTGCCCATTTGTCTAAACGATTGATAGTAAGCTGTATCTGTCTTGTTGCAGTGGACAAGTGGGATGCAGAAAATTGCCAGATCATCTACAAAGAGAGATACCTCTACTGGAGTCTTGATACAGCTTACTATATCATTTATTGCTATGGCAAACAGGGTCACGCTTAAAACTGATCCCTATGGAACTCCGTTTTCTATGGTAAAGGGTCTAGATAGGTCAGTTCCTATCCGTACCCTAGCCGTTCGATTGGTTAAAAAGTTTTTAATAAAATGGGGGAGTTTTCCTCTGAAACCCCATTAGTACAGTTTACTTAAAATTTTATATCGCCATGTCGTGTCATATGCTTTTTCCAAATCGAATAAGACTGCCACGACATGTTGGCGAAGAAGAAAGGCCTTCTGGATGAAGTTTTCGGTCCTCACCAAGTGGTCGATCGTAGACCTGGATGTTCGATAAGAGCTTACGGCTTTCCAAGCACCAATATAACCGTCGGTTAACCATTCTCTCTAACAGTTTGCATAAGCAACTCGTTAGAGAGATGGGACGGTAGCTGCTTGGTAAGGACCTATCCTTTCCCTGTTTTGGAATTGGAATAATAACAGATTCCCGCCAAACATCGGGAAAACATCCTTCCTTCCACAGCTGGTTGAATGTCTTCAAAA
This sequence comes from Uropetala carovei, assembly GCA_036926305.1. NCBI lineage: Eukaryota > Metazoa > Arthropoda > Insecta > Odonata > Petaluridae > Uropetala > Uropetala carovei. Next base: position 3,363,795 of record JAXCHB010000063.1, on the reverse strand, counting down.
GCTCCCCCTTTGCTCTTTCGGGTAGATTTTTCAGGAAAGCGTTATGTATACCATCATAACCTGGCGAGGTTTCTTTTGATTCTCTTATAGCCGACTCTAGTTCCCTTAGAGAGAAAGGGTCATTGTAATGATCCCTTTTACTCCCTGGGTTGAAGTCTAAGAACTTCTTTTCCTGGTCTGTCTTTATTACGCGAAACGGGTCCGAGTATTTATCTGTACAACTTGTTTCGGCATAATACTTACCCATAACGTCTGGAATTTTGTCAGGGGCCTTTATTAACTCCCCATCGAAACTTATTGCACTAATGTGTGATGTTCGATTAGTGCCCAAGATCTTTATGACTTTATTCCAAACCTGTGTTATGGGTGTACGGTGGTTAATGGATGAGATGTATTTCATCCAGGATTCTTTTTTGGTATCCTTTACCACCTGTCGAGCTTTCGTCCTCAGTCGCCGGAATGCTCTAAGATTTGTTGCAGTAGGATATTTATTAAAGATTTGCAGTGCCTTCTTCCTGTTTTTTATAGCCGCTGCACAGTCATCATTCCACCACGGGACTGGTGGACAGCGTGGCTTTCCCGATGTTTTAGGGATGTTCCTCTCTGCAACAATTATTAAGGTGGCAGTAAATGATTTAATGTTTTCTAAAGAACTGTGACTCATATCAAAATTAAAATCAAGTTCGCCTTTAAAATCTGTCCAGTTAGCTTTCCTTAGAATCCATTTTCTAGGATAGTCAAAGCTAATCAATGGACCTTGCTTGGTTATTAAAATGGGGAAGTGATCGCTTCCACAAAGGACGGACATAGAGAACAGTGGAGCTATTGCACTGGTAGAAATAAAAAGGTCAATGGAGGAATATTCTCCATTAAAAGAGTTAAAACGTGTTTTTTCACGATCATTTAGTAAAATCAGGTTAAAATCTTCTAAAATTTTTTGCAAGAGATGCCCTCTACCATTGTTGTCAGCCATCGTGTCTCCCCATAGGGTGTTATGGGCATTAAAATCCCCTAACAACACGAATGGCCTCGGTAGCTGATTAACTAGATCCTCCAGGTTCCTCCGGTTCACTGGTGCCCCTTCCGGCAGGTATAAATTACAAAAAGTAATTTCCTGCAGGGTGGCAATGGTAAGTGCTATTGCTTGGAAGGACGACTGCAGATTCACCTGGGAGGTGTAAAGGGCCTCCCTGATGGCTACAGCCACTCCCCCTTGAGCCCTATTGCCACTTAGGTCGTCCTTTCGGAAAACGTGAAAACCCTTTAAGTCAACCTTATCTTGCTCTTTAAAATGCGTCTCTTGCAAAAATATGCACGCAGGGTTGAGATCAGAAATTAGGATCTCCAGTTCTTCCCTGTGCGTGTAAAAACCGTTGCAGTTCCACTGTATAGATAAAAACATGTTTAAAATAAAATAAATAAATAAATATGAGTTAAAATTTAAAAAGTTATTTTTTTAAAAAGTCCGTCACACTGGAAGTTTATCTCTTTAACTTCCCCTTCCCCCCTTTCTTCCGGAGAGTTGGGAGGGAGTTTTCCCACTCACCCTCGGAAAGTGTGTCCTCCTCCATCCTCTCTTCGGATACAGGAGGTTTGCGGGAGGGACCAGGAGAAGGAGTCTTGTCCGGTCTTCCTCCACCATTTTTTATTGGTGACCCATTTTTTAAATGGGTCACAGTAGGGGCATTGCCATTGGGCCCCTTATTCGGTGTGCTTGTTTTTGGCATAGTAGATTTTTCTTTATCATTATTGCTATTGTCTTTCGTTTTGTCTTTCTTGTGTGTTTTTTTTCTGAGCTACCTGGATTGGTGGATCATCCGTCTGGGTGGCAATTGTACTCCTCTTCACTGGTGTTGCTGCCAAGGACACGAAGGACTTCGAGAAGACAGGAGCGACGAGAGTCCTGTATTTTTTACGGGCTTCGAAATAAGATAGTTTCTCTACCGTCTTTATTTCCATTACCTTCTTCTCCTCCTTCAGCTTTGCACAGTCTCGGGAGAAAGCCGGGTGTGGGCCTTCGCAGTTGATGCAGGGTAAGGCCTCCTTGCATACTTCTTCCTCGTGCTTTTCCCGGTTGCACCGGGGGCAGGTTGGTTTGCCTTTGCAACGAGGCGCAGTGTGGCCAAACTTCTGGCACTGGAAGCAGCGCAGAGGACTCGGTATGTAAGGTCTGACTGAACAGACCTCATAACCAACTTTGACCTTCTCTGGCAGCTTATCGAGGGAGAATGTGAGGATCATCGAGGTGGAATTGATGACCTCACCATTCCTCTTTATTGTCAGCCTCCTACAGTCTATCACCCCCTGCCAGCTCTCGCTTACATTCCTCGATGTCTGTGTACAGAAGGTCATAGTTGGTTATGACCCCCTGGCAGGTGTTCAGCATTTTATGAGCCTCCACCGAGACTGGCATGTCCTTCATCATCGTCATTCCCAGTATTTTAGTGCTCTGGAGTTCAGTGCACGTTTGAATTAACAGAGTTCCGTCCCTGAGCTTCTTCACTGAATGAAGAGGCCCAGGTACTTGTGACGAGAGAGCATTATAAATTAAGAAGGGAGACACTTTGGTAAAGGTCTCACCTTCTGTTACACGTTTCATAACCAGGTATTTAATGCACTTTTTAACCATTTCTCCCCCGTCTGTGACCAGACGGGTTCTTCCCCCGCCCGCATCCGGACGGGATCTTTTAAGAGGAGGAAAGTTTTCCGCCATAATAAAAGAAATAAAGATTCATCCTCTGGTCTCCCCACCCACCACGGAGCCACAAATGGGACGCCGCACCACAAACTGATGCAGACGCCAGGGCAAACCAGCAGGATATAGCACCTCTGACTAGGTTGTCTGCTTCGGGTAAGATCTCCAGTGCGTGGGCCCTCCAAACCCATGCACTTTTGACCCCCCTACACAGACCCCCATAGCCACCGTACTCGCCGACCGGAACGTCAAGACGCGACGGTAAGCCGATTCGTCAGGTGTGGCTAGCACCCGACGTCCCGTTTACACTGAGTCTGAGGCCGAAGTGGTGTCTTGCTCACGGATCGCATCTTGAGCATCCGAAACCCAGATGAGGTCCAGTGAGCTCAACCACCAGGCATCTCTTCCCCACCTTACGGGTCTCCACGCACGGCAAACACGGGGGCGGGCCGATAGCCGGATGTTATGGCAAAAACTCAAACAGCAGACCCACATGCTGTTTGGAAACTACCCCGAGTTGACTGTGGGTTTTTTTACGATGTTGTCTCCTCGCCCATTGGTCGCCTCTTACGACCAGCAGAGGGGCTGCGGGAGTATTCTACCCCCCTTCCCGCAGGGGAAATATTTGTTATTATTATTATTAAGTAGTTATCATCATTACTATTACAATTGTAATCTTTAAATTAAGAATATGGTAGGGTTGACTCGAACAAATAAGAACATGATACACTTTTATCTTTTCATATGGTTTTATTAAACAATGATGAATAAGTCATAAAATAAATTTTATACATATTATCTTTTACAAACATTTAGACGGTTATGTGTTCAACAAAGATTCATAGCATAATTAATATACATGTTTTTACAGAATACCGACGCCTCCAACAAAAATCTTTTATTATTGAAACCATTGGAATCAATATTTTCATCGAAGCAATTATTACCATTACACATATTCTCAAGTTCGTGTACAAACACTTCGACTGATTTGCAATCATGCTCTATCGTGACACCTTTACAGGCACAACAGTTACTTAGTACATTTTCTTTTAGTTGGTACACGATACTATCAAGAGCACGAAGAACAGAGTGTTCAAACCAGGAAACACTTTTCTATCGCAAATTCAACACAGCTCTGCATACGGATGAGACCGTACGACGAGGAAGAACCTAACCATACACAAAATTTTCCGTCCTTCACTATCTCAATCACTTTTTCACCGTAAAGCTCTTTGAATCTAATTAATAAAACGTCTTTGACGATATCCGCAGATGTAGCACCAAGTTCCGATTTCAAGAATAAATCGACGGAGTCTTTGCATCCCACTAACGCACGCCATTGCAAAAGATCGAGACAAACACCGACGTTACCACCTCTGCCGATGAATACAGCTGGTCGGAAATCGTGGCGATGATCCAAACCGATACAAATCTTCTTTGTACCTGAAGAGTTTAGATCATACACAGTCCCCATGATGATGTATGATTTCTCGACTGAGAGTCGATTTTCTTTATCATAAACAGCAGTCGCTGAAAAACGGTTTGGCGATGGTGGAAATGAACCTTCCTTTGATTTCTTAGAGGGTTTACCCGCAGCAGGCTTCTTTTCACGGTATTTTGCAGAACTTTGTTCGCCTTTATCACATTGGTATCCCGAATAAGGCGAAAATCTAAACGAAGCGTCCATTGTGTGAAGAGCTGCGATGTCAACTCGGTAAGCGTTCAAGAGGTTATGGCAATGCTGATGAGAAACCCAACAAGTTATGTATTTAAAGGTTTCCGGAAAAAGAATTCTTAAATTTCTCTTCTAAAAATAACATGGCACATTGTGTTTTATATTCTAACTTGTATTCTGGTAAAAGAAATATGGAGAAAATTTCTAGCTGCACCCAAAGCTCAATGGTGGTTAAAGCAATTCCGCAAGTGCTTAAGGTACTGTAAAAATATTTCTACTGCCAATTAAGGCGAGAAAATCGACAAGATACCGACCGACAGGCACCAACCCGTCGCAAAGTAATCACTAAGGATTTTATTATCATTTTAAGATGATTTCAATGAAAGAATACATACGACGCCATGATTTGGCGCGTCATGTCCTCTCACCGAACTCTCAGTATGTATGTATGTATGGAGACAGTTTCTGTTCCCACGAAACAATGACGGTTAAAGCATTTCCGTAAGTGCTTAAGGTAATGTAAAAATATTTCTGTCGTCAATTAAGGTGAGAAAATCGATAAGACAACGACAGACAGGCGCCAACCGTCAGACGCCAAACGATGGACGTCAACCCGTCGCAAGGCAAAACAATCACCAGAGGTTTCATTATCTTTTGTAAGAGGGTTTCAGTGAAAGAATGCGTACGACGACTTATTTTAGAGCGTCGTGTCCTCACACCGCAATCTCACCATGTCTCGGCATTACCACCCCATTCCTAGCATTATAAATATGCTTAAAATATTTCCCTAAAAGTTTTAAGCTATTTTAATTTAATTTAAAAATAAACCCTTTAAAATATTTCCACCCACAATTAAGGTGAGAAAATTGGTAGTGTGTCGTCCAGCAGGCACCAGTCGAAGAATAGTTCGTCGGAGGTTGATAACCTCAGAGCCTCATTAGCTTTGTATTAAGGTTTTCAATGAAAGTATGCATACGACAACGACACACTAGGGTGTGTCGTACTCACACCACGCGCCCCAAGCCAGTACCACCCAACTAAACCACCCACATCTTACCTTATAAAAGCTTTCTGCTAAACACATGACGTTATAACCGCTGAGGTTTAGGAGAGTGAAGAGCGAACGTTGTGCTTGTGCGAGAGTAAGGAGAGTATAGAGCGAGCGTTCGTTGCAGAGAGAGAGAGAGAGAGATTACCATGGAGAAATATATTTGTGGTATGGCGCGTATGGCCGTTGAGGCCGCGATAAACACCAGTGCAGGTGACGATGTTCTCTATGGTATCTGCAGAGCATATACGAAGAAATATGAGGCGTTGAAGAGGCGAAGGGTGAAGAACCTTGAGAAAGGTACAGTACTTATTTTACAATAATAATTATTATTATATTATTATTATTACCATTATTATTAATAGGGTTATTTTTGTTATTAATATTACTGTAATATTACTATTATTATTAGCCGCGGCAGACGACAAATGGTTGGTGGAGCAAGATAGAAATTTGGAGTTTTCCTGGATGAAAACCCCGATTTACTAGTTTTAACGACAAATGAATCGCCTCTTGAGGGTGGTGCTGTCAAGAGGACCACTGTGGAGGAACCACCGCCATCGAAACGGCCAAAAGGTATAGTATCAATTTTATTTTCTTAATAATAATTAAGAAAAGAAAATTATGGTGTTTATTATTATTATTACGAAAAGCAATTAAGGAAATTGTTTTAATTGCAGTGGTGATGACAATTGACCTAACAGACAACGATGGTGATGTGCCCACATCGTACGTTAAAGGTAACGTAATTGTGATTTTCAATCATTATTACCATTATCATTCTACATCTTCTCATTCTTATTATTATTATTAGTTACGCAGATTGAGAGACCTCGGGAGTTGGAAGAGGTGAAAGCGGCGGAGGAGGGGCAAGAAGACTCTGCGGGTAAGATAGAGGAGGTGGTGGCGCCCTGTGTAAACGCCGATGAAACCATCGAAGGATCACAGGACCTTTTCGGGCCCGAAGAGATTAATACGGCATCGAAAGAGGAGGAGTCCGTGGAATCATCATCAGAGACAGAGGTGGATGAGGAGTCGATGAATGGACACGATTGCCGGTTAATTTTCCCAGGAGAAGAAGAAATTGGTGAGTCAAGCGAAAAATTCACCATCGTGACGGACACAGTCCGATATTTTAAAAAGTTCAGTTTAAGAGGTCGTGCTCTGGACCTCAAGATTCGCAGACCGCCGAGCAACGTCAATCCCATGATATGGGTTGAGGATTGTTTCGATCAGGTCATAAAGCAAATCAATGATAACTGTGTGAAACCTAGCGATAGGATCGGCTTATCATTGTACAACGTTATGACACCGGAGAAGAGGGTCTGCATACCGTTCAGGAGAGCAGACCAGCTTTCTGCGGATGTCATAACGAATCGTATCGAGAAGATAATCCAGAGCAACGATGAGTTCTTAACTACAGGCAATTTAAGAGTTGAAGTTCAACATGTGAACATGCCATTAGGGTCAGGTCGCACACCCTATGGAAACAGCCTCAGTTTTGAAGACTTTTGCAAAAAAAAAAATCAATAATTGTTATAACAAGTGACACAACAATATGTCTGGCAAGAGCTATCGCTGTTGGCTTAGCAATGCATGAAGAGCGCGGAAAAATTTTAAAGAAAATTAAAGATAACGTCGGGGGTTTGCAAATTACGCGCGCGGAAATTTTAATGGGGTCCGCAGGGGTTGATTTAACAAATGGGGGTGGGATAGAAGAAGTTAAGATTTTTCAGAATTTTTTAAAAGATTATTGTGTTACAGTTTTTGGGTGTCGAAAGGGGAGGGAAATTTTATTTGAGGGTAAAACTGCATCGCTAAGCCAACAGCGAAAGCACATCGACCTCATTTATGGTGAAGGTCATTATAACGTTATTACATCGGTGACAGGTGCGTTTTCGTGCTCGTACTATTGTCGCGCGTGTCATACCCCGTATAATAATAAGTACGGGCATAAATGTTGTTTTAAATGTCCGAGGTGTGATGCTGAGACCATCTGTGACACAGTAGTTAAAAAAGTAAAATGCGCAGACTGCAATAGATGTTTTTTTGGCGATGCATGCAGGGATAACCACCTCAAAAATAACGTTTGTGAAAAGAAAAAATACTGTGAGCTGTGAGAGTGTGTATAAATTACATAAGAGTGGTGAGCCGCACAGATGCTGTATGTATTATTGCAATGTTTGCAAGAAGGAGGAGAAGTTGGATCATTTGTGCTTCATGGGGGTCGACAGGAAGAAACCCGTCGCCGAAAATAAAGTGTTATACATGTACTATGACATCAAATGCAGGCAAGACACACCGTTGTCATCGGCGGCGGGTTCTGTTTATGAACATATACCTGTTCTATGTGTAGTGCAAAATAATTGTGTCATCTGTGCGGATGTCGCGAATAGCGATCACATTTGTCACTCGTGCGGTGTCCGACATCACACGTTCGATTCATGTGATCCTATTCGTGATCTCTTTAATTATTTAACATTACCAAGATCTAATTTCAGTAAAATTATATGTATTGCGCATAATTCTAGAGCCTATGACACGCAGTTTTTGTTGAGGTACATGGTCGATAAACTGAAATGGACACCTAAAGTACTAATGACCGGAACAAAGATTATAAGTATGGAGGTTGAGAAATTTCGGTTTATCGACTCATTAAATTTTCTACCAATGGCACTCTCCAAGTTACCCACAGCTTTCAGTTTAAGCACACCGTTGAAAAAGGGTCACTTCCCTCATTTTTTCAATAGGGTGGAAAATCGTGGGTATGTTGGTTCGATTCCGGCCAAAGAAGATTTTGGTTACGAATCGATGACAAACGGTGAGAGGGAGATTTTTGACAGATGGTACGAGACACAGTCGGAGACCGTGTTTGATTTTGAAAAAGAACTGAGAGAGTATTGCTCCAATGATGTCACTATATTAAGAACCGCGTGCTGCGAATTTAGCAAGCAATTTCACTGTCTGACAAAAGTCTCTCCTTTCACGGAGACATACACCATAGCTGGTGCGTGTCTCTTAGCTTATAAGAGAAACTTTCTCAAGGATAACACAATAGGTGTTATACCTTCTGGAGGTTACCGCTGGAAGGATAATCAATCACATAAGGCCATTATGTGGTTGTTGTCCGTGGAGATGAGGCGGAATATTAAAATAAGCCACGCCGAAAATGGTCGTGAGGTAAAATATGGTGGCTACAGAGTGGATGGGTACTTGGAGAGTGAAGACGGTGTAACTGTTTATGAGTTTTACGGATGTTATTTTCACGGATGTCCTAAGTGTTTTCCCGACCGTAGTACGCCGATTACTAACAGGAAAAATGAAACAATGGGGACAAGGTTCGAAGCCACCATGTATCGTCGCGAGCGTCTCTTAAATAGAGGTTGTTCGTTGACAGAAATTTGGGAGTGCGAATTCGATGAATTCCTTCAATCGAACCCAGAAATTAGAGAGTTTCTAGATAAACACCCCTACGCTGTAAAGGAGCCTCTTAAACCACGAGATGCTTTCTTTGGCGGTAGAACAAACGCTGCGAAACTATATCACGGCGTGAGTAATGGGGAACAGGTAAAATATTTGGATGTGTGTTCGCTTTATCCGTTTGTTAATAAATGGAAAAAGTACCCAATAGGCCATCCGAAAATTTATGTCGGTAGTGAGTGTCCGTCATTGAACGAGTGTGAAGGCATTCTGAAATGCACGGTGCTCCCACCGTCTGACCTTTATCATCCCGTCCTCCCCGTTCGTATAGGTGGAAAATTGCTATTTCCTCTCTGTAGAACGTGCGCTGAGCGTAGCACGCAAACTGAGTGTTTCCATAACTCTATCGATGATAGAAAATTCACAGGGACATGGGTAACGGACGAAGTGAAGCGTGCCGTCACTAAGGGGTACAGAATTCTGGAGCTACGAGGTTACTTGCTACGATGCTCATAAAAAAGAGGGCGGTCTTTTTTCCGGCTACATTGACAATTTTTTAAAAATTAAACAACAGGCCAGCGGATGGCCTGACAATTGCGTCACAGAGGGTGAGAAATTATCCTATGTAGCTGGTAGTAGTAGTAGTAGTATTTGTTTTTAAGGTGCTTCGACAGCTATGGTCATTTTGCACCGTCCGAAATCAAAAACGTACCTTACAAGTTAAATAGAATAAATAAGAGTTAAAAAGGTACACAAAAATAAATAAGGTAAAATAGGATAAAATGAATTTATAAAATCAATAAATTAAATACATAATAAAAAGCATAAGATAAAAACGGAAATTAACTTTGTTCAAAGAGTGCCTAAAAGATTCGTTAACCTTAGGAATTTTAAAATAGTGTCAATTTTAAGAGGGTCGTCTGTTAAAAGATCAGAGTGTGTGCCTCTCATGTTTAAAATGTGACGGATACCTCTATATTTGGTACATAAATTTTTCAAACAAAGTGCTCTTAAAAAGGCATTTAAGGTCCTGGGATGGAACCATGTTGATGTCAGTATCCTCTCTTGACAGAGCTGCCTTCGCAGCCGAGTCGGCTTTTTCATTTCTTCCACAAATTCCTACATGGCCAGGTATGTTGTCGAAGGAGGGCGTTTCTTTAGATTATAATTGTATAAAATACAATGCGGGTCTGAGGTCAATATCAAAACTGATGCTGAACTCTCTTTGGGGTAAATTTGGCCAGAGAGAGGACCTCGCCCGTACAGTAATTGTGAATGATTCAGAGGAATATTTTAGAATTTTAACGAACCCTAATTTTACAGTGAGTGGGATTCTACCAATTAACGAAGATTCAATCTTTATTAATTATGTAGATAGGGTTGAGGGTAGAGAAGCACATCCCAATGTCAGTGTCCCAATAGCGTGTTACACAACGGCGCAAGCCCGTCTTGTGTTATATGATTATTTGGAGAAGTTGGGTGAGAGGGCGCTCTATTGGGATACTGACAGTATAATATTCACTGTAAAAGAGGGGGAATGGTCGCCACCAACCGGATGCTATTTGGGTGATCTCACGGATGAATTGAGTGTGTACGGGGCAGGATCGTACATATCTGAATTCGTTTCGGGGGGTCCCAAAAACTATGCGTATAAGGTTGTTTGTGGTGGCGACCATAATGATAAAAAAACTATTTGTAAAGTAAAAGGAATTTCGATGAATGCCTGTAATTGCAACACTGTGTGCTTTGAAAAACTTAAGGACATGGTGGTGCACGACGCGCCCCCTGTAACAATCATCATTCCCCAACAAATCCGTCGTACAAAACAACATAATGTAGTGACCCGCACGGAAACGAAGGTTTACCGTGTTGTGTACACGAAGCGGCGGAGAGTTGGGGAATATGGTACGTTGCCGTATGGGTATAGGGTTTAAAAATATGTGTTATGCGTATGATTTTGCTCAAAGAGGTCTTGAGAATGGTTTATAATTAAGGAGTACCACCACTCTACTCGCAGTTATTTTCTTTTTGCAAATGGCAGTCTGTGCAAAACGCGTCTGTTTACCGATGTTATTTATTTGTGTACTTATTTATGTATTTATTTGTTATATTTGAATTTATTTGTTATATTTGGACTTATTTATTTATATATTTCATTATTTGTTGTATTTGAACTATTTGTTTATATATTTATTTGTTATATCTGAGTTTATTTATTTATCTGTTACATTTGAGTTTATTTATTTTTGTTATATTTGCTATTAATTGATTATATATTTATTTGCTATATATATATATATATATTTAAATATGCTTTAAAGGAATATGACATTGTTATTTTGGAACACCCTTGTTATATTTAAGCTGTGTTTATTTGTATTTATTAGTTATCGCGTTATTGTATTATTGAACTATGTATTTATCTCTTTATTAATTCTTGTATCTCTGTATTTATTTGTACAGGTTCCGAGTAGTAGTAGTTGTTTGTAAGGTGCTTCGACAGCTAAGGTCATTTCGCACCGTCTCAAATCAAAAAGGTCCACAAGAATAAATAGGATAAAATAGATTAATAAAATTGCAAGATAAATATATAATAAAGGCATAAGCTAAAAAATGGGCAAAAGTCTATTCAAAGAGTGCTTAAAAGATTTGTTAACCTTAGGAATTTTAAAATAATGTCCATTTTAAGAGGATCGTCTGTTAGAAGTTCAGAGAGAGTGCCTCTCATATTTAGAAGTTGACGGATTCCTCTATTTGGCACATTCTGTCAAGATGTGATGTATGGATATGGGGCAGTTACAAGTAGAGCATATGGGAGGTTCCTTTCCCCGCGTAAATAAGAATGAGTGCGTCAAAGCGCAGTGGCCAATTCTAAGTCGGGTGACTGCGACTTCCTCCCGGCGACTGTTTCTAATCGAGGATGACCACGGAGTAACACTTGCTTTGATCGCTCTCAGCTTGTTACCTGTAACAGCCTCCCAGGACCTTTGCCATTTTTCAAACAAAGTGCTCTTAAAAAGGCATTTAAGGTCCTGGGATGGAACCATGTTGATGTCAGTATCCTCTCTTGACAGAGCTGCCTTCGCAGCCGAGTCGGCTTTTTCATTTCCACAAATTCCTACATGGCCAGGAACCCACATGAAGAGTATATTCACATCCTTTGCCTTCAACACCGATAGTAAGGCATGAATTTTCTGCACTACGGGATGGCAGTAGTACGGGTTTGAGATGGCTTTCAGTGCACTCATGGAATCAGAACATATAATATAGTTCGCACTCCTAGGCTCAGTACCCTCCAATGCCTTTTGAACTGCTATGAGTTCAGCAGAGAAAATACTGCAGAGGGGGTTTAATTTGAAAGCCTGAGTGTCATGTCGAGTGGATGTAAAAGCACATGAACACTTTTGAACCATCTGTATATATGCGTATATATTCGGGGTATTCCATCATTATTTCTTGGAATTTTATTTGGTACAGTGCTGGGTCCGTTTCAGATTTTGAATATCTGGATAGTTGGGTCAGGCACGTAGGGAATGGTATCTGCCACGGTGGAAACTTATGGAAGCCTCCAGGACAGACTTCCGGAAGTTGGAGGTTTTCTCCGTCAATAAAATTGTTAAAGCGAATACCTAAGGGTAAAGTTGCTCTTTGCCATCTGCTAAAAAGTTCTTTAAAACGTGGTTTAAAAATTATGTTAAAACATGGGTGGGTTTTTAAAGCTAAAATTTTTGAAACGTAGGTGCAAATTAAAAGCGTCCTACGCATCTCTAAGGGTGGCTCTCCTGCTTCGCAGTAAATACTGGGAACAGGGCTGGTTCTGAATGCACCAGTGGCCAGCCTTAGAGCGGAGTTGTGCACTGACGCCAAAGGCCGAAGATACGAAGTTCTTGCCGAGGAGTAAATAAAGGAACCATAATCCATTTTGGACCTTACCAATGCTCTGTATAGCGTGAGCATTGATGTACGGTCAGCACCCCATGATGAATTTGTTAAAAACCTTAAAATGTTTAAAACTTTAAAACATTTATCTTTTAAAATACTTATGTGGTTCCGCCAATTAAGCCTTCTGTCTAAAACCATACCAAGAAAACGGATGGTTTCCACGAGATCCAATCTATTGCCTCCCAGTTTTAAAACAGGTTGAGGGAAAATTCCTCTCACCCTGTAAAAATGGAGGCATTTGGTTTTCTCATTGGAGAAACGAAAACCATTTGCCCGTGCCCATTTCTCTAAACGATTGACAGTAAGCTGTATCTGCCTTGTTGCTGTAGACAAGATGGATGATCTGCAGAAAATAGCCAGATCGTCTACAAAGAGAGAAGCCTCTACTGGAGTCTTGATACAGCTTACTATATCGTTTATTGCTATAGCAAAGAGGGTCACGCTTAAGACCGATCCCTGTGGAACTCCATTTTCTATGGTAAAGGGTCTAGATAGGTCAGTTCCTATCCGTACCCTAGCCGTTCGATTGGTTAAAAAGTTCTTAATAAAAACTGGAAGATTACCTCTGAAACCCCAATCATGCAGTGTGCTTAAAATTTTGTATCGCCATGTCGTGTCGTATGCTTTCTCCAAGTCAAAAAAGACTGCCAAGACATGTCGGCGAAGAAGAAAGGCCTCTTGGATAGAGTTTTCAGTCCTTACCAAGAGGTCGATCGTAGACCGGTTTCGCCTGAAGCCGCACTGAATGTTAGATAACAGGTTACGGCTTTCCAAGCACCAATATAACCGTCGGTTAACCATTCTCTCTAAGAGTTTGCATAAGCAACTCGTTAGAGAAATGGGACGATAGCTGCTTGGTAAGGACCGATCCTTTCCCTGTTTTGGGATGGGTATAATCAGGGATTCCCGCCACTCATCGGGAAAAAGCCTTTCCTCCCAAAGTTGGTTGAAGGTCATCAGAAGCTCCCCCTTTGCCTTGTCAGGCAGGTGTTTTAAGAAGGTGTTGTGTACCTCATCAACACCTGGTGAGGTATCTTTGGACTCCCTTATTGCAGACTCCAATTCCCAGAGAGAAAAAGGGTCATTGTAGTGATCCCTTTTACTCCCTGGGTTGAAGTCTAGAAACCTCCTTTCCATTTCATTTTTTATTACCAGAAATGAGCCTGAGTATTTCTTTGTACTACTCATTTCAGCGTAGTACTTTCCCATTATGTCTGGAATCTCGTCAGTGGATTTTATTAATTTCCCATTGTAATTTATTGCACTGATGTATGATGTTTCATGGGTACCCGAGATTCTTCTGATCTTATTCCAGACTTGTTTGATGGGTGTGCGGTGGTTTATGGATGACACATAGGTCATCCAGGATTCCCTCTTGGCATCCTTTATCACCTGTCGAGCCTTTGCCCTCAGTCGCCGAAAAGCTGCCAGATTTGTTGCAGTGGGATGCTTATAATAAATACGCAGTGCCCGTTTCCTTCTTTTTACAGCTGTTTTGCATTCATCGTTCCACCATGGAACTGGTGGACGATGCGGCTTTCCCGATGATTTCGGGATGCACCTTTCTGCAGCAGTTATGATGGTGTTTGTAAAACACTTTGTATTCTGTACTGCATTGCGACTGGCATCAAAATTAAAATTCACTTCACTTTTAAAATCCGTCCAGCTAGCTTTTCGTAAAATCCATTTACGTGGATAGCGAAAGCTATTAACTGGACCTCTCTTCCTGATTAAAATGGGGAAGTGATCGTTCCGCAAAGATCTAAGTGGACGGACATTGAAAACAGTGGCGCTATTACAGTTGTGGAAATAAAAAGGTCGATGGAGGAGTATTCTCCATTAAAAGCATTAAAACGTGTTTTTTCACGGTCGTTTAATAAAATCAGATTAAAATCATCTAAAAATTTTTGCAAGAGACGCCCTCTACCATTATTGACGGCCATCGTGTCTCCCCAGAGGGTGTTATGGGCATTAAAATCCCCTAACAACACGAATGGCCTAGGTAGCTGACTGACTAGATCTTCTAGGTTGGTCCGAGTTACGGGTGTCCCTTCCGGGAGGTATAAATTACAAAAAGTAATTTCCTGCGGGGTGGCAATGGTAAGTGCTATTGCTTGGAAGGGCGACTGCAGATTCACCTGGGAGGTGTAAAGGGCCTCCCTGATGGCTACAGCCACTCCCCCTTGAGCCCTATTGCCACTTAGGTCGTCCTTTCGGAAGACCTTAAAACCCTTTAATTTAATCTTATCATTTGCTTTAAAATGCGTCTCTTGCAAAAATATACACGCAGGGTTGAGATCAGATATAAGGATCTCTAACTCTTCCCTGTGAGTGTAAAAACCGTTACAGTTCCACTGCATAGCTAAAAACATGGTTAAAAGGTCAATAAATAAATAAATAAATAACGATTAAAATATCTCTGCTAAAAATTTTTAAAATGTCCGTCTCACGGGAAGCTTATCTTTTTAACTTCCCCTTTCCCCCTTTCTTCCGGAGAGTAGTGTGGGATGTATCCCACTCACCCTCGGAAAACGTGTCCTCCTCCATCCTTTCTTCAGTTCCTGGAGGAGGTTTGCGGGAGGGACCAGGTGACGGAGTCTTGTCTGGTCTCCTTCCAGCTTTTTTATTTGGTGACCCAGTTTGTATCTGGGTCACAACAGGGGCATTGCCATTGGGCTCCTTCTTTGGCGTGCTTGGTTTAGAAATTTTAACAATGTCTGTGCACTTATTTTTCGTCTCTTTCGTTTTTTCTTTATTTTTCTTTTTCTCTGCACTTTGTACTGGTGGGTCATCAGTCTGGGTGGCAATAGTGCTCTTTCTCACTGGGGTTGCTGCCAACGATGTGAAAGACTTTGAGAAGACTGGAGCGACGAGTGCCCTGTACTTCTTACGAGCCTCGAAATACGGCAGTTTCTCATTCGTCTTTATCTCCATAACCTTCTTCTCCTCTTTCAATTTTGCACAGTCCCGGGAGAAAGCCGGGTGCGTGCCTTCGCAGTTCACACATGGCAAGGCCTCCTTGCATGCTTCATCGTCGTGCTTTTCCCGGTTACACCGGGGGCAGATGGCTTTGCTCTTACACCGTGGTGCGGTGTGACCAAACTTTTGGCACTGGAAACAGCGCAGAGGACTCGGAATGTATGGTCGAACTGGACAGACCTCATAACCAACTCTGACCCTCTCCGGCAGCTTATCGAGGCAGAAAGTGAGGATCATAGAGGTAGAATTTATGACCTCGCCGTTCCTCTTTATTGTTAGTCTCCTGCAATCGATGACCCCCTGAGGAGCCATCTCTCGCTTACACTCCTCGATATCTACATAGAGAAGGTCATAGTTGGTTATGACCCCCCGGCAGGTGTTGAGAATTTTATGTGGCTCTACCGAGACTGGCATGTCCTTCAGCATCTTTATTCCCAGTATCTTAGCACTTTGTAAGCACTTTGTAATTCACTACATGTCTGAATAAGCAGAGTACCGTCTCTCAATTTCTTCACTGATTGAAGAGGACCCGGTACCTGAGACGAAGAGCATTGTATATCAAGAAGGGAGACACTTTGGAAAAGGTCTCACCTTCTGTTTCACGTTTCATTACCAAATATTTATTGCATTGCTGCACTTTATCTCCCCCGTCCGTTTCCAGACGGGTTCTTCCCCCGCCCGTTTCCGGACGGGATCTTTTTAGAGGAGGAAAGTTTTCCGCCATAATTAGATATATAAATATTCGTCCTCTGGTCTCCCCACCCACCACGGAGCCACAAATGGGACGCCGCACCACAAACTGATGCAGACGCCAGGGCTAACCAGCAGGATATAGCGCCTCTGACTAGGTTGTCTGCTTCAGGTAAGATCTCCAGTGCATGGGCCCTCCAAACCCATGCACCTTTGACCCCCCTACACAGACCCCCATAGCCTCCGCACTCGCCAACCGGAACGTCAAGACGCGACGGCAAGCCGATTCGTCGGGTGTGGCTAGCACCCGACGTCCCGTTTACACTGAGTCCGAGGCCGAAGTGGTGTCTTGCTCACGGATCGCATCTTGAGCATCCGAAACCCAGATGAGGTCCAGTGAGCTCAACCACCAGGCATCTCTTCCCCACCTTACGGGTCTCCACGCACGGCAAACACGCGGGCGGGCCGATAGCCGGATGTTATGGCAAAAACTCAAACAGCAGACCCACATGCTGTTAGGAAACTACCCCGAGTTGACTGGTTTTTTTTACGAGGTTGTCTCCTCGCCCATTGGTCGCCTCTTACGACCAGCAGAGGGGCTGCAGGAGTATTCTACCCCCCTTCCCGCAGGGGGCGTAAAGGTTCCGAATCGGTTTGCTTCAGGGACCTTTTATGTATAGATAATTTAATAAAAATTTAATTTAAAATATATTTTATCTTATTTCCAATAAAACCAAAAAACTGACCTTTATACCTTCACTCGTCATCATGTCAATCCCATGGAAACACCAGTTCACGGCTATCGTTGCAGGCCCTACAGGGTCGGGGAAATCCGTTTTCATGGAAAAATTTATAAATTCTATTGGTTCTATGGTGGATGGTAGTATAGAGGATATTATTTGGTGCTATTCAGAGGTACACTCGGTACCGAAAATTTTGAGAAAGAATGCCAAAGTTAAATTTTACAAAGGAATACCAGACTTGGACGATTTGAGAGGTGATGACGAAGATTCGCAAAATGGCCGTTTAATCATACTTGATGATTTAATGCGAGAGTCTGATGACCGCGTGGTAGATCTTTTTACAAAGGGATCACATCATAGAGGATTGAGCGTGATTTTCATAACACAGAATTTATTTCATCAAGGTAGAGGCAGACGCGACATATCTCTCAATACCCATTATATTGTGTGTTTCAAAAATCCACGAGACAAAGCACAAATCCTCCACCTTTCTAGACAAATTTACCCAGAAAATCCAAAATTTATTCAAGATGCTTTTAGGGACGCGACTTCTATACCTCATGGATACATTTTGTTCGACTTAAAACAGTGTACGCCGGAAGAATATCATATAAGATCCAAGATACTTCCAGAAGATGGTTTTACCCAAGTTTATATTCCGAAACTTAAAAGCCGTAGCACTGCGAGACGCAATTCATTTGAAAAAGATGTCTCGTTCTGTTCGGAGCTGTCGCGACATCCTTCGAGCACTTTGCAGAACCAACCCTTCACAACGTGTAGCGATTTTAAAAACGGCGATAAAAATTTAATCGAGTCGATTTGTGAATGCGCTCTTAACGTGTTAAAAGGCAACATATCTCTTAAACCAGGTCATAAACGCAAACTAGTTCGTCACAAGAAGATCTTAAGAAAATTGATCAAAAGTGGTGAGTGTTGGAAAAAGAAGAGGCGAGATATTATACAAACCGGTGGTGCATTTCTCCCACTACTTTTGAGTACTCTACTCAGTGGTGCAGTTGGTTCGCTATTCCGGTAAACATGGAACACGCGAAGAAGATGCTGTTAATACCTTCTGACGCGATCGATCGTTTTAGACAGAGAAATGAAAATTTACAAATGACACGGTTGGATGAAGAAATGAGAAATATATTACTTGAAAAAGACGTGTCAGACCATGAGAAGTGGTTGAAATACAGAGAAATTTTGCAAAAATATTTAAACCTTGTGGAGAAAGAAAAAAAACCTATATACTTGCCGATAATACATGCTAATGATGTTGGTGCGAAAAAATCGACAAACAACGAAGACCCGTCGAACAGTAATGACGGCTATAAAGAACGGGAGAGTGGAGCGTCTGCAACAGAGGAAATATTAAAATCCGTGCCACAAACTTTCCGGAGAAAAGCAGGCTTGTTCTACGATCAGCTTTTACGTAGTAACACCATATCTTGGGATGATCGGGGAGTCGTAAGCATTCGTGGAAAAATTCTACCCCGCTCAAATATAACAGATTTACTCAACGATGTAATACGACCCCGGAAACATAGTAACCCCGAAGGATGGGAGGTGTTTTGCGCCGCTTTGCGCGAATTAAACATACCGCAAGAATATATAGGCAATAGAAGAAGATGGTCATTCATTCAACAGGGAACAACCGATCCTGCTGAATCGGCACCAACTTTTCACACGAAAAAAACAAAATTTCGGTATTCACCTTACAAGATTAAAGGTTGGTCAAAATTCCGCTTATAATGAGTATCGCTGACACGTATTTTAATCCTGCGAATCCTGCAGGCTTTGCCGGAGAACGTGCGCTAGTAAGTGAATTGCGTGGAAAATATTCACCAAAAGAAGTTAAAAAATGGTTAGAAGGAGAAGAAACATATACAATTCATAAACCGATCCGAAGAAAATTTGCAAGAAATCGTTATTTTGTGACCACGAAAGATGAACTATGGCAGGCCGACCTCAACGAAATGCGTTCTTTGAAAAGGTACAATGATGGTTACAATTACCTACTAACGGTAATCGATGTATTCAGCAAATATGCATGGGGAATACCTTTGAAGAGCAAAACGGGGTCGCATGTGAAGAAGGGCTTTCAGCAAATTTTCCGCAAAAGTAAACGCAAGCCCTTACACCTCCAAACAGACAAAGGAACTGAATTCACATCACGACTGGTAAGAAAATTTTTAAAAGAGAAAAATATAAATTACTATGTGACACAAAACCCCGACGTGAAAGCGAGTGTAGTTGAACGCTTTAACCGGACTCTTAAAACGCGAATGTGGCGCTTTTTTACGAGATTTAATACCAGACGATACGTCGACGTTATATCAAAACTACTGAATGGCTATAACAATGCAACACATTCCTCCATTAAAATGGCTCCTGAAGATGTAAACGAAGAAAATATTTACAAAGTTTGGAACAACTTGTATGGTTCAAAGGAGAAAACAAAACTTAAGACTCCTCGTTACGATGTTGGTGATCTGGTGAGGATAGGGAAGGCAAAGTCCACGTTCGATAAGGGATATACGGGATAATTGGTCTGTAGAGGTGTTCAAAATAAAAAAGATTATTAAGAGATCACCAGTGGTTTATACCATCGAAGATCTTCGCGGTGTGGAGATCGAAGGCGTGTTTTACGAGCCCGAATTGCAGCGCATCCGTGTCACCTCTTCACAAGAATACAAAATAGATAAAATTATCGCTTACAGAGGCAAAGGAGCCAGAAGGGAAGCACTCGTCAAGTGGGAAGGTTATCCCGAAAGTTTCAATTCGTGGATTAAAATTAAGAATATCAAAGAGTTAAAATGAACGAGGATTTTTATATCACACTCCCAAGCAACAGTTCCGGTAGTTCGTTTCCCGATAATACAACAACTAAATTCAGAACTCAACTACACAGACGTATTGAATTGAAGGGGCATTGGGTGGTGGCGGCGGTTGAATTTCAATATCCGTGTTCGCTTCTTACCGTGAGTAACAATAACAACACTATTAGGATACGGGAAGAGAGCGGTCCTGCCGAAAAATTAAAATTAAAACCTGGAAATTACGAAACTATTCATAACCTCGTGCGTGAAATAAATGATAAAACAAAGATTTCTTCGCTGTTTATTTTCAAGATAGAAGAGAATAATTAAAATTATATCGCCAAATAGAGAGGAAATAGAGCTTAACACCATAGTTCATAACGCTGAAAAAGTTAAACTAACATTTTCAACGAGGTTGGCGCTTCAGCTAGGATTTGATCCAAGGTTGAAAGCGGCTATCGACGATATTTCGAATCATCCTGCAAATATTTTCTTAGGATTTCCCCATCAAATGTTCATTTACTGCGATATTGTTGAGTCTCAAATAGTTGGAGATACGAGTGCACCGCTTTTGAGAATCGCTAATATGGATGCGAGAAAGTATGTTTATGGCACTCAGAAAATGATTATCTTTGATACACCTCACTACATACCCGTGATGCGTCGCGAATTTGATTGTATCGAAATAGATATAAGAGACGACACGGGGGAACCTATACCATTTGAGTTCGGGACATCGTGCATTAAACTTCATTTTCGTAAAATTTAAAAGAATGGTTAGGACGTTGAAGAGGTTGAAAACAACTTCAAATTACGATCCGTATGTGAATTATTATGATAATCAAACCGGTTTTGGGATCGACAGCGTGTACAGAGGGTCACCCTATCAACGAGGCCATGGTATTGGTAGCTTTCTGGGGGGTCTCTTCCGCACCACAATGCCTCTCTTAACAAAAGGAGCTAAAGCTTTGGGGAAAGAGGCTTTCAGAACAGGTTTGAACTTGCTTGGAGATGTGGTGCAAAATAAACCACTTCGCGAATCTGTAAGAAACAGAGTCGAAGAAGCAGGCGAAAATCTGAAGAGAAAGGCTGTAAAAACAGTTGACGATCTAATGCAAGGTTCAGGGTACAAAACTAAACGAATCAAAAAACCAGCCCATTCTCCGACGAAACGTCAGCGTGTCAAGAAGCAGCTTAATAAGAAGCACAAGAAAAAACCAACAAAGAAAAAGAAATCAGAAGCCGGAAACAAACAGCGACGGAAGAGAGTTGTGAAGCGTTCTTTTGATATATTTGATTAGACAATGTCTTTTCTACATTCTCATTCTTGTGAGTGTTTAAAATCGGAACTCGATTTGTTTACCCTCCCACCTACGCAAGCCAGTATTCAATCCGGACAATGGATACATTACAAACCATTATCGTCCCTGAGTGATGACTCGCCGATAGAATTCGTCGTTCCTGGTCAAGGAGATGAGTATGTCGATCTTTCGCAAACGCTACTCCATGCCACGGTGAAAATAATAAAGCAAGACGGCTCAGAAACGACGATTGACCAACATGTCGGCCCTGTAAACAACTTTTTACATAGCATCTTCTCCCAAGTGGACGTGTATTTGAACCAGAAACTGATTACACTGCCGTCTAATACGTACGCTTATAGGGCTTATATCGAGACGTTACTCAATTATGGATCTGCGGCTAAAAAAACGCATTTGACAATGTCTCTTTGGTATGACGACACAGACAAAATGATGGATAATATCGATGATAGTAACGATGGTTTGGTGAGAAGAAGAGAGTTAACCAAAACTAGTAAACCCATTGATATGATCTGTCATATACATTGTGATATCTTCAACCAGGACAAATTTCTATTAAACGGTGTTGAACTACGTGTTAAGTTGATTCGATCAAGAGATGGTTTCTGTTTGATGGGCGAATCAAATTATGCAAAAATAAAAATACTTGACGCGACCCTTTTGGTGAGGCGTGTTCGAATCAATCCGTCGGTGCTTATTGCGCACAGTAGAACTTTGGAGAAGGCAACAGCTAAATATCCTCTTACGAGAGTAGACGTAAAAGTTCTTACAATCTCATCAGGAATACAAAGCAAGATAATTGATAACATATTTATCGGCCAACTGCCTAAAAGATGTATAATAGGTTTTGTGACGAATCGGGCTTTTAATGGTGACGTGACGTTAAATCCGTTTAATTTTCACCATTTTAAAATGACGCATATGTCCCTCTATATCGACGGTCAACAAATACCATCAAAACCTCTACAAACCGATTATACGGATGATAAATTATACGTGGCAGCATATCACACTTTATTCAGTGGCACGGGGATTCATTTCCTAAACGAGGGTAATTCGATTTCTCGTGAGCAATACCCACACGGTTTTTGTCTTACGGCTTTCGATTTAACACCCGATCTCTCATCTAATATTGGTTCGCATTGGAATCTGATTAGACAGGGGAGTTTACGTATGGATGTACCTTTCGCCGAGTCTCTTACAGAGACGCTGAATTGTATAATATACGCAGAATTCGATAATATTATCGAAATCGATAGACATCGAAATATTCTTGTTGACTACGGCAGTTAAAACATGAGAGCACCACATTTTTAAGTTAGTTGTTTTTCATAAACGCACGATGACAAACCTCTTCGTAGATTTCCAAGCCTGTGTTGATAACTTCGGGAGATACGTTTTAAAAGAAATAGCAATACTTGACGAAAGTCAGACTTTATTTCAACATTGGATTATTCGACCTCCTTACCCTCAACATATATTGGACTCACGACGTGTAAGAGAAAACGAATGGTTGGAATCACACCATCATGGCATAAATTGGGACGACGGGTGTGCTGTATTTAACGAATTCAGAGAAACGCTGCACTCGATCGCAAAGAGATATGAAAAAATATTTTCAAAAGGCCTTTGAAAATCAGAATATTTATCGCAACTCATGTAGGGAAGTCGGAGACTTAGAAAAACTCGGCTGTCCTTCCCTAAAAAGCTTCATCAACACCGACGAGATACCTAGATGCTTTCATAGACATCACGGCAAAGAAAAGAACTTTATGTGTGCTACGACTAATGTTTTTCACATTACCAACTGGTTTAATAGTTATATCAATCACGACACTCAATAATGAATTCTTACGAACTAAAATCTGTACTGAGAAACATAAACGTTTTTCAGAATATACATACAGGTGTATATGCTGCGGATAATCTACCAAATCGTGCTGAACGACCTTGCGCATTTATCTCGAACACAGACCCTCGAGGCAAACCTGGTCAGCATTGGACAGCATTCTTCATTGGCGAAGACGGACATGGTGAATATTTCGATAGTTACGGCTTTCCGCCGATCGTCAAGGATCATCAGAAATTCATCACCAGAAATACCACCAAATGGTCATATAACGATTACCCTCTGCAGAGTTATACCTCCGATGTATGTGGAAAATACTGTGTGGTGTACCTTTATTTCAGATGTAGAGGTTACACATTAGACCGCATATTAAATTACTTTGGTGAAAATAGAAATAAAAATGATATCATTGTTACATGTCTGATGAAAACCATATTAAAGAATAAAATGTACGGAAATTCCTATAAATGTGATCAATAGTTACAAACTTGTTGTTCGTATAAAAATGGTAAACGTTCTTTTCATGTAAATCATTTTACATAATTATAATAATGAAATGTATTCATCAATGTCTAATAAAAACATATGAAAAGATAAAAGTGTATAATGTTCTTATTTGTTCGAGTCAACCCTACCTTATTCTTAATTTAAAGATTACAATTGTAATAGTAATGATGATAACTACTTAATAATAATAATAACAAATATTACCGTACGTTTCAAGTTTTCAAATACTATATACACTCATTGCAATTGGGTTTTGTAAAGCGTCATTCGTGGCGAAATTTTTCATAAAGTGAAAGCTGGAATCCTCACGCTACGCCCTCTATGATGACCGAGCCATCGACAGTCTGTGGGTGTCAAGCGTAGGGAGAGGACGTGTATTCGGAGTCGCTAGGTGGGAAAGGTCATTCACCTCTCTTGCGGTCACTCTTTTCGATAGAGAAAGGGCCGAGATCAAGACAATGCGTGGGAACGCACAAGGGTATTTGCGACCGATATAATTAGAAACAACCCCCGTCACCGCGGCGTCGGGCTTTCGAAATTATCAACACTGACGTCGCCTTTCTACCATCCTAGAGACCGCTGGATTAACGACGACTACCGATTCACCTGAGACGGAACACCACTCGGAAGGACCTGGGTTCGGTTTGAAGCCCGCGACAGCCATAGGGACAATCGCTTGGAGTGAAATCCTTCTGAGTTACATTGCTACTTAGAAAGTCTCGGGTTCGATTTGACAAAACAGATACCTGAGTGCCTTCGGTGACTGCAACACGTAGAAGCGGGAGATTTTAACGTCTTAGTTGGTCCTTTACGTAGAAGGTCTTGGGTTCGGTTTGAAAATACCACGTTTAAGGATTTGAAAATCCCGCCTCCACAACGCCACAGACTCCAATAAGGAAAGGATTGGGTGACATCGTCTGAATTGTCTCCCTACGTAAGGGTCTCGGGTTCGATTAATAAAATCAGGCCCGCTCAATGCCACAGAATCCAGTAGGGGAGGAGGGAGGGGAAGAAAAAAGGGAGGGCAGGGTGGAAACGACGTACGGGGGTTCTGCGTGTGGGTCACTTGAAAACCTACTCTCTCTGACGTCACTGAAGGAAAAGGGGGAGGGGGTGTGTCAACACAGCGAGCTGGGGCACTACGAGATCTCTACACCAAGGTCTTGGGTTCGATTTTGAAAACCCAACGTCACAGAAAACTTGGAGGGGAGGAAGGGAAGCGGAAGGGGTGGGGGCGGTCACCAAGGACTGGGGCACTACGTTTGGGTCACTTGAACACCTACCCCCTGTGGCGTCACTGGCGCCAGTAGGGAGAGGGGGTGGGCCGTCTTGCTGAAGTGGCCCACTTACTACTTAGCACCCAACGTCCCGTTTACAGTGAGTCTAAGGCCAAAGTGGTGTGTTGCTCACGGACCGCATCTTGAGCATCCGAAACCCAGATGGAGTCCTGTGAGCTCAACCACCAGGCATCCCTTCCCCACCTTACGGGTCTCCACGCACGGCAAACACGCGGGCGGGCCGATAGCCAGATGTTATGGCTGAACCTCAAACAGCAGACCCACATGCTGTTTGGAAACTACCCTGAGTTAACTTTGGGCTTTTTTACGAGGTTGTCTCCTCGCCCATTGGTCGCCTCTTACGACCAGCAGAGGGGCTGCGGGAGTATTCTACCCCCCTTCCCGCAGGGGGAGTGTAAGAATTTATTTAAAAAGATTGCTGAAACGCAACTATAAGATAAAAAATATATTCTTATAATCGAGAAAAATAGTACAATTTAAATTTTTACAGTCGTAATAAATTAATAATGGGAATTGTACATTTTTCCAGCATTGAAAAAGATAAAAATCAAAAATGAAAAATTCCACAACCGGGACTCGAACCCCGGATGCCTGACTTACTAGCCCAATGCCTTACCAACACAGCTACGGCCTACTCGTCATAATAACGACTTTTACGAGTCTTAACGCGCACGTGGAAATCGGCCGAAATTCAAACTGCGATATCTCGACAACCAAGGCCTATTCACACAAATGGCAAGTTACACGTTAAATCGGAATACATCAGCTATCACGATGTGAAATTTGAACAAAATCCGAGGGTACTAGCCTCCCTACTCTCCTTGTCAGTATATAAGGTTTGACTGAACAGACCTCATAACCAACGTTGACCTTCTCTGGCAGCTTATCGAGGGAGGTGAGGATCATCGAGGTGGAATTGATGACCTCACCATTTCTCTCAATTGTAAGTCTCCTGCAGGGCCAGCTCTCGCTTACATTCCTCAATGTCCGTGTACAGAAGGTCATAGTTGGTTATGACTCCTTGGCAGGTGTTCAGAGTTTTATGTGGCTCCACCGAGACTGACATGTCCTTCAGAGTCGTCATTAATGGTATTCTCCTGTTCTGCAATTTGTTGCACATTTGAATAAGTAGGGTTCCGTCCCCGAGTTTCTTTCTGAATGAAGAGGCCCAAGTACATATGACATAGATCACAAAGGGAGACACTTTGGTAAATGTCTCACTTTCTGTTACGCACTTCATTATCAAATACTTAGTACACTTTTTAACTATTTCTCCCTCTTCTGTTTCCAGACGGGTTCTTCCTCCACCCACATCCGGACAGGATTTTTTTAGTGGACGATAGGCGTTTCCTGCGATAATAAGATATTAAGATTCATCCTCTAGTCTCCCCACCCACCACGGAGCCACAAATGGGACATCGCATCACAAACGCCAGGGCTAAACAGCAGGATAGCGCCTCTGACTAGGTTGTCTGCTTCAGGTAAGATCTCCAGTGCATGGGCGATTTTCTCGATTCTTGTAGCATTCTTTTTGGATGTCTTCCTCTGTGACATCGTTGAATCATATGAACCGCAATCTTTCTGTTCTGGCACATCTTCTCTATCAGATACACCAATCCTGGTATTTTTATCAAGGACAGCCTCAGCGTTAGCCTGCAACTGACGACTGGGAGATTGTCAATGGTGCCTCCGTTCTCACCACCCGAGTCCTCGTCAGAAAGCACGTTTGCTTCAGGAGGCTCAATATAAACTTTATCGATATATTCAGGCTCATTCTCCTCTAAAATATCCAGAATCTCCTGAAGCGTCAAGCCACTATACGAATAAGATAAATACAATGAATATGATAATCGAACGAAATAATTTCAAAAGACAAGATATAATAGGAAATGAAACATTTAAAACTTATATATAATGTCTAACATTATTTTAATTTAAATACATCGCTTCTGAATAACAATTTGCTGTTCCTTGTATGTAGACAGGAAGAAAATCAAAGCTAACAGAACTGATATTACTACCACCCAGCGTTACCTAGAAGTAACGGAGGGAAATTCTTCCATAAATCTCAGTAATAATGAATAGTTATTTAATAAATGTTATTTTACAAGACAATTACATCTTCATAGATGAGAATAACAACAAACACTAATGAATAAAACAAATAAATAGTGTGAAATTTAAAACTAACCTAAGCCGCGGATCCATAATTTCTGTTCAAGCGAGAAGCGAATAAATCAACCACACTCAGGCAGCAGCTGTAGTATCTATGGTCCTCTTGAACACTATAATATATCACAAGAATACACTTAGTCGACAGAAACTAATCACATTGTATGAAATCAAATTCTTTCGCTGACAGATACATAAAATGTAAACAGTGCGCCACTGGGTGCTGACGGGTTAATTAATAACACGCATAGTGTAGTGATTAGTTGACATTGTGAGTGGAATGTGTTCATCGTATTCTCCAACTAGGAGAGAACTGTATCAAGTTCTGCAAGATAAAGAAGATATTAGAAAGTCAGATTGTCAGCACCTTCTCGATCATATAATTAGTCGCTGGAACATTCCTGTGAGTGATGATAACTTCAACGATCGCTTGACGAAGGCTTTATCGCGATTCATTTCTGAAGTGAATAAACAATGGCAAGAAACAGCAAGAGTGTGTGAAAGATTCCTGAAAAAAAATGAGGCATGGCTGGATCACAAGTTGTCATTGACTATCAGGATGAGCAGCCAGGTTCCAGTAGTGCAGCTCCCAGCCGACCACCAAAATCCTTCGAAGACTGCACTGATCGGAATAAGAGGAAAATAGCACTCTTGCCTAACATGGCGGGCTCTGATGAGCTATCTTTTGCCGCAGAAATGAGTCTTCGTTCTTCGGGGAAAGATGCTGAAAAACTTGTTCGTGAAGTAACTCTCACGACGCCCACCAGATCATCAAAAATAAGGAAAGCATGTAAAGATTGTAACGAGTGTGGTTATGGTCACCTTAGTCGCCAAATTTGAATTTGGCGGTGACCAAAGGTAGCGCCACTGTTCCCGAAGGATAACGGGAGTGGCGGACGGGAAGAGGAGAGAAGGACTTCGAGGAGAACCCTTAGCCGAGGAAGGCTCAAGGATTGGGTAGAGAACCCCGGAGGGGAGAAGGTCGTGGAATTCGGAGAGCACCAGGGGCAGAGATAGCCCGGGGAGGCTCGAGTGTGGAACGGTGGAGCTTGGTGAAGAGAAAAGCTGGTGGAGAGCTAGCGATCGGCGGCTCAAGAGGCAGCGTCTTTCCTATTTTTGTGTTAAATCTGGTTTGCTTGTTGTTTTTGGTTGCTATTAAAAACCTTGTTCTGATTATACCCACGCCCATTATTTTTTTGTGATTCAAGAACGTTACATGGCGCCCAACGTGGGGCCCGATCGAGGCTTGGTGTCAGTTTTAGGTTAGCTTGTCGCTACTTCCAAACCCATTGTCATCCTGTCCAAGGTCCACCCTGATACCTGTAGCTAAATGCCCCGACGGACCTCGGGGAGAGAAGAGTTTGATCCCTTTTCCTATCCCGTTGTTTAGGTATAGATTAGGTTAAGCGTATGGAGGTGCCTGCAGGAACGAGCTGGATTAATGATCTCTCAAAAGACGAGATCATACTATGGTGCCACCGTCTTCGATTGGACGATTCTGGGACATTAGATGAGCTCCGGAGACGGTTAAGACACCACGTTATGGAAATGGCGGCGGAGGAGACTGCAATCGACGGCGATATGCCTACAGGTATGGGTCCGGCTACGTCGTTTTCGACGGACGCCTTATCTCACTTAATGCAGGCTTTAGCTGGCCTCTCCACTCGAGGGGCTTACTCCCGCGAGATACGTATTAGACAACTCGCGAACGATCTTTGTCGTTGGAATTTAAGGTTTAATGGTCGTGAAGGTGAAAGCGTTGCTCTTTATCTAGAACAAGCCGATACATTTAAAGAGTGTAAGGGAGTATCGGATGAGGAAATGTGGGACCTAGTTCCAGAAATGCTTGGGGAAAAGGCAATTCAATGGTTTCGCGCGAATAGGTTAAGTATTTCATGCTGGAATGATTTCAGGGCAGGGATTAGACGAACGTATCTCCCTGTCGGATATGATATTCGCCTAAAGAAAGATATGTTTAGACGCACGCAAGGAGAATATGAGCGTCTGAATGGATTCATCACCGTGCTAAGAGCGATGAACGCTAGATTAGAAAGACCTTTAGCCGAGGGGGATCTTTTATCGTTAACTTTAGACAATCTTCACCCTTATTATTTAGAAAAAATCGTACCGCAGGAAATTCATAGTTTCGCGGACCTCGCCCGTGTTGGGGGCGAAGTTGAGAGCCGGCGAGAGCGGTGTAAGTTATATCGCCCTCCTCCACCGCCGGAAGAAATGATTGACCGCGAATTTAGCTATTTTTCCGTATCGGGCCGCAAGAACCTTCGAGAAGGTGGTGCCGTGAGTGAACGCCTCGGTCACGAATCATGTTGGAAATGTGGTCAAAAGGGTCATTTTTCTCGCCAATGTACGTCTCAACGCAGGCCGACACAGGAGGAGAGCCGAATGACTGCTGCGACAGCGGATTTGGCACGAGAGAGTCTCCCTTTGGTTGACGAGCGCGGAATTGGCGATCGCATCCCATCGTCCAGAAGTGATGAGTGGCAAAGGTGGGTAGTAACGGTACGAAAATTTATGAACCCAACTAAGCAAAAGTGCACCTTTGACCGACCCATTGACAGATTTTTTGTGCCAGTTAAAGTCGGAGGGCACAATGTAAGGGCCCTTTTAGACACAGGAGCTTCTATATCTCTAATTAGTAGGGAGATGGCATCCCTGCTTAAGGAATCATGTGAGCCCGAAGGTCTTACTGCAGTCAACCGAGTCGAGGTCGCGGACGGTCGGTTGGTAGAATTGGGCCCATCTGCGATAGCGGTCATACAGATCGGGAAATTCTTATGGGAGGGCCACTTTCACGTTTTACCTGGTCTGGCTAGCCCTATGTTACTCGGAGCAAGTTTTTTTTCTCAATGTAACCCAATATTAAATTTCGAATAAAAATTAATGTCTTTTCCTAATGGATCTTCCGTACCGCTTTTGTCTAAAGATAGCGTTTCGCTTACTTCCGGAATAACGACAGAGGTCGGCTCGGGCATTACAGGGGAAGGAGATCAGCTGGAAAACTTCGACGAGTTTTTAGACAGAGAAATTCAATTGTTCAAGCAAGTCAGGGGAAAGACTAATTTAATCCGCCATTGCATAGACACAGGTGACGCGACCCCTATCAAGCAAAGGTATTACCCAGTTTATCCGAGAATACAGGAGGAAATTAACTCTCAAGTAGACGAGATGCTCGAAAATGGGGTAATAGAACCGTCAAAGAGCCCGTGGTCATTGCCTATTATATTGGTTCCGAAGAAAGACGGCAGCCGAAGGTTCGTGGTAGACTTCCGTAAAGTGAATGCCGTCAGCCGAAAGGACGCATATCCGCTACCATTCATATCCGCAATCTTTTCCAAGTGCTTGGAGCCTTTGGTTTTGGCAAAACTTTCATCAGCGCCATTGAAACGCTATATCGAGACGCTAAATCTACTATACACTTGGAAGGAAGTCTCAGCGTATTCTTCAACATACGTAGAGGAGTACGGCAAGGGGACCCGCTGTCCGGTCCAATATTCACCCTATGCATCGAGCCGCTTCTTATTGTGTTAAGAAATAAACTATCAACTCTAGGCTTCCCCATCCCAGCAAGCCTGAATACTACGGCAATTGAGTACGCAAACATCAATAGAGGAGTCAGCTCTGTCACTCCTGCGAGTCAGGTTGATGACACTAGGAAGGATCAGAGAGAGGAGCCGCGGGCTGTCGCCGAAAGTGTCGGCTGCAACATCGAAAGAATAGACAGAGCAGGAACTATCGGTAGGGAAGAAGCTGTCCTCACTGACGACGGAGCGGAGGGAGTGGTAGAGGAAGAAATTATCTTAAGCGCTTACGCGGATGACATCACCATCTTTTTAACTGACGATAAAGGTTTTGACATTTTCTCCGAGACTTTCGCCCTATATGCAAAGCTGGCAGGAGCAGAGCTGAACCCCAACAAATCCAGCGGGGTATTCATAGGCCCTTGGAGAACCCGTACTGACAAACCCTTAAACGCCCAGTGGTCCGCGGACGGTGCTCGGTTTCTGGGGATTTTACTCGGCCCCTCAATAGCTTATGAAGATCAGAACTGGGTGGAACTATCAGAACGCGTGAAACGCATTTTCGATAGATGGCAGAAAATAAAATTTTACACTACTTTGCATATGAGAGCGCGACTGGCTAACTGTTTTGCCACTATCCTGCATCCTCCACCGTGGTTCTTCCAAAGTTCCGCAAAACTAATAAAAAACTTCGTATGGGGAACGTGGCATATCCTACACCCGAACTACGTCTTCAGCGCGCGGGAGGTCGGAGGCTTAGGAGCAACACACCCTGAAGCAATGGCCGCCACCTTACGGATAAGTCTTATCAACACCATAATAGCGAGAAGACACGAGAACTCCCCCTTCATTCGTTTTGCTATATACAACCTGTGTCGTGAAGCGGGAACACATTCGAACAATCTGTTAATGGCCTTACTCTCTCCAAGGAAGATCCCACCAACACCAAAGGCACGTAATTTCTATTCATCAATCCTAAATGCCTGGCACTCCTCATCACCTGTTCCAGAAAACTTTCCTTCTGATCTGAGCCACCTGAATCAGATTCCTATCAATACCTACCTATACCCATTCTCCTCCATAGTGGACATGCCCCTCTGGAATAACGCCTCCATCCAGACAATAGGGAATTTACTGGATAACACGGGGAACGTAAAACCGCCAGAAGAACTACTTCCGGATAGCTTAAGCGCTTCCGTCCACCACAGACTCACCCTCAACTTAAGAGAAATCAAACCTGGTATCCAGACAATAGTTTCACAGATTACTACTACTAGGTACACAAAAGACATAACGTTTAAATACAAAGCCTTCCTACCTATCATACACCCCCAAACTAGAGAGAAAAGCATTTCAGGGGATAAATCTCTTTTGCGTACCACTATACTACTGCACCTTCTACAGAACCCGCAGGTGATTGGAGTATCACCCGTCCTACCCAACTTCAAATTAGACTGGAAACATCTCACATCAATCCCAAATGACAGTAAAGACGCAGAAACCGTGTGGAAAATGTGGCATGATAGACTGATAACACCAGTAAAACTCAAGAAGTGGGGTAAACGACCCGAAGATAAGTGTCTGTTTTGTAACGACAAAGGTGATGTGTTACATGTAATTTTCAAGTGTAAATCAGTGCAGCCAACCTGGTCTACAGTGAAGGAATGGTGGAAAGAGATTTCTGATCTTACGGAAGATTTTACAGTAGAAAAGTTTGTCTCAGGTTTCAGTGGAAGCAATGTCAAATATCGCTTAATGAACTACATTAAAAATACTGCGATAGGAACAATATACAGACTGCAATACACGCATCTAATAAACAAAAAAAACACAATACCAAATATCAAAAATACTTTCCTTCAAAGAATTAAATCACACATCTTATCAGCATATGCGAACAGTGGCGAACAATCAACATTTTAAAATATTAACATATAAACATATCTTAGCCCACTATCAAGATAATGCGATATCCTTCCCATTTGATAATGGTTAAGTGAAACAGACCTTTACTTGAGGTTAAGTTAAGATAGGCATAGTCAGACAGTCAGTGACATAAGCACTTTCATTTATGTTTTTGAAGAACTGAAGTTTAACGAAAAGAAAACTGTGTTTTTAAAGGGGTCTATGAGTGTGCGCCTCTGGAGGTATATAAACAGTGCATAACCTAATCCTTTAAGGTCAACGGGTGTAAAAGTGTCCAGGAACACAAATAAGATATATATAAGAAGGTTATACAGATAGTTATAACCGACCTCCATACCCAATTACTTTTTGTTCGACAGATAATTTTAATCGCTTTTTAAGCGTTACAGAATATATTAAGGTACCTGATGTAACATAAAATGAAACCATCTATGTAAATTAATATGTAAAAGCAAAAGGTTACAAATAAACCGTTACGAACCCATCGTTCGTACGAAAAATCAAATCATGATGCCTTGTGTGATATCAAGATGTTGGAGGGGATTGTTGAAAAGTTGAGTGTTAGTTCAGAAATCATGAGTAAAAGATCAATTAATTTAAAGCATATATAGGTAGGAAAATAAGACAAAAAAATTACCATGACAATGCATTAACATTGAAGCCTTGTGTTGGTGTTGTATCCACTAGGATAATTAACAAGTTGGCAGCATGTGGGTTGAATCTTCCCACTCTAATAGACACATACAAGACTTGTGGGGGAGAAGGTGCATTTTATTTGAATAAACCAAATGATATGTCTTTGATCACTACTTGTTAAAAATAAGTAATGGATATAAATTATTTTTTATGAATATAAATTATTTTTTAATACAACATATTATAAAAAGCAGTATCAAAAACTTGTTTTACTTGATATCACAGCCTTGAAGGAAGTAGACATTACAATTTTCCTTGCTTCTGAATGCTTTAAGTACCTAACATTAAAAAATTAAACAGGATATTATCACTTACAAAGGTGATTGCTGGGTTAGTGATTTTTCCACAATCGGGAATCTAATATATAAAAATGACGTCTTCGTCATCGGTGGTAAATTCTGTAATGCTATTTTTAACAAACTTTCCTCGTAGCTAGAAGATTGACAATTTGGTAGGAATGTTCGGTTATTAGAGTATAAGCCATTTACGAAAAAAAATTATCCAAAATCGACCCGGGTTCGATTCCCGGGAATGATTTCCATTCCTCATAAGATAAAATGGAAAACTCGATATTTCGACCTGCAACCTTATTCTATTTTGCTATTAAAATTCACATATTTGACCTACGATTTTCCGACTTGGACTGTATTAAAGAAAAATAAATGCAGTTTCTTATTCTTATTGTCTTTTATCGCTTTTGAATCTAAATATTTCGAATTTAACGTTTTAATTTCATATTTATCTGTTATAGAAATTAGTCTGAGAATAATAGTCGTATTTACAATGAAACAATATGTAAATATTAATGTGTTCTACCGGAAAACTATAGCATAATTTTATTCGCCAAAGACGTCTGGCATAACCCTGGCATCGCCGGGTACTTTCAGCTAGTATAATATATATTTTGGCGACGTTTTCCTCACCACAACATATTCGTAAACATTTCTTTATGTTAGAAAGGAATGCATATTTTACGAGACAGTTAATGAAATACAGGACATTTAGGCGTAATGTTTAATAATTTGAAATGTATAGGACAAGGGCAGGAATACAGGTCTTCTGTAAAATACAGGGCCAATGGTAATCATGATGATAGTCTTTCAGAAAACCCATCGAAAATATTACTAAATATTGTGTAGCTCGCTTCCCTGTTCCCTCCACAGCAGACAAGAACAACGATGTTGCCAAGTTTCTAAGACCAAGTGGCACCAGTGTAGAGTAACTACTGAAAAATCATATATTTTCGTGAAGAAAAAGATTAATTTCTACTCAATCACTTCGGTAAGGTATGCTTTTCTTTACATTTTTAGATAGAGGAAATATCCCAGTGTATTATGCAAGATTTTGAAGAAAATGGCATTTATTTTAGAGCTGAAAATAGATATTTTCCCCTTCCAATCTGCTTCTCTCCGCCATACTCGTATATGAAAAGATCCTCCAGAATTTCAATTGAATTTTTTAAAGAAATAAGTCCGGTGACCCATTGTTTTTTTTAGCGGAATCGATAAAGAATAGTTTAAAGAAGCAGTATACATAAATTTATTAAAATGACATTTACATTAATTTCAGGGGTACCTCCTTAAGAGGGCTATTTCAGATGAGGTTCGGAATGCAGGCATGTTCTCAGTGCAACTAGATACAACCCAGGACATTTCAGTGAAGGAACAGTATTCTATTATAGTTAGATATGTAAACAAAAAACGAATTCAAGAAAGACTACTAGCAATAGTTCCTTTACTGACACAACAGGAAAAGGTTTACTTTCACTCTTACAGAATGTGCTGGAGGAAAATAGGTTAGATATATCTAAGCGTATTGCCAATGCAACAGCTGGGGCTGCCAACATGCAGGGAGTTTATAATGGTTTTTCGAGCTGGGTAAACACTAAGTCACTTGGGCAAGTTCATGTTTGGTGTTACAGTCACATCTTGAATTTAGTAATCACAGATTCAACTAGATTGCCTATTGAAGCAACTTCACTCTTCTTCCTTCTAAACGGAATTTCAGCATTCTTAAGGGACTCTCATAAAAGAATGAGTGTATGGGATCAGGCTTGCAAAAATAGTAGACAGAACCGTCTACAATTAATTATACTACGTACCAAACTTAATGATCGCTGACAAGGCCGCCAAATATGAGGGCGATCCCTTCGTCAACTAATCAAAGGCATCCGGCGTTGCCGCCTGTTTGTTTCCTACTCAGGGGACTTACCATGCTTTCTCTCTCTCTCTCTTACAATCAGGGGACTTACCCCGCTCTCTCTCACAATCAGGGGACTTACCGCGCTCTCTCTCTCTCTCACAATCAGATGCGTAGCGTCTTTTGCTTGCGGCGCACAGTGGGTCAGGGAGCGGGTTTAGCCCGCCAAAAGTCGGTTTCGCAAAGTATATCAAAAATACCCAAAATTGGCGCAATGTTAAATGTCCAGACTGTAACATCCAATACAATTTGAGCCACCAAGACTGTATTGCCCGAGATCTGGGCCCAGATGTTGGCCGAATTTCCATTGAAGCTTTTCTCATGAATTTACACCACATCTAAAATTGCCGCACTCGGTATCTAAAAACAAATGTAATCGAAAAAATGGGTCACGCTGGCTTTACTGCTTTAGACTCTTAAAGTTTTGTCCAAATACTGTCTTATAGACCGCTCGGTAGAAAGGTTATGACATCATATTTACGTGTACACCGTAATTCACTATATGCGCCACTTCAAGCAAGCTATAAAAAAACCACTGCGTACCACCGGTTCCTGTTTGCATGGAATCAGTGCCCCATAGTCCTCTGAACATGTCGCGAAAGAGATTAGCCGCAAATTTGCGTTTTACACAGCGATAAGTGCAGGTATACGCTTGCTAGCGGCTAGCCATTAGCTGGCGCGCCGCGCCTGCGCGACGGAGTTGCAGGTAGGGAAGGGGGTGATTGCTGACCTGTCACTACTCGTCACTGCGGATGAGGATAGCGGCAAGCGATGCGCGTGCTCAGACACGTTTCTAATTAGACGAGTGTTTGGTTGGACGGAGCAAAATGAAGGGCCTGGAGATTTTTCTTATGTTGCGAGACATTTGGTCGAAGACTGAGAAAGAGAAGGTTGAGCACTTGTATGAGTGTATTACAAGGTAAGTTGCCGCTTACTGGTCATTTTCACTTCTCTTAGAGAACTGTACTGGATTATAACGTCTCTGTGTAACAGGTTACTGCTAGATGGATACCAATTCTTTTTTCGCGTAGTAAATACTATAAGTACGTATATTTCTAGGTCACGTGAGGGAATTACAGAGGATGAGAAAAAGCATATTATCAATCGGCTGTATGCTTTCAACTCGAAAATCAACCAGAAATGGAAGCCATGCTCTAAAAAGAAAGATGTTTTTCTACAGAGAAATGCTCTCTGGCTTGATAATGAGGTCAACTTTTTCGAGACTAATAAAGAAAAAGGAGCAAGCTCATCAGGCAAGTCATCGTATCGCTATTATTTAAGCATAGTTTGAGGTCTGAATACGAACTCAGAAAGGTTTTTTGTGTAGGTATGGGTCGTCCAAGCGGAGGTTTTGACGATCTAAGCACAAGATCGAAATTGAGACGAACGTTTTCACTTCGGTCGGATGCTGACACCCAGGAGCTTGTGTTTTC
The DNA here is from genome assembly GCA_036926305.1 of Uropetala carovei. Classification (NCBI taxonomy): domain Eukaryota; kingdom Metazoa; phylum Arthropoda; class Insecta; order Odonata; family Petaluridae; genus Uropetala; species Uropetala carovei. The sequence goes on along the minus strand of JAXCHB010000063.1, from coordinate 3,326,840 downwards.
GGCTGCTGTGAGCCTACATGTAGACGGAGATCGTGTGGGTGCACAGCTGATGCGTGAGGTCTTCCTTGGCACTCCGACTCGACCCAAGAAAGTGAGGAAAGCATTGGATGTTGAAAAGTCAGTTGCAAACACAGTACGTCCGTACTCACCCGAAGAGGCACCGAATTTGATCATGCAGGCTAAGTTGAGCAAACAACAGTACCTGCGTCTGAGAGAGAGTGCCAATCACAGAACGCAGCCAATTTGTACCCAGTTTATGCAGCGATAAAACTTGCTAAGAAGAGATGCTATCCACCTGCAACATCTGTTCTTGTTTCTGAATCAACTGTGGAGATTACACTGCAGTCACTTCTCGATCTGACTGTCAGTCGGCTGCTTACAGTTGTGGAATCTGTCCTTACGAAAAAAGTTAAATATCTCCGAAATGGATGGTTCTACGAAAATTTGTTCCAAATAAAACCTGGAAGAAATATTATTCTCTACAACTTTGCTCCTGACGAAGATTACTAATAATGACGTTTTAAAGGAGATATTTGACGGAAACCGAAAAAACCGATTTTTGCGAAATTATGTAGTAAGTGGATTTCAAAGGTGCGTCGACAGCTTAGGTCATTTTGCACCGTCAAATTCTATAAGATATAAAATAAATAGATTATAATAAATAATTAAATAGAAAGAGGTTAAAATAAATAAGATAATAAGTTAGCTAAAAACCATAAAAGAATAAAGACTTTTAATTTTTTTAAAAAAGGAAGATAATGATCATAGAGCATTTAAAAGTTTCGTTACCCTTAGGAATTTCAAAATACTGTCAATTTTTTGAGGATCATCGGCTAAAATTTCTGAGAGATTGCCCCTAATGTTTAAAATTTGGCGAGTATCTCTATATTTAACACATTCTATCAGGAGGTGAGTTACAGTTACCGGGCAGTTGCATGTATGGCATATAGGAGGTTCTTTTTCCCGGGTAAATAGGAATGAGTGTGTGAAAGCGCAGTGGCCAATTCTAAGTCGGGTGACTGCGACTTCTTCCCGGCGATTGTTTCGTACCGAGGACAGCCACGGAGTAACACTTGTTTTGATTGCTCTCAGTTTGTTGTTTGCAACTGCCTCCCAGGACCTTTGCCATTTTTCAAGCAGCTTTTTCTTAAAAAGCGGCTTTAGGTCCTGAGATGGTACTGTTTTTATATCTATTTCCTCCTTCAGCAAAGCTGCCTTCGCAGCAGAGTCGGCTCTTTCATTTCCCACTATTCCAGCATGACCAGGGACCCACATGAAAATGATACCCACATCTTTTACCATCAGCCACGATAGTAGGCTATGGATTTTCTGTACCGCGGGATGGCTGTGGTACGGATCTAGGATGGCTTTCAGTGCACCCATCGAGTCCGAACAGATGACATATTTCCCACTCCTAGGAGCAATGCTCTCCAATGCCCTCTGCACTGCGACTAGTTCAGCTGTAAAAATGCTGCAGAGGGGATTTAATTTAAAACCATGGGTGCCATTTCGAGAAGATGTGTACGCACATGAACACCCAATATCCGATTTTGAGCCATCTGTGTAGATGGGGATATAGCTGATATATTTCATTAGCATTTCCTGGTGCATGATTTTGTAAAATAGTGGGTTAGTTTCTGATTTTAAATGACTAGATAGATCGGTCAGGATCCTTATTTCCGGCACCTGCCAGGGTGGAAGACTATGGAAGACTTGAGGATTGACTTCAGGTAGTCGGAGGTTTTCGTAGTCGATAAAATTGTTAAAACGAACACCTAAGGGTAAAGTTGCTCGGAGTCGTCTGCTAAAAAGTTCTTTAAAACGTGGTCTAAAAATCAAGTTGAAACACGGGTGGGTTTTTAACCCTAGAATTTTTGATACATATGTGCACATTAAAAACATTCTACGTGTTTCTAAGGGCGGCTCTCCTGCATCGCAGTGAATGCTGGGAACAGGGCTGGTTCGATAGGCACCAGTAGCCAGCCTTAGAGCGGAGTTGTGCATAGATGTCAAAGGGCGCAGATATGATGACCGTGATGAGGCATATATAAAGGATCCATAGTCCATTTTAGACCTCACCAATGCTCGGTAAAGTGTGAGCATGGACGTACGGTCAGCACCCCAGGTTGAGTTCGTTAAAAACCTTAAAACGTTTAAAACCTTAAAACACTTATCTTTTAAAATATTTATATGGCTCCGCCAATTCAGCCGTTTGTCTAAAACCATACCTAGAAAACGGATAGATTCCACAGAGTCTAACCTATTGCCCCCTAGTTTTAAGACAGGTTGAGGGAAGATTCCTCTCAGCCTACAAAAATGGAGGCATTTTGTTTTTTCTGTCGAAAAACGAAAGCCGTTGTTGAGTGCCCATTTGTCCAGACGATTGATAGTGAGCTGTATCTGTCGTGTTGCTGTAGACAGCTTGGATGATCTGCAGAAAATTGCCAGATCATCTACAAATAGAGATGTCTCTACTGGTGTCTTGATACAGCTCACAATATCATTTATCGCTATGGCAAAAAGGGTCACGCTTAACACTGATCCCTGTGGAACTCCGTTTTCTATGGTGCAGGGTCTTGATAGGTTGGTTCCTATTCGTACCCTAGCTACTCGGTTCAAAAGGAAATTTTTTATAAAAATGGGGAGGTTTCCTCTGAAACCCCAGTCGTGCAGTGTCCTTAAGATTTTATATCGCCATGTTGTATCGTAAGCTTTTTCGAGGTCGAAGAATACTGCGACAACATGCTGGCGAAGAAGAAAGGCCTCCTGGATAAAGTTCTCGGTTCTTACCAAGTGGTCGATCGTAGACCTGTTTCGTCTGAAGCCGCACTGTATGTTTGATAATAAGTTGCGGCTCTCCAGACACCAATATAGCCGTCGGTTAACCATTCTCTCTAACGTTTTGCATAGGCAACTCGTCAGAGAGATGGGACGGTAGCTGCTTGGTAAGGACCTATCCTTTCCCTGTTTTGGAATTGGAATAATCACAGATTCCCGCCACACATCGGGAAAACATCCTTCCTCCCACAGCTGGTTGAATGTCTTCAAAAGCTCCCCCTTTGCTCTTTCGGGTAGATTTTTCAGGAAAGCGTTATGTATACCATCATAACCTGGCGAGGTTTCTTTTGATTCTCTTATAGCAGACTCTAGTTCCCTCAGAGAGAAAGGGTCATTGTAGTGATCCCTTTTACTCCCTGGGTTGAAGTCTAAGAACTTCTTTTCCTGGTCTGTCTTTATTACGCGAAACGGCTCCGAGTATTTATCTGTACAACTTGTTTCGGCATAATACTTACCCATAACGTCTGGAATTTTGTCAGGGGCCTTTATTAACTCCCCATCGAAACTTATTGCACTAATGTGTGATGTTCGATGGGTGCCCAAGATCTTTCTGACTTTATTCCAAACCTGTGTTATGGGTGTACGGTGGTTAATGGATGAGATGTATTTCATCCAGGATTCCTTTTTGGCATCCTTTACCACCTGTCGAGCTTTCGTCCTCAGTCGCCGGAATGCTCTAAGATTTGTTGCAGTAGGATATTTATTAAAGATTTGCAGTGCCTTCTTCCGGTTTTTTATAGCCGCTGCACAGTCATCGTTCCACCACGGGACTGGTGGACGGCGTGGATTTCCCGATGTTTTAGGGATGTTCCTCACTGCAGCAATTATTAAGGTGGCAGTAAATGATTTAATGTTTTCTAAAGAACTGTGACTCATGTCAAAATTAAAATCAAGTTCGCCTTTAAAATTTGTCCAGTTAGCTTTCCTTAGAATCCATTTTCTAGGATAGTCAAAGCTAATCACTGGACCTTGTTTGGTTATTAAAATGGGGAAGTGATCGCTTCCACAAAGGTCTGTGTGGACGGACATAGAGAACAGTGGAGCTATTGCACTGGTAGAAATAAAAAGGTCGATGGAGGAATATTCTCCATTAAAAGAGTTAAAACGTGTTTTTTCACGATCATTTAGTAAAATCAGGTTAAAATCTTCTAAAAATTTTTGCAAGAGACGCCCTCTACCGTTGTTGTCAGCCATCGTGTCTCCCCATAGGGTGTTATGGGCATTAAAATCCCCTAACAACACGAATGGCCTCGGTAGCTGATTAACTAGATCCTCCAGGTTCCTCCGGTTCACTGGTGCCCCTTCCGGCAGGTATAAATTACAAAAAGTAATTTCCTGCGGGGTGGCAATGGTAAGTGCTATTGCTTGGAAGGGCGACTGCAGATTCACCTGGGAGGTGTAAAGGGCCTCCCTGATGGCTACAGCCACTCCCCCTTGAGCCCTATTGCCACTTAGGTCGTCCTTTCGGAAAACGTGAAAACCCTTTAAGTTAACCTTATCTCGCTCTTTAAAATGCGTCTCTTGCAAAAATATGCACGCAGGGTTGAGATCAGAAATTAGGATCTCCAGTTCTTCCCTGTGCGTGTAAAAACCGTTGCAGTTCCACTGTATAGATAAAAACATGTTTAAAATAAAATAAATAAATAAATATGAGTTAAAATTTAAAAAGTTATTTTTTTTAAAAAGTCCGTCACACTGGAAGTTTATCTCTTTAACTTCCCCTTCCCCCCTTTCTTCCGGAGAGTTGGTAGGGAGTTTTCCCACTCACCCTCAGAAAGTGTGTCCTCCTCCATCCTCTCTTCGGATACAGGAGGAGGTTTGCGGGAGGGACCAGGAGAAGGAGTCTTGTCCGGTCTTCCTCCACCATTTTTTATTGGTGACCCATTTTTTAAATGGGTCACAGTAGGGGCATTGCCATTTGGCCCCTTCTGTGGTGTGCTTGCTTTAGATGTATTTGATTTTTCTTTTTCATTATTGCCATTCTCTTTTGTTTTTTCTTTCTTATGCATTTTTTTCTGAGCCACCTGGATTGGTGGATCATCCGTCTGGGTGGCAATTGTACTCCTCTTCACTGGTGTTGCTGCCAAGGACGCGAAGGACTTCGAGAAGACAGGAGCGACGAGAGTCCTGTATTTTTTACGGGCCTCGAAATAGGATAGTTTCTCTACCGTCTTTATTTCCATTACCTTCTTCTCCTCCTTCAGCTTTGCACAGTCTCGGGAGAAAGCCGGGTGTGAGCCGTCACAGTTGACGCAGGGTAAGGCCTCCTTGCATACTTCCTCCTCGTGCTTTTCCCGGTTGTTTTGCGAAATTATTTTGTAGAGCAAAAACCTATTGACACAATAAAACTTTAATTTGAACGTTTTTAATCCATAAACTGTACTTCTAAAAATATAAACCCTTCATTTCTCACCAATGTTCATCGATATAAGGCTAAGAAATCGAGTTCCGACTTTTGGCGGGCTAAACCCGCTCCCTGACCCACTGTGTGGCGGTTGAGTATTGTGTGAAAGATGTCTGAGCGAAAATATGTGAGACGTGTTCTTCAGAGTTCCGTGTGGAATCTAGTTTTAAGTGTGCGAAATTACTTCGAGAGGGAGAAAAGTAATGGTGGACCATTACTTGCTATTTCGAAGGCTGTAGAAAGATCAGCTGCTACCCTTAACTTGGGAACGGCTACAGTCAGAAGGATAACCAACGAGAAATATTCTCAGGAAGAAGCTGGAACTTCAGGTCTCTCGGAGCTCGTTATCGCCTCGGGAAACCGTCCGCGGAAGTGGTAATCTGGAACGGAAGTGGCAATGCCTGCGGAGCTCGTTATCGCCTCGGAAAAGCTCGGGAAACCATCCACGGAAGTCGTAATCAGGAACGGAAGTGGCGATGCCTGCGGAGCTCGTCTTCGCTATATCAGCGGAATGAACTTTCTACGGGAAAGAATCCTTTTACTTCGTTCCGATTGGTTCCCTTAAAGTCACGTGTTAGGTAGAGCTTTCTTTCCCTTCCCTCCGAGTCGCAAAGATAGAACGAACAGATAATAAGTAAAGTCAAAGCGACAGTTTTACTTGTCACGCAGAAAGTCAAAGTAACAGTTTTACTTGCCTATTATGCTAGTATAAAACATGCGGTGAATTAACATTCGTTTTAATATACTCAGTGGAAAGCTTCCTTAAACAAGAAACAAGGATTACTCAATAGCAAGTATTATTTTTTTATTTATTACCTTTATCAACAAAAAGTAAACGAATTTTAATTTTGATATTTTTATATTTATTTTTAGGAAATGTCTGACGCAGTCGAAAATTATTTTATGCCGTCTATTGATTTTTGGTTAAACCCAAAAAATTATTTTTCTGTAAATTATTTCTTTGATTTACGTAATCATGACTTCACATTGTGGTTTAAAGATGGCTTTTCACCAGAAAATAGAAAATTCGGAATATTTTTAGGTTTAATACCACGACAAATGCAAATACTTGTTCGACTACCAAATATAAACGAAGATCTTTCTTTATCTCATGATATTTTATTTGACGTGGAATCTGAAGTATACAAATATCTGTTGACGGAAAAATTTGAAGAAATTAAAAATGTAGGAGAATTTGGATATTATCCATTTGTTTGCAATATGACATGTAAAGAAGAATATAAATTTTATAGGGTCAACAGTGGGATTTTACCATTTCCCGAAATGATTATGTGCAAACTGAATAATTATTGCGCAGACAGATTTACAATCTGGAAAGATCCTATAGTTGATGCCAAACAACAAAAGAATTGTAAATATTGTGATGCACTCATTCCAACAAAATTTATAAATTATATCAAATGTGAGAAATGTGGTAAAAATAATTTATTGAAACCAAGAAATCATTTTATAAACACCATAAAAATATGCAAAAATTGTAACGAATTGGTATCTGTAAGCGACAAAAGACCATGTTCTATTACCTTTGAAACACCAGATCCTAATTATTTTAAAAAGTTTTTTAACAATGTTTTGTTTAGTGATGTTACAATCTGTATAAAACAGAAAGAAATCAGAGCTCATAAAATTGTATTGGCAAATGCTTCAGTGTATTTTAATGTCTTGTTTTGTAAATACTATTTTGAGGCGAAATATGTCGTAAAAGATTTTGCAAATGTTTTTGAGGATATTTTGGAATTTATGTATAACATGTGCAATTTTGTTAACAAAATTCAACAATCTGAAAATATTGAATATTTAAAATTATTTATATACGGTGGCGTGGGTGAATGAAAATTTAAAACCGACCAATCAGAACGCGCCTCGCGTACCGACTTTGCGATAGCAAGAGATCGAGGCGTCATTGCATCAGTATACGTTTGGTAACGGCCATGGAAACACCGACTGTACGCCGCACTCCCTCCATGAAGCGCGTCCTGCATCCAGATCCGGAGGCGACTCCCATCGTCAGTAAGAAGTATAGTAGAGGCCCCGATTTCGAGAGGGGATCTTCCATCCGAGAAACCATGGGAGGTGCCCGGTCTGCAGATCCGGCGGAGCCCGGTCGTAAGAGGAAGGTGGAACCCGCCCCCGCAGATCCGGAGGAGAGCAGCAGTAAGAGGAATAAGGCGGAACCTGGGCGAGTGAACGTTCAGGGGTTGTTCAAGGTGCTGTACCCGCTGAACTGGAGTGCGTCGAAAAGTATCACCGTCGCCATATTCCCCGAGTTGGACTACGAAACCTTTGCGGTAATTGTCGGGACGCAAATCGGTGACGTGGTGTTTTTGACATCCGATGAATGGTTCGCTCTTTTGGACTGTCGAAGCGTGATAGATGATTACCTGAGCGTGCAGACCGAAGACGAAACTCCTAGTGAATTAATCATAGGACCGCACGTGATTGTAAAATTCGACAAAATGTTTAGTCGAAGAGTGATCCGTTTGTGCTACAAGGACATGAACGTATGCATCGCTTACGAGTCTTGGCTGGGACTTTTGCAGTTTTCGGAGTGCGTTTCGTCATATTTCGAAAAGCTTAAGCATGAGGCTGCGCTCGCGAGAAGCTATGTCCGCGACGTCTGCATGACATTAAAGGAAAATTTCCGGGAACAGAATCCGGACGCAAATTCAATCTTAAAAGCACTCGATGTAATGAAACCGCCCAATAATTATTTTCACAGGTTACTTTTGGGCGAAATGAAAGCAGTGTACTTGGAAATCATTGTGAATGACTTAATGTCTTTGAAAATAACCCAATAAAGAAATCATGTGTTCTCGGAGATGTTTATTTTTTCCTTACCCCATTCCCAAGAAAGGATTCAAAAAAAGTTTAATTATATTGTTTCCATTAACCCCCTCGCCAAGGCGATAGAAAGGAAATTTAGAAAATAAAATACTGAGTTTTTTATTTTTAAAAAATGTACTTAGTTTATTTATTAAGATTATAATTGCACAAAAAAACATTGTACTTACAAAGATTTACATATATATAAAAGAAAGTAACAAATCGTATTTAACAAAGGAATGCACTGACAAATAATTACATATAAAAGAATAGTAAAAAGGATATATAGAAAAGACATTAAGAAATGGAATTTAACAAAGAAAAATGCACTCGCAAAAAGTTATATATAAAAAGAGTAAAAAACGGAAAACATCAATAATATAAACCGCATAATCAATGACACACACACGCAATAAAAGCACATAAGGAACACGCACAAAGCACACAAGGAACACGCACACACGATAAGTCAGGCACACGGAATAAGTCACGAAGCTGTACATGGACGCCCGCTACCAGGAGCTGTCGGAATCGCTGCCGTCGTCGAGGAAGGGCGTCGGCCTTTGTTGCCGGGAATTCTCATTGATCATGCGTACTTCTTCGTCCTCGTCCGTGTTGTACGGCGACTCGTGGTCCGAAAATGGCCAGCTTTCACCGCCTTTAGTGGGGTAGACGTATTCCCACGCCGGAAAGTTCAGCAGCGCGCCTAATTCCGCGGTGGGTACCGACTCCCTGCAGATGCTGCAGTCCCTCGCGGGGCAAATGCGATGCGGAATAAAGTGAATGCACAGCATACACGGGGCACCGCGCACCCGCCCCCGACTGATTTTGACGACCTCGTGTAGTACGGTTGATCTAATAAGGGGCAGCTGCGATATTACGTTACAGTCGTTGCATATCGGCACCGCCTTATTAGTGGTATAGTAATTATTCCCCCAACGGGGGAATACCTCCGCCTTGCGCTTCCTCATGGAAATTGGGGGCAGCCATTCGGCGGGGGCGTTTGGCGTTCTCTTCACCGATGACAAAGACACCGATAACAAAGCAGCGATTTTCTGCATTTTCGTCGCGTTATTCGACAAGTGCTTCGTTAAGTGCGGAGTTGTGGGGAAAATCGCTGCATCCTCCCTCAGAAAAAGGAAAAAAATAAAGTTTTGAAGGGTGGGGGGAGATTCCTTAGACCATCTCTTCCCCCAATGGTCCACACCCTTTATCTGTAGCACTTCTTTAATCACTCTTTAGATTAGATCACACCCACCAATTCTCTTTAGTATTGTTAATATAATTTATTTACTGTCATTGGAATAATTCAAACATATTGGGAATAATTCACTGGAAATGTTATTTTGTTCTGAAAATCCGAGTCTGCGCCCCTGTTCCAGTGGAAGTTCTTAGGGGAAACGGAAAAACATTCACCACCAATTTAACAAAAGATTATTTTGAATTTAAAGTATTAAGTAAAGTAAACAGTATTTTATGCTGGGCACTTACCAGCAGTTATTTTCTAAGACAAGGGCTCGAGTCAGTATGACATTAACCATTTTGAGCTTAGTAAGTGGTACAGATAATTGTTATGACATTAATTAATTTTCACAGTGGTATAGATAATTATTATAACATTGGTTAATATTTAGAATAGTTCAGATAATTATGATTAGTGAAACAATTTTAAATTTTCACAGTGGTACAGATAATTATTATAACATTGGTTAATATTTAGAATAGTCCAGATAATTATGATTAGTGAAACAATTTTAAATTAGTATATTTCCCCTGTTTGAGATGCACAGCCGTTTTGACAATAGCATACAGTGTAATAAACATTTTAAGGTACACTATCCCAATTGGGGAGAGTGCACAAAAACTATTGTGGTAATAGAGGCAGTATTACCAGTAAACATAAGAAACGCACACCGCGGATGAGCATAACTGAATACAGGTGTAATACTTTATATGAAAAAAGTCTGGTCTGTTTTTACATGCATATCATACTCTCTTTTCGGGAACGGGAATTCATTTTCAAGACGACGGAAATGGAATTCCGAGAGAGGATTACTCTAAAGGATTCTTTCTCACGGCTTTTGATTTAACTCCCGATCTTGAGGCCAATTCGAGTCATTGGAGCCTTCAAAGACATGGGAGCTTGAGATTGGAAGTAAGATTTAAAAAGTCACTTGCTGAAACTGTAAACTGTCTCGTGTATGCAGAATTTAACAATATTCTCGAAATAGACAGACACCGCAACGTCGGAGTTGACTATAGTAGCTGAGATGCACGTTTAAGTCGAGGGAGTGACTGTGGGGGTGGGGGTGAAAAGGGTTTATAAGTGGCCGAGGTGCTGACCGTCTACAGTTCTCTCCCTGAGTCCTTTTCTCAACACATCATGTCCTGCATCGTTGATATACAGTGCTTCAGAAGTGGTGGGGGGTTCTTGGTGAAAGAACTATCAATTTGTGCAACGGAGACATCGCTAGTTAGAACATGGACTTTCAAGCCACCGTTCCCTCAGAGCCAGTTAAATAATAGTGATTGCAAACAGAACGAATGGCTCACTAAAAGCTTCCACGGGATAACGTGGGATGAGGGGGACACAGAATACGCCGATCTAATATTAATTCTTCTCATTCATACAAGAGATTTTTATTTCATCTTCAGTAAGGGACAGGAGAAGTGTAAATTCCTTAACGAGATATTAAAATATAGAGAAGTGCTGGATTTGTCTATATTCGGGTGTCCATCTCTACGAAAATTAAAGAACTTTTCGGTGGATGTCTGTGGCAATATTTGCCATCTTTGCGAAACTTTCGAGTGTTCGTGTAAGAATTCTCTTAACTTAGCCCTGTGGTTCCAGGAAAACGGCGAGAAATTGATACCCTCGAGAGATTTCCACCGACGTTCTTTTCAATGTTTTCCTTCCAAGTCCGCGATCAATCCGGAGGACCTTGTGCAGGCCAGGTTTTTTTATTCAGGCGTCTCCGATGTCGTGATCTGCAGTGTTTGTGGTGTAGGTATCGGTCAATGGTCAGCTTGGGATGTCCCTGAAAAAGAACATTTTCGGTGAACCCGCATTGCCCGCTCGTGAGAAGGGGAAATATTCTTCCTCTATCGACACCGCGGATGAGCATAACTGAATACAGGTGTAATACTTTATACGATTAGACTCTGTTTCGTTTTCACTATGAAATGTGAAATGATGGATTATGTTGTGAATCCGTCTATATCCAACATCTTGTGATATGTTTTTGTTTATATAATTTTACGTATTATTTGCTGTGATCAAACAGTGATATATTCTGTGTGCAAATAATAGTGTTATGTTATTTTCTAAATATAAAAATTTTTTTTTTTTTGTGTTTCAAAAAGTTAGTGATTTGCTACTTTTTTAAACAATATTATATTTTTGTTAAAATAATTGTATCGCTTGCACGTTTCACAATAAATATATTGGAAAATATATTTCCGTCTTATTCCTTTTTCAACCGGGTATGGATTCAATTCAATTAACCCGCGCTCTACAGAGCAATTCGTATACACGTCCTTATTTCCGTGGCGTTTATCCTGCAGACAAACTTCCCAAAAGTTTCAAATCTACGGCACTCTAAAGATCAGATACGGGAGAGGGATATCGCTCCTATACATGGACACGGACTCGTTTATTTTTGACGTTAAATGCGACGACTTTTACGCGGACATGACCGAGGACCGGACTTGGTACGACACGTCCAACTACCCCGAAAGTCATCCTTCCTTTTTCCGCGAAAATGAGAAGGTCGTCGGAAAAATGAAAGACGAGTGCCGCGGTAACGTGATCACTCATTTCGTAGGGCTCAGGAGCAAGTTGTATTCGTATCGAGTGCAAGGGATGAGCGTCGGAAAACGGGCAAAGGGCGTCAGCAAGGTCACGATCGATAGGTCACTATTGTTCCTCGGATCTTATGTGGAACATTCTCCGATAAGCGATGGAATTCTCGCGCAAACAGGTGACGTAATCCTCATCTTTGTCATCGGTGAAGAGAACGCCAAACGCCCCCGCCAAATGGCTGCTCCCACACCAACGCGCTTTATATAGGGCGAATATTACCCCTATTTCCCATTCCCTCCTTTTCGTAGGGTTATATCAGATAATCAGGAAATTAACCAATACGAAGTCGAGGATTCGCCCATTTAAGCTACCCGCCGAACCCCCCCTCGAACGGCGACACGAGACGAGAGTGGCCGTCGAGAGAACGAAAGCAGACCACCGGGGAGAATACGGAGAGCAGAGTGTCGCCGCGGTGAGCGAGAGTAAGAGAGAGAGAGAGAGAGAGAGACGAGTGACAGAGACAAAAGCGAGAAGAGTTGTTCCTCGCAAGGGAGAGTGTGAAAAGTTTCCTGTCGGACAGACTGTAACGATAAGTGACAGTTTCTGAAGTGGTTAAGTGTTGTTAATACTTTATTAGGTGTACGATATAGCATTTAGTTAGAGCCGTATGTGGCTTTTATTTTTGGTCGCCACATAAATGGAGGCACCGGGGAGATGTATTCTGTAAATCTAACTATAAGGTTGCTATATGTTCGGTTTATTTTGGATCAACAATTTGTGGGATAGTTTTAGTTTGTTTAAGGGTATTTCTGGTTTTTGGTGGTAGAGTTCTCCTGGTATTTGATTATATTGTGAATCATTCCGCTTTGTCATCTCATTCATTCCATCTCCTTTCGAGATTGCTGTTTGTTTAATATCCTGTTATTTCGTATTAAATATGTCTAAAGAACGTGGTAAAAGGGGCGTTGGATTGCTTTCTGAACCCGCAGAAGAGACGCTGTCGAACGGGGGTGAAATGAAGCCTCATTTCGCGGATTGTGTAAAAGTCACTAATCAGCTGTTGCTTAAAATTTCCCCTTTCCATGAACCCACTTCGGAGAATTGGTTTAAATTCATATCAGCGGTATGCGATGTCTTGTCTTCGTCTTTGATCCCAGAACATTATCTGTTTACTCTGTTGCTTTCTAAACTTCCGGCTAATTGTCGCCAATTCTGGCTCGGGGTCGTTAACCATAGACTTCCATGGGATAATATAATAACTAAAGTATGGGATACTTTCGTCTCAAAAAGGGAATACGAACGACTTCTGACAACCAAAGTCAAACGATTTCAGATGCCGCACGAGTCCCCTCGCGACTTCTATTATTCCGTTCAAGTTGCCGCGAAAGCACTCGGAAAAACGTATTCTGATGAAGAATTTATAGAATTGGTATTGGAAGGGCTCAATCCTATGTCGCAGTCCACGTTGACCTTCGCTACCCGCCCCCAGACGCTCATTCAGCTGGAGGGTATGGTGAGTCATGCAGCTAAGGGGCTGATGAATCGCCTCGAATATTTCGCGGCCCAGGCGCCGTTAAACTTAGCAAACCTCATTCCTTCTCCCAATTCACAGTCGGTTGCATTCCCCCCTGTAACAATTTGTTCCGTTTGTAATAATCGCGGACATTCTTTCCGCGACTGTCGGCGGAGAGCTAGTGAAAATCGCTCCGCGAGAAACCGCCCAGCCATTTCGTTTTCCAATATAAATGACCAACTTGAGATGCATTTTGTAAATTGCGATGTTCATTCCGCAAAAATTCCAGCTTTACTAGATATCGGCTCCTCCTTATCGATGCTTGACATTAATACTTGGCGTAAAATTCCCCGCACGGGACGAACCCAACAGTGTAACATTATGTGTCGGAATATCATTGCAGCTCGGATTATCTTGACACGATATGTTACATTGAGGGTCCGCATTCAAAGCTTATTGTGGCGACATACATTCTATTTGTCCGATTTGCCTGTCCCAATGATATTGGGTCAGGATTTCATCAAAAGGACGCGAATCGTGCTTTACCACGACGCGTTTTCCTTTGAAAACTGTCCAGATAAGAAATTCCCTTTCCACTTCAATTTCGACACTTCGTTAGCGTCATCCGATTCGCCCCCGTCATCAATTGTTCATATGCAATGCCAAAATGCCCCACTTGCAAGCAAAACCCATTCCAACAGGGAAAAGGTTTCCTTCGGCGGCGAAGATAACCTTAGTCATCCAACAAAGGACATAAAATGTCTCGTCGATGGCTATTCCGACGTAATCTCTTCACAATTAGGCCAAACCAACCTGATGTGTTATGAGATTGAATTGCTCGATTCAACTCCGGTCAGATCCCCTCCATATCAATGCTCACCGCCAAAATTGGCCATGATGAGGGCTCATGTCGATAAGTTACTCGCCGACGGTATTATCCAGCCTTCGTTATCAAACTGGAGTTCACCTGCCTTTCTCATCCCCAAGAGAGATGGCTCCGAAAGACTAGTGGTCGACTATCGTAAACTCAATAAGCAGGTCAAGGCCGATAATTTTCCTACGCCTTCGATAGAACACGCCCTACAATATTTGGGCTCGGCCAAATATTTCACCATTCTTGATTTAAATTCTGCCTTCCATCAAATTCCTTTGACACCGCCTTCAAAGGAGTACACCGCCTTCGTCACACCGTTTGGGCTGTATCAATATAATCGTCTTCCATTTGGTTTAACCACATCTCCTCAGGTCTTTTCAAGGTTGATTGACAAGGTGCTAGGTGATTTAAAATATTCTTGTGTGTATCCATATATTGATGATTTATGCATTTATTCCAAGAGCCTGCAAGAACATCTTCGTCATGTCAAACTGGTATTGGAGAAGCTAAGGGCAGCTGGTCTCACGGTCCATCCAGAGAAGATGAAATTGGCCCACGAATCCATTACCTTCCTTGGACATCGAATCTCCCATGGCGAACTTACCACTGACACCCTTTCGGCATTCCCTGCTCCTAAATCAGTTAAGGAGGTGTCACGCTTTCTCGGTATGTGCGGTTTTTATTCCAAATTTATTCCAAATTATGCGGAGATAGCATCCCCTCTGAATGCACTCCGCAAGAAAGATGTCATTTTCAAATGGACCAATTTGCAGCAAAATTCTTTTGTCACATTGAAACAATGTCTGTCTTCTCCCCCTGTACTTCAACTTCCTAACTTTGAGGAAGAATTCCATTTGTTCGTGGATGCCAGTCAGGTGGCACTTGGGGGGGTTCTTCACTAAACGTTCGATGGGAAGCTAAAGCCTATAGCTTATGCTAGTAGAACCTTGAATAATTTTGAACAGAAGCAGCCATCTTATGAATTGGAGTGTCTTGCTTGTTGTTGGGCAGTCGAAAAATTCAGGACTTATCTACAGCCAAAACTATTCCATTTATACACAGACAATGGGGCGATAACCTGGTTGTTTAAACATCCCAAGCAACTAGGAAAAATTGGACGAATGGTTTTAAAATTGTCATCCTTTCGCTTTGTAATCCATCATGTCCCATCTTCTAAAAATAGGGTAGCAGACTGTCTATCTAGAGCGGTTGACCAACCAATTGAGGATCCAACTCATTGTTCTATGCTGTTACATCAAATACCTCTGTCCTTCACAAACATTAGGGATCACCAGAATTCAGATCCGCAGCTAAAACAGCTGATCGAGCAAATCAGACAGGGAAGCCCATCCCACAATTATTTCATTAAGAATGGGTTATTATATCATGGAACAAGCAGACTTAAAAGGGGTAGAGTGGTCGTTCCAGAGGCCCTCAAGGCCATGCTATTTTCCTATTTCCATTCCTTACCAACTGCTGGACATATGGGCGTTAGTAAGACTTCTGAGCGAATCTGTAGGGAGTTTTGGTGGAGTAACATGAAGTCAGAAATAGCCCAGATGGTTAAAACCTGTCATGACTGCCAAACATGTAAACCTAGGAACACCCTTCCCCCTGGAAAAATGAGTTCTACTACTCCTAACTACCCCTGGGAGAGAGTTTATATAGACTTTGTTGGTCCATTACCCAGAAGTCGGAATGGAAATACCTGTGCACTCACAGTCATTGACGGTTTCACCAAATTTACCTTCATTGAACCGTTACGCTCTCAGTTAGCCTCCCAAGTTGTTTCCACGTTATTCCAGAAAATCTTTCCTAAATTTGGCTATCCTAAATTCTTGGTTTCTGACAATGGAACCCAATTCAGATCTGCGCTTCTGGCAGATATGTGTTTTAAATATGGTATAAAACAGATTTTCACAGCCCCTTATTATCCGCAACCTTACCAAGCTGAACGAGTCCACCGCAACCTGAAATATGCCTTAACCATCTTATCCCAACATGACCATAGGAAGTGGGATGAGTATGTGCCCAGCCTAACCTTTGCCTTCAATTCTGCCAAGCACAGCAGTATAGGATATACTCCTGCGAGGGTGTTTATGGGAAGAGAACTTCCTCACCCTCTAGCAAATTTCTGGAGAATTCCTCCACAAGCTCTGTCGGAGACGTTAACACAATCTGAAAGGCAGTCCCTATGGCAAGAGGTGTTAAGAAATTTAAAAAGGACAACACTTAGACAAGCAGTGGCATTTAATAGAAGTCATTCAGGGAATCCCTTTAAAACTGGTGATATGGTCTTGTATAAAAGGTTTCCTACTAGTTCAAAGGCGCTCCACCAAACCGCCAAACTCACACCACAATGGGTCGGTCCATTTTCGATTAAAAATTTTTTATCTCCTGTGACAGCTGTTCTGGAACTGTCACCCACTAAGGAGAGAATTGCCAATATATCGCATTTAAAATTATATCATAAATAATTCTGTTATTATAACTTGTATGTGCCGGCGTAGGGAATTAGCGACCCCATCGCCCAATGATACTGCATCATTGCAATCAGCCCCCAGATGAGAATCTGGAAAAACATATCCATTTTCGGCTTAAGCTATGCCTTTGTGAATACAAAGATGATGTTCGAGGCAGCATACAGGATGTTTAGACCTTTATGTTTGTCTCCATGGCTCTAAATTTTTATTATTTAAAGTAACCTAGCCATGCGTTTCTTATGTTTACTGGTAATACTGCCTCTATTACCACAATAGTTTTTGTGCACTCTCCCCAATTGGGATAGTGTACCTTAAAATGTTTATTACACTGTATGCTATTGTCAAAACGGCTGTGCATCTCAAACAGGGGAAATATACTAATTTAAAATTGTTTCACTAATCATAATTATCTGGACTATTCTAAATATTAACCAATGTTATAATAATTATCTGTACCACTGTGAAAATTTAAAATTGTTTCACTAATCATAATTATCTGAACTATTCTAAATATTAACCAATGTTATAATAATTATCTATACCACTGTGAAAATTAATTAATGTCATAACAATTATCTGTACCACTTACTAAGCTCAAAATGGTTAATGTCATACTGACTCGAGCCCTTGTCTTAGAAAATAACTGCTGGTAAGTGCCCAGCATAAAATACTGTTTACTTTACTTAATACTTTAAATTCAAAATAATCTTTTGTTAAATTGGTGGTGAATGTTTTTCCGTTTCCCCTAAGAACTTCCACTGGAACAGGGGCGCAGACTCGGATTTTCAGAACAAAATAACATTTCCAGTGAATTATTCCCAATATGTTTGAATTATTCCAATGACAGTAAATAAATTATATTAACAATACTAAAGAGAATTGGTGGGTGTGATCTAATCTAAAGAGTGATTAAAGAAGTGCTACAGATAAAGGGTGTGGACCATTGGGGGAAGAGATGGTCTAAGGAATCTCCCCCCACCCTTCAAAACTTTATTTTTTTCCTTTTTCTGAGGGAGGATGCAGCGATTTTCCCCACAACTCCGCACTTAACGAAGCACTTGTCGAATAACGCGACGAAAATGCAGAAAATCGCTGCTTTGTTATCGGTGTCTTTGTCATCGGTGAAGAGAACGCCAAACGCCCCCGCCGAATGGCTGCCCCCAATTTCCATGAGGAAGCGCAAGGCGGAGGTATTCCCCCGTTGGGGGAATAATTACTATACCACTAATAAGGCGGTGCCGATATGCAACGACTGTAACGTAATATCGCAGCTGCCCCTTATTAGATCAACCGTACTACACGAGGTCGTCAAAATCAGTCGGGGGCGGGTGCGCGGTGCCCCGTGTATGCTGTGCATTCACTTTATTCCGCATCGCATTTGCCCCGCGAGGGACTGCAGCATCTGCAGGGAGTCGGTACCCACCGCGGAATTAGGCGCGCTGCTGAACTTTCCGGCGTGGGAATACGTCTACCCCACTAAAGGCGGTGAAAGCTGGCCATTTTCGGACCACGAGTCGCCGTACAACACGGACGAGGACGAAGAAGTACGCATGATCAATGAGAATTCCCGGCAACAAAGGCCGACGCCCTTCCTCGACGACGGCAGCGATTCCGACAGCTCCTGGTAGCGGGCGTCCATGTACAGCTTCGTGACTTATTCCGTGTGCCTGACTTATCGTGTGTGCGTGTTCCTTGTGTGCTTTGTGCGTGTTCCTTATGTGCTTTTATTGCGTGTGTGTGTCATTGATTATGCGGTTTATATTATTGATGTTTTCCGTTTTTTACTCTTTTTATATATAACTTTTTGCGAGTGCATTTTTCTTTGTTAAATTCCATTTCTTAATGTCTTTTCTATATATCCTTTTTACTATTCTTTTATATGTAATTATTTGTCAGTGCATTCCTTTGTTAAATACGATTTGTTACTTTCTTTTATATATATGTAAATCTTTGTAAGTACAATGTTTTTTTGTGCAATTATAATCTTAATAAATAAACTAAGTACATTTTTTAAAAATAAAAAACTCAGTATTTTATTTTCTAAATTTCCTTTCTATCGCCTTGGCGAGGGGGTTAATGGAAACAATATAATTAAACTTTTTTTGAATCCTTTCTTGGGAATGGGGTAAGGAAAAAATAAACATCTCCGAGAACACATGATTTCTTTATTGGGTTATTTTCAAAGACATTAAGTCATTCACAATGATTTCCAAGTACATTGCTTTCATTTCGCCCAAAAGTAACCTGTGAAAATAATTATTGGGCGGTTTCATTACATCGAGTGCTTTTAAGATTGAATTTGCGTCCGGATTCTGTTCCCGGAAATCTTCCTTTAATGTCATGCAGACGTCGCGGACATAGCTTCTCGCGAGCGCCGCCTCATGCTTAAGCTTTTCGAAATATGACGAAACGCACTCCGAAAACTGCAAAAGTCCCAGCCAAGACTCGTAAGCGATGCATACGTTCATGTCCTTGTAGCACAAACGGATCACTCTTCGACTAAACATTTTGTCGAATTTTACAATCACGTGCGGTCCTATGATTAATTCACTAGGAGTTTCGTCTTCGGTCTGCACGCTCAGGTAATCATCTATCACGCTTCGACAGTCCAAAAGAGCGAACCATTCATCGGATGTCAAAAACACCACGTCACCGATTTGAGTCCCGACAATTACCGCAAAGGTTTCGTAGTCCAACTCGGGGAATATGGCGACGGTGATACTTTTCGACGCACTCCAGTTCAGCGGGTACTGCACCTTGAACAACCCCTGAACGTTCGCTCGCCCAGGTTCCGCCTTATTCCTCTTACTGCTGCTCTCCTCCGGATCTGCGGGGGCGGGTTCCACCTTCCTCTTACGACCGGGCTCCGCCGGATCTGCAGACCGGGCACCTCCCATGGTTTCTCGGACGGAAGATCCCCTCTCGAAAGCGGGGCCTCTCCTATACTTCTTACTGACGATGGGAGTCGCCTCCGGATCTGGATGCAGGACGCGCTTCATGGAGGGAGTGCGGCGTACAGTCGGTGTTTCCATGGCCGTTACCAAACGTATACTGATGCAATGACGCCTCGATCTCTTGCTATCGCAAAGTCGGTACGCGAGGCGCGTTCTGATTGGTCGGTTTTAAATTTTCATTCACCCACGCCACCGCCGGTCCCCCTGCACTCGCACAAACGTTGAAGCAATGAGTCCAATTCCAATAATTCGGCAACTAATTTGGCTTTCAGGGATTCACTCAAAGATACAGGGCTTAAACGTTTAAGCAATAAGTCCAATTCATGTAATTCGGCAACTATTATGGCTAATTCAGGTGTGAAAATATATTCGTCCGGGGATTCACTCCGCCTCCGCTTGCTACCGCCGCCGGGGGCCGATTCCTGGGATTCACTCCGCTTGCTACCGCCGCCGGGGGTCGATTCCTGGGATTCACTCCCGAAAATGTATGCAACACACATGGATATTCGCTTTACGATATTTGTAATAAAAAGCGGAAACTATATTTGTTTTTTTAAAAGAAAATAAAGAAATCATGTTTCAACAATATGTGCTTTTTATTTTGATTTTATTCCATTAATGTATTACAATGGGTTCCATTTGGATGAGATAATTTAAAAAATTTTTCTTTCAATTTATCACATAATTGAATAACCATATAAAATTCGGCACCATCATTCAATAATTTTAAATATTCAATATTTTCAGATTGTTGAATTTTGCTAACAAAATTGCACATGTTATACATAAATTCCAAAATATCCTCAAAAACATTTGCAAAATCTTATACGACATATTTCGCCTCAAAATAGTATTTACAAAACAAGACATTAAAATACACTGAAGCATTTGCCAATACAATTTTATGAGCTCTGATTTCTTTCTGTTTTATACAGATTGTAACATCACTAAACAAAACATTATTAAAAAACTTTTTAAAATAATTAGGATCTGGTGTTTCAAAGGTAATAGAACATGGTCTTTTGTCGCTTACAGATACCAATTCGTTACAATTTTTGCATATTTTTATGGTGTTTATAAAATGATTTCTTGGTTTCAATAAATTATTTTTACCACATTTCTCACATTTGATATAATTTATAAATTTTGTTGGAATGAGTGCATCACAATATTTACAATTCTTTTGTTGTTTGGCATCAACTATAGGATCTTTCCAGATTGTAAATCTGTCTGCGCAATAATTATTCAGTTTGCACATAATCATTTCGGGAAATGGTAAAATCCCACTGTTGACCCTATAAAATTTATATTCTTCCGTACATGTCATATTGCAAACAAATGGATAATATCCAAATTCTCCTACATTTTTAATTTCTTCAAATTTTTCCGTCAACAGATATTTGTATACTTCAGATTCCACGTCAAATAAAATATCATGAGATAAAGAAAGATCTTCGTTTATATTTGGTAGTCGAACAAGTATTTGCATTTGTCGTGGTATTAAACCTAAAAATATTCCGAATTTTCTATTTTCTGGTGAAAAGCCATCTTTAAACCACAATGTGAAGTCATGATTACGTAAATCAAAGAAATAATTTACAGAAAAATAATTTTTTGGGTTTAACCAAAAATCAATAGACGGCATAAAATAATTTTCGACTGCGTCAGACATTTCCTAAAAATAAATATAAAAATATCAAAATTAAAATTCGTTTACTTTTTGTTGATAAAGGTAATAAATAAAAAAATAATACTTGCTATTGAGTAATCCTTGTTTCTTGTTTAAGGAAGCTTTCCACTGAGTATATTAAAACGAATGTTGATTCACCGGATGTTTTATACTAGCATAATAGGTAAGTAAAACTGTTACTTTGACTTTCTGCGTGACAAGTAAAACTGTCGCTTTGACTTTACTTATTATCTGTTCGTTCTATCTTTGCGACTCGGAGGGAAGGGAAAGAAAGCTCTACCTAACACGTGACTTTAAGGGAACCAATCGGAACGAAGTAAAAGGATTCTTTCCCGTAGAAAGTTCATTCCGCTGATATAGCGAAGACGAGCTCCGCAGGCATCACCACTTCCGTTCCTGATTACGACTTCCGTGGACGGTTTCCCGAGCTTTTCCGAGGCGATAACGAGCTCCGCAGGCATTGCCACTTCCGTTCCAGATTACCACTTCCGCGGACGGTTTCC
Source organism: Uropetala carovei (assembly GCA_036926305.1). NCBI lineage: Eukaryota > Metazoa > Arthropoda > Insecta > Odonata > Petaluridae > Uropetala > Uropetala carovei. The sequence goes on along the minus strand of JAXCHB010000063.1, from coordinate 3,304,935 downwards.
CGAGGCGATAACGAGCTCCGCAGGCATCGCCGCTTCCGTTCCTGATTACGACTTCCGCGGCGAAGAGGCAGCCAGGCATTGCCACTTCCGTTCCTGATTACGACTTCCGCGGCGAAGAGGCAGTTAGGACGTGGCGGGCGAGCAGACCTCACCTCTCCAAGATGACCTGCCGGCACGGAAATGGCACGCTTCAGCGGAGGCCGTGCAACCTAAACCTCCGCGACATGAACTACGAAGCGCTGACTTACCTTCCGCCGATTGTGACGATTGGCGGTCGCCTCTTGGACCTGGACAGAAAGTTATACAGCCCGGACACCTTCATCGCCACCATCCCGAGCAGCCGCACGACCAGCGCCGACGATCAGGATCTCGCGATCACCATACACTTCGCCCGCTTCGGAAAAAGGGAAATACGTCTGTATGGAAAGCGAATCGTCTTCTCTGGGTTCGCTAACGACAAAACAGGCGTCGTCGAAAGATTCAACGTCGGGCGCCCCCCGTATCACCCAGACGACGAGAGACTGAAGGCGGCCGAGAGATTGCAAGCGATCATCTCCATCGACGTGCACGAGGAGGACAAACCTACTCGGGTGGAATCGGACGGGGAATCCGTCGAGGTGGACGGTTTGTTCGCCGATTGCTCCCACGGGGAGCCTTTCACCTGCTACACGGATCACCGACCCTCCAAAACCCGGTACCGCTCGGTACCGAAGACCTTCGGTGAACGAGTCATGACTTTGAAATTCCTGCTTCGTGCGCCGAATAAAACGGTTACATTCCTGTGATCGACCGTTTGTGCTGGACTGTCGCAGCCGCTGCAATAAACGATGGCGAATTCATTTGATTACGAGACATGTCACGTCTCCAATTAGCTTGTCTTTTGTTCCATTTACGAGACGCATCTACATTCTGTTTCCATCGCTCGTCATTCAAAGACGAGTCGTGACGCGTCTCTCAAAATATTCATTTTTTTTGCATTTTCATGGTTGAATATGTACTACTGCTGCAAGCAATAAAACAAAGTATAAACCGATCTTCCTCTGCTTTTTTATTTCACTCCTCACCCTGGCCCCAGTGAAGAATCTGCACGCGTAACGGTAATCAATAAAATATTCAATTCTGGAGGTCTTTACCGGTTTTTTTAAAAGAATTCAAATAAGTAATAAAATATTAAATCAAAGAGACCTTTTCCAGGACTCTCAAAGAGACCTTTTCCAGGACTCGAACCGGAACGAATAAAAAATTTCCCTTCGGGCAGGAATCGAACCTGCGCTTCATTCAGATTTTACCGAAACGCTCTACCAACTGAGCTACCGAAGGCTCGGTAAATCTAACGTTAACAATAGGTATTTCAATTGCGATTCGGTTCCCCCTCAACTCCGCGAGGCGGCAGCACCGTCGCCTCCTCTAGTTCCACTGACCTCTGCCGGGGTGGCAGCACCGTCGCCTCCTCCGCGCGGCGCCACCGTCGATCTTACTTAGCGCGCGCACGAAAAGATAGGCGTCAGTCTAGCCTCGGCGGTCCTGGAAGATGACGTCTCCGGGAGGGAGCTCCGTCGGGAGCCTTATCTCATGCTCGCATCTCTGGTCGGATGCGGGGAGGTACACGCAATCGATGCCGATATAAATCGATTGCGGTAGGGGAAATCGGTGATAGGTATCAATCGATCGAGGAGGTGGGGGGTGGTTCGATCATCTATCAATAACCTATCGGCTATTGATCGGTCATCGATTCATCGATTTTATTGATTCCAACATGGGGGTCGATTTCCTGTTTCAGGACCGGCATTAATACCCTACTCATGTATATGATTATTATATTCGCAAAGAGCATCCATCACTTGATAAAATGAAATTTAGTTTAGAGCAATTCGACATTTTTAAAGGGAGTAAAATGTCGCTTCAAAGAGTGTTAAAGGAGATAGGTTTTGAGTGAAAAACGCTCGATGGAAGAAAGATGTTGCTTGAGAGGTCCGATATTGCTGCTTGGAGGGGCAGATTTCTTCGATCAATACGATCGAAAGACTTCAAAGACATTGTTTGGTTGGAGGAGACATGGGTTAATGCTGGGCATACTATTAAAAAAGGATGGACCGACGACACAGCAAAAGGAAGTAAGCGAATCCCAACAGGCAAAGGCGGCCATTTTATTATAAGTCATGCAGGAAGTACTGAAGGATTTATAGAGAATTGCCTCATGTTTTCCTCCAAAAAAATGGCTGATTATCACGAGGAGATGGATAGTAAAAGATTTTACAAGTGGTTTACCGACAGTCTTCTGAAGAATTTAAATAAACCTTCAGTAATAGTAATGGACAATGCGCCTTATCACACGGTGATAATCAACAAGGTGCCGACGATAGCATCACATAAGGACGGGATAATTGACTGGTTGAAGAATAACGGAATAGAGTACGATAGTGGAATGACGAAGTGTGAATTGTTAGAAATAGTGAATAGGTATAAAGATCCCTGTAAGCAATACGAAATAGATGAAGTGGCAAAAAGACATGGACATGAAGTTCTTCGACTACCCCCTTATCGCTGTCATTTTAATGCCATAGAACTAATCGAGGAGGTTTGGATTAAAGAAGGAATAATGGAAGAGGGAATTCAAGAAATTATAATAGCAATGACCTCAAGTTCGGATTCGAATAGTAGCAGTAATGTCAACATTGGCGAAGATCACGTTGTAATGGAAGAATTAGGAGTTTCACCTCTGTAGAAATTAACTATAAAAATAAATAAAATTATAGAAATTATTTATATTTGTTTCATTCTGTTAAAATACTAAGGAAGGTAGGTATAGATTGAATAATTACTCTTTGTTTAAAAAATTAAGTGTAAAATTAGATAATTACTAATATGCTGTATTGTTTTGCCATTTACTCATACAAATATCTCTCTTTTTTTGAACAGCTTCAATTGAACACTGTCAATCAGTCAACAATTTGTCTCCTCATTTAAATATATCTTAATGTTTTTATAGGTAAGAAGGTGAAGTGAATGATGAGTTATAACTTCCTCTTGACTTCTTATTAATAAGTTAAATTTTCAGTCTATGCCAAGTTGATCAGTTCTTCCATGATGCCGCTGCTAATTAATTTCCACAAGGTAAGTAAATTTTGAGTATTACATTACCAGACTATTAAGTGAGTGTTTTGAAATTCACTATGCTATTCCTCTCTTTTTTGCAGAACCACTTAATTCCAACCATTGTTCATACTTAAATTTGAGTATATAACATTCTTGCAGTAAATTCCAGGTATTAGGATATTATTCTGAATTTTTGAAGTACAATAAAAATTAAGTCCAGCAGTATATACATGATCATTTTCTTTCAGCAGGTTATTCCCTACTTCCATTTTCAGCATCATTTGCATAATAAAATGTGACTTTTTCGAGGTCGAAGAATACTGCAACAACATGTTGGCGAAGAAGAAAGGCCTCCTGGATAAAGTTCTCAGTCCTTACCAAGTGGTCGATCGTAGACCTGTTTCGTCTGAATATAATAAATTGCAGCTCTCCAGACACCAATATAGCCGTCGGTTAACCATTCTCTCTAACGTTTTGCATAGGCAACTCGTCAGAGAGATGGGACGGTAGCTGCTTGGTAAGGACCTATCCTTTCCCTGTTTTGGAATTGGAATAATCACAGATTCCCGCCACACATCGGGAAAACATCCTTCCTCCCACAGCTGGTTGAATGTCTTCAAAAGATCCCCCTTTGCTCTTTCTGGTAGATTTTTCAGGAAAGCGTTATGTATACCATCATATCCTGGCGAGGTTTCTTTTGATTCTCTTATAGCCGACTCTAGTTCCCTCAGAGAGAAAGGGTCATTGTAATGATCCCTTTTACTCCCTGGGTTGAAGTCTAAGAACTTCTTTTCCTGGTCTGTCTTTATTACGCGAAACGGGTCCGAGTATTTATCTGTACAACTTTTTTCGGCATAATACTTACCCATAACGTCTGGAATTTTGTCAGGGGCCTTTATTAACTCCGCATCGAAACTTATTGCACTAATGTGTGATGTTCGATGGGTGCCCAAGATCTTTCTGACTTTATTCCAAACCTGTGTTATGGGTGTACGGTGGTTAATGGATGAGATGTATTTCATCCAGGATTCCTTTTTGGCATCCTTTACCACCTGTCGAGCTTTCATCCTCAGTCGCCGGAATGCTCTAAGATTTGTTGCAGTAGGATATTTATTAAAGATTTGCAGTGCCTTCTTCCTGTTTTTTATAGCCGCTGCACAGTCATCGTTCCACCATGGGACTGGTGGACGGCTTGGCTTTCCCGATGTTTTAGGGATGTTCCACTCTGTAACAATTATTAAGGTGGCAGTAAATGATTTAATGTTTTCTAAAGAACTGTGACTCATATCAAAATTAAAATCAAGTTCGCCTTTAAAATCTGTCCAGTTAGCTTTCCTTAGAATTCATTTTCTAGGATAGTCAAAGCTAATCACTGGACCTTGCTTGGTTATTAAAATGGGGAAGTGATCGCTTCCACAAAGGTCTGTGTGGACGGACATAGAGAACAGTGGAGCTATTGCACTGGTAGAAATAAAAAGGTCGATGGAGGAATATTCTCCATTAAAAGAGTTAAAACGTGTTTTTTCACGATCATTTAGTAAAATCAGGTTAAAATCTTCTAATAATTTTTGCAAGAGACGCCCTCTACCGTTGTTGTCAGCCATCGTGTCTCCCCATAGGGTGTTATGGGCATTAAAATCCCCTAACAACACGAATGGCCTCGGTAGCTGATTAACTAGATCCTCCAGGTTCCTCCGGTTCACTGGTGCCCCTTCCGGCAGGTATAAATTACAAAAAGTAATTTCCTGCGGGGTGGCAATGGTAAGTGCTATTGCTTGGAAGGGCGACTGCAGATTCACCTGGGAGGTGTAAAGGGCCTCCCTGATGGCTACAGCCACTCCCCCTTGAGCCCTATTGCCACTTAGGTCGTCCTTTCGGAAAACGTGAAAACCCTTTAAGTCAACCTTATCTTGCTCTTTGAAATGCGTCTCTTGCAAAAATATGCATGCAGGGTTGAGATCAGAAATTAGGATTTCCAGTTCTTCCCTGTGCGTGTAAAAACCGTTGCAGTACCACTGTATAGATAAAAACATGTTTAAAATAAAATAAATAAATAAATATGAGTTAAAATTTAAAAAGTTATTTTTTTAAAAAGTCCGTCACACTGTAAGTTTATCTCTTTAACTTCCCCTTCCCCCCTTTCTTCCGGAGAGTTGGTAGGGAGTTTTCCCACTCACCCTCGGAAAGTGTGTCCTCCTCCATCCTCTCTTCGGATACAGGAGGAGGTTTGCGGGAGGGACCAGGAGAAGGAGTCTTGTCCGGTCTTCCTCCACCATTTTTTATTGGTGACCCATTTTTTAAATGGGTCACAGTAGGGGCATTGCCATTGGGCCCCTTATCCGGTGTGCTTGGTTTCGGCATATTAGATTTTTCTTTATCATTATTGCTATTCTCTTTCGTTTTGTCTTTCTTGTGTGTTTTCTTCTGAGCAACCTGGATTGGTGGATCATCCGTCTGGGTGGCAATTGTACTCCTCTTCACTGGTGTTGCTGCCAAGGACGCGAAGGACTTCGAGAAGACAGGAGCGACGAGAGTCCTGTATTTTTTACGGACCTCGAAATAGGACAGTTTCTCTACCGTCTTTATTTCCATTACCTTCTTCTCCTCCTTCAGCTATGCACAGTCTCGGGAGAAAGCCGGGTGTGGGCCGTCACAGTTGACGCAGGGTAAGGTCTCCTTGCATACTTCCTCCTCGTGCTTTTACCGGTTGCACCGGGGGCAGGTTGGTTTGCCTTTGCAACGAGGCGCAGTGTGGCCAAACTTCTGGCACTGGAAGCAGCGCAGAGGACTCGGTATGTAAGGTCTGACTGAACAGACCTCATAACCAACTTTGACCTTCTCTGGCAGCTTATCGAGGGAGAATGTGAGGATCATCGAGGTGGAATTGATGACCTCACCATTCCTCTTTATTGTCAGCCTCCTACAGTCTATCACCCCCTGCGGGGCCAGCTCTCGCTTACATTCCTCGATGTCTGTGTACAGAAGGTCATACTTGGTTATGACCCCCTGGCAGGTGTTCAGCATTTTATGAGCCTCCACCGAGACTGGCATGTCCTTCATCATCGTCATTCCCAGTATTTTTGTGCTCTGGAGTTCAGTGCACGTTTGAATCAATAGAGTTCCATCCCTGAGCTTCTTCACTGAATGAAGAGGCCCAGGTACTTGTGATGACAGAGCATTATAAATTAAGAAGGGAGACACTTTGGTAAAGGTCTCACCTTCTGTTACACGTTTCATAACCAGGTATTTTAAGCACTTTTTAACAGTTTCTCCCCCGTCTGTGACCAGACGGGTTCTTCCCCCGCCCGCATCCGGACGGGATCTTTTAAGAGGAGGAAAGTTTTCCGCCATAATTAAAGATTTAAAGATTCGTCCTCTGGTCTCCCCACCCACCACGGAGCCACAAATGGGACGCCGCACCACAAACTGATGCAGACGCCAGGGCTAACCAGCAGGATATAGCGCCTCTGACTAGGTTGTCTGCTTCGGGTAAGATCTCCAGTGCATGGGCCCTCCAAACCCATGCACCTTTGACCCCCCTACACAGACCCCCATAGCCTCCGCACTCGCCGACCGGAACGTCAAGACGCGACGGCAAGCCGATTCGTCGGGTGTGGCTAGCACCCTACGTCCCGTTTACACTGAGTCCGAGGCCAAAGTGGTGTGTTGCTCACGGATCGCATCTTGAGCATCCGAAACCCAGATGAGGTCCAGTGAGCTCAACCACCAGGCATCTCTTCCCCACCTTATGGGTCTCCACGCACGGCAAACACGCCGGCGGGCCGATAGCCGGATGTTATGGCCAAAACTCAAACAGCAGACCCACATGCTCTTTGGAAACTACCCTGAGTTAACTTTGGGTTTTTTTACGAGGTTGTCTCCTCGCCCATTGGTCGCCTCTTACGACCAACAGAGGTACTGCGGGAGTATTCTACCCCTTTTCCCGCAGGGGGTGCAGAAAAAAGTTGTATGCATTTATAACCATACGTAATAATAAACTTTCTGTCGACTATTTCGAGAAAAAAAAATGCGTACTATATATCATTTGAGGAATAGTATTTTTTACCTATTTAAATAGGGTATAATAGTTAACATTAGTGGATCCTGCATTGTTGCGACGAGGCGACAAGTTTCCTTAGCAACACTTATTGTTAGTTGATAACAGCCATTTGTAGTGTGCAACGCGGATCAACGTGCTAAAAACAATGGGAAAAAAGTGAATATATTTCACGATTCTTCAGGGGAATTTGTAAGACGTAAGTAATTTTCTTTATCGGGGTATAGGAAATAGCGTAAAATAATTGTATTTCGTAAGTCCGATCAGAAGTTCTAGCGGCTGACTTTTAAGTTTGGGACAAATTACTCTAAAAGTGAGATTAAATAAGTTCTTCACTAATTTTCGTTTGCTAGTTTTGTGCCGTTTATCGGTTTCATCGTTCGTGAAGAGGATAACAGAAGGCCAAATGGTGTGAGTTTGAAAAATGTCGGTTGCCATGAAAACATAAAAAAATTCATATTGGCGTAACTTTTTCCTATTTTTCACGATATTTAGTATTAGCTGCGCGTGCAAGATTAAAAAAAACGGTATATTTCGTATCGAATCGTAAATAATATACCCGGACTTAGTTTAAAATAGGTAATATGCATAACAATATCACAACGTGGTACTGGAAATCGAGTTCAAACGAGGGGAATGGAAATGATGTTGCAGTTATTTGTTTGACAACTTGGAAACGCGCGGAAATACGGCGTGATAAGGTTCGCATACGTTTTGTTGTTTTTGTTGTGGTAAATAACGCGCCTAATACGACGTACATATTTATAATTATTACTATCTTTGTTTTTTTTCGCTGTTATTATTAATGTTAATTTCATTGTTTTATGCCATTTAATTCGTTTTTGTGAATTGGTTAATATTACGTTCCATTCATTGTAAAAACTTCGATTAAATACGCAATCAAACTTTGTGTTCGAATTTAAGACAACCCTCGATTTTCAAAGGCAGAAATTTGGAAAAAATCGGTACGGTAATGTAAATGTTGCGTACGAAATTTGCTGTTATTAAAAAAGTATTGAAAGATTTTTTTTCATAATCAAGGCATCCAATGCTACACATTATTCCTTTTAAGCATATAACGAAGGTCATTAATCTTGTTAGGATTTCTCTAAATGGTGAAAAATATGACACCCCTTATTTTCTGTGTGTACAAATCGTGTACACAACTTGATTGGTGAATGTTTGTTTGCATTAGAATAACTGTGTTTTGATGTTGTTGACAGTGGATTGGATGGAACCGTACGGGATGGGGAGCTTCCAGGTTCAGCAAGTAGAGGAGCCTCATTCACCCATCATGACTGAGGCTGTATCTCCTGCCTCCTCGTCGTCCCTTGTGGCTGGGTCAGGGACGACCGTTGAAGTGGTTGTGTCACCTTTAGGTAACCCATTCATGAATTTGGGAATAGCCGATTGTTGCCACCCAGAAAAATATCCACTTTTTTCTGATAAAAACTATAAATTTATGCTAATTCCACTCGGATTTGAATTAAGGCTATGGGAAATACAAAGGAGCATTAGAATAAGAGTTTTTTGATGTTGTTGACAGACTCAGGTGACGAGACCGAGCCCTCGGGGATGGAGAGTAGCAGCCAGCATCTCCAAGTAGAGGAGCCTGTTCCATCTAGCAGAGCTGATGCTGTTTCTCCTCCCCCCTCATCCTCTCTCATGATTTGGTCAGGGATACCTCACGGCCTGATTATAACAGAATGGGATTCCTATTTTCAGAAATTAAGGTGAAATACCTAGGAGAGATATTTCCACCCCCGACCTGGAGAAGAGGAGATAGAGGGAGGAGAGGTTCTTTTAAAACCTCCCGGATTGGTTCGTCTAGAAGACACGGGCGAGGGGGGTGAGAGCCGCGGGTGTCACGGATAAGGGGGGCAGGCGCTGAGAAGTCTATCAAAGGTGGAGATGAAGAGGGGTTGTCGTGGGGACGCGACAATCCAGGAATCAAAATGGCCTCGAATGAGGGTGCATTTAGACCCTCATCGTTAGCCCTACCCTCCAGCGAACTAAACAGTTCACCGGACAGAACGGTGAGGTCCTCCCCTTGCGGGAAAAACGACTCATACGTGGCGAGGGAGCAACTACCCAACTCGCCCCCAAATCCACCACGATACTCCATTCTAGGATTCCTAGAAGGATTCTCGTCGATGGATATTGGAGGGTCATCGTCGAATAAATTGCCGGATAGAACCGGCAAGCTCCCCACCACCCCAGACTCATTCAGGACGATGGAGCAACTACCCAACTCGCCCCCATCTCCACCACGATACTCCATTCTAGGACTCTTAGAAGGATTCTCGTCGATGGAGGTTGGAGGGTCATTGCCGGATAGAACCGGCAAGCTCCCCGCCAACCCAGACTCGTTCAGGACGATGGAGCAACTACCCAACTCGCCCCCATCTCCACCACGATACTCCATTCTAGGATTCCTAGAAGGATTCTTGTCGATGGAGGTTGGAGGGTCATCGCCGAATAAATTGCCGGATAGAACCGGCAAGCTCCCCGCCAACCCAGACTCGTTCAGGACGATGGAGCAACTACCCAACTCGCCCCCATCTCCACCACGATACTCCATTCTAGGATTCCTAGAAGGATTCTTGTCGATGGAGGTTGGAGGGTCATCGCCGAATAAATTGCCGGATAGAACCTGCAAGCTCCCCGCCAACCCAGACTCGTTCAGGACGATGGAGCAACTACCCAACTCGCCCCCATCTCCACCACGATACTCCATTCTAGGATTCCTAGAAGGATTCTCGTCGATGGAGGTTGGAGGGTCATCGCAGAATAAATTGCCGGACTGAACCGACAAAGCTCCCGTCAAATCTGTCGGGCTATTGAATAATTCGGGATCGAGCAGTGACTCGCCCGCACCCGACCTCTGCGGATTTTCCGCACCGTTCTCTTCTCGGTCGAGACGCTGGATTGCTTCTGCAAAATCACCAAATTGCGAGTATGTTACCGCATCATCGGCCTCAGTGATGCGGTAAACAAGCCCTTCAAATGCACTTCTTAAAAGTGAGGGTGTATCGAATACACCCTCATGAAATGCGCGAAGGATTTCGGCAGCAGGCACAAATTTAAACATGGACTCCATCTCTTACAAATCAAACAGAAAATATACAAATAACTATATATTACTATATACTAAATATTATCTAAAACACAAGATAATAAAACAGAATATTCACACAGATAATAATAATAATAGTATCAGAACAGAGAGGAAACCTCTTCACAAAATGTTCTGCAAAAAACAACTAAATACTAAATATTATCTATAACACAAGATAATAAAACAGAATATTCACACAGATAATAATAATAATAGTATCAGAACAGAGAGGAATTTAAACATGTAAAAACCTCTTCACAAAATGTTCTGCAAAAAACAACTAAATATTATCCAGAACACGGTAATATACCAAAATCTTCACAGATTTCCTTCCGCCGCGAATCTTTCTTGTAGAATGATCCCCGTGTATTTTCAATCCGGCCTTATATATGGAGAAACAAAAATCTCGCTACATATGCCTCGAATTGTAGGATATTTACTTTATCTGAAATATTCCTATAACTCAAGAAGCATAAGTTTCCGCAGTTTCTGCAAGCTCAGAAGACAACCTCGCGCTTACGATAACCAAGGGTTAGTGGCGTAGCCAAAAAAGTGAAAGTATCTCGAACCCTAGCGTCACCCACGCCACCCCTTCCTCCCCCACCAAATCACCGGATAGGCTGAAGGGTTTCCACGTGACTTGATGACATAGCTGAAAAGTGGATGTCGCATGAAACTTATTGTTAGCACCACCAACGCCACCAAATCGCAGCATCGGATTGGTCAAGCGCTGTTCAGATGGCTATACTATGAGGATGTGCAATAAGTACGGGGCCCTGGTATCATTCTGCATTGAGAGTCACCCGTGTAGAGATGCCCGGCTCCAGGAAAAGGCTGCGCTGCGATGAGGAGAGTTCCGTAAGTTAATACCGTATCTTCTGTTTTTTTCTGATTTTAACATTTTATTTAAACTAAAGTTACTGTTTTAAATATTTGTTTAATAAAGAAAACAACTCTATCTTTAACAGAGTTACGAGGGTTCCTGCGACTCGGATTTCGAGGGAGTCCCCCCTTGGAGACGGCGGCGAGTCGGATCCGTAAGTCCTTCCCATATTTTCTGATTTTCTGTTTGGTTTAAATATTTTACTTTAAACATTAGTTCGAAACTATCGTTTTAAAAGATTTCTAATATAGAAAATAATTTCTTCTTATAACAGGTCTCGGAGGACGATATTCCCCCAGCGGGAACCGACGCTGTGGAGGAGGAGGTGGAGCATTCCTTCTCCTCCATGACGACGGTGTTGCTATCGGTGGCGGACGAGGAGGAATTCCACACTTCGACTCTGCGGAAGACGCCACCAAGAGACCGCACATGGTCCGGTCTCTCGATGGCTGGTCGTGCCTCCGACGACGACGATCTCCCGCAGGAATGGGAGGCGACGGACCTGCCGGAGGCATGGCCCTCCTTTGACTGGGTCGTGTGGGTGGAGGGGCAGCGTTGTGAATGTGGCCAGTGCGATGATTGTAAAATAAAAGAGAAACTAAGTCGAGGCAGCCCTTAGGATGTTGTTCGCGTGTTTTTTTTTTTAAATAAAAATCTTTGTTGAAAATCTTCCTCTTGTCATTTTATCCCTATTCCAAGAGAAAAAATACTACTTCCTATTTCATTAGCCTGAAAAGTATTTCGACGATAATCTCGTTCATAAATAAACATTTCGGTAGTATACGACGTCGATTTATTTCTACGTACGTTCCAGTAGAAAGAATATTTCTTCTTGCATAGTATTTTCGAATGTCACTTCTAATTGTTCTCCACATAAACGTTTAAATTTATTTCACGCTTCAAACGTTGAAACCATCCGATTTTCTTTCGGTACTTGGAAAATATCATTAATTATAAACTGCTCGCGATCGTGCAGCAAAAAAAAAAATCTGGCAACAACGGGCTAAATGCAACAGTTCGGCAACGCCGCTGCATACAAGACGACTTTGTTTTACAGAAGGAGAATATGAATTCGAAGGAGGGATGTTTCCTTACGGAGGGAAAGTCTCCCCGAAAAGACGCGTGACATAGAAGAGTAGTGGAAGGGGGAATTTCATCATATGCCCTCTTCTGGCGATTTGTAAGGAAAGGAGTTTTGTAAAGAAAGGGGAAAAACGCGGAACTTATCCATATGCCCTGAGGGAAAAGTATTCACAACTGCCCTGGCGAATTGTAAGGAAAGGAAGTGGGGGACTCAACTGACCTGCTCTAACGTTTGTTAAGAAAGAGAAAACTTGCTGAAATATCTAATTTACGCTTATTTCCACAACTGTTATCACCTAATGAGGAAATGGGGGAAATGCAGACTTCCCATACTGGACCAGAGTGCCCCCCAAATAATGGGAAGGGGTGGGGGAACACCTGTCGTCCAGGAGGTGGGGGAGTGGACCACAGCACCTCAAACTAACGAGGAGGTGGGGGAGGGGAGAAGGGGTGGGGGAAAAGGGAGAGTGGACCAGAGTGCCCCCAAGAAAGGAGAAGGGGTGGGGGAGGGAAGAAGTGGAAGGGAGAATTCCCATACCTCGTCTATGTACAAAGGACTTTAACACAAACGTCATGGACCTCGAGGGGGGATGGGACCATTTCCTCAAAGTGCGGTCTGCGGACAGTCCTCCTCCATCTACAATCATGCCTGTTGAACTTCATCGAGGCAGTCTCTCTTAGCTGCCGATTTATGGACACAAACGTCCTGTGGTGCAGAAGTGGACGATTAGGAAAGTGTCCCTGATTCATCCACTGAGCCTCCCCGCCATTTCCATCTGCTGCACCGTACACAAGGAGCATATCTGTCATTTCCTCTCATGTATACGCATCCACTGCTGAAGTCTCTCATGCATTAATGCAAACAAACTCACAACAGACATATGGTGACACGTGCCAGGCTAACAAGCTACTGATCGAGGAATCAAGGAGTGCAGTTCAATGCGGCCAGATCAGTCATGCTGAACCGCGCATAGCAGTCCCAACTACTCAACTACAAGCAGCGACAGAGGCGCTGAGACGGTTGCAACCCCTACAGGGGCAACTGTACATTCATCGGCCTGTATCTCGGTAATGAGGCAACGCAGACAATTCGGGCCATTGTTTCGGAGCATACCTCGAACCCACCTGCAACCCCCAAAAGTTTGCTGGTGGAATTTAAATACACCCTGTATAACTACTTACCAAACATGCACAAATTTTCACCCACCACAGATGAACGGTAACTAATTTATAAGAAAATCAATAGTTATTACCAATAATTGGCTATCTTGTGACCATTCACAGTCATAAATACTGTACTCACTGTACTGAATATGCGGTAGCTGAATACAAGGTCGTCAACTGTTGTTGCATGTATTGCATGGGTGCACAAACTCCGGCCCGCGGGCCAATCCGGCCCATTTGAGAATTCTGTCCGGCCCGCAAAGCAATTGAAAAAATATTTCATTATTTTTTTGCAAAAAAATGTGATTTTGAACATTATCTTAAATTACGATATAGGACTTGAAGTTAAATATAATATGTATACGAAATAGGATTAGTTAAACTACGAATATTGATTGACGTTCATTTGTCAGCACTGAATGAAAAGGAATGAAATATAGATACTAGTATGTTACTGTACCCTCGGGGGACTTTTTACTGTCTTTTGCCAGATGACCTACTCTAGTGACATTGATGGCCAATAGAGGAACTATATCAGTTTTGTGCTTACGCGTCAGAAGTTGATGTAGCTGTTGAAGTTGGTTAAATATTTTATTAATGATAGCAAAATAAAGTTAGTCCTTTATAGACGGTACTCCTGTACAGGTTTGTGGGATTTTTTATCTTTATTATATTGTGTTTTTCTTACTCTTCTGACGAGACACCAATTTACTTGCAAATTTCAGCTGTTATTATGTAAATGTAATATGTCAATAAAATATTATTATTATTTAATGTTTTTCAGTAAAACCCTTGTTTATAATGGCAGTAGGAAAACGTAAAATTGATGCAGAGAATACAAATTTTAAAGAAGAGTGGACAGAAAAGTATTGTTTTATAAAGGTGAACAACAAAATAGTTTGCCTTTTGTGTAATTTCACTATGGCTGTCCCAAAAGTATTTAACTTAAAACGACATAATGAACTTAAACATCCTACTTTTGCTCGGCTTTCTGAAGAAGAAAGAAAGTAGCAGATCTTCAGCTATCTGTGTGCAAACAGAGGAATGTTTTTAAGCAATGCACATCAGAAGTTGATGTAACTGTTGAAGTTAGTTACACTATAGCACTGATGATAGCAAAATCAAGTATGTCCTTTACAGATGGTGAGTTTCTGAAACAATGTCTAATACTGGCATCGCAGAAAATGTCCTGACACGACAAAAAAATTTGAAAAAATAAGTTTAAACAGGATGACAATACAACGGCGGATTTCAGAACTATCAAAGAACATCATCGAACAAATAGTAGAAAAGCAAACAATTTTATTTTTCTCTTGCAACAGATGAGTCAATGGACATTTCATTAACAGCACAGCTATTAGTTTTCATTCGTGGAGTTTCAAAAAGATTCGAAATTACTGAAGAATTACTTGGAATGTGTTCACTAAAGGGAGAAACAAAAGGGTCCGATTTATTTGCAGCTGTTTTAGAAATCTGTAATAATTCAAATTTAGATTTGAGAAAACTTTCATGTATATGCACAGATGGTGCACCATCCATGGTTGGTTCAAAAAATGTTCTTATCACACATTTAGCCAATTGTTGTGGCAAACGAGACAAGGAACTAGCAAAAAATCATTGTATCATATATATTCAAAATTTATGTGGTAAGGATATTGGATTTGATCATGTTATGTACACAGGCAGTTAACATAATTAAATCTAGAGGACTCAATCACTGCCAATTTACACAGTTTCTGGAAGAAATTGAGGCAGAATATAAAGACTTGGTATACCACAGTGAAATTCGTTGGTTTAGTAGAGGAAAATGCTTAATGCAATTTTTACCCTTATTAGATGAAATAATATTATTTCTTCAGGTAAAAGGTAGGCCTACTACAGTTATTGAAGATCCTAATTGGCAATGTGACTTAAGCTTTTTAGTAGATGTTACTAAATTAATGAATGATTTGAATTCAAAATTGCAAGGTAAAAATCAACTAATCAATCAGTTGTTAAACCATGTAAAAGCTTTCATTGCTAAACTGACTCTGTTTAAGTCCCAAATTCATCTAAATAATTTTTTTCATTTTCCAAATTTTTCCGAAATGATGGAGAAGCATAAAGGTACTTCGACCAAGTACGTTAATGTAATGAACAAACTTACTGAAGCATTTTCATCAAGATTCCAACATTTACATGAGAAACTCTGACACATGGCTCTGTTTTCTAATCCTTTCTTGACCGACTTGAATAAAGTTAATCCCCGTATGCAGTTAGAGCTGATTGATATCCAGAATGCTGATTGTTATCGTGCATTATTTAATCCTGAAGATTTGATATCATTTTATAAATGTTTACCATGGGAATGTTTCCCTAATCTTTTGGATAATGCGCTCTATTATACAAGCATATTTGGTAGCACCTATATTTGCGAGCAAACTTTCACTATTATGAATTTAAATAAAAACAAGAAGAAATCAATTGAAGGATGAAAATTTGAACAATATTCTGCAATTAGCTACATCTTCCTTGATCCCAAATATTAAGAACCTAATTAAGGAAAAACAACGTCATCCATCCCATACTTGTGGAACTTCAAAGAAAATTGAATAATGTATTTAAATTTGTTTTTTAAACATTATTATATTTTAATATTAACATTTATATTATGAATGAAAAGTTCCTTGTAAGTATATTTTTTTAAATATAATTATAAATTGTAATTATATTAATGGTAATAATGTAGTAATACTAAACTTCTTTTATTGTGTTTTGTTTACATTATTGTATTGCATTACTGATTTTGGTGTAATGTTAATTATGCAGAAAGACTTCTGTACCAATTAAAATAGGCATGTTTAAATTGATTTCATCAGTGTTTTCCATTCATATTTGGCCCTGGAAGAAGTTATTTAGCTCTTATACGGCCCGCGAAAGTAATTCTGGGTGAAATTTGGCACGTAAGCCGAAAAGTTTGTGCACCCATGATGTATTGGAACACCGAACTCTATAGACATTTCTCGAAGAAACCCAGCCTGCAAAGAGCATCATGACGAAGAAGATAGATTTCGAGAATGTTCCAGTGAGCTCGAAAGAAGCCAGAAGATATAATGAGGAGTGCAAAGAAGTCACTTCAGTTCAGTTCTGCCTTTGGAAGCAAGAAGAGATAAACTATTTGTATATTCTTGCGCGATATCCTATTGTTGTATTGTTTGTATACGTTTTATTTACGTTGAATAATCGTTTTAAACAGTTAACAGCTGTTTTGTATTCAGTAAAATTTAGTACAATACAAACAAAAGGGAGCAAAGGAAATAGGCTTGAAAGCGATAAGAGCAGTAATACTTTAAATATGAAGCAAGACACTAACCTGAACAATCGTAAACATGCGATCAATGCGCTCGGGACGGGCCAGCCTCCAGCGCTCCTCCCCTGCCGCCCCCTTGCCTCTTAGCACTCCCCTAGGTAAAACCACCGCCCACTTTGGGAACCACTGCTCTAAGCCATGTGAGTTAAACGCTCTCAATTTATTTGGCCCTTTGCCCAAGGCAGCACGAGGAAATAAATTCCTTTTCGTCATGATGGACATATTTTCGAAGTATACCCGATAAATAAACCCAATTCCTCGACATGTTTATGTATTCTTACCAAAAACTTCTTTCCCTCATGTGGGAGACCCGTATACGTTTTGAGCAACCATGGGATGCAATTCACGAGTTCCCGATGTAAGGAGGGTCTGAAGGCACTCGGCATGAGCAGTATATTTTCTTCGATTCGCCACCAGCAGTCAAACCCCAGTGAATGGATAATGCGAGAATTATATCGCCTATTTCGGGCATACTGTGCAACAGAACATCATAAACAGCCGTATCTGGTTCCGTTCATCAGTAAGTTGGTAAATGAAGTCACGCACGAGAACACAGGGTTTATCCCTACTTAATTACATATGGGGACTCCCCCCACCCGACAGCTGTTTGACTTGGTAGATATTCCTTCCGATCCCGGCATACATAGGGAAGTCCAGTTAAATTTACTATATAAAAACCTGAAGCAAGCAGGAAAGGTTTGACAAAAGAAACAATGAGGAAAGACACCAATTTAACGTGGGAGATCTTGTTTTGTTACGTACGCCAAAAGTTTCTCACACGGATGCTAAACTATTTCATAAGTTTTTCCATCTTTATACCGGTCCATATCGTATCTCTAGGATGGTTGGAGAAAACGCTTGCTATTTAAATAAAGATAATTCCGAAATCGGGAATTTCAACTTCGCGAGTCTTAAACCCTATGTTCAACGTAAAAGTTGAATATTCCATTTTATCCTGGATATCTTTTTTTGTTCTTTAGGATTAGGTTAGATTTAAGGAAAATCAGTGGTTTCATACCCCGTCATCCCCGAGAAGAAATATTAAATTTAATGAAGTAAACATTCCATTTTATCCGCGATATCTTTTTTTTTTGTTGTTTAGGATTAGGTTAGACTTAAAGAAAATCAGTGTTTTCGTACCCCATCCTCCCCTAGAAGAGATTATGAATTTAATGATGATTATCAAGGTCATCATGTTTTCTTGTCTTATGTTAGTTGATTTCGAATTTAATGTTGTCTACTTGATTATGAACTCTAAAGTCAAGAATGCTCCAGAGGTATGGAAAATTTAACTTGCAATGTTTGTTTACGGTAATGTGAAACCATGTTATGTTATGTATTGTTTGGAGAAAGAAACCCAACAAGGGTAGTACAACTGAATTTCGATGGAAGAAATTAATCATAGAATTTGTAATTGTTCCTAATTTCTAAGACTGTGTGGAATCAGCCTGCTCAGGAGGATAACGATAAAAAAAAGACCAAAGTATGACTAATTAGGCGAAGTGTTGGAGGAGAAGATAAAAGTTGGAGGGAGAATTTAATTAAATGTTGAGGACAGGTCACGGTTGCAAAGGAGATTTGATGAGAAAGGAAAGGGCACCAGAAAATGAGCCAGTTATATAATATTGTAATGTATGTATTTCCCAAGCTATATAGTGGAGAAAAAAATTCCTTGACATATTCGTAAGCCGACAGAAGGCGACGTCCCAGAAGTGGATAAATATTTCCCATGTATTGTATTTATTGTCCACTTGACTAAGAGTTGTGTTCTTCTGGGTGTACCAAGTATTTATGCATTGATGGCAACAACCTAAGAAAGGAAGACATCTTAAATGCTCCAACTTCTTTGTATTAATAAAATGAGGCTGTTTCTGATCAACTATCATAGTCATATTACAATGGGTGTTCGTTGAGCTGTGATGACATGCTTCATTATTTATTATGTGATTTAAATTGTTTAAAAGATATTTCTATTAATCAAAGGTCTATATTGAAGGTAATTGTTTTCGGGTGTTCCCATTACAAGACGCAAATTTGAATTTTTGACAAGTAGCTTTACCCGTGCCTACAAAGGTCTAGGACCATAATGGCTGCCACGATATCAGACGACAGGGGTTGTCCATACATTTATATAGAGAGCTTTAAAGTAGCCTGCTT
This sequence comes from Uropetala carovei, assembly GCA_036926305.1. Classification (NCBI taxonomy): domain Eukaryota; kingdom Metazoa; phylum Arthropoda; class Insecta; order Odonata; family Petaluridae; genus Uropetala; species Uropetala carovei. Next base: position 3,286,028 of record JAXCHB010000063.1, on the reverse strand, counting down.
CTCCTTCCCTTACCTCTCCCTTTTATCACAGTCTAGTATAAAAAGTCGCGACAAGAGTTGCAAAGTATTTGCAGCTAGCGCTCAAGTGGCGCCCCGAGTGACTTACGTGTGAAATTACTACAGTCATTACGTTACGGTGTGACTGGTGTGACGTGCAATTTGTTTTTTTGTGGGTGGGAAAATATCATAATATTGCATTAAAATGCGTGTGTGGTGGTGAATATTGTGGTACCATTAACTGCAGCAAGAACCGCAAAGGAAATCCAGGAACATCGTTTTTTCTCATTCCAAAGGATCTTATAAAGTTGGTGCAAACAAATAGTTCATTTTATTATTTTGGCTTCAGAGCCACTTGTTGTATACATTTAATCTAACGTTAAGTAATTTTGTATGTCAGATGCAGGCAGTGGGTCAAAAATTGCCACCAGGAGGACTTGGATGGTAAAGATTCAACATATTGGCCAAAAACTGTTTACTTTGCACCAATCATTTTGAGGACAGCCAGTTTATGAATTTGGAAAAGAAAAGATTGATTTGGAATGCTGTACTAGGGTTTCTCAAGCAGGATCCCGGAAAATGCGGTGGGTTCCCGGGAAATTCCCAGTTTACTATATAATAATAATAATAATAATTTTTTTATTCCATTTCTCTTATACATCCTTTTAAACAAAAATTTTACAGCAGCTATAATAACAGAGAATATGGAATATAGGTACCCCAGAGGAATCCTGTTTTGGGGTTACCATCATATACATAAAACAAAATAGAGGGAAACCTGAATGGGGAACAATACGTTAAGATCATGAACAATGTCATGCTACCGTCCGGTAGCATCATGTTTCCTGAGGGATTCATTTTCTAGCAGGTAACATTCACATATTACCCAGACACCTGCCTATTAAACGTATATATTTCTCATTTTATTTTCATCTCCCCATTTTGTATCATAGTGATCGCTGCTCTCACTTCCAACTCCTCATTCCTTTGCTTCACCTACCCACAAATGAATCACCTAGGTAGCTTTTAAACCTTTCGTTCCTCATCTGTTTCTTTTCGTCATATCTGGTATGATATGAAATTATTTTAACAATTTTTTTTCGCCAATTTTTAGCAGAAAATGTCACGGTTTTACTGCATTTTTATCAATTTGGCAGCATGGTTTGATGCATTTTAGGTCTGACTTTTAATGAAATACTACAATTTTGTTCGCATAGGATAATTCACGGGTCCATACTTGCCGGTTGTCCAAGGCATGGTTCGAAGAAAAAAATATTCAACTATTGGATTGAACCCAATAGAAAACGTCTGGGCAGTGATGGCGATAGGGGTAAATGAAGCCGAAAGACCAAGAAACGCCACTCAGCTTTGGGAGGCGATAGAGGATGCCTGGGAGGGTATTACGGAAGGCTTATGCCATAAACTAATTTCCTCCATGCCGAGGAGGCTGGCATTAGTCATAGAGAAAGATGGAGGGTGGATTAAATATTAAAACAATAAATGGGTATTTATAAAAATAAATTTTTATAAATAACTTTTATTATACTCGTTACTTCAAATTTGGTGAAATTATCTGCATAAGTTACCTTTTACAGGTGGAGGCGGTGTTATATTCAATTAATCCGGATATCAAGGCTGAAGACATTTCTTGTCGTATACAAATCAACAAAGCGCAACATGAGTAATATCAAAGGTAAGTAATCGGTACTATTACACAATCATTATTGGCGTAAAGGTGCTTTCATTGCTTGTAATACGAGAGAGAGGGAGGGAGGGTGAGAGAGGGAAATGACTTTCAATACAATTAATGTTTCTGATGCCAATTTGATCTCCATAAATAGGTTGAACGATCGAATCTTTACTCCTGTTGATATTTCAATGGGCATTACACTAGTAAGGTTTTAAAGGAGAAATATGACTCTGATTCCCATTAAAAATTTACCCATATGAAAGCATTAAGCTGGTTGCCTAGGCCGAAGTAAGGGAGATAGCACAGCAAATGAACATACCGCGTGCAACAGTAGGCCGTCTACATAAAAGTTGGAAGACAGAATTATCTTTTGAATGTATCCATGCACGTTGATCATCCCAATAAAAGATTTGTTATCATGGTTGTTACCATTTTTAAAGGGATTAGCGTTTACGAAATTGCGGTAAGTGCAAATAAATGCTGTCGGGTTAATAGCGATCATGAGTCAGTGCCCGATTATTAAGTATCATTTGCACTTAGGATATTTTAAGGACCCTAGCACAGTTTTTATTTCAACATTCAGGTAACTTACCTCGAAAATACTGGTACACACATTGTTGATTGATTGCTACAGTAATTTTCAGTGAATATAATAACAATTTTTGATTCATTTTCCGTGAAAAAAATTACTTGAGCGTCACGATTCCGATTAATAACGCAATTTCCATAGCAGCGCCAATGCACCGCCGAGCATCTTTTGATGTTGCCACAATCAGGGATCAATATGTAGGCTAAAGTAATCCCTTGAAGTCATATCCATGCATGTGGATCATCCCAATAACAGACATGTTACCGTGGTTATAACCGTTTTTAAAGAGAGAGAATAAAAGTTACGAAATTACGTTATGTGCTAATAATGCGATCGTGATAATAGCGATCATGAGTCAATGCCCGATGTACATGGACGCCCGCTACCAGGAGCTGTCGGAATCGCTGCCGTCGTCGAGGAAGGGCGTCGGCCTTTGTTGCCGGGAATTCTCAGTGATCATGCGTACTTCTTCGTCCTCGTCCGTGTTGTACGGCGACTCGTGGTCCGAAAATGGCCAGCTTTCACCGCCTTTAGTGGGGTAGACGTATTCCCACGCCGGAAAGTTCAGCAGCGCGCCTAATTCCACGGTGGGTACCGACTCCCTGCAGATGCTGCAGTCCCTCGCGGGGCAAATGCGATGCGGAATAAAGTGAAGGCACAGCATACACGGGGCGCCGCGCACCCGCCCCCGACTGAGTTTGACGACCTCGTGTAGTACGGTTGATCTAATAAGGGGCAGCTGCGATATTACGTTACAGTCGTTGCATATCGGCACCGCCTTATTAGTGGTATAGTAATTATTCCCCCAACGGGGGAATACCTCTGCCTTGCGCTTCCTCATGGAAATTGCGCACACTTCTCGTACGCGCCACTTTGTACAAAGCCACAAAGGCATCTCGCGAGCTGCTCCGACCGAGGTTGTCATTGCTAATGAAGTTGCAAAGGCGTTATTTGCATATTGCGCTACTTAGTTAAGGGGGTACGCTGAGAAAGGATGTGAAAAAATGTTTTGTCGGGAGTGCGTGAATTTAACGCGCCTGGGAATAAGATACCCGTTGCTGCATACCGTGCACATCGGTAGCAGATGCATCCGGTGGAGCAAAGAGTCGCGAAGCTAATTAAGTGGAAGGGGACGGCTGCAATATGGTTCTGCTGCGAATGATACTTTATATTAGCGAGTCTCACGCTAGCAAATGCATCCGGCGTATTTACCCGGGGTGTGAGCTGCCGCCCGATAAGCGAGCGCTTGCGAATGTAAAGGAGCGTTTTAATTCGGTTTTGCTGGAAATAATACTTTATATCAGCGAGTCTCTCACTCTCGGAAATGCATCAGGCGTTTTTACCCGGGGTATGAGATGCCACCCGATAAGCGAGCGCTTGCGAATGCCACATACCGTGCACCGCGGTCGCAGACGCATCCGGTGGAGCAAGGAGTCTCGATGCTAATTAAGTGGAAGGGGACGGCTGCAATATGGTTTTGCCGCAAATGATACTTCATATCAGCGAGTCTCACACTCGGATCTTATGTGGAACATTCTCCGGTAAGCGATGGAATTGTCGTGCAAACAGGTGACGTAATTCTCGAACGATAGTGATCTATCGATCGTGACCTTGCTGACGCCCTTTGCCCTTTTTCTGACGCTCATCCCTTGCACTCGATACGAATACAACTTGCTCCTGAGCCCTACGAAATGAGTGATCACGTTACCGCGGCACTCGTCCTTCATTTTTCCGACGACCTTCTCGTTTTCGCGGAAAAAGGAAGGATGACTTTCAGGGTAGTTGGACGTGTCGTACCAAGTCCGGTTCTCGGTCATGTCCGCGTAAAAGTCGTCGCATTTAACGTCAAAAATAAACGAGTCCGTGTCCATGTATAGGAGCGATAGCCCTCTCCCGTATCTGATCTTTAGAGTGCCGTAGATTTGAAACCTTTGGGAAGTTTGTCTGCGGGATAAACGCCACGGAAATAAGGACGTGTATACGAATTGCTCTGTCGAGCGCGGGTTAATTGACTTGAATCCATACCCGGTTGAAAAAGGAATAAGACAGAAATATATTTTCCAATATATTTATTGTGAAACGTGCAAGCGATACAATTATTTTAACAAAAATATAATATTGTTTAAAAAAGTAGCAAATCACTAACTTTTTGAAACACAAAAAAAATATTTTTATATTTAGAAAATAACATAACACTATTATTTGCACACAGAATATATCACTGTTTGATCACAGCAAATAATACGTAAAATTATATAAACAAAAACATATCACAAGATGTTGGATATAGATTCACAACATAATCCATCATTTCACATTTCATAGTGAAAACGAAACAGTCTAATCGTATAAAGTATTACACCTGTATTCAGTTATGCTCATCCGCGGTGTCGATAGAGGAAGAATATTTCCCCTTCTCACGAGCGGGCAATGCGGGTTCCACCGAAAATGTTCTTTTTCAGGGACTTCCCAAGCTGACCATTGACCGATACCTACACCACAAACACTGCAGATCACGACATCGGAGACGCCTGAATAAAGAAACCCGGCCTGCACAAGGTCCTCCGGATTGATCGCGGACTTGGAAGGAAAACTTTGAAAAGAATGTCGGTGGAAATCTCTCGAGGGTATCAATTTCTCGCCGTTTTCCTGGAACCACAGGGCTAAGTTAAGAGAATTCTTACACGAACACTCGAAAGTTTCGCAAAGATGGCAAATATTGCCACAGACATCCACCGAAAAGTTCTTTAATTTTCGTAGCGATGGACACCCGAATATAGACAAATCCAGCACTTCTCTATATTTTAATATCTTGTTAAGGAATTTACACTTCTCCTGTCCCTTACTGAAGATGAAACCCCCTGCGGGAAGGGGGGCAGAATACTCCCGCAGCCCCTCTGCTGGTCGTAAGAGGCGACCAATGGGCGAGGAGACAACCTCGTAAAAAAACCCAAAGTTAACTCAGGGTAGTTTCCAAACAGCATGTGGGTCTGCAGTTTGAGGTTCAGCCATAACATCCGGCTATCGGCCCGCCCGCGTGTTTGCCGTGCGTGGAGACCCGTAAGGTGGGGAAGGGATGCCTGGTGGTTGAGCTCACAGGACTCCATCTGGGTTTCGGATGCTCAAGATGCGGTCCGTGAGCAACACACCACTTTGGCCTTGGACTCACTGTAAACGGGGCGTCTGGTGCTAGCCACACCCGGCGAATCGGCTTGCCGTTGCGTCTTTACGTTCCAGTCGGCGAGTGCGGAGGCTATGGAGGGCTGTGTAGGGGGGTCAAAGGTGCATGGGTTAGGAGGGCCCATGCAGTGGAGATCTTACCCGAAGCAGACAGCCTAGTCAGAGGTGCTATATCCTGCTGGTTAGCCCTGGCGACCGCATCAGTTTGTGATGCGGCGTCCCATTTGTGGCTCCGTGGTGGGTGGGGAGACCAGAGGACGATTCTTAAAAATCTCTTATGGCGGAGAACAAATTTCCTCCCCTAAAAAGATCCCGCCCAGACAAGGACGGGGGAAGAACCCATCTAGAAATGGATGGGGGAGATATAGTATGTAGGTGTACTAAATACCTTATAATGAAGCGCGTAACTGAAGGTGAGACCTTTCTCAAAGTGTCTCCCTTCGTGATATATAATGCTCTCTCGTCACATGTACCTGGGCCTCTTCACTCAGAGATGGGTCTCTACTCATACAGACAGCCAACGAGGTACAGAGTTTGAAAATACTGGGAATGACGATGTTGAAAGACATGCCAGTCTCGGTGGAGGCACACAAAAGCCTGAACACCTGCCAGGGGTTCATAACCAACTATGACCTTCTCTACATAGATATTGAGGAATGTAAGCGAGAGATGGCCCCGCAGGGGGTCATTGACTGCAAACGACTTACAATTAAGAGAAACGGTGAGGTCATCAATTCCACCTCGATGATACTCACCTTCTCCTTCGATAAGCTGCCGGAGATGGTCAGAGTTGGATATGAGGTCTGTCCAGTTCGACCATACATTCCGAGTCCTCTGCGATGCTTCCAGTGTCAAAAATTCAGGCACACTGCACAACGGTGCAAAGGTAAACCAACCTTTCCCCGGTGTAACCGGGAAAAACACGACGAGGAAGCATGCAAGGAGGCCAACACCGGGGGAAATGGACAGTTGCACCGAAAACAAGGGTGCAGTGAAGCGTAGAAAGTACACTGACGCCGGAAGGCAGGTGGAGCTTATGGGACATTTGCATTGTGATTTATTTAACCACGAGAAATTCTTACTCAATGGCGTGGAGATGCGTCTTAAACTCGTGAGATGAAAGAGTGGGTTCAACTTAATGTCCACGAAAGAATTGGAAGATGTTAAGATTAAAATAGTCGACGCTGCACTCTTAATCCACAAGGTGAGGATAAATCCTTCCGTTCTCATTGCTCATAGTCGGGCATTAGAAAAGGCAACTGCTAAATATCCTCTTACGCGCGTCGATATAAAATCTGTAACGATTTCAAAAGATGTGCAAAGTAAAACGCTCGATAATATTTTCTTAGGGCAACTCCCTAAACGCGTAATAGTAGGGTTCGTTACGAATTCGGCCTTTACAGGCGATATGACGAGAAATCCTTTCAATTTCCAAAATTTCGATTTAACTTTCTTATCGCTATATGTGGACGGATACCAAATTCCATCAAAACCTCTTCAACCCGATTTCTCCGGGTCTGGTCTGTTTTTACATGCATATCATACTCTCTTTTCGGGAACGGGAATTCATTTTCAAGACGATGGAAATGGAATTCCGAGAGAGGATTACTCTAAAGGATTCTTTCTCACGGCTTTTGATTTAACTCCCGATCTTGAGGCCAATTCGAGTCATTGGAGCCTTCAAAGACATGGGAGCTTGAGATTGGAAGTAAGATTTAAAAAGTCACTTGCTGAAACTGTAAACTGTCTCGTGTATGCAGAATTTAACAATATTCTCGAAATAGACAGACACCGCAACGTCGGAGTTGACTATAGTAGCTGAGATGCACGTTTAAGTCGAGGGAGAGACTGTGGGGGTGGGGGTGAAAAGGGTTTATAAGTGGCCGAGGTGCTGACCGTCGACAGTTCTCTCCCTGAGTCCTTTTCTCAACACATCATGTCCTGCATCGTTGATATACAGTGCTTCAGAAGTGGTGGGGGGTTCTTGGTGAAAGAACTATCAATTTGTGCTACGGAGACATCGCTAGTTAGAACATGGACTTTCAAGCCGCCGTTCCCTCAGAGCCAGTTAAATAATAGTGATTACAAACAGAACGAATGGCTCACTAAAAGCTTCCACGGGATAACGTGGGATGAGGGGGACACAGAATACGCCGATCTAATATTAATTCTTCTCATTCATACAAGAGATTTTTATTTCATCTTCAGTAGTAGTAGTTGTTTGTAAGGTGCTTCGACAGCTAAGGTCATTTCGCACCGTCTCAAATCAAAAAGTGTACCTTGCAGGTTAAAATGAATAAATACACGTTTAAAAAAAAGGTCCACAAGAATAAATAGGATAAAATAGATTAATAAAATTGCAAGATAAATATATAATAAAGGCATAAGCTAAAAAATGGGCAAAAGTCTATTCAAAGAGTGCTTAAAAGATTTGTTAACCTTAGGAATTTTAAAATAATGTCCATTTTAAGAGGATCGTCTGTTAGAAGTTCAGAGAGAGTGCCTCTCATATTTAGAAGTTGACGGATTCCTCTATATAACCGTCGGTTAACCATTCTCTCTAAGAGTTTGCATAAGCAACTCGTTAGAGAAATGGGAGGATAGCTGCTTGGTAAGGACCGATCCTTTCCCTGTTTTGGGATGGGTATAATCAGGGATTCCCGCCACTCATCGGGAAAAAGCCTTTCCTCCCAAAGTTGGTTGAAGGTCATCAGAAGCTCCCCCTTTGCCTTGTCAGGCAGGTGTCTTAAAAAGGTGTTGTGTACCTCATCAACACCTGGTGAGGTATCTTTGGACTCCCTTATTGCAGACTCCAATTCCCAGAGAGAAAAAGGATCATTGTAGTGATCCCTTTTACTCCCTGGCTTGAAGTCTAGAAACCTCCTTTCCATTTCACTTTTTATTACCTGAAATGAGCCTGAGTATTTCTTTGTACTACTCATTTCAGCGTAATACTTTCCCATTATGTCTGGAATCTCGTCAGTGGATTTTACTAATTTCCCATTGTAATTTATTGCACTGATGTATGATGTTTCATGGGTGCCCGAGATTCTTCTGATCTTATTCCAGACTTGTTTGATGGGTGTGCGGTGGTTTATGGATGACACATAGGTCATCCAGGATTCCCTTTTGGCATCCTTTATCACCTGTCGAGCCTTTGCCCTCAGTCGCCGAAAAGCTGCCAGATTTGTTGCAGTGGGATGCTTATTAAAAATACGCAGTGCCGTTTCCTTCTTTTTACAGCTGTTTTGCATTCATCATTCCACCATGGAACTGGTGGACGATGCGGCTTTCCTGATGATTTCGGGATGCACCTTTCTGCAGCAGTTATGCTGGTGTTTGTAAAACACTTTGTATTCTGTACTGCATTGCGACTGGCATCAAAATTAAAATTCACTTCACTTTTAAAATCCGTCCAGCTAGCTTTTCGTAAAATCCATTTACGTGGATAGCGAAAGCTATTAACTGGACCTCTCTTCCTGATTAAAATGGGGAAGTGATCGTTCCGCAAAGATCTAAGTGGACGGACATTGAAAACAGTGGCGCTATTACAGTTGTGGAAATAAAAAGGTCGATGGAGGAGTATTCTCCATTAAAAGCATTAAAACGTGTTTTTTCACGGTCGTTTAATAAAATCAGATTAAAATCATCTAAAAATTTTTGCAAGAGACGCCCTCTACCATTATTGTCGGCCATCGTGTCTCCCCAGAGGGTGTTATGGGCATTAAAATCCCCTAACAACACGAATGGCCTAGGTAGCTGACTGACTAGATCTTCTAGGTTGGTCCGAGTTACGGGTGTCCCTTCCGGGAGGTATAAATTACAAAAAGTAATTTCCTGCGGGGTGGCAATGGTAAGTGCTATTGCTTGGAAGGGCGACTGCAGATTCACCTGGGAGGTGTAAAGGGCCTCCCTGATGGCTACAGCCACTCCCCTTTGAGCCCTATTGCCACTTAGGTCGTCCTTTCGGAAGACCTTAAAACCCTTTAATTTAATCTTATCGTTTGCTTTAAAATGCGTCCCTTGCAAAACATACACGCGGGGTTGAGATCAGATATAAGGATCTCTAACTCTTCCCTGTGAGTGTAAAAACCGTTACAGTTCCACTGCATAGCTAAAAACATGGTTAAAAGGTCAATAAATAAATAACTAAATAACGATTAAAATATCTCTGCTAAAAATTTTTAAAATGTCCGTCTCTTGGGAAGCTTATCATTTTAACTTCCCCTTTCCCCCTTTCTTCCGGAGAGTAGTGTGGGATGTATCCCACTCACCCTCGGAAAACGTGTCCTCCTCCATCCTTTCTTCAGTTCCTGGAGGAGGTTTGCGGGAGGGACCAGGTGACGGAGTCTTGTCTGGTCTCCTTCCAGCTTTTTTATTTGGTGACCCAGTTTGTATCTGGGTCACAACAGGGGCATTGCCATTGGGCCCCTTCTTTGGTGTACCTGTTTTAGACATTTTAACCACGTCTATTTCCTTATTTTTTGTCTCTTTTGTTTTTTCTTTATTTCTCGTTTTCTCTGTACTTTGGACTGGTGGGTCATCAGTCTGGGTGGCAATGGTACTCTTTCTCACTGGGGTTGCTGCCAAAGATGCGAAAGACTTTTAGAAGACTGGAGCGACGAGTGCCATGTACTTCTTCCGAGCCTCGAAATACGGCAGTTTCTCAATCGTCCTAATCTCCATAACCTTCTTCTCCTCTTTCAATTTTGCACAGTCCCGGGAGAAAGCCGGGTGCGTGCCTTCGCAGTTCACACATGGCAAGGCCTCCTTGCATGCTTCCTCGTCGTGTTTTTCCCGGTTACACCGGGGACAGGTTGGTTTACCTTTGCACCGTTGTGCAGTGTGCCCGAATTTTTGACACTGGAAGCATCGCAGAGGACTTGGAATGTATGGTCGAACTGGACAGACCTCATATCCAACTCTGACCATCTCCGGCAGCTTATCGAGGGAGAAGGTGAGTATCATCGAGGTGGAATTGATGACCTCACCGTTTCTCTTAATTGTAAGTCGTTTGCAGTCAATGACCCCCTGCGGGGCCATCTCTCGCTTACATTCCTCAATATCTACGTAGAGAAGGTCATAGTTGGTTATGACCCCCCTGCAGGTGTTCAGCCTTTTGTGTGCCTCCACCGAGACTGGCATGTCTTTCAACATCGTCATTCCCAGTATTTTCAAACTCTGTACCTCGTTGGATGTCTGTATGAGTAGAGACCCATCTCTGAGTGAAGAGGCCCAGGTACATGTGACGAGAGAGCATTATATATCACGAAGGGAGACACTTTGAGAAAGGTCTCACCTTCAGTTACGCGCTTCATTATAAGGTATTTAGTACACCTACATACTATATCTCCCCCATCCATTTCTAGATGGGTTCTTCCCCCGTCCTTGTCTGGGCGGGATCTTTTTAGGGGAGGAAATTTGTTCTCTGCCATAAGAGATTTTTAAGATTCGTCCTCTGGTCTCCCCACCCACCACGGAGCCACAAATGGGACGCCGCATCACAAACTGATGCGGTCGCCAGGGCTAACCAGCAGGATATAGCACCTCTGACTAGGCTGTCTGCTTCGGGTAAGATCTCCACTGCATGGGCCCTCCTAACCCATGCACCTTTGACCCCCCTACACAGACCTCCATAGCCTCCGCACTCGCCGACCGGAACGTAAAGACGCAACGGCAAGCCGATTCGCCGGGTGTGGCTAGCACCCGACGTCCCGTTTACAGTGAGTCCAAGGCCAAAGTGGTGTGTTGCTCACGGACCGCATCTTGAGCATCCGAAACCTGTGAGCTCAACGACCAGGCATCCCTTCCCCACCTTACGGGTCTCCACGCACGGCAAACACGCGGGCGGGCCGATAGCCGGATGTTATGGCTGAACCACAAACAGCAGACCCACATGCTGTTTGGAAACTACCCTGAGTTAACTTTGGGTTTTTTTACGAGGTTGTCTCCTCGCCCATTGGTCGCCTCTTACGACCAGCAGAGGGGCTGCAGGAGTATTCTACCCCCCTTCCCGCAGGGGGAAGCAATCCTTGGAATACTGCTGTTATCTGGCTACATGCCCCTACCAAATAGACACTTGTACTGGAGTGCATCGCCAGACACACAATATTCCTGTGAGTGATTCAATGCGAGGAAATACATTTGATGACATCATGAGGCACATTCATTTGGCAGACACTACAAAAATTGACAATGACAGATACTATAAAGTTCGTCCCCTATTCAATATGCACAATGAAGCTTTCAAGGCCATTGATATTCCAGAATTCTTAAGTGTTGATGAGACCGTTGTTCCATATTATGGCACAAAACAATTCATTCGAGGAAAGCATATTCGTTTTGGCTACAAGCTGTGGTGGCTCTGTACGACTGATGGATTTATTCTTGACGCTGAGCCCTATTGTGGAAGCAGCACTTTGCTTGAAAATTCAGGATATGGTCAAGGGTATGATGTTGTCACTAGGCTGATAGAAAAATCAAATATTAGAGCAGGATCCCATGTTGTATTTGATAACCGCTTTACTTCAAGACACCACCTTTCTGACTTGTCAAAGAAGGGCATTGCTGCAACTGGAACCAGGATAAAAAACTTCTGACAAGGCAGGTCCTTTGACTAACGCCAAAAGATGGAGCTCCAAAGAAAGGAAAGTCATACTGGTGCCACAGCCTAAGCCAATTCGTGTGTACAACACAAATATGGGAGGTGTGGATGCTAATGATCAATAAGTAGATACATATTGAATCCGCATCATGTCAAAAAAAATGGTGGTGGTCTTTGCTTGTATAGGGACTAAATGCAGTGAATGTATGGCGACTTTTTCGTTCTCTTGGAAATGATATTTCCCTTCTGCAATTTCAGCAGCAAAATTGTGAACAGATACTGACTCAATATGGAACAGAAAGATGGAACAGTGGACCAAGGATACAGATCTCAGGTAGCACTTTTGATGCAGTATGTTTCGATGGCAATGCACATTGGATAATACGTAGTGAACAGCCAAATACAAGGTGCAAGCACTGTAAAGGCACAACAACTTATAAATGTGAGAAATTCAACAGACCCCTACATCCTGAGTGTCACAAACCATATCATACTCAGTAAAAAAAAAATAAGATTCACAAATAATCAAATAAGAAGTTCAATTATTATGTTTTCATATGTATTTTTGCCATATCCATGTATTTGAATAGATAGCTCAGAATTGTTAAAGTTATTTTTAAACACCTCATTGTAATGATTACTCATTTATAAATGTGAAAGAGATTGCTGTATTTTTCCAGTTTTAAATAAATGACATTTAGAAAAACAACAAAAAAGTGATACTGTTTATTCCCATTGGCAGGTAATCCTGCCATGTGAAAAAACATACTTACCTTAAAGTTTTGTTAAAAATATTTTCTTTTCCACATATCCTAGGTCAAAAGTAGTAACATACATGAAAAACATCACAATTCTTCAGAAAAAACGTTTCGGGAAGTAACCAACTTCTATTGAAGCAGAACGTGCATTTTCTGCGGCAGGTCTCTTTATTACAAAATTACACACAAATCTAATTGTGATTCTAGCGTGAATAATTTGTTTTTTTAAATTATTTTATTAACAATAAAGAATAATTTATGGGTATGAGATATTGTTTTAAATACATTAATATTTTTCCATAAAATTACCATGTTTCTATAATTTGTAAAGGGCTTTTACTTTTTGAAATTTTATAAGAAAAATTTTATTATATACTTATTATTCACTTCTTGTAAACATTTTTTATTCGGTTTGTGTGTTATACCAAGTTTATAATAAATAAATATAAATGTTTACAAATATTTAATTTATTCCTTCTTTTCTTGTTAGTATGTTTACAAAAACTGAATCATGGGAAATTCCCGGGATTCGAGTGAATCAATCTCGGCATCCTGGGATTGAAAAAAACCCGGGAAATGTTAACCCCTATGCTGTACCAACGATTTTCAATGTACCCAACAAACCACTAACCATTTCTACGAAATGGAACCTGCCACAAATTAAACCGATTTCTTCTAAGAAGAAAATAAAGGGTTGGTGATGATAACTTTTTGATTTTCTGACTGAACCTTTACACACATTTCCGAATTCATTCTATCGCTTGCAAGAAATAATAATGATTTTTTTTATTTACTCCTTAACTAGTTCCATATTCTCATTTACAGTATCTTCATATATGATGCAAGAAATGTGTGACTCTGAAGAGAGTGTAAAGGATCAACCAGATTTCCATGATCGGGAAGATGTGATTGCAAAGTTGGAGCAGGAAAATAAAGAACTGAGAAAGGCACTGAAGAGTTCAATGGATGAGATCCGTAGATTGAGAAATAAGTTCATTGTATTTAAAATTAAAAACAGGCAACCAGTTACTCAGAAGCGAATTATACACAAGGACATGCTGAGTGACAGGAAGAGGTTAAAGGTATTACTTCAAAGTATTTGAAAACTACAGCTTTAGAGTTCATGTTGAGTCAATTTTGCAGTGAAAAATCTCAATGGTCTAAGGAGTCTAAGGGCCGTATTTATAATTGTCCCCCAGCAGTCCCCCAGTCGTGGGGGTCCCCTTAGTCAAAAACCGTATTTATAGTCGCTAGGGGTGCCCTAGGGGTTACCCCAGGGACTCCTAAGCTGGGTATCAGCTAAGCTTAACCCAGCAATCCCCTTGCGACGTAATACGTGAAGCGGCGAAAATTCGTACTATAATAACAATTGCACAACATCCTCCGTCCACGTTTGACGTGTTCGGATTCGTTCCGATTCGGTTGATTGCATTGTGCTCTCTCTCGAGATCGGCAAATATTTCATCGTTTATTTCCAATTCCATTCATACCTGTCATTTACCATCACATTCCAATTTTCACCAGTCATTATTACACCAATTCCTTTTTAATAAAGTCACCTTAAACCTTATCCTTTCCCTCTGTAATCACTTCAGTGAAAACATACCCTCATTATCCTTTCCCTCTGTAATCACTTCGGAGAATACACACCCTCATTCCTCTCCTTATACCCTAAAGTGAGATCTCTTTGGCGAGAATGGACAACTTCGCCGAGTTTGTTCTTCGGCTGGAAAGAGTGGCTGGTCGCAATGCCAGATTGCAGAGGCGATAAATTCGCGATGCACAAAACCCGTTCGATTTCTTTCAGGACAATAAGTTTCTGCAGCGATACCGTTTCCCGAAGGAAGTCATGAGGGGGCGGTTGCTGGAAATTGTGCAACCTCACCTGATGAGGAACTCTGAATGAGGGCTACCGATACTGCCGGTCATGAAGCTGCTAATAGCATTGAGATTTTATGCCACTAGCAGTTATCAAGTAAGTAATGTTGCTCTGTCAACGTCGTCAGTATTACTTAAACCATGGTCAGAAATCTTTCTTGATAGTAGCATAGCTGTGGCACTTAAACATATGTACATTTTCTGTATCAACCATTTAGGTCGTATGTGGTGACCTGCATGGCGTGAGCCAATCGAGTGTCTCCGTAATCGTTAAGGATGTTTGGAAGATATTTGACCATCGTCTACCAGAGTTTGTAAGGATGCCCACCACTGCAGCTCAAGTTGCTGAAATTACACTTCAATTTCATGAAATTGCTGGCTTCCCTGGGGTTCTAGGTCCAATAGATGGAACCCATGTAATGATAGAAAACCCTGGAGGGCCCAATGCAGAGGTTTACCGCAATAGAAAAGGTTATTTTTATATTAATGTACAGGTATGTCCATGGAACATCGATTGAGCATTGAATGCAGGATTGATGAAATTTTCTCACCAAGCATATGCATTAAAAAACATTTCTCTTAAATTCCCATATTTTTTAGGTAATTGCAAACCCATCCTTACAAATTATGGATATTGTTGTCAGGAGACCTGGATCATGCTATGTTGCTCGTGTATTTGACAATTCGAGCATTAGAGCAAGACTGGAAGTAGGCCATGTCAATGGCTTATTGATTGGAGACAGTGGTTATCCCTGTAGGGAGTACCTTTTCACTCCCATCTTAAGACCAGCCAGCAGAGCCGAAGAGCAATATAATAGAAGTCACGTAAGGACAAGGAATGTTGTGGAAAGAGCATTTGGGGTATAGAAGCAGCGATTTCCTTGCCTTAGGAGAGGACTGGGAAACTCATTAAAGACATAAGCATCAAACAAAGATTACACTTATGCTTTCAATACTTTATCACATGCAGCTGGTCCCCAGAACTTCTGTTGAAATGCATTTCCGAAGTTAATCATGACTGACGACAGCAGAGCTGAGAGAGCTGCTTTACCGAAGGTTTTTCCACACTCCCAGCTCCTCTGTCATTTTCATATATGCCAGGCTGCTTGGAGGTGGTTGTGGGATACTTCAAAAAAATTTCAAATAAACACAGAAAGCACCTAATGAACATATTTAGAGATGTTATATGCTGACAATGAAATTAATTTTGATGAACTGTATCAAAAGTTCCTTAAAGATAAACTTGTACAGAAATATGAAAATCTGAAATCCTACAACGAAGGACTGGTCGCTCGAAGAATGTCGTGCTTTTAATTTGTGTGCTTTAATCGAGTTTGTGTCAAACGTTTTGGAGTTATACCACGTACGCCGACTATTGAATTTTGCCCATAATAGAGAGACCGCATGAAATACAATATAAGCAATTGCTGCAAATTAGCGCTAATCTCTTTGTAAAAAACTATGAGGAAAACGAAAATATTTTTTGTTTCATCTGCAGATGATGCTAACTTTTTTTATACCATCGACAAACTTGATGAAACCTGAGATTGTGTAAGAGAACAAGATGGTCGATTCTGTAAGCATCTGTTAGCTGTCCGTGAGAAAAGAAATTTGCATTTTGCTTACAATCCTCACTTGAATGATTCTGATCGAGCCTTGCTGGTTTATCTTGCTTTTGGAAAATGCGATAAACCAGAATTTTATGAATCAATGCATTTAGACATCGACGACACAGCCTGTGGAACCTAATCCTGTAGCTTCAGTACCAAATCAATTTCACAACTGGATAAGCACAGAAACACAAGACTAAGTCTCTGCAAAAACACATAAAACAACAGCTGAGTGCCTGAAAGAAATTGATATATACAAGAATCATTGCTTGCGAATTTGGGAGTTGTTACAAAAAAACCCAAGCTCATATTTAATAAAGAATTTAAAATCACTTAATGCCATCTTTGGTCAAGTAACAACCACTGATAAATTTTGTGAAGTCCTCTGCCAAGCACATATCAGTAAGAGGTGCTTCTCCTCTCGCACAAACGTGCAGCCAACATCAATTTCTCGTCGCGCTGATCACAATATTCGAGCTGGAAAATGTCGCATTCCATCAGGACAGTTGTCTCGAGAGGAATGTAAACTTGTTCCATCCAAAAAGAGGAAGCGAAATCTTTGTGCAAATATAGAGGCCAATGTGCCCAATGTTAAGTGTCATGGCAAGAACCACTAAAAAGCAACTTTCGTGGCAGTTATTCGTAGAGCTTTCGAGTGAATACGTATAGCAGTTTTCCTTCTGTTTGTGCTCCCTAGCATTTTTATTATACCGTTGTTTTTGTTATATTCTGTTATATTGTTATATTCTGTTATTTTGTTATATTCTCTTATATTGTTATATTCTGTTATATTGTTATATTCTGTTATATTGTTATATTCTGTTATATTGTGTTACATTTTTATTGCATACGTTTTGTTATTTTGTAATTTTATATCACTTTACTTATCCCTAATGGAGCGCGAGGAGTATTCCGATAGTGACACTGACGCTGAGGAGATTTCCATTGAGGAATCTGGATCGGAATCAAGTGTGTCCGAGGAATATTTAAGTTTTGATGCCGAGTACGCAGTGAATCCATCGCAGGATAATCGATGGCATGAAGTGAACACATCAGGTCGTCCTCCTCCTGCTCCAGAAAGATTTCCTTTTGAAGCTGAATCTTCACTGAATTTTGAAGTTGATCCAGGAGGAGGTATTTTACAGTTTTTTAAACTATTTTTTGATGAAGAGCTCGTTGCTTCTATAGCTAATGAAACGAACAGATATGCAACTCAGTCTCTCAACGCCAGGCCATCAAGTTCAAGTACTGCTGTACGTCAGTGGCACCACACCACTGGAGCTGAAATTCGTGTTTTTCTTGCGATAGTGATGTTGCAAAGCATCGATCACAAACCTGACCAAGAGATGTATTGGTCAACAAGACCTGTGTTCTTTGCTCCATTCTTTGGACAGACAATGTCCTACAGGAGATTTGTTAAAATATGGCAGTTTTTGCATTTCAGCGATAACGAAACCTACGATGCAGAAAATCATCCTAATCCTAAATTAAATAAAATATGGCCAGTCTTTCAGAGCTTAGAGGTGAAGTTCCGAAAATTTTACACACCTTAGAGAGACATCAGGATTGACGAAAGCCTTTTGTTATTCAAAGGAAGACTGGGATGGCGACATGCTTTGTGAGGCAAAAAGTGGGTATATGTGGTCGAGTGTAATTTACACGAGGAAAGGGACTATTCTCGACAGGGAATTCCGAAATCTGCCGATGACGTCACAGGTGGTTATGACTCTAGCAAAGCCCTTGCTAGACAAAGGTTATTGCCTAACAGACAATTTTTATACTTCGCCGCAAATGGCTGAGTTATTGGTTTCACGGTCAACACCTTTATGGAACAGTGCACCTAAATTGAAAAGAAATGTCCGTTGGCCTAAGGGAGAAACCACTAAGAAAAGAAGAAATAGTGGCATATCGTAGGGGGAAAGTAATTGTGCTTCAATGGAGGGACGTGGGAGACGTAACGGTTCTCTCTACCGTCCACAATCAAGAAATGGTGACGGTGGAAGGAAAGAGTGGCAATATGCAAAAAAATCCAATGCTGTCATTGATTATAATGACACAATGGGAGGGGTAGACAGAGTGGACCAGCACCTTGCAGATTATCCCATTCCATGGAAGAGTGGGAAAAAATATTGTAAGAAAATTTTTTTCCACCTTCTAGACATAGCAGTATGGAATTCATTTGTACTCTATAAGAAGACTGGAGGAGAGCATGATCATTTGGAATATAGAACTCAGCTGACTGAAAAGACAATCGAGTTTTATAACCCTAGCATCACCTCCCCTAGGGCTGGACGACCACCGTCGATGTCGCATCCTCTACGCCTTTCTGGAAGGCATTTTCCCAAATACATACCACCCACTGAGAAGATGACGAACCCCACTAAGCAGTGTGCATTGTGTGGACGAAAGCGAGACACACAGGGAAAGCAGATTAGGAAAGAGAGCAGATTCAACTGCCCGACGTGTAATGTTCCGTTATGCTTGGTTCTGTGTTTTAGAATTTATCATACAAGTCTAAATATTTGAGATGTTATATATTTTGTATATATTTTATTTGTTACATATGTGTATTAGTTATAAGTTTAATATTTAGTAGTTTTTTACTTACTGTTAGTTATTTTTTATTGTAATTTATTTTATTGTTTCATGTTCATCACGAGTAGATATGTAATTTTTACTATATACGTATTTTTTTATTGCATAAAAGTGTTTTATATATTATATAAGTACATATCATACATAATTTATTCTTAACTTTCTAGTTACTGCAAAAGAAATGTTAGTTTTGAAACATAAATCGAGTTCAAAAACTTCGTATTTATCATAATATGAAAATTTTTAAGTTAAATAATATTTTTAATAAAATATATTGTTAAAAAAATATATTGTTAAAAAATGAATGCATTTCTTTAATTGTATGTGATTTTTCCGACACTGAAATAAAAAAATGACTTTTTTAGATCCTAAAGTATTAAAAAAATCGTCAGGGAAGCGGTTAATATAAATAGTATGAGCTGAAGAATAACTTTTAAATGCAAAGTTGGCACCTCTGCACTGACTTACATGTTTTTCTCTTCTGGGTATTTTAGGGTAAAAACAACCCCTAAAATTAATAATTATAAATTTTATATTTTTTATCATCGTATGCTACTAATAACTCACATTCATGCAAAATTTCATCGATGTAGAACATCTAGAAATGTATTTAGTTATAGATAATTGTTTAAATTTTCAATTTTTATCAGCAACAATTACACACTGCATTGAAAATTTTTATAGTAGTAGTAAGTGGATTTCAAAAGTGCGTCGACAGCTAAGGTCATTTTGCACCATCAAATTCTATAAGATATAAAATTAATAGATTATAATAGATAATTAAATACAAAGAAAAGACGTTAAAATAAATAAGATAATAAGTTAGCTAAAAACCGTAAAAGAATAAAGACCTTTCTTTTTTTAAAAAGGAAGATAATGTTCATAGGGCATTTAAAAGTTTCGTTACCCTTAGGAATTCCAAAATACTGTCAATTTTTCAAGGATCATCGGCAAAGATTTCTGAGAGATTGCCCCTAATGTTTAAAATTTGGCGAGTATCTCCATATTTAACACATTCTATCAGTAGGTGAGTTACAGTTACCGGGCATTTGCATGTATGGCATATAGGAGGTTCTCTTTCCCAGGTAAATAGGAATGAGTGTGTCAAAGCGCAGTGGGCAATTCTAAGTCGGGTGATTGCGACTTCTTCCCAGCGATTGTTTCGTACCGAGGACAGCCACGGGGCAACACTTGTTTTGATAGCTCTCAGTTTGTTGTTTGCAACTGCCTCCCAGGACCTTTGCCATTTTTCAAGCAGCTTTTTCTTAAAATGCATCTTTTACCATCAGCCGCGATAGTAGGCTATCGATTTTCTGTACCGCGGGATGGCTGTGGTACGGATCTAGGATGGCTTTCAGTGCACCCATCGAGTCCGAACAGATGACATATTTTGCACTCAGGAGCAATGCCCTCTGCACTGCGACAAGTTCAGCTGTAAAAATGCTGCAGAGGAGATTTAACTTAAAAGCATGAGTGCCATGTCGAGAAGATGTGTACGCACATGAACATCCAATATCCGATTTTGAGCCACCTGTGTAGATGGGGATATAGCTGATATATTTCATTAGCATTTCCTGATGCTTAATTTTGTAAAATAGTGGGTTTGTTTCTGATTTCAAATGACTAGATAGATCAGTCAGGATCCTTATTTCCGGCACCTGCCAGGGTGGAAGACTATGGAAGACTTGAGAATTGACTTCAGGGAGTCGGAGGTTTTCGTAGTCGATAAAATTGTTAAAACGAATACCTAAGGGTAAAGTTGCTCGGAGTCGTCTGCTAAAAAGTTCTTTAAAACGTGGTCTAAAAATCAAGTTGTATCACGGGTGGGTTTTTAACCCTACAATTTTTTATACATATGTGCACATTAAAAACATTCTACGTGTTTCTAAGGGCACCTCTCCTGCATCGCAGTGAATACTGGGAACAAGGTTGGTTCGATAGGCACCAGTAGCCAGCCTTAGAGCGGAGTTGTGCACAGATGTCAAAGGGCGCAGATATGATGACCGTGATGACGCATATATATAAAGGATCCATAGTCCATTTTAGACCTTACCAATGCTCGCGAATTCTAGAACCAATTTGACGGCAGCAGTTACATTGTATGTGTGAGTGAGTCCAATTGTCAGCTGACCAATACATGTTGGTATGTGTTAGGGAATAGTTTCCACAGTCACATTGTATAACTTGTATACAGTCGCATGTTCAGATTCGTAGCAATCGCATGTGTCTTTCATTAGTGTGATATTGCTCAAGTTCATATTGGAATGTCTTTAAAAAAAAGCTGAAAACCCCTCCAGTAGTATTATGAAGTGTAAACATAAATCTCTTTCTATTGAACAGAAAGTAGATTTATTAAGAAAACTTGAAAAAGGTGCTTCAGTTAAGAGACTTTGTGAAGAATATAGCGTAGGCAGTTCTACTGTGTATGACTTGAAGAAATAAAAAGCGTACTCCGCTTCGAGTATTATCGATGATTATTCTTTCGGGGGTAGGCGCGTAATGGAGAGTTCTTCTTGGTAAACGTTTCTTCTCATCGAAATTGTGCGCAATATCCAACAATGGAACGCGGTAGCGGGGTTCATCCAGAAAAATGAAATCGTAGAAAGACTCATATCTACCGTGCGGTATAGCAATC
Organism: Uropetala carovei; assembly: GCA_036926305.1. NCBI lineage: Eukaryota > Metazoa > Arthropoda > Insecta > Odonata > Petaluridae > Uropetala > Uropetala carovei. The sequence goes on along the minus strand of JAXCHB010000063.1, from coordinate 3,264,492 downwards.
TTGGTATATCCGATAGGGAGCAATAACTCTATCTCTGGGTGGGGGCGGGTCAAATTCCGTGATGCATGTCTGCGAACGCTCCTACTCCCCTCAGCTCTCTCGGAGGATATCTCGGGGAACAAGATTTCGGCCAAGCCCACCTCCCAAACGCTCTCGAGCTGAATCGCACGCAGTAATTTATTGTGGAAATGAGCGATGGTGTTGTCCAAGAAAGTGAGAAGCGAGGCATCGCTAACCAGGGTGACGTAAAATTCCGACATGTTCCGAGGAGGTCGGAGCGGTAAGTGAACAGATATCGAGTGGTACGGCATGTTTTAATTTTGTTCGCAACGTGCACACCTCGGAGGCTTTCAACCACGTGCTGAAATCGTCATCGTAACCCCTCCATTTGACGAAATATTCCAAGTCCTTCCCTTTACCCTGCCTCTTCAGTATTCGATCGATTTTAAACTCGTCCGGAAGTTTCGCCTTTATAAGTTCCGGTTCGTAGAACAATCCCCGTATCAGTTTCCCGTTCAGATCCTCCAGACGATACGTGAAGACTAAATTATCCATTTTCGCCAATTCGACTTTGAATATTTCGTCTGTGAAATTTTGTGTGTATCCCTTTGCGAAAAACATTCTTTCTTTGCTCATTCTTACTCGATCCCTCACCTCAAACTTGGGAAGCGAACGCTTCTTCTTCTTCTACTGGAGGGATAAGCGCTTCGCGACTCAAAAGGCATTGGAAATTGATACGAGCGAAGGTTCCATGCCCATGGAAGAGTGCACGGTACCGTTGTACGAATCCACTAGTTTCTGCAGTCAAGTGAAGGATCACGATCACCTTTCGGGGAAATTTAGGGGTGCGGCTCATGCGACCTGCAACGTCAATTTCCAAATTCTAAAGTTTCTCCCCGTCATCATCCACAACCTTTCGAATTACGACACGCATCTCATCGTTCCCCACCTAGGGTACGATGAGATGGACCTCCAACGTCAATTTCCAAATTCCAAAGTTTCTCCCCGTCATTATCCACAACCTTTCAAATTACGACGCGCATCTCATCGTTCCCCAACTAGGGTACGACGAGATGGAGATACGTTGCATTCCAAATTCAGAGGAAAGGTACATATCCTTTTCTAAGTACGTGGACGAAAGATTTTCGATTCGGTACCTCGACAGCTTCAGGTTCATGAGCGCATCCCTATCAGGATTGGCCAACGCCCTACCTCGCCAGAAATTCGTTTTGACGTCCCGCATTTTCGGACGGAGGTTGGATCTAGTCACACCCAAAGGCGTTTTCCCCTAGGAATAAGTAACTGTTGCCTGGTGTTGATGGCACGCTGGCACGCTTTCGAATACGAATGCTCCGACGAAGGATTACATGCGGAAAACTTTGGAACAATGCACTCAAAATCCGAGTACACCGCGTACGGGACCCGTCCGGTATGGGAAAAATTTCTGAAACGCATCCACTTGTCTTCGTCCGCGGGGACTTCTGGCTCTGCTTATTATCAGATGTTTGTATAAGCAGTGTACCATCCTGCAGTTTCTTTACAGACTAACTTTCCTGGTACCGAACCTGACAAAACCTTGTGAATTAGGAAGGGAGACACCTTCGTCAGGGTCTCTCCTTCCTTAGATTAAATATTTCCGGCAACCACCGGCAGCTGAGTCTCCCACACCCATTTCTGGACGGGATCTTTTTGAAGGAGAAGTTGTTGTGGCTGTGAAAAGAGCCATAATAAGATATGAATTTTCGTCCTCTGGTCTCCCCACCCACCACGGAGCCACTAATGGGACGCTGCACCACAAACTGATGCACACGCCAGGGCTAACCAGAAGGATATAGCGCCTCCGACTTGGTTGTCTGCTTCGGGTAAGATCTCCAGCACATGGGCTAGCCAAACCCATGCACCTTCGACCCCCCCTATACAGACCCCCATAGCCTCCGCACTTGCCGACCGGAACGTCAAGCCGATTCATCGGGTGTGGGTAGCACCTGACATCCCGTTTACAGTGAGTCCGAGGCCGAAGTGTTGTGATGCTCACAGATCGCATCTTGAGCATCCGAAACCCAGATGAAGTCCAGAGAGCTCAACCACCAGGCATTCCTTCCCCACCTTATGGGTCTCCACGCAGGGCAAACGCAGGCAGGCCGATAGCCGGATGTTATGGCTGAACCACAAACAGCAGACCCACATGCTGCTTGGAAACTATCCTGAGTTGACTGTGGGTTTTTACGAGGTTGTCTCCTCGCCCATTGGTCGCTTCTTACGACCAGCAGAGGGGCTGCGGGAGTATTCTACCCTCCTTCCCGCAGGGGGGAGAACTGATGGAGTTAAAGGAAAAGTTAACAGAATTAGAGAAGGAAAATGAAACCCTTAAAGCACAGATTCTAAGAGGTATGTTTGAACCATTGCTTGAATGTATTGCTGTAACATGACATTATATGTTCCTGAACTCCTTCAACGTGTGAAGGCTGTTGTAAAAGACCCAGCAATGAGAAGTCATCTTAAGTAAGTATATTTCATTGTCACATTGAATTTTAATGATAATTTCTCAAATGTATTGGGTTTTAGTCAATCCATGAGCATTTTACATTAATTCTTGATGTTATTTTATTATTATAGATTGAGCTATCCCCAGGATCAGGGATTTATGTTTCAAACTATGTATGGGTGCAGGCCAGTTGTTTGAAGAATGCTTCTGGCTTTATGAGGACATTACTAGTACACCTGTTCCCAACAGAGGTGCTTGCAGAAAGCAATTACCGTGGTGGCAAGAGTAAGAGGGCTGATTCTGGTGGGGTTCACCGCGAGAAACTTGATGACAAGAAGATTGAAGCTCTTCTAAGTAAGTAAATACTGCTGGTACTTTTCATGGTACATTTGATTAATCTATTATGTGGCCCTCTTATGTCCCATTGTAATAAGTTTTTATAGGTGGCTTCTAAATAGTTTTGCACTTCCTTCGTTGTTATGGTGACTCTACCCAAACTCTTTTAAATTTTCATTTCTAATTTTTCTTTGTAAGGAGTAGAGAGAGGATGGTAACTCACAAATTCAGTTCATAATCTACTTAATATTATTGGTTAAACCATCTTCAGAATTATTAACACTACCTTCTATACCAGAAGATAGTTGAAATCTATAGAAAAATACAATTTCTTTTCTGCCAATGCCAATTAGTTTAAGAGTAATAATCATTTTTAAAAGTACAAAAAGAGGGTCTGGTGATAAGTAATTACATTTTGCAAGGAATATCAAATTACTTTTCCACAGCAACATGTCAGTCAATCGATTCACTCAATGTAGGAATAACCATACCACAGGAGTTTCAAAGTTAACAATGAGTAAATTATGAGAACAGCAGAATTTCTTCGTAATAAAATATGTACTTTTAACAGAGATTCTTATTTTCCACAGATGCCACATTGAAGAGATTTCCCGCAATAACTGCATCTGCATTTGGGACAGTTATTAACTCGAAAGCAGCTGAAATCCGCCACCAAATGAAAAGAGTGAATAAATGAATGACTTGAATATGTTGTTGTTTCATTTTTTTCCTTTTTGACAACTAAGGTATCCATGTATTTTACACATATGGCTTCATGTGTTTCCCATATATTGCTCCATATATTTATATAGAATGGATCCATATATTTAACATATATTGACCATATACTTTTCCATACATGGGCCCATACGGCTAAATATAGTCTCCATATATGGATCCATATATTTCACATATATATGTGCTTTCTTGGCTCCACTTATTTTCCATATATGGCTCAATATATGTGACTATATATGAAATGGGCCAATTTCTAATAGAGTCCATATATTTTTAAATATATGTATAAATATATTACTTCCCATATATTGGCCATATATGGGATTTTAGTGTGGGTATGGAAACAAAGGAACAAGAAAGGATACATAGAATGCTAGATGAAGAACTTGGCAAAGATTGTAGTGTCTTGGGGACAGATGCTAATGTTCTTGGAGGGACAGAGTGATTTAGAAGAGGACAACGACGAAATAGAAATTAGAAGGGAAGACACTGACACAGAGCAAAGTACCGATGACCAAGAAGATAACATGTACTTAGCATCAAGAGCTGATATTCTTCTTGGAAGAGACCGGTCATACAAATGGTATACGAAAGAACCTCGTAAACAGATATATACTCGGATTCATAATATAGTCACTCATTTACCTGGAGTAAGAGGAAGTGCTAAAGAAGCCAACACTCCGTACAAAGCCTGGTTGTGCTTTTTTTTCGGAAAACATTATAGAAAAGATAGTATTCTACACTAACAACAATATCGATAACATAAGACAATGCTATCAAAGGGAATGTGATGCACAAGCAACAAATTCAGTGGAAATAAAAGCATTAATTGGCCTTTTATTTCTGTCTGGAGTTTTGAAATTTCTCATGTCAGCACTGATGACCTGTGGGCTGAAGATTGTGTACGGGTATTGAGATTTTCCGGTGTGTCATGTCCCAGCATCGATTTAGGTTTTTGATGAGCTCTATTAGATTTGATGACAAGGGTGACCGTAAAGAGAGAAAGGTATTGGATAGGTTGGCTCCTGTTCGAGAACTCTTTGATGCATTTGTGAAGAACTGTGAAGAAAATTACACCATTAGTGAATATACAACTATTGGTAAACAGTTATGGGCTTTTTGTGAGAGATGTATTTTCAGGCAATTCATAAAGAGTAAGTCCGCAAAATACGGAATAAAAGTTTTCACATTGGCTGACACTAGAATGTTTCATGTAAAGACCATGGAGATATACTGTGGGCAACAACCTAGAGGTCCCTTCTATACAACTTCATCTCCTGCTGATATCGTGAAGCGATTGGTGGCAACCATTACAAACACTGGCCATAATGTTACAGTGGATAATTGGTTTTCCAGTGTCCCATTAGCGTAAAAAATTGACTTTAGTTGGCACATTGCACAAGAACAAGAAGGAAGTTCCTCCCAGTTTTTTAAATATTAAACAGAGATGCTGGTTCGAGTTAATTTGTATAAATCAAGACAGGAATCACCTTGGTCTCGTATGCCCCAAAGAAGGGGAAAGTAGTTCTTGTAATATCCACAATGCACAGTGACAAAGCAATTGACTCTGAAAGTGGTGATAAGAAGAAACCGGAGGCAATCACTTTTTACAATTCTACATAGGCGTTTATGTGGTTGACGAACTCTGTGCTACCTACTCAGTTGCCAGAAAATCCAATCAATGGCCCCTGACTGTCTTCTGCTCACTTCTGAACATCAGTGGAATCAATGCACAGGTGATTTTCCAGGGAAATATCAGTGAAACATTAGTGAGACATACATTTCTGAAAACCCTCGCATTCGAGCTGATAACAGAACACATGAATTACCATCTGACTATTACTTCTCATCCAAGAGTACTACGAAGGAGAATTAGTGGTTTATTGGGCAAAAGTGAAGAAGAAGAAGAATATAGGTGAGAGTAAACTCGAGTAGATTCTCAGCTGAGGAAGAAGATGAGATGTGTGTTATGTCCACGACAGAAAGACAGAAAAACCAGAACCATCTGTTCTCGCTGTGATAAATTTGTTTGTGGAACGCATGGAAAATTTGTATGTAATACATGTGCCATTAAACGATTTTGCAGATAATGACATTTTTATCTTTGAGTAGTATCTCAAATTCATAAAATTGCCATTACATTTGTAAAAGGAATATGAACATACGCATCAAACAAAATAAACCGTAATTTTTGTTGGTTCGAAAAGTCACCATATTTTATTACTAACATATCATGTAAAATGTACATTATTCATTCCAAATGTTAATAAATGTTATGCTATTTCATATTAAACAATTGGAAACATATCACAAAAATATCAGAAGCTGATTGTTCGATGATTAGTTCTGGGGTCCAATGGACCCGGCGCGACCATTACTGCTGATCTGTAGTGTGCCAATAGTCCCGGGTAAAAATGGCTCCTGTGGCTGTGAGCAATGAAAATATTTACAAGGTGTGGCAAAACTTGTACTGTCATTGCCATAACCTCTTGAACACTTGCTGAGGTGACATCACTGCTCTTCACACAATGGACAAATCATCTAGATTTTCACCTTATTCGGGACACTGATGTGATAAAGGCGAAAAAACCTCTGCAAAACACTGTGAAAAGAAATCCTCTATATATAAAACCTCTAAGGAATCAAAGGAAGGTTCATTTTCATCACCACCAAACCGTTTTTCAGCGATTGATGTTTATGATAAAGAAAATTGACTCTCGGTCGATAAATCATACATCATCATGGGGACAGTGTATGATCTAAACTCTTCAGGTACAAAGAAGATTTGCATCGGATTGGATCACCACCATGATTTCCGACCAGCTGTATTCATTGGCAGAGGTGGTAACATTGGTGTGTGCCTCGATCCTTTGCAATGGCCTGCATTAGTGGAATGCAAAGACTCCGTTGATTTATTCTTGAAATCGGAACGTGGAGCTACTTTCTAAGTGAGTATCTGTATGGTGGATTATTTCTTGTTGAAGTTTTCACAGTATTTTGTGGTTTTAGTTTTCTTTTCCTCTGTGCAGTACATTTTTAATGATGCTGGAAATTTATTTGCAGTAACTGCATTATACTTAGGGTGGCCAGACATACCCCATTGTGGGGTATAATACCCCATTTATTGAATTATTTTTATAAAATACCCTTTTTTTAAGATCTCAAATGGGGTATGAAAAATACCCCAATTTAGTGTTCAAGATATGAAAACGCATTGCGTATCATGTTTGGCAAGGATGGTAGAGGGGAGAATGTTGAATCACCAGCTCACTAGTCTCATGCTAGTCGTCCGACCGTTCATGTATGCCAGTCACCTTTTTGCTAGGGAAGTGTGAAGATTATGAACTGTTAGTCTGTGATCTGTGAATCGGCAACTCTTATTTTAGATGATTGGAGGTTCTATGATCATCTAGTTACAGGTAAATTTTGAAATTAATAATTGTTATATGTAATTTAAAATAAGACCATTCCGGTTTTTTTATTAATAAACTATTAGTATTATATTAACCCTTGTTTTTATAGAATGTCTTCGTCATTATCATCTGACACAGAAGAAGAAAAAAGACAAAGGTTAATTAATAAGCATAAAAAAATGAAGGTTCAGCTAAAACGGCACCTTTAAACTTATTTTTCGTTTCCTTGTTGTCATCATCAGTTACCAAAGTGTGAAGGAAAACGAGATGGTACTGCAAAATGTATAATGTGCAATTCTGAATTTTCGATAATAAACAGAGGCATTTATGACATTAAAAAGCACATGCTCAGTAATAAGCATAAAAAATGAAGAAGTTTCAGCTAAAACGACACCTTTAAACATTTTTTGTTTCCTTGTTGTCATCATCAGTTTTGACTACAGGCCGAAAGACTGCTGCTGCAGAAGCTACGTTTGTTTATCATACAGTGCAACATGCGCATAGAAACATCTGCAGATTGCATGAATTCATTATTTACAACATTATTTAGTGATTCAAAAATTGTTTCCCAATTTACATGCGGCTGTAAAAAAATATCTAAAATCATAAATGTTTTCGCAAAAGAATGTGTGGCTACAATTATTGATAATTTAAAAGAAAATCATCTGTTTTCAATTGGAACAGATGCGTCAAATAAAGTAAACATTAAAATTTTTCTTTTAATGTGTAGATACTTTTCTAAATCTAGTGGAGGAGTTCAAACAAAACTTTTGAGTTTTTTTAACAGCGAATCAGAAACATCAAAAGATATTTCACTTTGTTTAGTTCAAAAGATAAAAGAGCTAAATTTAAATCCTGAAAACATTAGTTATTGCGGTGACAATTCTAGTGTCAATTTTGGTATTAATCAGAGCGTGTTTACTGAATTCAAGAAATTTAATACAAATTTAATAGATATGGGATGTCTTTGCCATGTCTTACATAACGCAACAAGAAAAGCCTCAAGTTGTTTAAAAGCTGATATAGAATGTGTAATTTTAAAGACATATAATGAATTTAGTTCACATAGCAAAAGCCTAGAAAATTTAAAAGATTATTACAATTTTTTAGATTTAGAATATTCTGATCTAATGCGTCACATTCCAACAAGATGGTTATCGCTCCTTCCAGCAGTAGATAGACTATACAAAAATTTTGAACCAGTCAAAAGCTATTTTCTATCTATAGAAAGATATCCGCCTATTTCGAAAGATTTTTTTAAATGAATTAGCTGAAGCCTACCTTTGTTTCTTTTCAAATGTTGCAACCAGTGTCCAAAATGTAATTTTAAAACTAGAGGGGGGTCCAATTATAACAGAATTATTTAACTTAATGTTGACTCTACGAAACTCTTTACAATCCAAATTAAATGATCATTTTTATGGATCAGTATCTATGCAATAGTTAAAATCTTTCGACAATACAAAAGGTGTATTTGTTCAAAAAAAGGACTGACAGTTTTTTGGAAACTTTAATTAAATATATAGAGAACGATTTAATTTTGATAATAACAAATATGAATATCTGAAAATATTCATATTACATGAAGTGGCACATTTTGATCTTTTCTTAAAAGTTATAGACATTCAAATCGATATCGATTTACTATATGAAGAATACGTCCTGTTAAAATCATTCCATAAAAACAGTGAACCGAAAGAACTCGAAAATATCCAAGATGTTTGGATAAAATTTTTAAATTCAAACGAAGTACCGAATGTAGAAAAAATAATAAATTTTATTTTCGCTTTGCCTCACTCAAATGCAATGAGTGAGCGAGTGTTCAGCTTAATGTTTAATGCTTGGAAAAAGGACAGGAATAGATTAAATCTGAAGAATAATGAGGGAGAATTGTTGCCAAAAACAAATTATAATATGTCATGTAAGGAATTTTATACATATGGATTAAAAAATGAAAAATTATTAAGAGAAATTCGATCAAAAGAAAAATACTACTAAATATTTTTCTTTTGAGAAATAAATACTAGGCATTGACTTTACAATTTATAAAATTATAAAAACAATGATATTAAGTCAAAATTTGTAATGCTTGAGTTGGTGTTTATTTCTGTCATCTAATTAAAAGTTTGGTATGCCCTAATTTTGTGTATGCACTGACCACTGATAAATTGGGAATATGTATAAAAATATTTGCTAATAAAATAATGTTATTAAAAAATTTGTTCTTTTTTTTGGGAGAGTGAATACCGCAAAACCAAATTTTTGATCTGGTCACCCTAAGTACACTGTTCTGCATAGCCAAACAAAAAGGGTTGCACATTCCATATTAACCCTTAACTAGTCACATTGGGTCATACTGACCCGAACAATTTTGTTTAAGAGATATTTGCACCCGTGCGGTGTCGAATTCCGTCGGCCCCCTCTCTTAGTCTCCTACTTTGTTTTCATTTGTCGCTCAGTGTAGTTTGATTCCTTAACCGATACGCTATTTCCCTCTCAGAATGATTTTGACCCGACGCGACCTCAAGTGATATGTAATTGCATCACGACAGATCATCTTGGTAAGTGATAAAATTATTTGTTTGACATTGTTTTCCTCATAATATAGTGTTAATCTGTATTATTGAGGTTGTTCTTTAATTTCAGGATCTTGGAGAAATACTTATAAAGCCCCATTTATGATAGGGCACAACATGCCGGCCAGCTTGTTGGCCAGCAAGTCGAGCCATAACGTAAACAGTCGTCAAAAATGAAAACGATGTTAGCCGACATGTTGGAGGCGGCTCGGGAAGACAGACCCGGCTTGTTGTGTTGGGTGTACTTTTGCTACATTGTGTGGCGACCAAAAAACATAGCCACATACTGCTCTAACTAAGCTCCGATCTCCGCATAATTTGGAATAAATTTGGAATAAAAACTGCACATACCGAGAAAGCGTGAGACCTCCTTAACTGACTTAGGAACAGGGAATGCAGAAAGTGTTTGTGTTCTCTCTGGGTCAGTAGACCTCCTTAACTGACTTAGGAACAGGGAATGCAGAAAGTGTTTGTGTTCTCTCTGGGTCAGTGGTAAGTTCGCCATGGGAGATTGCAATAAAGCAGCATATTTTATTGGACAAGCAGGTTATCGCATTTATGGAAAAGGATCAGCATCTGTTCCTCCGATTGTTATATTTTCTGCTTATAAAGTTGACGATTGGCAGGGGAAAATATCTGTCAAATTAAATTATGCAAAAGGAAGATTTATAAAATGTACTTTGTTACCCGTTTTGAAAATTTCTCTTGATGAACAAAACTTTATTTTTTTCATTTTCTGAGGGAGGATGCAGCGATTTTCCCCGCACCTCCGCACTTGACGAAGCACTTGTCGAATAAATTTAGAATTTTTGTGAAAGAGAATTTGCATGGTGTGGATCCTGTGCATGTTGGTAATATGGACGAAGTGCCCGTTAGTTTCGATCTTCCTGGATCAAGGACTGTGAATTTGAAAGGGGCAAAGGAAGTGTCCATCACCACTACAGGGCATGAAAAATCAAACTTCACTGTGGTGTTAAGTGTTACCTCTGATGGTTCCAAGCTGCCACCAATGGTGACATTTAAAAGAAAAGCATTGCCAAAAGGAAACTTTCCTAAAGACATTTTAGTTGCGGCGAATGAGAAGGGATGGGTTAATGAAGACATGATGAGAACGTGGCTTGAAAATGTGTGGAAGAAAAGGAAGCAATCATTTTTCAATCCAAAATTTTTACTGATAGTGGACTCTTGTCATGCGCACACTACTGCTAACGTGAAACAGTTAGTAAGCAAATACTCAAAATTAGCAATTATTCCCAGTGGGTTGACAAAAAAAATTCAACCACTTGATTTGACCGTAAACAAGTCTTTCAAGTCGAAGTTGCGTTCTAGGTGGGAGAAGTGGATGATGAGTGGGATTAAAGACTATGGCAAATCGGGAAAAATTAAAAGGGTTTCATACAAAGAAATGTGTTGCTGGATTGTTGAGAGTTGGAAGGAGGTAACGGCAACATGCGTAAGAAATGGGTTTTTGAAAGCTTTAGGCGAATTACGGGATGATACAATGCCAGAATCGGAAGACGACGAAGAATAGTCTTCAGAAAATGAACTCTGTGATGTACCTTCTGAAATTATGAATGTTATTGATTCTTTTTATGTAGATTCTGATGATGAATTTCTTGGCTTTGAATGATGTGATATTTTGAGTTATGTGTGCAATAAATGTTGTTTAACATTTCGTGGTTAATTTTGTTATTTTACCGTTTCCTTTATATTAAATGAACATTGCAAATTGTAATTGAAAGATTAGATGACAGGAAAAAGTAAATATGTAAGTTGAAATTAATGTAAAAGTGCCGTTTGGTAAATATTTGCAAAGACTTCAGCATGGTTCCTAATTTTCCCACCTAACTTACGGCATTTCTGACGTGTTAACTTTGTCCACAGATGTCTATAGATGGGGGAGGAGGAAAACTATTAACATTTTCAGTTTTTCGCTAATTTTTCCACTTTAGAAGTTACTATTTTTCGAGTTTAACACGGAGCGCCGATTCTCTTTGTAAAATTAAAATTTTTGTATGCTGTGTTTTCTTTAGTTTTTAAATAAAATGTTAATGGTAAAGTAATTTAACATATAGTTAACAATTCCATGTTGCTGTTTTATTGACAATTTGATTGAACATGGTTTCAGGATGTTTTGAAAATAGCTTCCAGTTGTGTTAATTACGGTAATTGTACCTATTTTCTCGTTTTCATTGTATAACGCGCACCCTTGTTTTTCTTCATCAACTGAACTTTTTTGTATAGATAACGTGCGCGGTATCTATGGGAAAATACGGTACATCAATTTGAATGGCTAAAACAATTTGAATTGTTTATGTATGTGTGTGTATGTGCGTGTGTGTCTGCATAGCATGTGTGTGTGTGTTTGTTTGTGTTTTGATTGCTTGAATTAAAACTGAAATAAAAACAAAATAATTCTTTACATAAGTCAAGTAAAGGCATTTCCCCCTTTTTATAGGAACAAGAGGGAAATTCAATATCTCAAAACACTTCCGGCGACAGAAATGATTCTTTAACTGATGACTGTCCTTCAAGATATGAAAGGAACACAAGTAATATCCAATCAAAACCACAAACAGATTCTCAACTACCCCTACGATCTACAACGCCCCAGCCAACCATGAAAACCTCAAGTGCTTCAGTGCAGTAGACTTGAAGAACAAGTCAATGAAGCTTACAAAGTAATGAGAAGTGTAGTTGATAAGAAAAAAGATGTTTCATTGTTTTGGAGAGTTCATCGCGCACTCCTTGAAAAATTTAGATGATTCAAATCTACAGCTTTGGACTTGACATCAGACAACAAACATCATGCAAATAGCTGAAATGCATAAATTGCAGGAATCAACAAACCTACCCGTCCCACAGTGGTCCGGAGGACCCGTTTTCGTGGTCACTGAAAGTCTGTAGGAATGAAAATTTTACAAGCAACTGCAAAAAAATTAAGTTTTGCGCAGTGAAAACCCATAGTCGCTTCCTACCAACTAATTTACAATTATCATATATAAACATGTACACTATATAAGAGCGTAGTAAATTTGTGTTGTGTCGCTGTGTATTATAAATTCTGAGAACATAACTAGGGCACAAAAAAGTAGGATTTTCAATTTCACGCAATGCTACGTACGTTCCTGACATCTAGCGGCCAAATCATGCACTAAAACGAGAAAACTCGGCTGCGACACATAAGGAAATAAAAAAATCTTCCAGCCCGAGTATACTCGGGATAATCAGGATTTTCACCACTCTTGCACCCGAGTATACTAGGGATAATCAGGGAAGCGGTTAAAAGACTACAATGAATATTTTTCCTGTGAATGCTGAAGTGTTTCCGCAAGTTATAAGTGTAGTTTATAAATAGCTACAACGGTTGTTTCGGTGAGAATATTTTCATTTATAAGCGAAATTTAATGTTAATGTTTATGGAGTCTGTCTTTAAATTTGTGCCTGCTAGCAAAATCCTTCATGCTTTTAATGAGGGTGTATTCCATACACCCTCACTTTTGAGAAGTGCCCTTGAAGGGCTTGTTTACCACATCACAAAGGCCGATTATGCAGTGACAATTTTGGAATGTGGTGCATTTAAAGGCGCTATCGAAGGACTCGACCAAGAAAATAGCAGGGGGGGGACTTACTGCTCAATCCCGAATTGTTTAAAGTCCAATAGATTTGTCGGGAGTTTACTGGTTTTGTCCGACAATTTTCTTGATTGTGTCCCTCCAATCTCCATCGATGAGAATCCTTCTGGGAATCCTAGAATGGAGTAACATGGTGGAGACTGGGAAAAGCAAGATAATTGTTGCACTCCCATTGATTTGGCGGTGGGTTTACCTGTTCTAACCAGCAATTTATTTGATGATGCCCCTCCAATCTCCATCAATGAGAATCCTAGGAATCCGAGAATGGAGTATCATGATGGAGACAGGGACAAATTCGATAATTGCTCATTCATTCTGAATGAGACGCTGGCTGATTCTCAGCTTCCAAGTGGCATTAGTCCGTTTTCTCCACAAAGGGAGAACCTCACTGTTCTTGTTTAGTTCGTTAAGGAATGAAGGTTGGGATAAGGATGCAGGTTTAAATGCACCCACATTCGATGGAATTTTGATTCCCAAACTGACGCGCCCCCGTGAAAACCCCTCTTCACTTCCACCCCTGATAGATTTCTCAACGTCTGAATTGTCCACAGTAATTTCATTGCCCCCCTATGAAAGTTCGACTATGGATGCGGGAATTCTGGAATTGGAAACCGCCCCCCTTATCCATGACACCCGCAGCTCTGACGTCCCTCGCTCGTGTCAATCCGGGAGGTCTTAAAAGAACCTCTCCTCCCTGTAACTCCTCTTCTTCAGATCGGGGGTGGAAGTACCTCTGCCAAGTATTTCACCTTACTTGCGGAGAATAGGAGTTATTTAAGAAACTTCCATCTTTGGGGTCAGGAGGTTCCAATTGCTTTTAAACCGACCCTCCGGGTGGTAATATTATGGATTGGTTTGAGAAGGGCTTGAGGGAACTTCTCGAGGTTTTGAAAGGAAACATTCAGACCAATACGAAGGTCGGGATGAGCATATCTTCAGATGGAAATCCCGATCGTCCTGTCTGTTTGACTTTCTGTAGGGCGGACCAGTTAAACGCTGAGGTAATTGTTCATAGGACTGAAAAGATCCTTCAATCCAATGAAAATTTCCTCACCGATGAGGTGATAAACATTTCCTTCAAGTATGCTGACATGCCTAGGGGCGGACGAGGTCAGCGTGCACTCACTACATCGTTCGCAATTTTGCAAGATTAAAAAATCCATAATTGTTATTAAAAACGATGTCAATTTGTGCTTAGCAAACACCATCTCGGTCGGCATATCTCAATATGAAGACTCCAATGCTACCTTTGTGGTGCACAGAGGCATTTTTCATTAATCTAGCTGGACAAAAGTCGTTTTAGCTAGTGTCATAAAAATTGTTCCCTTTTATTCCAAGTTTCTAAGAAAGGTTGGGAGCAGCCAAAAACAAAGTAATAAACCGATTTAACAAAGAGGTCTATGGGACCGGCACCACCTCAAACATCTCCATTTTGCGGTCATCGCTTTCAGCAACTCTCAGTCGGGTTTTGTCATTTTGACAAAGGTGTATTTCAGGAAGTGTTGGTGAAATCTTTTTGAACTGCTTTAAGGACATTTATCTTGAAGGTATGTACATTGAGAAATATTAAGAAACTATTACATTACATTATACTAATATGTGAGTTTGATGTTTTGAATTGATGACTGAAATTTATTTAAAATAATGTAATATTTACAATTTGTTTATGTTTAGACTTGCAAAATTTTCTCTGCGAGTCCCAGTCATTATGTTTGAATTTATATGGTCTATGAACAGTAAAGTATGTGTGGCAATAAAGACCAGCTGCCAGCAGGTGCTGATTCTCACGTTACCTTGTTTTATTTCAGTAGCTCTCGATTTATCGCCAAGCGCAAATTAAAAGAACATTTCTTTAAAGTATGCTAAACAGTTTTAATTAGTTCTGCAGTATGGATGTTACTTTCGAAGGTACGTACGGTCGGATAATTATATAATATTTCATTAAATTATTAAAATTAACATAAACTTAGCTCATTTAAATATAATCGTATATTAAAAAAATCAGTACAACATAAATTGCACAAAATTTCTCATATATAGGTACTAATGCGTCGTTTAGTTAACTTTATAATATGAAAATCGTATCAGTCGGTTTTTAGAAAATCCAATTTTTGTTGAAGTTGCCCAAGAATAAACTAGCCTTATAATCATTCAATGAGAAAAATTAAATATTTAGTATTATTGCAGACGTATACTCAAGTAACTGTATGAAATTTGATCAAAATTGTTAAGAGCTGTTTTTGAGAAAATCGAATTATTGTTAATGCTGCCTAGAATAAACTAGCCTTATATTCATTTTTTGAGAAGTATGAACTATACAGTATTATTGATAATGTAAACTCAAGTTACTGTACGAAATTTGATCAAAATCGTGAGAGCCGTTTTCGAGAAAATCGGATTGTTGTTAAAAATGCATTGAATAAATTACTCTTAATTATTGATCAATGTCAACCATTTCTATGTATACTCAACTCAGTATGATAAAATGCGTAAATATGAGATTTCATTCATTTTCGTTCTACCGTCTAGGCTCCAGAGCCAGTAACAGCAGACGGCATTGCGAAAACCACTTTTTCGGATTCAGCGACACCTAAAACATGTATTTCCGTAAAAATCTCGAGGTCGAATTTTTTCGCGAAAACAATACTTTCTCGATACTTCGTATGAGAAAGTAAAAAGTGTGTGCGCTAAAAGTATTTTTAATACATTCCCAATGGTTTATTCGTAATTCTGAGTGAAATATTGAGAGTTAAATTTAACAAAATCAATACTCTGGATTCCCCCAGATATTAGGATACTCTTGGGTTTATGTAAACATATTCTTCAAAGAAACAACCGAAGTCAATTCTTACTCAAACATATTTGTTAAGTGGACACGACCTAAGCTGGAAGCAGGGGATATCCCTTTAAGAAAGGTTTGACCAACCTTTATGCCTCTCTGTCTTGTATTATAGGGTCAGTGATCGGAAATATTAGTCCAATACAGCAGTTTGGCTGTCCTTTCTCTTCGGGATTTAATGGGAAAACCCCCATGTTTGCAGAACAAGTCAACGAATCGCTAGCCAGGTATTCAGTAAAGAATTGTCAGTGAGAGTACGAAGGTATCCCAGTGTTATCAGGAAGACACAGTATTATTTAAAAAGTAAGTAATCTCTTTATATATTTTGCTATTCCCGGTGCGAAAAGGAGGGACAGGAGCTTGTTTTAGATAATTAATTAGCAAGAATTGTTATCTATTGATATATAAATTATATACACATATGCACAAGAACCAAATTTTTACAGTTTTTCCAAACATTGAAATCTCAATGCATATTTATCTAAACATGATGGTGACAAATTCTAGCGGAGAACGCCCGTTTTCGAAACTTAAATACATTAATCATCTACTACTATCATGGGGTCAAAAGTGACCCGAGAGAAAACATTTTCTTTGTTTATTCGATTATGGCACGTGCAGTGGCTTTGTTAGTTTATCTAATCTCCTACTTCAACGTTCTCTTTCAGTTGACGTTGTAGCTTTTAACATACGTGGTAGTTGATTTCGAGTTATTGCAGTTTTGGGTCACTTTTGTACCCCACTAGAGTAGTTGTGTCAAACTTTTTTACTTTCTCATATACGAAGTATATTGACAAAGTACCGTAATCGCGAAAAAATTCGACCTCGAGTTTGTGACGGAAATATACGTTAGGTGTAGCTGAGTCTGAAAAGTGGTTTTCTCAATGCAGTCTGTCTGTTATTGGCTCTAGAGCCTAAACAATGGAGTGAAAATGAATGAAATTTCGTATTTAGGCATTTTATCATACAGAGTAGAAGCTATGAAGAAATGGTTGACATTGCTCAATAATTAAGGGGCGTTTATTCTATGCATTTTTAACAGCAATTTGATTTTCTCAAAAACGGCTTTAACGATTTTGATCAAATTTTGTACAGTTACTTGATTTTACGTCTTCAATAATACCAAATAGTTCGTATTTCTCCAAAAATTAATATAAGGCTAATTTATACTAGGCAACTTTAATAATAAATTGATTTTCTCAAAAACGGCTGTAACGATTTTGATAAAATTTCGCACAGTTACTTTAGGGTACATCTGCAATAATACCACATCATTTTTCTCAAAGAATAAATATAAATCTAGTATATTCTTGAGCAACTTTAACAAAAATTGGATTTTCTGAAAACCAGCTGATACGATTTTCATTTTCTAAAGATAACTAAATGCATTAGTATATGAGAAAGTTTGTGCAATGTATGTTGTACCGATTTTTTAAAAACGATTCATGATCATATAAAATTAAAATTTTCTTTAAGTTCCAGATATTTTCTTGAACAATTTATTTTATATTTTTCAGTGTGCCTTATAAAAAGAGTATAATTTAAAAAAGATTTTTATATATTCTTATTGTTTTTAACCAAGTATTTATTTAATTTATTTGAATTATTCTTTCTAGTGTATGTTAAATCTGATTTTGATTTAGTTTACCCTGTACTGCCATTTTATATTCTAATTTTTGATTTCCCCTTCTTTCAGAAATGGACAGAATTTTTTTATAAAAAATGAAGAATTAATGAGGGCCAAGATGTGATGAAACAAATTACAAATGCAGATAAATCTAGCACCAGTTCCGTTTCTGTTTCTAATTTAGAATTTGAAAAATTATTTTCTATGATAAGGGAACATGTAGAAATTTGCCGTGCTGATGATATTTCTGAAAATGCTGTTCTTTATGATGATCCAAACGACCTTGGGTTATATATTAATTCTTCTGGGAAAATGATGGATGATAAGAAACATTCTTCTGGAACAAACATACACATTTTTAAAAAAATATGATTTTAAGAGATTCAAATGTTTCACGACATTTTCGTTATGTATGGCTTGATCAATATGTTCCGTGGCTTGGACACTCAATAAATCTGAAAGGAGCAGTTTGAAAATACTGCATAATATTTCCACAAGCTGTTCATCGAGGAACACAAGGAGGTATCATCAATAAGCCATTCACAAAATACAAGGACTTTCATGAAAATGCTAAAAATCATATTTCATGTTCCTGGCACAAATGGATGCAAGTAAGATTTTTAAAATGAAGAAAAATCCAGAACTTAATATTATCTGTCAAATTGACAGTTCATCAACACGAAAAATTGAAGAAAATAGAAATATGCTGTTTCCCATATTATCCACACTCAAATTTTGTGGCACACACGATACTGCACTTAGAGGAAAAACTAGTGACACTGGGAACGTGCAAAGGCTTTACTAATTTTGGATCAAATCAGGGGATGAAACACTCCATAAGCATTTAGAAAATTCTTCGGGTAAAGCTCGATAAACATCGGTGCACGTAGAACATGAGCTGATTGGATTGTGTGAAGAAAACATTAGGCAGAAAATCATTGCAGCTGCCAATAATTCAGTCGGATTTTCTATATTAGCAGATGAAAGTGCTGACAAATCAGGAAAAGAATAATTGTCTCTTGGTTTGCTATTTGTAGACAGTAAGGACATGATACGAGAAGAATTTTTGGGGTTCGCAACCCTTACTAGTTTTGAAGCGAAATCCATCGCTGAAACGATAATAAATAGATGTACACAATTCGGACTGCGCCTTGAAAAGTTAGTTGGGCAAGGGTATGATGGGTGTGCGACCATGGCCAGGAAGGAAGGAGGAGTGCAACCCATTATTAAAAATATATGTCCAAAAGTTCTTTTCGTCCATTGTGCTGCACACAGACTGAATCTAGTTGTACATGACTTAAATGCAGTACCAGAAATGAAGAACACTAATGGCTCAATTAAAGGCATTATAAAGTTTTTTTGTGAGTCCTAAAAGGAGATGTTTGATTCCATTGATACCAATGCTATGCGAAACTCGTTGGAGTGCTAACTACAAAAGTATTAGGATTTTAATCACAAACTTTTTGAAAATTCACGAAAAATTAAACCAAATTGTTGAAACAGGGTCTGGTAAAACACGCCAAGAGGCACATTAACTAGTCACTGTCGCAAGCACAACAAGTTTTCTGTTCGGCCTCATTATTATTTCGACTTATTCATCAATGCTGGAATCAGTGACTCAAGCTCTTCAGGCTATTCAGTTGGATATTTTGAAAGTTCATGACCATATACTGAAGCTTTTAATAGTGATACGAAATCACAGACAAAATGTAGGTAACCATTTTAATGAAATACTTTTAGAAGTTAAGGATCTAGCCGAAAAATTGGACGTTTATCTGATTCCCCCAAGAACATGTGCACGCCAGACTTATCGCTCCAATTTTAAAGATTTGTCCATGGAGGATTATTATCAACGTTCAGTTTTTATTTATTTATATTTAGACTCGATTATCTCATCCCTTGAATGCCGTTCTTCTCCAGAAAATGAGAAGCATTTCCATCTTTTTATATTCCCTCCAACAAAAATGAGAAAATTGGGACGCCAGGAGTATAAAAATATAATTTTAAAGGTAAACAACATTTATAAAATTGATAATTTTGAAAACGAAGCGATGACATGGTACGATATGTGGTCAAGTAAGATAGATTTTGAGTTGAAGGATGGAATCATTTATTTGCTTGATCACACAAAACTTTACCCTGCTACAAGGCAAGCAGTTTTAATTATCCTTACTGTGCTTGTTTCAAATTGTATGACAGATTGAAGTTTTAGTACAATGAGGGGAGTAGAGACTTGGTTATGGTCAACCATGGGTGATGATCGTAGTAGTAGTAGTATTTGTTTTTAAGGTGCTTCGACAGCTATGGTCATTTTGCACCGTCCCAAATCAAAAACGTACCTTACAGGTTAAATAGAATAAATAAGAGTTAAAAAGGTACACAAAAATAAATAAGGTAAAATAGGATAAAATGAATTTATAAAATCAATAAATTAAATACATAATAAAAAGCATAAGATAAAAACGGAAATTAAGTTTGTTCAAAGAGTGCCTAAAAGATTCGTTAACCTTAGGAATTTTAAAATAGTGTCAATTTTAAGAGGGTCGTCTGTTAAAAGATCAGAGAGTGTGCCTCTCATGTTTAAAATGTGACGGATACCTCTATATTTGGTACATTCTGTCAGGAGATGACTTATGGTTACAGGGCAGTTGCAGGTAGAGCATGTGGGAGGTTCCTTTTCCCGTGTAAATAAGAAGGAGTGCGTCAAAGCGCAGTGGCCAATCCTAAGTCGGGTGACTGCAACTTCCTCCCGGCGACTGTTTCTAACCGAGGATGGCCATGGAGTGATGCTTGCTTTGATCGCTCTCAACTTATTTCTTGTAACTGCCTCCCAGGACCTTTGCCATTTTTCCAGCAAGATGTTCTTAAAAAGACATTTTAGGTCCTGGGATGGAACCGTATTGCTGTCAGTGTCCTCTCTTGACAGAGCTGCCTTCGCAGCCGAGTCGGCTTTTTCATTTCCTGCAATTCCAACGTGCCCAGAGACCCACATGAAGAGGATATCCACATCATTTGCTGTTAGACTCGAAAGTAAGATATGGATCCGCTGTACCGTGGGATGGCTGTGGTAAAGGTTAGCGATGGCTTTCAGAGCACTAATGCAGTCCGAGCATAAGATATATTTCGCTCTCCTGGGAAAAATGCTCTCCAACGCCCTCTGGACTGCGATTAGTTCCGCAGTGAAAATACTGCATAGGGGATTCAATTTAAAAGCCTGAGTGCCGTGTACTGTTGACGTAAAAGCACTTGAGCAGCCATCCACCGATTTCGAACCATCTGTATAGATGTGAATATATTGTTGATACTCCATCATTATTTCTTGAAATTTTAATTTAAAAAATAGTGGTTCCGTTTCGGCTTTTGAAAAACCGGACAATTGAGTCAGGCACGTTGGGACTGGCACCTGCCACGGAGGAGATTTATGGGAGCCTCCAGGAAGGACTTCCGGAAGTTGTACGTTTTCACCCTCGATAAAATTGTGAAAATGAATACATAAGGGTAAAGTTGCTCTTTGTCGTCTACTAAAAAGTTCTTTAAAACGTGGTTTAAAAATCAAGTTAAAACACTTATCTTTTAAAATACTAATGTGGCTCCGCCAATTCAGTCTTCTGTCTAAAACCATACCAAGAAAACGGCTTGTTTCCATGGGATCTAATGTATTGCCCCCTAGTTTTAAAACAGGACGAGGGAAGATTCCTCTCACCCTGTAAAAATGGAGGCATTTGGTTTTCTCGTTTGAGAAACGAAAACCATTTGCCTGTGCCCATTTGTCTAAACGATTGATAGTAAGCTGTATCTGTCTTGTTGCAGTGGACAAGTGGGATGACCTGCAGAAAATTGCCAGATCATCTACAAAGAGAGATGCCTCTACTGGAGTAGTAGTAGTAGTAGTAGGATTGGGATTTTGTGGGTGCATCGACAGCTAAGGCCATTTAGCACCTTACAGTACAGTATATTATTACATTTCAATTTTTAACTAGAATGTCACGTTTAAATTTAAAATTCAATGATACTTGAACAAGGTAACCACGGTAATGAATACTGGAGTCAATGTTTAAAACCTGTGAAAGAGGCCAGCCTCCTTCAGGAAGGATAAAACTCTATCTACCCTTGAGGAATTGTCGCCAAGGATGTCGTCTAAATCACCAGTGATAAGGTATTTGCTGCGCAGATCAGAGTACTTACGACAGTCTGTCAGAAAGTGTCTTACAGTGACTAGAGAGTGGCAATCCTCGCATTGAGGTGGTACCCGAGTGATGGAGAACAGGTACGAATGTGTCAGGGCACTATGCCCAATCCTCAACCGAGTGAGGACTACCTCCTCTCTTCTACTGTTTCTGACAGATGACGCCCAGTGCCTTGTGTCATTCTTGATCAGACGCAGCTTGTTCTCCTTCATAGAATGCCATGAAAGGTGCCAATCCTTCAGAGTGGAGCTCCTGAATGCGGCCCGTAGGTCTCCCGAGACGACGGCATAACTATCGATCTCGGGTTTGCCTAGAGCTTCCTTGGCTGCTTTATCAGCAGCCTCATTGCCTGCTATTCCTACGTGGCCGGGGACCACATGAATTTAACATGGGTCCCTCTTTCCTTAAGGTGAGTCAAAGAGATTTGCACAGCCTTCACTATCGGGTGTACAGGATCGTAGCAGGCAATGGCTTTCAGTGCACTCATTGAGTCGGAGCAAACCAGGATCGGATTGTCATGACAATCAATGCCATCCAGGGCGAGCTTTATGGCTGTAAGCTCCGCTGTATATACGCTACAAATTGGATGTAGCTTAGCCCCAAAGGATCTGTGCGAGGTGACAAAAGCACAGGCGCACTCTGTCTCGGACTTTGACCCGTCTGTAAAGATGACTTCGAAGTCCGGACATTGGTGTAGGACCTCGGCAAAGGAGGACCTGAGCTCGGCAGGGACTGAATCTTCTTTCGATCTACCTGCTATTACGAAAGAGATGTCTGGCCGAGGGATGTGCCATGGAGGAACGCGAGAGGGGCATATTCTGGACACAGTAGGGAGTGTAAAATCAATGTTCTCTATAAAATTATAAAATCGAACACACAGCTGCTTAGTTGCACGTGGTCTCATGTTAAAAACATTCAATAAATTTTGGTTAAAAACTATTTTAAAACACGGGTGCGACGGAAGCGCCATAAGTTTGCTGACATAGTTGCACATCAGGGCAGTTCTCCTGATCTCTAGAGGTGGTTCGCCAGCATCGCTATAAATGCTGACGATAGGGCTAGTTCTAAATGCCCCAGTTGCCATTCTCAGGCCTGCATTGTGCAACGATGTCAGCGGACGGAAATACGATGGTCGTGTCGCACCATAAATAAAACAGCCATAGTCGAGTTTAGACCTCATCGATGCCCTGTAAAGGAGGAGCATTGACGTGCGGTCTGCTCCCCAGGACTGGTTTGTTAGAACTTTTAAAATATTCATGGAAGACTGTACCTTCAATTTTATTATTTTAATATGAGCCCTCCAGTCGAGTCGACGGTCTAAGTGCATTCCAAGAAAGCAAACGGATTCCACGAAATTTAGAACGTGGTTTCCCAACCGTAATGTAGGTTGGGGGAAAATACCACGGCGCCGGTGAAAGTGGACACAACAAGTCTTCTCGACAGAGAAACGAAAGCCGTTCATAATAGACCACTTCCACAATCGTTGAAGCGTCATTTGCAATTGCCTCACTGAAGTAGAGAGCTTGGACGACCGACAGAATATTCCCAGGTCGTCCACAAAGAGAGAGGCTTCGACTGGTGATGAGATGCAGGACACCACGTCGTTTATGGCGATTGCAAATAACGTGACGCTTAATACAGATCCCTGTGGAATACCATTCTCTTGGGCATAAGAGCTGGAAAAGCTGTTACCCACCCTTACTTTAAAAGTTCGATCTGTTAAAAAATTTTTTATAAAAGTCAATAAATTACCTTTAAAACCCCATTTACGCAAAGTTTTTAAAATCTTAAAACGCCAGGTAGTGTCATAGGCTTTCTCCAAGTCAAAGAAAATGCCTAAGACATGTTGTCCTCGAAGAAAAGCCACTTTGATGAAGGAGTCTATCCGAACAAGATGGTCGATTGTACTCCTGTGCCTCCGAAAACCACACTGGATATTAGAGAGAAGGTTACGCCCCTCAAGACACCAAACTAGACGTCTATTAACCATTCTCTCCATCAGCTTGCACAGACATGAAGTAAGAGAGATTGGTCGGTAGTTTCCCAGGACAGATTTGTCTTTTCCCTGCTTGGGAATAGGGATCACTACCGACTCCCGCCAAGAATCTGGGAATGCTCCATCCTTCCATACACGGTTGAAAGTGTAAAGCATCTCTTCCATTCTTTCCTGGGGAACTCGCCTCAGAAATGCGTTGTGGATACCATCCGCACCTGGAGCACTGTCCCTCAGGTCAGCAATGGCTGATTGGAGCTCCCACGGCGTAAAGGGCTCATTGTAGCTAGCAGAAAATCGACCCGGACGAATAGGAGCTGCTGCTCCCTCCTCGCGACATTTGATTGTCACGAATGTCTGGTCGTAATTGGCTGAGCTACTAATTTGGGCATAATGCTCCCCAAATGCCTCTGCGACATCCACGGGTTGCATCGCTATGACCCCATTCACTTCCACAGATGGCGTTGTGGAAGAGTGAAATACGCCTGCAATTCGCTTCACTTTCCTCCATATCTGTGCAACTAGTGTGCGCGAGTTTATGGATGTGACATAATCCATCCAGGATTTACGCTTAGCATCACCCACTACCTGGCGGGCTTTCGCACGTAGTTTGCGAAAAGCCTCGAGATTCCTACTCGTGGGATGTTTATTAAATATCCGTAGGGCCTTCTTTCGCTTTTTGATAGCTGCAGCACAATCATCGTTCCACCAAGGCACTGGTGGACGACGTGGCCTGCCTGAAGAGAGCGGAATGCTCTGTTCTGCTGCTCGTATAATGGCCGTGGTGAGGGCCGCTACATTTGCGTTGGCGCTTCGAGTAGGCTCGTACATAAATTTAAAATTTTCATTAAAAACTTCCCAGTTGGCTTTCTTCAGAAGCCATTTCTGGGGGACAGTAAAATCTGGGTTAAAACCGCTTTTTTGGATAAGAAGGGGAAAGTGATCACTTCCACAGAGGTCATTATGGGACTTAAGTTTAAAATGAGGGGCAACCCTACTGCTGCAGATTAATAAATCTATTGCAGAGTATTCCCCTGTAAAAGAGTTAAAACGTGTCTTTTCATTTTTGTTTATTAAAATCAAGTTAAAATTTGTTAAAATCTTCTCCAGTAGACGACCACGCCGATTAAAATCTCTCCCTTCATCGCCCCATAGGGGACTGTGTGCGTTAAAATCTCCTAGTAGAAGGAACGGTTTGGGCAGTTGTTGAATCAGCTCCACCAATGTTTCCTCCGTCACCGGTGCCCGTTCCGGGAGATACACATTACAAAATGTAATCGTCTCCGGAAGGGCAACTCTGACCGCTACAGCTTGCAAGGGGGAGCACAGGTCCACCCGAGAGGTGTAAAGGGTCTCCCGAATGGCCACCGCAACTCCGCCTTGAGCCCGCTCTCCGCCAAGGTCGTCCTCGCGGTACATGGTGTAGCCCTTTAACTGTGGTGTGTCACTGGCTTTAAAGTGTGTTTCCTGTAAAAAAATTAAAAAAGGGTTGAAGTCCTGTATAAGGAGCTTCAACTCCTCTCGTCTTTTAAAATAACCATTCATGTTCCATTGAATGGCAAACATCTTTGTTGGGTTGGTTAAAATATTAAATATCTTAAAAATATAAATAAATAAAATTGTATTAAAATGAAAAGACTAAAAAACTGTCCTACTCTGTGGAAGACAAGCTTACCTACTAAGCTTTAACTTTCTCCCCTTCTGTCGATTTAGGAGGATGGTACGCAGTTGGTCTTCGTCCAACTGGTCCTCCTCCATATCCTCCTCGTTAGCCACATGTGGGTCTCGAGGAGGTGAATGCAGTGGAGTGACAGCACTCCTACTGCGACTTGGGACCTTCTCAGACTGACCCTTTAGTGGTGCAGTCTGATCCATCCCTTCCTCGTTGGCCACATGATGGTCTCGAGAAGGTGAAGGCAGTGGAGTGACATCACTCCTACTGCGCCTTACAACTTTTGCAGACTGATTTTTTGGTGGTGCAGTCTGGGACACCACGTTGCTGGATTTCTCTCCAGCGACTTCCCTTTTGGAGGGCTTCTTTTCTACGTTCCTTTCCTTCTTCTTTGTCTCTTTTGTCTTCGGTACCAGGGTTTCCGTCTGCGTGCTGATGGTAACCTTCTTCACAGAAGTTGCTGCCACTGACGCAAAAGACCTTGAAAACGTTGGAGCAACCATTGTCCTGTATTTCTTCCTAGCCTCGAGGTACGGGATCTTCTCCGTCACCTTGATCTCCATGATCTTTTTTTCTTCCTGCAGCTTAGGGCAATCTCGTGAGTAGACCGGATGCGGTCCCTCACAATTGCCACAAAGAGCAGGGCTGGCACAGGGCTCCTCATCGTGCTTCTCCTTCGCACATTTAGGGCAGGTGGGCTTGCCCTTGCACCGTAGTGCAGTGCGCCCGAAGGACTGGCACTGGAAGCAGCGCATGGGGCTAGGGATAAATGGCCTCACAGGACATGATTCGTATCCAACGAACACCTTCACTGGCAGTTTGTCGAACGCGAACGTGAGCACAACAGAGGTCGTATTTATCGTCTCACCGTTCCGTTTCGTCGTCAGTCTACGACAGGAGATGACTCCTTGGGGAGCCATCTCCTTTGTTATCTCCTCGACGTCGACATAAAGAAGGTCGTAGCATGATATAACGCCACGACATGTATTTAAGGTCTTATGCGTCTCAACTCTCACTGGGATGTCATGCAGAGTTGTCATCGACAGCAACTTCTGGCTCTGCTTATCATCAGATGTTTGTATAAGCAGGGTACCATCTCTGAGTTTCTTCACAGACTCTAACTTTCCTGGCACCGAGCCAGACAGAACCTTGTGAATTAGGAAGGGAGACACCTTCGTCAGAGTCTCTCCTTCCTTAGCGCACTTTACGATTAAATATTTTCGGCAACTGCCGGCAGCTGAGTCTCCCCCGCCCATTTCAGGGCGGGATCTTTTTGGAGGAGGAGAAGATTGAGTGGCCGTAAAAAGAGCCATAAGTGGATTTGGATATTCGTCCTCTGGTCTCCCCACCCACCACGGAGCCACAAATGGGACGCCACACCACAAACTGATGCAGACGCCAGGGCTAACCAGAAGGATATAGCGCCTCTGACTTGGTTGTCTGCTTCGGGTAAGATCTCCAGTGCATGGGCTAGCCAAACCCATGCACCTTCGACCCCCCTACACAGACCCCCATATCCTCCGCACTCGCCGACCGGAACGTCAAGACGTGACGGCAAGCCGATTCATCGGGTGTGGCTAGCACCCGACGTCCCGTTTACAGTGAGTCCGAGGCCGAAGTGGCGTTTTGCTCACGGATCGCATCTTGAGCATCCGAAACCCAGATGGAGTCCGGTGAGATCAACCACCAGGCATCCCATCCCCACCTTATGGGTCTCCACGCACGGCAAACACGCGGGCGGGCCAATAGCCGGATGTTATGGCTGAAACTCAAACAGCAGACCCACATGCTGTTTGGAAACTATCCTGAGTTAACTGTGGGTTTTTTTTTCGAGGTTGTCTCCTCGCCCATTGGTCGCCTCTTACGACCAGCAGAGGGGCTGCGGGAGTATTCTACCCCCCTTCCCGCAGGGGGGGCCTCTACTGGAGTCTTGATACAGCTTACTATATCGTTTATTGCTATGGCAAACAGGGTCACGCTTAAAACCGATCCCTGTGGAACTCCGTTTTCTATGGTAAAGGGTCTAGATAGGTCAGTTCCTATCCGTACCCTAGTCGTTCGATTGGTTAAAAAGTTTTTAATAAAAAGGGGGAGGTTTCCTCTGAAACCCCAGTCATGCAGTGTCCTTAAGATTTTATATCGCCATGTTGTATCGTAAGTTTTTCGAGGTCGAAGAATACTGCGACAACATGTTGGCGAAGAAGAAAGGCCTCCTGGATAAAGTTCTCGGTCTTTACCAAGTGGTCGATCGTAGACCTGTTTCATCTGAAGCCGCACTGTATGCTTGATAATAAGTTGCGGCTCTCCAGACACCAATATAGCCGTCGGTTAACCATTCTCTCTAACGTTTTGCATAGGCAACTCGTCAGAGAGATGGGACAGTGGCTGCTTGGTAAGGACCTATCCTTTCCCTGTTTTGGAATTGGAATAACCACACATCGGGAAAATATCCTTCCTCCCACAGCTGGTTGAATGTCTTCAAAAGCTCCCCCTTTGCTCTTTCGGGTAGATTTTTCAGGAAAGCGTTATGTATACCATCAGAACCTGGCGAGGTTTCTTTTGATTCTCTTATAGCCGACTCTAGTTCCCTCAGAGACAAAGGGTCATTGTAATGATCCCTTTTACTCCCTGGGTTGAAGTCTAAGAACTTCTTTTCCTGGTCTGTCTTTATTACGCGAAACGGGTCCGAGTATTTATCTGTACAACTTGTTTCGGCATAATACTTAACCATAACGTCTGGAATTTTGTCAGGGGCCTTCATTAACTCCCCATCGAAACTTATTGCACTAATGTGTGATGTTCGATGGGTGCCCAAGATCTTTCTGACTTTATTCCAAACCTGTGTTATGGGTGTACAGTGGTTAATGGATGAGATGTATTTCATCCAGGATTCCTTTTTGGCATCCTTTACCACCTGTCGAGCTTTCGTCCTCAGTCGCCGGAATGCTCTAAGATTTGTTGCAGTAGGATATTTATTAAAGATTTGCAGTGCCTTCTTCCTGTTTTTTATAGCTGCTGCACAGTCATCGTTCCACCACGGGACTGGCTTTCCCGATGTTTTAGAGATGTTCCTCTCTGCAGCAATTATTAAGGTGGCAGTAAATGATTTAATGTTTTCTAAAGAACTGTGACTCATATCAAAATTAAAATCAAGTTCGCCTTTAAAATCTGTCCAGTTAGCTTTCCTTAGAATCCATTTTCTAGGATAGTCAAAGCTAATCAATGGACCTTGCTTGGTTATTAAAATGGGGAAGTGATCGCTTCCACAAAGGTCTGTGTGGATGGACATAGAGAACAGTGGAGCTATTGCACTAGTAGAAATAAAAAGGTCGATGGAGGAATATTGTCCATTAAAAGAGTTAAAACGTGTTTTTTCACGATCATTTAGTAAAATCAGGTTAAAATCTTCTAAAAATTTCTCCAAGAGACGCCCTCTACCGTTGTTGTCAGCCATCCTGTCTCCCCATAGGTTGTTATGGGTATTAAAATCCCCTAACAACACGAATGGCCTCGGTAGCTGATTAACTAGATCCTCCAGGTTCCTCCGGCAGGTATAAATTACAAAAAGTAATTTCCTGCGGGGTGGCAATGGTAAGTGCTATTGCTTGGAAGGGCGACTGCAGATTCACCTGGGAGGTGTAAAGGGCCTCCCTGATGGCTACAGCCACTCCCCCTTGAGCCCTATTGCCACTTAGGTCGTCCTTTCGGAAAACGTGAAAACCCTTTAAGTTAACCCTATTTTGCTCTTTAAAATGCATCTCTTGCAAAAATATGCACGCAGGGTAGAGATCAGAAATTAGGATTTCCAGTTCTTCCCTGTGCGTGTAAAAACCGTTGCAGTACCACTGTATAGATAAAAACATGTTTAAAATAAAATAAATAAATAAATATTAGTTAAAATTGAAAAAGTTATTTTTTTAAAAAGTCCGTCACACTGGAAGTTTATCTCTTTAACTTCCCCTTCCCCCCTTTCTTCCGGAGAGTTGGGAGGGAGTTTTCCCACTCACCCTCGGAAAGTGTGTCCTCCTCCATCCTCTCTTCGGATACAGGAGGAGGTTTGCGGGAGGGACCAGGAGAAGGAGTCTTGTCCGGTCTTCCTCCGCCATTTTTTAT
The DNA here is from genome assembly GCA_036926305.1 of Uropetala carovei. NCBI lineage: Eukaryota > Metazoa > Arthropoda > Insecta > Odonata > Petaluridae > Uropetala > Uropetala carovei. Next base: position 3,234,878 of record JAXCHB010000063.1, on the reverse strand, counting down.
TGGTGACCCATTTTTTAAATGGGTCACAGTAGGGGCATTGCCATTGGGCCCCTTATTCGGTGTGCTTGGTTTCGGCATATTAGATTTTTCTTTATCATCATTGCTATTCTCTTTCGTTTTGTCTTTCTTGTGTGTTTTCTTCTGAGCAACCTGGATTGGTGGATCATCCGTCTGGGTGGCAATTGTACTCCTCTTCACTGGTGTTGCTGCCAAGGACGCGAAGGACTTCGAGAAGACAGGAGTGACGAGAGTCCTGTATTTTTTACGGGCCTCGAAATAGGATAGTTTCTCTACCATCTTTATTTCCATTACCTTCTTCTCCTCCTTCAGCTTTGCACAGTCTCCGGAGAAAGCCGGGTGTGGGCCGTCACAGTTGACGCAGGGTAAGGCCTCCTTGCATACTTCCTCCTCGTGCTTTTCCCGGTTGCACCGGGGGCAGGTTGCTTTGCCTTTGCAACGAGGCGCAGTGTGGCCAAACTTCTGGCCCTGGAAGCAGCGCAGAGGACTCGGTATGTAAGGTCTGACTGAACAGACCTCATAACCAACTTTGACCTTCTCTGGCAGCTTATCGAGGGAGAATGTGAGGATCATCGAGGTGGAATTGATGACCTCACCATTCCTCTTTATTGTTAGCCTCCTACAGTCTATCCCCCCCTGCGGGGGCAGCTCTCGCTTACATTCCTCGATGTCTGTGTACAGAAGGTCATAGTTGGTTATGACCCCCTGGCAGGTGTTCAGCATTTTATGAGCCTCCACCGAGACTGGCATGTCCTTCATCATCGTTATTCCCAGTATTTTTGTGCTATGGAGTTCAGTGCATGTTTGAATCAATAGAGTTCCATCCCTGAGCTTCTTCACTGAATGAAGAGGCCCAGGTACTTGTGATGACAGAGCATTATAAATTAAGAAGGGAGACACTTTGGTAAAGGTCTCACCTTCTGTTACACGTTTCATAACCAGGTATTTTAAGCACTTTTTAACAGTTTCTCCCCCGTCTGTGACCAGACGGGTTCTTCCCCTGCCCGCATCCGGACGGGATCTTTTAAGAGGAGGAAAGTTTTCCGCCATAATTAAAGATTTAAAGATTCGTCCTCTGGTCTCCCCACCCACCACGGAGCCACAAATGGGACGCCGCACCACAAACTGATGCAGACGCCAGGGCTAACCAGCAGGATATAGCACCTCTGACTAGGTTGTCTGCTTCGGGTAAGATCTCCAGTGCATGGGCCCTCCAAACCCATGCACCTTTGACCCCTCTACACAGACCCCCATAGCCTCCGCACTCGCCGACCAGAACGTCAAGACGCGACGGCAAGCCGATTCGTCGGGTGTGGCTAGCACCCGACGTCCCGTTTACAGTGAGGCAAAGGCCGAAGTGGTGTGTTGCTCACGGATCGCATCTTGACCATCTGAAACCCAGAAGAAGTCCAGTGAGCTCAACCACCAGGCATCCCTTCCCCACCTTACGGGTCTCCACGCACGGCAAACACGCGAGCAGGCCGATAGCCGGATGTTATGGCTGAACCACAAACAGCAGACCCACATGCTGTTTGGAAACTACCCGAGCTGACTGTGTGTTTTTTTTACAAGGTTGTCTCCTCGCCCATTGGTCGCCTCTTACGACCAGCAGAGGGGCTGCAGGAGTATTCTACCCCCCTACCCGCAGGGGGGCCAATAGCTAAAAGTGATGGCTGAATCTCAAACAGCAGACCCCACATGCTGTTTGGAAACTACTCCGAGTTGACTGTGGGTTTTTTTACGAGGTTGTCTCCTCGACCATTGATCACCTCTTACGACCAACAGAGGGGCTGCGAGAGAATTCTACCTCCCTACCCACAGGGGGTTCTCCTAATAGAATGAATGGTTTGGGCATTTGTTGAATCCGCTCCACCGTTTTCGAAACTACACCGAGTTGACTGTGGGTTTCTTTACGAGGACACGACATTGTATTCACGAAATCGTATAAAGTCCCCCTTACAAAATGCTAATGATCTCTGAAGGTGATTAGACTGTGGCGACAAGTTGACGCCTTACGATCTATTTTCGCACCACTATGAACGTATACGGGAATATTTTAAACGTCGGTTTCTATCCTTGAGAAACTTTTCTGAAAGTGAAATAATCCCAAACCTGGTGTATGTGTATAGGTAGAATCCACATAAAGTATGTATTATTTCTATAATAATAATAATTATTATTATTATTATTGTCTTAAGTAGTAGTAGTAGTAGTACGAATTAAAAAGGAAATCATATGATTAGACTGTGGCGACGAGTTGACGCCTTACGATCTATTTTCGCACCACTATGAACGTATACGGGAATATTTTAAACGTCGGTTTCTATCCTTGAGAAACTTTTCTGAAAGTGAAATAATCCCAAACCTGGTGTATGTGTATAGGTAGAATCCACATAAAGTATGTATTATTTCTATAATAGTAATAATAATTATTATTATTGTCTTAAGTAGTAGTAGTAGTAGTACGAATTAAAAAGGAAATCATATATCTGTATCAAACCGATACGTGAAAAATTTATCACCTCACTGGAGTTTGGCAAGAAGAGGAAGCACTCAGACATTCACACAGTGAATGATGCTTCTTTCCTGGATGAGATTGCTTGAAAGAGGAAGGAACTTAAAGTTGACAACCAACTCCAAAGATACTTCACTAGTCACAGTGACATTTATGAATTATGTCTTCATACAATTATGCAGAAATTTGTGAAAGATGGGGGTAGGAATTGTGAAGACTTTATCATGTTTACAAAACAAAAAATGCCTCAATAAAGTATAAGTAAAGCAGTTACTGCTACTGTTAAGCAAAGTAGTGACTCAATGTGGAATGAGCTCAGGTATATGAGAATTACAGCCTCTAAAATATATGAAGCAGCCCATTGTAAAACCCCTTATGGGACCTTTGTAGAAAGGCTGATAGGGGCTGCTAAAATAAAATCCACCCGGGCGATGAAATGAGGCTGCAATCTTGAGGCTAGTGTACTTTGTACCATTGAGAAAAAACTCTGTGAAATTAAGTAGAACTGGCTTAATGCTAGATGCAGAATTTCCAATTATGGGAGCATAACCTGTTGCTATTGGACCTGATTTTATTGTGGAAATAGTGTCCAATCAATGTGGACACGGTAAAAAATTACATAAAGGACAATAAGCCAACTGAAAAATATATGGCCCAAATGAAATTTCAAATATTAAATGGTTAAAATTAAAAAGTAAAACTCTTGCAACCAGGCACTATACAGAACATACAGAATTTATTAATGCTTTTCTCACTACTATTCATGTTGTTTGAATAAGGAAACAATTACTTTTAGTTTATTGTATTCCCCAAACATGGCAAATACATTACTTATGGCGAAATTTACGTAAACCAATTTGCCTTTACTGAGAAACGCTTCCTAACTTTCGCCACAAGTCTCACGATACTGTTCTGTGACGTCATCCGCTGAGATCTGATGACAAAGTGTTTTTGACGCTGCCGAGAAAGTAGAATTTTAAACTAATATTTTCTATATAAAACAACGTTATTTGACCACAAAACTGTTGTTATATATTTTAACTAATGAACTTTATATTTAAATAGTTATAATAAATAATGCATGTTCCCCATTCCGTATTATGACTTTTATACAAGCAAATTCTAAAACAATTAAACCTTCATAAAATAAATATAAAAGAAGTACAGTTTATATAAATGTCAGGAGAAAAAATTACTATGAAAGAACAGCTTATTATTATAAAATATTGAAAACAAATTTACAAACACTACTTATGTTTTTTGTTGAAACAGTCTAAGCACATAGTTAGCTGTCCATCGCAGTCTTTGCAAAAAGATTTCACTTTTTTCGTTTTCGCTTTGGCCTCTTTCACCCTTTTCCCCCACGAAGTTTTTCATAGCATCCCGCACATCTTTTTCTACAATCCCTTGCCGACCCTTGAAAAAAACTGCACCACTTTACGAGCGCTCCATGTGAATTTCACCGGATGATTCCATGGCCGGAAAGGAACCCCTGTAGTCCTGTTGGATATTTACGCTTGTGTTGAGCATTCACTCTCTCTCGAGACGACCTTGCATTCACTGGTGACTTCACTCCTTCCCTTATTATTGTTATTCCTTGCTTGTTATCGTTATTTCTTCCTTGTTATCGCTATATCTTGCTTGTTATCATTATTTCTTGATTTTCATTGCATGTTATATTTCTTTCATTATTTCGAAGTTTAGTTTAGTTTGGTGTTTTCTTTGGAAAAAAGAAAGCTATGTCCTACAACCAGCTAACCCCTAGTAGAAGAAACCAAGTAGTTGGCCTGTTACAAGGTAATTGGTAGCCAAAGAAATGGGTGTTTCGCACTCGACTATTTCCCGCTTGTGAAGCAGGTGGGCAACAGAATTAAATGTCGATTGCCGCGCAGGATCAGGACGCCCGAGAGCCACGACAGAGGAAGATAATGCTCGCCTTATTCAGCAGGTTCGCAAGAATCCATTCTCAACATGTTCGGATGCACATGCGTCTATTAATTACCCAGGGTCCACAAGAACAGCTCGTCGCCGCCTCTTTAACGCAGGACTTCATGCAAGGTAGGCTGCTGTAAAGGAGATCTTAACAGATTCCTACCGAGAAGTCCGCCTGAGATTTGCCCACAGATATTTAGATGAAGGCGATGAATTTTGGAGAAATGTCATTTTTTCTGATTAAAAAACGTTCTCCTCTTCCACATCAGGGCCAGTGGTCATCTACCAACCACGCAACAGTAGATTTGATCCACAGTATATATTCCTGCGTTTTGACGACAAAACCACAAGAGCTGAAAGAAAAAAATAACACCTTTTGCTCTAATTTCAAACATTTGGGATGAATTTGTTAGCCATTGCAAGACATCATACAGACCTGGTTCATACCTTATGATCGATGAGCAGCTTGTTATTATCTGTTCATTCAATCGTTGCGATTCTGAGGGAAGGGGAAGAGCTCTACCTAACACGTGACTTTAAGGGAACCAATCAGAACGAAGTAGGATTCTTTCCCATAGAAAGCTTGCTTCCTTTGTGATCATACGAGCCTTAAGAGTGTGCTATTGCCACGTGTTTATCATTGAGTTTTTGTTACTCTGTTACTTTGTTAACGTTGAGTTTTTGTTACTCTGTTACTTTGCTAACGTTGAGTTTTTGTTACTCTGTTACTTTGTTAACATTGAGTTTTTGTTACTTTGTTATCATTGAGTTTACTGTTGAGTTGCTGTATTTGAGTGTGTTTCTTCCGTTCTTGGAGTTTTCACAACCCTTGCATCGGCAATGGAGAAGAAATACTTTTCCGTTCTTCGCAGTCAAGTGAAGAGCATGGCGTACAATGCCTTGAGATATATTCTCCAAGAGAAAGCATTAGGAAGAACTATGCTTTCTTTTAAGAAAGCTCAAGACAAGAGCAGCCAATGCCTGTGGTCTAAGTAGAAGAAGAATGCAGTCGGTTGCTCGTGAAGGTGAGAATGATAATCCATATATGATTTTTATAATTTGTAATGATTTATTTTTATATTTACATCGGTATTTGAACGCCTTTGTTTATAATTATTATGTCTTGTTACAGGAAGAGATTCTGTAATGGAAATGGGATCGCCTCTATTTAAATCCCCTTATAAGAAGCGGAAACCACGCTCCAAACCTATGACGAGTTTGGATGAGTTTGAGAAGGACGTGCTGAGGAGAACGATCCTTGAATTTTATGATAAAGGGGAATTTCCCAATATATCAGAAATTCACTAAATTGAGGGGAAAAAATATTTTTGAAGGAGGCCGCACATCTCTTTGGAAATGTGTAAAAGATATTGGCTTCCACTATAAACGGACTGTCGATGGCAGAAAAGTTTTAATGGAGAGGAGCGATATTGTGGCTGCAAGGAGGAAAATGAGTGATCTTCAGAGCGTCGGTGGGAGACCTGTTTTCTACCTCGAAGAAACGTGGGTAAACCAGAATTACTCTCTAGGGGCCCTATGGGTAGGTCCGAAAGAAGGTGGACTGAAAGTTCCTGCGGGCAAGGGATCAAGATTAATTATATGCCACGTAGGATCAGCAAGAACGGGATTCCTCAAGGAATGCAAACTTGTATTCCGGAAGAAGGGCAAGAATAGTGTCGACTATCACACGGATATGAATGCAGAAGTCTTCATGAAATGGTAATTATTACTCCTTTTTTTATATTATAGGTTCGGATGTTTCAAAGTCTTAGCAATTAGACATTTGTGCTTAAATATATTTTACGTCCAGTCTAACCTTCACTTCGCATTAACTGTGAATATATCATCATCATTGAATTAAAATCTTTTTCTACCTTAATATTACAGAGTTGATGGGTTTTTGAAGGCTCTTAAGGCGAGACATAAACAATGCCATCATTGTGATGGACAATGCCAGTTACCATTCAATGGTTATGATAAGGCACCAATGACATCCACGAGAAAAGCAGATATACAAAATTGGCTATCTTAAAAAGGGATTCTGTACACCTGCGATCAGACAAGGCAGAGTAGCTGTCTTTAGTGAAACCGGCAAAGGGTTCCACTAAAGAGTATGCTATTGATAGAAAGGCTGCAGCTGAAGGTCACATGGTGGTAAGACTGCCACCTTATCATTGCCAGTATAATCCGATTGAGCTTGTCTGGTCGCAGGTTAAAGAGACAGAAGGCAGAGCGAAATACTACGTTTCGAATAAATGACTTGGAAAGTCTGGCTAACCAGCTAACAATGACAGAAATTTACGAAAACCGATACATTAAAATGTGCTTTACATCATTTCCAAAAGTACAGTAAGTTTCGTCATCTTTTGCATACATTGGACCGAGTCACACAAGAAGCTTGGGCTGTATGCGTTCGTCACGCAGAGAATTTACAGGAGGAAGATTTTAAAAAAGAAATAGCAAGGGATGACATAATGGATCCTGTAATTGTGCGGCTTGCTGAGAGTGATTCTGACAGTGAGCGTGCAGATGAGGATATGAGAGATGGTGGGGCAGGATATTTTAGATTGCACGATAATTAAATATCTTCCATTTGTATATTTTTATAAATAAATGTGTTCAATGCAACCTTAAAAGAAAATTTTATTTCCAAATTAAGTAACATTTCATAGAATTTAATATGGACTGTCCAGAATAATATCATATTCCGGAGAGGTTACATCAACGATTCTCAACTGGCATGTAGAGAAAATTTAGCGAAAGGGCAAGAATCAAGAAATTAGAATTTTTATTTCATAGTGAGTCGAGGGAGCTTTAAGCGTATGATGCCAAAAGAAAATGTCTGAAAAGCAATCTTGTATTTCACTATAGAAGTAGCGCCCAAGCAATTACGTTGCCCTTTCTCGTGGGAGAGCTGAACTTTGGATTCATCGTAGCAGGAATTATGTTTCAGTCGATGTGCCAACACCCAGCGTTCTCCGGCGAGGAAACATCTCCCCAAACCCCAAGCTGTGAAACTCCACCTCCTAGTGGCGAAAAGAACCAAGAGCGGGTATGGACCTGTACGAAACCTCAGTCTCAAAGATAAAATGAATGAATACTAGCTTTAGGGGCAGATATACTTTTAGGATATATATCCCTACTAAGCCTGGGAAATACAGATTGAAAATTGTACTTTTATGTGACGTTTCCTCAAAGTACACTTTCAATAACATTCTTTATATAGGAAAAATACAAAAACCAGAGACAAACCTTTGGCTGATTTTTTTGGAGAAGAACTTTATCTGTGAAGATGAATTCCAAGTCCGGACATCCATTTAAGACCTTGGCAAATGAGGACCTGAGTTTGGCAGGGACTGAATCTTCGTTCGAACTACCTGCTAATTCACAAGAGAAGTCTGGCCGAGGGATGTGCCACAGAGGAACTCGAGAGGGATGAATTCTATACACAGTAGGGAGTGTAAAATAAATATTTTCTATAAAATTTTAAATTGAACACACTTAGTCACGTGCGGTCTCCTGTTAAAAACATTCAATAAATTATGACTAAAAACTATTTTAAAACACTGGTGTGACAGAAGTGCCATAAGTTTGCTGACAAAGTTGCACATCAGGACATTTCTTCTGATCTCTAGAGGTGGGTCGCCAGCATCGCTTTAAATGCTGACAACAGGGATAGCTCTAAATGCCCCAGTTGCCATTCTCAACATTGTACAACATGTCAGCAAACACCAGTACGATGGTCGTGTCGCACCATAAATAAAACAGCCGTAGTCGAGTTTAGACCTCATCGATGCCCTGTAAAGGAGCATTGACGTGCGGTCTGCTCCCCAGGACTGGCTTGTAAGAACTTTTAAAATATTCATTGAAGACTGTACCTTCAATTTTAATTTTTTAGTATGAGCCCGCCAGTCGAGTCGACGGTCTAAATACATTCCAAGAAAGCAAACGGATTCCACGAAATTTAGAACGTTTTTTCCAAACTGTAATCTAAGTTAGGGGAAAATACCATGGCGCATTGAAAGTGGACACAACAAGTAGTAGTAGTTGTTTGTAAGGTGCTTCGACAGCTAAGGTCATTTCGCACCGTCTCAAATCAAAAAGTGTACCTTGCAGATTAAAATGAATAAATACACGTTAAAAAAAAGGTCCACAAGAATAAATAGGATAAAATAGATTAATAAAATTGCAAGATAAATATATAATAAAGGCATAAGCTAAAAAATGGGCAAAAGTCTATTCAAAGAGTGCTTAAAAGATTTGTTAACCTTAGGAATTTTAAAATAATGTCCATTTTAAGAGGATCGTCTGTTAGAAGTTCAGAGAGAGTGCCTGTCATATTTAGAAGTTGACGGATTCCTCTATATTTGGCACATTCTGTCAAGATGTGACATACGGATATGGGGCAGTTGCAAGTAGAGCATATGGGAGGTTCCTTTTCCTGCGTAAATAAGAATGAGTGCGTCAAAGCGCAGTGGCCAATTCTAAGTCGGGTGACTGCGACTTCCTCCCGGCGACTGTTTCTAACCGAGGATGGCCACGGAGTGACACTTGCTTTGATCGCTCTCAGCTTGTTACCTGTAACAGCCTCCCAGGACCTTTGCCATTTTTCAAACAAAGTGCTCTTAAAAAGGCATTTAAGGTCCTGGGATGGAACCATGTTGATGTCAGTATCCTCTCTTGACAGAGCTGCCTTCGCAGCCGAGTCGGCTTTTTCATTTCCACCAATTCCTACATGCCCAGGAACCCACATGAAGAGTATATTCACATCCTTTGCCTTCAACACCGATAGTAAGGCATGAATTTTCTGCACTACGGGATGGCAGTAGTACGGGTTTGAGATGGCTTTCAGTGCACTCATGGAATCAGAACATATAATATAGTTCGCACTCCTAGGCTCAGTACCCTCCAATGCCTTTTGAACTGCTATGAGTTCAGCAGAGAAAATACTGCAGAGGGGGTTTAATTTGAAAGTTTCCCTGAAAATTTCTTTTTTTAAATAAATCTTTCATTTTTTATATTCCTCTAAGTAAATGGTGCGCATCTTTCCATCAAAATGATTTCCTTTTAATATATATTACAGCTATATATGGTATTCTTCTCGTAATTGCTTCAGTCGTTTAAATCCAAATATTAATCCGTAACTCTAAGTTATTAATAAGTTGTTTATATTCGTGTTACTTAGAAATGTCATCAATAAGAATTACGAGGTTAATGCTGCATGACAAAATGATGGAATGTTTTGATGATCCGGATGACGTTAGGAAAAGTCATGTCCTAAACTACTTACGGAAGGTGTTCAAGATAAACGGAGATGATAAAGCAAACGAAATTTTAACAGAATTTATAAGACTAAATTTTTTCATAACATACATTCGTTTTTGGAAGAGTTACAGACGGACTAAAGACAGATTTTTAAATAAACATAACCAGGTGCTGCAGAATGAAATAGCATTCCCGCAAATTGTTTATCATGGTCTACCTGGTTTGTCATCGGATGCTGGTAAGTATCAGATACATGATATTTCTTTGTAAATAAAAACTAAATTAAAAGTTGGAATAAAAACGTTTTGGTTTATAAAAGTACTGACATTTCAGTCACTATGAAATCAAATAAAAATCCAATTATTCACTATTAATTACATGATATTCTATAATGGAGATGGACCTTTTTTTAAACAAACATTTTTGGTTTAGGTGAGCGAGGTCGTCCGAAAAAGGATTTTGAAGAATCTTCCAGCGTGATGAAAATAAGAAAAATCGAACATCTCTGAGAACATACACCAACAATGGAGTTAACCTTTGCCACTGCTATGAGTCTTCGTAGGAAGGGTTATTTCTCAGAATTTTTCAAAAGAACAGTACTTGATACTTCAGTAGTACTCATTGGATTTCAAAGGTGCATCGACAGCTAAGGTCATTTTACACCAACAAATTCTATAAGATATAAAATAAATAGGTCATAATAAATAATTAAATACAAAGAAAAGAGGTTAAAATAAATAAGATAATAAGTTAGCTAGAAACCATAAAAGAATAAAAACCTTTCTTATTTTTAAATAGGAAGATAAAGATCATAGAGCATTTAAAAGTTTCGTTACCATTAGGAATTTAAAATACTATCAATTTCTCGAGGATCATCAGCTACGATTTCTGAGAGATTGTCCCTAATTTTCAAATTTGGCGAGTCTCTCCATATCTAACACATTCCATCTGGATGAGAGTTACAGTTACTGGGCAGTTGCATGTATGGCATATAGGAGGTTCTTTTTCCCAGATAAATAGGAATGAGTGTGTCAACGCGCAGTGGCCAATTCTAAGTCGGGTGACTGCGACTTCTTCCCGGCGATTGTTTCTTACCGAGGACAGTCACGGGGTAACACTTGTTTTGATAGCTCTCAGTTTGTTGTCTGCAACTGCCTCCCAGGACCTTTGCCATTTCTCAAGCAGCTTTTTCTTAAAAAGTGGTTTTAGGTCCTGAGATGGCACGGTTTTTATATCTATTTCCTCCTTCAGCAAAGCAGCCATCGCAACAGGGTCGGCTCTTTCATTTCCCACTATTCTAGCGTGACCAGGGACCCACATGAAGATGATACCCACATCTTCTACCATCAGCCTCGATAGTAGGCTATGGATTTTCTTTACCTCGGGATGGTTGTGGTATGGATCTAGGACAGCTGTGGTACGGATCAAGGAAGGCTGTGTTACGGATCTAGGATGGCTTTCAATGCACCCATCATGTCCGAACAGATGACATATTTCTCACTACTAGGAGCAATGCCCTCCAATGCCCTCTGCACTGCGATAAGTTCAGCTGTAAAAATGCTGCAGAGGGGATTTAACTTAAAAGCATGAGTGCCATGTCAAGAAGATGTGTATGCACATGAACACCAAATACCCGATTTTGAGCCATCTGTGTAGATGGGGATATAGCTGATATATTTCATCAACATTTTCTAGTGCTCGATTCTGTAGAATAGTGGGTTTGTTTCTGATTTTAAATGACTAGAAAAATCAGTCAGGATCCTTATTTCTGGCACCTGCCAGGGTGGAAGACTATGGAAGTCTTGAGGATTGACTTCAGGGAGTCGGAGGTTTTCATAATCCATGAAATTGTTAAAACGAATACCTAAGACTAAAGTTGCTCGTAGTCGTCTGCTTTAAAACGTGGTCTAATACTCAAGTTGAATCACAGATCGGTTTTTAACCCTACAATTCTTGATACATATGTGCACATTAAAAACATTCTACGTGTTTCTAAGGGTGGCTCTCCTGCATCACAGTGAATGCTGGGAACAGGGCTGGTTTGATAGTCACCAGTAGCCAGCCTTAGAGCAGAGTTGTGCATAGATGTCAAAGGGCGCAGATATGATGACCGTGAAGAGGCATATATATAAAGGATCCAAAGTCCATTTTAGACCTTACCAACGCTCGGGAAAGAATGAGCGTGGACGTACGGTCAGTACCCCAGGTTGAATTCGATAAAAACCTTTAAAATGTTTAAAACCTTAAAACGCTTATCTTTTAAAATATTTATATGGCTCCGCCAATTTAGCCTTTTGTCTAAAAACATACTAGAAAACAGAGAGAGTCCAAAGAGTCCAACCTATGGCCACCAAGTTTTAAGACAGGTTGAGGGAAGATTCCGCTCAGCCTGCAAAAATGGAGTCATTTTGTTTTCTCTGTCGAAAAACGAAAGCCGTTGTTGCGTGCCCATTTGTCTAGACCAGTGGTTCCCAACGGGGTCGGTACCGCCCACCGGTGGGCGTTGAAGAGATCTAAGGGGGCTTTTTTGGTCCAAGGCAAATTTAGGGGGCGTTGAGGACCAACCGCCGCCCCCTGGGCAATACTCGCAAGAATGCGCTGTAAAGTTTGAATAATGCTAAAAATCATCGAACGCATGTTTCAACAAATAGTTGTAAATGTCTTTTAAGCAAGATCAGTCCGTATTAAAAGTAGGTATTGGTACATTATAGCTTTGTTCCTAATACCTTTTTGACTAGTACATGAACGAGTCGCAGCAAGCGCAGTGCACCACACGGAGCACCACAGTGTGTGTGTATGTTCCGGCTCGATCAACATAGCTTATATTTACAAGTTTGCACAGGTCATGACAAGATTAACACGTGCAGAATATCGAATCTATGAATGTTTTGACAGGTTCATAAAACATTACTATAAATACGTGAGGCTTTTTATCCATACGAGATTGTTTCGAAGTTCCTTCAGAGCAAGTGTGAACCTAAAATTTCTGTGCGGTATCTACAGATCACATTCAAAGGATAACTTACGTGGACCACTTATTAAAAATATATTTTTGTTGTAATAACTATTTGCCACAAAGGTAAGTACGTACATATTTACTATTATTATTTGTTTATTATTCTTTTTACCGACCGACGTTAGTAACGTAATTTAAAACTATCTTTTAAAATTTAAATTTACATAATTTAAATAAATTTACATAAATTTAAATAATTTTTTACAAAAAATTTCTGTTGTAAAATATTCATGAAACAACTTACATAAATTAAAATTTAAAATTTATTTAATATGGTGACGGTTGGTCCTGTGGTGGCCACAGCAGATTTTTTTTATTGTTTTTATTTTTACAGATAGACCCATGTCGGATTCAAAGAAAAAATGTAGACAATATAATGTCGAATATTTGAAATATGGTTTTATTCAGGCACCCTTAAACAAGACATTACCAATGTGCCTGATTTGCCAGAGTTTTCTCAAATGAAGCCATGAAACCTTCACGATTAGAAGAACATTTGACCAAAATACATCCTGACAGAAAAGATAAAAATTTATCTTACTTTCAAATGCTCAAAGAACAACATTCGAGACGTACAACTTTAGCTGGTATGTTTTCAGCGGCATCGAAACAAGACGAAACATGAAGTTCCTCTTACAACATTTCCTTGCTTATTGCTAAATCGGGAAAACCGCACACTATTGGAGAAGAATTGATACTGCCAGCTGTGAGTGAGGTTCTGCGTACTGTACTGCACAAGCCACCGTCTGATATTATTAAGAAAATCCCATTAAGCAATAATACAGTACAGAGACGAATCGACGAAATGTCCGAGGATGTGGAGAGTTCTCTAACTGAATTTTTTTAAGACTACCGAGTTTTCTTTACAGCTCGATGAATCTACTTTACCAAACAATGAGTCTTTACTTCTTGCGTACGTTCGCTTCATAAAATATGAAAAAATTTGTCAAGAACTATTATTCGCAAAAAATTAGAAACGGATACTAAAGGAAAATCTATATTTGACGTATTGGAACACTATTTTAAAGAAAAAGGTATTCCTCTGGATAATATCGTGTCCGTTGCTACCGATGGTGCTCCGGCAATGGTTGGACGATACCGCGGGTTGATTTCATATTTGAAAAAGGCGGTACCAAATGTAGTCGCCGTGCATTGTGTAATTCACAGACAACATTTGGTTGCAAAAAACCTTAGTGATCGCCTTCATTGCTCACTACAGTATGTAATTACAGCAGTTAACAAGATCAGAAGCAATGCTCTCCATGATAGATTGTTTCGAAAACTTTGTGATGAAAACGACGAAGATTTCAATCGTTTACTATTGCACACAGAAGTTCGTTGGCTATCAAAGGATACCTGTCTAAAAAGATTTTATGACCTCTTTGACTCAGTTATAACGTTTTTTGAAAACAAAGATGATTCGTTAAGAGATAATTTATTGAAATTTAAGAATGATATAGCTTATTTAACTGATTTATATAATAAATTTAATGAAACGAATCTACAGCTGCAAGGAGATGATTTGAATTTGATCAAAGCAAAGGCAACTATTTCTGCGTTCGTGTCAAAACTTGCCTTGTACAAACAAAATTTGGGTCGAAGACAATTCTATCAGTTTCCGAATCTTTCCTCTGTGGAAACAAATGATGACGACATTCTGGTATTTTGCCAGCATTTGGAAGCACTTAAAGAAGATTTTACAAATAGATTTCAGGATGTCCTTAACATGATCATTCCAGATTGGGTACTAGAACCTTTCTCAAACCTACAAACAGCAGAATTATCACTGCAGGAGGAGTTGATAGAATTGTCAACAAGTGAAGAGTTAAAATTGAAATTAAAAAATGGATATCAAGAATTTTGGATTCAAAGGCAAATTCCAGTATTATATCCAGCTTTATGGGCTGCATCAAAGAAGTTTTCCATTGCATTCCCATCATCATATTTAGCCGAAAGAGGATTTAGCGTAGTCAGCAATTTACTAACAAAGAAAAGGAACAGATTGTCAATAGTGGAACGCAGCGATTTAAGATTGCTGATGACAAATATGGCACCAAATATCGAAAAATTAGTGTCATAACACCAAGCTCAGCCCTCTCACAAATAATATTATATTAATTTTTTAATAATATATATTTGTTAATCAAACTTTGAGCAATACACCAATATTGTTAATATCTTTTAATAAAGTAATTTTAAAAATCTGTCCTTGTTTTTCAATATATAATATAGTATACTTCACCTAACAGGGGCGCCATCGAATCACCGTTTGAAAAAGTGGGCTATGACCCAAAAAAGTTGGAAAACTATGGGTTACCAGTGTGTTTTTTTTCTGAAAAGGGGGCGGTGAGTAATTTTTTTTTTCGAAAAGGGGGCAGTAGGCCAAAAAAGGTTGGGAACCTATGGTCTAGACGATTGATAGTGAGCTGTATCTGTCGTGTTGTTGTAGACAGGTTGGATGATCTGCAGAAAATTGCCAGATCATCTACAATTTGTAATGATTTATTTTTATATTTACATCGGTATTTGAACGTCTTTATCTATAATTATTATGTCTTGTTACAGGAAGAGATTCTGTAATGGAAATGGGATCGCCTCTATTTAAATCCCCTTATAAGAAGCGGAAACCACGCTCCAAACCTATGACGAGTTTGGATGAGTTTGAGAAGGACGTGCTGAGGAGAACGATCCTTGAATTTTATGATAAAGGGGAATTTCCCAATATATCAGAAATTCACTAAATTGAGGGGAAAAAATATTTTTGAAGGAGGCCACACATCTCTTTGGAAATGTGTAAAAGATATTGGCTTCCACTATAAACGGACTGTCGATGGCAGAAGTTTTAATGGAGAGGAGCGATATTGTGGCTGCAAGGAGGAAAATGAGTGATCTTCAGAGCGTCGGTGGGAGACCTGTTTTCTACCTCGAAGAAACGTGGGTAAACCAGAATTACTCTCTAGGGGCCCTATGGGTAGGTCCGAAAGAAGGTGGACTGAAAGTTCCTGCGGGCAAGGGATCAAGATTAATTATATGCCACGTAGGATCAGCAAGAACGGGATTCCTCAAGGAATGCAAACTTGTATTCCGGAAGAAGGGCAAGAATAGTGTCGACTATCACACGGATATGAATGCAGAAGTCTTCACGAAATGGTAATTATTACTCCTTTTTTTATATTATAGGTTCGGATGTTTCAAAGTCTTAGCAATTAGACATTTGTGCTTAAATATATTTTACGTCCAGTCTAACCTTCACTTCGCATTAACTGTGAATATATCATCATCATTGAATTAAAATCTTTTTCTACCTTAATATTACAGAGTTGATGGGTTTTTGAAGGCTCTTAAGGCGAGACATAAACAATGCCATCATTGTGATGGACAATGCCAGTTACCATTCAATGGTTATGATAAGGCACCAATGACATCCACGAGAAAAGCAGATATACAAAATTGGCTATCTTAAAAAAGGTTTCTGTACACCTGCGATCAGACAAGGCAGAGTAGCTGTCTTTAGTGAAACCGGCAAAGGGTTCCACTAAAGAGTATGCTATTGATAGAAAGGCTGCAGCTGAAGGTCACATGGTGGTAAGACTGCCACCTTATCATTGCCAGTATAATCCGATTGAGCTTGTCTGGTCGCAGGTTAAAGAGACAGAAGGCAGAGCGAAATACTACGTTTCGAATAAATGACTTGGAAAGTCTGGCTAACCAGCTAACAATGACAGAAATTTACGAAAACCGATACATTAAAATGTGCTTTACATCATTTCCAAAAGTACAGTAAGTTTCGTCATCTTTTGCATACATTGGACCGAGTCACACAAGAAGCGTGGGCTGTATGCGTTCGTCACGCAGAGAATTTACAGGAGGAAGATTTTAAAAAAGAAATAGCAAGGGATGACATAATGGATCCTGTAATTGTGCGGCTTGCTGACAGTGATTCTGACAGTGAGCGCGCAGACGAGGATATGAGAGATGGTGGGGCAGGATATTTTAGATTGCACGATAATTAAATATCTTCCATTTGTATATTTTTATAAATAAATGTGTTCAATGCAACCTTAAAAGAAAATTTTATTTCCAAATTAAGTAAACATTTCATAGAATTTAATATGGACTGTCCAGAATAATATCATATTCCGGAGAGGTTACATCAACGATTCTCAACTGGCATGTAGAGAAAATTTAGCGAAAGGGCAAGAATCAAGAAATTAGAATT
Organism: Uropetala carovei; assembly: GCA_036926305.1. Classification (NCBI taxonomy): domain Eukaryota; kingdom Metazoa; phylum Arthropoda; class Insecta; order Odonata; family Petaluridae; genus Uropetala; species Uropetala carovei. Next base: position 3,217,913 of record JAXCHB010000063.1, on the reverse strand, counting down.
TTTATTTCATAGTGAGTCGAGGGAGCTTTAAGCGTATGATGCCAAAAGAAAATGTCTGAAAAGCAATCTTGTATTTCACTATAGAAGTAGCGCCCAAGCAATTACGTTGCCCTTTCTCGTGGGAGAGCTGAACTTTGGATTCATCGTAGCAGGAATTATGTTTCAGTCGATGTGCCAACACCCAGCGTTCTCCGGCGAGGAAACATCTCCCCAAACCCCAAGCTGTGAAACTCCACCTCCTAGTGGCGAAAAGAACCAAGAGCGGGTATGGACCTGTACGAAACCTCAGTCTCAAAGATAAAATGAATGAATACTAGCTTTAGGGGCAGATATACTTTTAGGATATATATCCCTACTAAGCCTGGGAAATACAGATTGAAAATTGTACTTTTATGTGACGTTTCCTCAAAGTACACTTTCAATAACATTCTTTATATAGGAAAAATACAAAAACCAGAGACAAACCTTTGGCTGATTTTTTTGGAGAAGAACTTTATCTGTGAAGATGAATTCCAAGTCCGGACATCCATTTAAGACCTTGGCAAATGAGGACCTGAGTTTGGCAGGGACTGAATCTTCGTTCGAACTACCTGCTAATTCACCAGAGATGTCTGGCCGAGGGATGTGCCACGGAGGAACTCGAGAGGGATGAATTCTATACACAGTAGGGAGTGTAAAATAAATATTTTCTATAAAATTATAAAACTGAACACACTTAGTCACGTGCGGTCTCCTGTTAAAAACATTCAATAAATTATGACTAAAAACTATTTTAAAACACTGGTGTGACAGAAGTGCCATAAGTTTGCTGACAAAGTTGCACATCAGGACATTTCTCCTGATCTCTAGAGGTGGGTCGCCAGCATCGCTTTAAATGCTGACAACAGGGATAGCTCTAAATGCCACAGTTGCCATTCTCAACATTGTACAACATGTCAGCAAACCAGTACGATGGTCGTGTCGCACCATAAATAAAACAGCCGTAGTCGAGTTTAGACCTCATCGATGCCCTGTAAAGGAGCATTGACGTGCGGTCTGCTCCCCAGGACTGGCTTGTAAGAACTTTTAAAATATTCATTGAAGACTGTACCTTCAATTTTAATTTTTTAGTATGAGCCCGCCAGTCGAGTCGACGGTCTAAATACATTCCAAGAAAGCAAATGGATTCCACGAAATTTAGAACGTTTTTTCCAAACTGTAATCTAAGTTAGGGGAAAATACCATGGCGCCATTGAAAGTGGACACAACAAGTCTTCTCGACAGAGAAATGGAAGCCATTGACAATAGACCACTTCCACAGTCGTTGAATCGTCATTTGCAATTGCCTCACTGAAGTAGAGAGCTTGGACGACCGACAGAATATTCCCAGGTCGTCCACAAAGAGAGAGACTTCGACTGGTAATAAGATGCATGACACCACGTCATTTATGGCGATTGCAAATAACGTGACGCTTAATACAGATCCCTGTGGAATACCGTTCTCTTGGGCATAAGAGCTGGAAAAGGCATTGCCCACTCTTACTTTAAAAGTTCGATCTGTTAAAAATTTTTTTATAAAAGTCAATAAATTACCTTTAAAGCCCCATTTACGCACCATTTTTGAAATCTTAAAACGCCAGGTAGTGTCGTAGGCTTTCTCCAAGTCAAAGAAAATGCCTAAGACATATTGTCCTCGAAGAAAAGCCACTTTGATGAAGGAGTCTATCCGAACAAGATGGTCAATTGTACTCATCCGCCTCCGAAAACCACACTGGATATTAGAGAGAAGGTTACTCCCCTCAAGACACCAAACTAGACGTCTATTAACCATTCTCTCCATCAGCTTGCACAGACAGGAAGTAAGAGAGATTGGTCGGTCCCAGAACAGATGTCTTTTCCCTGCTTGGGAATAGGGATCACTACCGACTTGCGCCAAGAATCTGGGAATGCTCCATCCTTCCATACACGGTTGAATGTGTAAAGTACATCTTCCATTGTTTCCTGGGGAACACGCCTCAGAAATGCATTGTGGATACCATCCACACCTGGAGCACTGTCCCTCAGGTCAGCAATGGCTGATTGGAGCTCCCACGGTGTAAAGGGCTCATTGTAGCTAGCAGAAAATTGACCTGGACGAATAGGAGCTGCTGCTCCCTCCTTGCGACATTTGATTGTCACGAATGTCTGGTCGTAATTGGCTGAGCTACTAATTTGGACATAATGCTCCCCAAATGCCTCGGCGACATCCACGGGTTGCATCGCTATGGCCCCATTCACTTCCACAGATAGCGTAGTGGAAGAGTGAAATACGTCTGAAATTCGCTTCACTTTCCTCCATACCTGTGCAACTAGTGTGCGCGAGTTTATGGATGTGACATAATCCATCCAGGATTTTCGCTTAGCATCAACCACTACTTGGCTCCTGGTGACAAGTTCGCCAAAATGACACCGTTGATATCCTTGCTAAATGTAAGATTCCAATCTCACGCTCAACTGTGTGATCAAGTCTCAGCTGACGAGGGCATGATACCTTATTTTGGACGTTATGGGGCAAAACAATTCATAAGAGGAAAGCCAATCAGATATGGATATAAATTCTGGTGTATCTGTGACCCATTGGGTTATTTGATTCAAATGCATCCTATGGCAGGAAAGATTAAACCCGGCCAAATGATGTAGGACTTGGGGAGCATGTCATCTTAAAACTAGCAGATTCTCTTCCTAAAGATCGTCATTTTAGAATTTATGTTGACCGATTTTTCAGTTCTCTATCTCTAGCCAATCATTTAGCTGAGCGTGGTATTGGTTACACCGGTACAATAATGAAAAATCGGCTCGAAAAATGTCCACTTATGGACACGAAAGACATTGGTAAACAAAAAAGAGGGACATTTGATTTCAGAATGAATGCAAACACAAACTGTGTTGTCGTCGCATGGAATGATAATCATGTAGTTCACATGATTAGTACATGCGATACCGTGGAGCCTGTAGGTACTGCTAATAGGTGGATTGCGGCAGAAAAGAAGAAAGTTCCCATTCCACAACCCAATATCGTCGCAAAATACAATAAATTCATGGGCGGTGTTAATAGGATGGACGAGAATATTGCAAATCTTAGAATATCCATAAGGTCAAAAAAATGGTGGTGGCCTGTATTTATTTTTTGCATTGACACATCAACACACAACGCCTGGCAATTTCACAGAAAAAACAATTCTTTATCATTAGATTCTTTAGGGTTCAAGCAAATAGTTGTGCAGACATATCTAAAAAATATGGAAAGCCACCAGCCACAGGAGGAAGACCGAAAACTTCAAAACCCCTGTTATGTCGCACAATGGAAAGCATACGTTACGACGGCTCCAATCATTGGATAGTGCCAGCAAAGAAACAAGGGAGATGTGCTATTTGTAAAAAATACAACAAAATCTTGCGAGAAATGTAAAATAAATTTGCATGATCACTGTTTCAAGGAATATCATAATGATATTTAAAATTGTATATTTTTCATTTTTTAAATGAAAGTTTTTTCGAAATGTATGTGTATATTTTACATTCCTTTTATATATAACCAACTAAATATTGAAAAATCCTAAAAAGAATGGAAAATAATGAATGACCCCATTGCGTCCTGGTGTTCCAATATTGGAATATGAATTTTTAATGTGTGCGCGCATATCATATGTCTAAAAATTATATTTTGATTAATTTTAGGATCCAAACAGGTAAAAAAACTCAAATTTTAAGAAACTACCTCCAATAAAAAAACTCGGGCAAAAATGGGTTAAAGCCAGTAGCTTATGCCAGCAGGACTCTGAATCACTGTGAACAAAAGCTGCCATCCTATGAGCTGGAGTGTCTTGCCTGCTGTTGGGCTGCTGAAAAGTTCAGGACCTACATCCAGCCGAAACAATTCCATTTATATATCGATAACGGGGCAATAACCTGGCTATTTAGACATCCCAAGCAACTAGGGAAAATTGGCAGAATGGTTTTAAAATTGTCTTCCTTTCGTTTCGTAATTCACCATGTTCCATGTTCCAAAAATAGGGTGGCCGATTGTCTATCAAGAGTGGTTAGTTAATCAACCGACTGACGAACCAGTTCATAGTTCTATGCTCTTGCATAAAATTCCCCTGTCGTTTACCAACATTCGTGATCGCCAGAATGCCGATCCACACGTGTAACAGCTGATACAACGAATCAGACAGGGAAGTCCTTCTCCAAACTACTTCTTAAAGGATAATCTTTTATATCATAGTACCAGTAGACTTAAGATAAGAAGAGTAGTCGTTCCAGATGCTCTTAATTCCATGTTATTTTCTTATTTTCATTGCTTGCCAACCACAGGACACATGGGTGCTAGCAAAACTTGCGAACAAATCTGTAGGAAGTTCTGGTGGAAGTCGGGAATAGGCCAAATGGTTAAAACCTGTCATGATTGCCAAACATGCAAACCTAGAAACATACTTCCTCCCAGCAAGATGAGTTCTTCAACACGAAATTACCTCTGGGAGAGAGCATACATAGATTATGTTGGCCCATTACCTAGAAGTCGTGGAAGAACATGAAGTCGGAAATAGGCCAAATGGTTAAAACCTGTCATGATTGCCAAACATGCAAACCTAGAAACATTCTTCCCCCCGGCAAGATAAGTTTTTCAACACCAAATTACCCCTGGCAGAGAGCATACATAGATTTTATTGGCCCATTACCTAGAATTCACACTGGGAATACTTGTGCCCTTACAATAATAGATGGTTTTACTAAATTCACCTTCATCGAACCTCTGCGTTCTCCTTTAGCCTCCCAAGTCATCTTTACCCTGTTTCATAAAATCTTTCCAAAATTGTGTATCCCAAATTTCTAGTGTCTGATAATGGGACCCAATTTAGGTCCGTTTTATTGTCTAATATATGTTTCAAATATGGTATTAAAATATTTACAGCACCGTATTATCCTCAGTCTAACCAAGCTGAACGAGTCCACCATAATCTAAAATATGCTTTAACCATCTTATCACAAAATGACCATAGGAAGTGGAATGAATTTCTACCCAGCTTAACCTTTGCCTTTAATTCAGCCAAGCACAGTAGTACAGGCTATACTCCAGCGAAGGTGTTTATGGAAAGAGAACTCCCTCACCCCCTAACTAATTTCTGGAGAATTCCTCCACAAGCCCTATCAGAGACATTAACCCAAGCTGAAAGGCAGTCCCTATGGCAAGATTTAATGAAAAATCTAAAAAGGACAAGGCTTAGGCAAGCGGTCGCTTTTAATAGAAGCTGTTCAGGAAATCCATTTAAACTTGGTGATTTGGTGTTGTATAAAAGGTTCCCTAACAGTACAAAGGCCCTCCACAAAACCGCCAAACTCACGCCACAATGGGTTGGTCCATTTCCTCTTAAAAGTTTCATATCTCCAGTAGCAGCTGTTCTTGAATTGTCACCAACTAAGGAGAGAACTGCTAACATTTCCCATTTAAAACTGTATCATCAATAAATTGTGTTGTATATGTATCCAGCGTAGGGAATTAGCAACCCCATCGCCCAATGATTCTTATCATTGCAGTCAGTCTCCAGATGAGCATCTGGTAAAATATACTGATATTCGGCCTAGTGCTATGCCTTTCTGAAAACAAGGATGATGTTAAGGCATCATAAAATGGTGTTTAGACTATTATGTGTGTCTCCATGGCTCTAAATCTTTATTTTTTAACGTAACCTAGCCATGTGTTTCTTAAGGCCACATCACACGGCAGCGTTTTGCGTGGAGCGAAGCGAAGCGAAGATACGCGAGCCAATCAGAGGTGAGGGATCCTTCCCTCTGCTTCGCCTCACCCGAGATGGACTTGGGTGAACTTTCTACGCTTTGCTTCGTGCGGCTTCGCATGATTACGTCTACATGGCTGCAGTGCGTTACAAAAAAATTGAAGAACGAATACAAACCAGCGTTCGACCACGCTAGACTTTCAAAATGGATGTAAGTTTATTTGATGAAGTCATTATATCAGAAATAAAAGAGAAGTACAGGTACATATACAACTGCCACGATTACCGTTATCGCGACAAAAATTTAAGAGAGAAGGCCTGGCGCGATGTGGGAGAGAAAATTGGGGTTGAAGGTAAGATTCCTGTGTAAATATATATATCTGATCTACATCAATATGTGAGCGTATTCGTATTATCGTCTGATACGTTTTTTAGGCAAAGTGGCACAAGCACGATGGAAGGTGCTGAGGGATAAGTATGTAAGAGAAAAAAAGAAACCGAGGAGCGGAGCTGGAGGAGAAGAAAGAAGAGAGACGAATTTGTATTCCCTTCTAGGATTCCTAGACGACTGTGCGATCCCGAAATGGTAGGTGAAGCTTTGACGATTGCCAAATATTTTATAAGTTCTAGACTTCAGTAGAAGCAATATCTTTGTGAAGTTTGGCAAAAGGTTATATAATTTACTCTTATGATTATATATAATCATAAGAGTATAATTCTTTCTTGCAATCATAATTCAAATGCATATATGGCTGTTTAAGGTAACAAGTTTAGCATTGCTTTTACAGCAGTCTTCTGACATTTTTAAAGATGAACTCTCACTTGTTCTACCCTGGAATATTGTACCAAACAATAAAACACATTAGCAAAATAAACCGGTTAAAGCACATGTGCTATCATCTTTGATTTGTAGTTCTAAAGATTTCTTGCTCTTATTTTAATGAGTTTTCTTGTTTTGGTCTTCAGTGTAGAACCAAATTTAACATTCTGTTATGACTTACCTAAAATTGTTAATAGACTTGGAATCCTAATGACTGGAAGAATTGCATGACAACATTTACTCTTTTTATGTATTCTTTTAATGTTAAATTAGGAGCTTTAATCTCAAGTAATATTGTGCAATTATGGTTTTGATATCTTTGGTTGTTAGTGTATTGCTCTTCTTAGTGATTGCTTTCGGTTGCAGATGTAACAATTTTTTTCAGTTTACATATTCATTATTATTACAGGTCTACTAGCAGTCTTCCGAATATTCAGAGTGGCAGTTCCTTCATTCATTTGCCTTCACCATCACCCCCTTCAACTATATCATTTCCTCTATTCGATTCTCCCTCAAATTCCTCATGTCCTCCTGAACCCCGCTCTTTCTCTTCTCCTACACCCGGCTCGTCATCTTCTACCACTTCCCTTGCCACACCTTTGTCAGCATCTCCACCTGATATACACTTAACCCTAACCAAATCTTTGCCTTAACTTTCTGCTATGTCATGCTATTCTTCTTCACCTCCTGTACCCACTGCTCCATTTTCTTCCACTTTGCCCATACCTTCCAGCCCCCCTCTACCTGAACTTCAGCAAACTGTGGAAAGGAATTTTGGGAAAGTGAAGAAAGGTAAGAAATGTTCTTTATATTGTGTATTTTAGTTTTTTAATTTTGAATGTCCATAGGCATTGTTTACAAATTCTTTATCAGAGACAAAGAACCTATAAAAGTATTATCACAGTTATATCTGAAGGATTAAATTAATCATGAATTAACTGGTGAAAATAATATCCATTTTGAAAATTTTCTCATGCACAAAAACTATAAAACAGTAAGAACTCTTTATAATGAACATCCATATAATGAAAACCTCTGTAACATAATTGTGGATCCCAGATATTACTTCCACTAAAGTTACATTTATGTGAATGAATTATTATGCTGTACAATATTCAACAAAAGTGGAATTTTGGCTGGTTTTAAATTTACATATATTGTTCTAGGTTTTGCTACCAGGAATAAAGAAGAAGACGACTTGCTAAAATTATTGAAAAACCAGCCAAAGGCAATGGATGAAGATGATCTCTACTGCATGTCGGTCGCACAGCAGATCAAGAAAATGCCTCGCCTGGACCAATATGAAATTGAGGGGCTGTTGTTTGAATACGAAAAAAAACAGAAATAAAAATTGTTGCATTAATGAATTGTATTTTCTTTTGTCTTAATAATATAACAAATTCAATTACCCTGGCAATGGAATAAATTATATCCCATTGGCTATCTATCCCATTGCCAAGGTACTTGTCCAATGTCCTCAAAATAATTAGCGAAAGCTTCCCTCATCGAATAAGCCTCCCTTCTGGAGTTATTAGCTCCCACTCTACCCATTCTCCTTAAACATCCATTTTCTACCACTTCTTCCCTCCACCGCCCAGGCATGAAATCCCCAGTATCAATTTAACCAGGTGGGCAAAACAGTCTATTTCCACTTTCCTGTAAATGATAGGGATATTACTAGCTACTGTAGAGAACATAATTTTGTTTCTGTTTATAAAGTAATTAAATCCATTAGCAACTTATTCCTTCTCCAAAATATGTTTTCAATATTATGGAATATGAATGAACTACAAATGTGAGAATGTACTTGCCTCTTTTTGGAGAATCCAATTTTTGGGTGCTGCCCATGATTGGCCTCCTAAATAATCTAAATCTTGCTGCCATAATCCCAAAAGCATTTTCAATCACCCTCCGGGTTCTGGACAGACAGTAATTGTATACTCTCTGTTTGTTTGTTAGAGTTTTCCCTGGATAGGGACTCATTAAATAATGGCTCAGAGGGAATGCCTCATCCCAACCAAAACATGTGGTGCCAGGGTGTTTGATCCAAGCAAAACTGTAGGAGGTGGGACATTAATCAGTTTCCCCTCTTTTAAATACCGTCCCAACATGGAGTTCTGCAATACTCCCCCACCACTTTGCCGTCCAACAGCACCTATGTCTACCACAGTAAACTTATAATTGGCATCGCATACTGCCATTAGGATTATACTGTGGCATCCTTTATAATTTTAAAAAACTGACCCAGAGTTGTCAGGTGCCTAAAGAGATGATATAGGTGACAGTAATTGGTAAGATAAGGTTTAAGAGCATTTGCATTTCGAGATTTAAAAGTTTATACCTGGATCACAACGTGCTTCCTATCTATTGCCCCAATGCAGTTAGGGAAATTCCATTTTGTCCAAAATGAACTGGAAATTTTTTTCCACATATCTGCATGGGGCAATGGGAAAACTACATCCTTCAGACCTATCCACAGTGCGCCTGGGGTTTCATGTAAAATCTCGGATACAGTGGATCTTCCTATTCTGTATTGGTAAGACAAGCTGGCCATGCTATCCCCAGAAGCTAAATACCTGTACGTTAAAGATGCACAAGAAATACTTTAAAACACTACAACTTAGTAACTTCATAATCTAAACTTTCCAAGAAAACAAACGGATTCCACAAATTTTTCCAACTGTAATGTAAGTTATGAGAAAATACCACGGTGCCGGTGAAAGTGGACACAAGTCTTCTCGACAGAGAAATGGAAGCCGTTGACAATAGACCACTTCCACGGTCGTTGAAGCGTCATTTGCAATTGCATCACTGAAGCTGAAAGCTTGGACGACCGACAGAATATTTCCAGGTCATCCACGAAGAGAGGCGCCTCGACTGGTGATAAGATGCAGAACACCACGTTGTTTATGGCGATTGCAAATAACGTGACGCTTAATAGATCACTGTGGAATACCATTCTCTTGGGCATAAGAGCTGGAAAAGGCGTTGCCCACCCTTACATCAAAAGTTCGATTGGTTAAAGATCTTTTGATAAAAGTTAATATATTACCTTTAAAACCCCATTTATGCGACGTTTTTAAAATCTTAAAATGCCAGTAGCCAGTGTCGTAGGCTTTCTCCAAGTCAAAGAAAATGCCTAAGACATGTCCTCCAAGAAAAGCCTCTTTGATGAAGGAGTCTATCCAAACAAGATGGTTGATTGTACTACTGTGCCTCCGAAAACCACATTGGATATTGGATCCCACAAGACACCAAACCAGATGCCAAAAACCATTCTCTCCATAAGTTTGCACAAACATGATGTAAGAGAGATTGGTCGGTAGTTTCCCAGGACAGATTTGTCTTTTCCCTGCTTGGGAATAGGGATCACTACCGACTCGCGCCAAGAATCTGGGAATGCTCCTCCTTCCATACACGGTTGAATGTGTAAAGTACATCTTCCTTTGTTTCCTGGGCAACACGCCTCAGAAATGCGTTGTGGATATCATCCGCACCTGGAGCGCTGTCCCCCAGACTGCATCGGTTGCGAGCTGGTAGAGGGAGTAGATTTGCCTGCCAGCGGCTCTGCGCATATAAGTTTTCGTTATCGATGCATTTAAAATTCATCAAATTGTAATCTCTTGTTGTTCTGCGGGTGTTTTCTTTCTCCGTGTTTCCATTTAGCTTTCCTCACAATGGCTCCTACATCTCCAAAACATTGAGGAAAGCAAGGAGTTGCATCCAGTCAGCGATCAAACTCCAGTTCACCCGAACGAGCACCACATTTGTCGGAGGTGCAGATTCAAGAGATAGTAGCACAAACTACGCAGGCCGTGATTGCATCTCTGCAAGCAGCGCAAATCAGCCCTCCGGTGAATGTTTCCTCAACCCCGGCACACCAGCTATCCTACCAGCCACCCTATTGACTGGCTATCTAAAATCAAGAATAGCGTCTAATCTAAACTCTTTTCTAATACAACATTATTAAAGAATAATACTCTATATCATTATAGAATTATTATTACAGAATTAATAATATTCCATATTATTAAAATATAATGTAATTAAAGAAAAGTTCTATCTTCGTTATAAGAATGTGCGTTTTGTTATATTTTAGGTATTTGGCTACCGGATGTTCTTTTGCTGACTTGCACTATGCATTTCGTGTGGGCAAATCTACCGCCAGTATAACTGTCAAGGAGGTTTGCAAAGCAATATGGACATGTTTGGCTCAACACACAATACCTGAAATTGCAACTGAAAAATGGTTGGAAATAGCTGCAGGATATGAAAAGTATGCTAACTTTCCCCATTGCACTGGTGCAATAGATGGGAAGCACATAAGAGTTATACAGCCTCCAAATAGTGGTTCAATATATTACAATTATAAAAATTATTTTTCAATTGTGTTATTTGCTCTGTGCGACGCCAACTACTCCTTTATGTACGTAGACGTTGGGTCCTATGGAATATCGAGTGATTCCGGGATATTTAAAAATTCGAAGCTATATGAAAAATTGTCCAACGGTTCATTAAGAATTCATCCACCAATGCCTATTGGAGATTCAACTATAGAATATCCATATGTGATAGTTGGTGATGAAGCCTTCTCACTGTCAGAGAATTTACTTAGACCATACTGTGGCAAATATCTGACAAGAAAAAAATATTCAGCTATAGATTATCTAGAGCTCAAAAATACATTGATTACTGCGAGTGCTTGCGGATGCATTCGGTTTATGTGCAGCTCCTGGGCGTGGTTCGCTTCTCGCGAGAAGTGGCAAGGTTTATTTTTTTTAAATATCTTAGGAAACTTTGTTTCACTCATTACCCGAGTAGTCGTTCTCTCATTCGGATCGGTGACAGTTTCTCTCCCGTGATGAGGATGTTGTGCAGCGTGTGTTCAGTGTATTACAACACGGCAGATTTATTGGCGCACGAGATGTCCGACGTCCACCTTCGTCACGCCATTCTGCAAAGCAGGGGTGGTGGTAATGCACCCCGGGTCGTGGAGCTGGAGTTGGCAGTCGTCGGTCGCCTAAAAACCTTTTAGGTGATTGGAAATGAAGGCCATACAGACCTAGTATCTTTTTTGGAGGAGACGAAGGATGTAATCTCGCAAAAGGTGTTACAGGAATTGGAAATTTCCCCCTTAAAAATAAACGTTCTGGTGAAGGTGAAATTCATGAAGGGAGTTGAAACTGTGGATAGCTGGTTTAAAACCACGAACGTGAGGGTCCTTCCGGTGTATGACATGAACGGCACGACAGAGGAGCTTTTTGGTAAATTGTTGAGAGAGAAATCCGAAAAGGAAGCAAAAGGGTGTGGGTGGTCGTTAAGCGAGATTATCGGTTTGGAATTGAGGATAAATCGGTACACTCCTTTGAGAGGGTCGGCATTCGTAGATCTCCCATCAAAAATTAAGAGAACGCATTCGGTGATAAACGTCAAGAACGATGATGATTATTGCTTTCGACATGCCATTTGGGCGAAGAACGTGTCCAGAAACCCCCAACGTACATCCGTATACGATAACGAAGAGTTTCGTGGAGGATACGATTGGGGATGCGTGAGTTATCCGGTGCGTATATCCGATATTCCAAAATTTGAAAGACTTAATGCCATTTCTGTAAACGTTTTCAGCCTGGACGAGGAAGCGAATGTCTATCCCATCAAAGTGGTGGATCGAGAACTGGAAGATCATTGCGACCTTTTGTTTGTAATGGGTGAGGGAAACAGGTCACACTTTTGCTGGATCAAGGATTTCGATAGGCTGGTGGGCTCGCAAATGTCTAAGCACGAGCACGCGGTACATTTCTGTAAGCATTGCTTCACGCATTTTCGCAGCGAACGTGACTTGGTCGATCACGGGGCGGATTGCGGACTGAAATCTCCTTCCAAAATAATTCTCCCCACAGACGAAGACAAGTGGATGCGTTTCAAAAATTTTTCCCATACCGGACGGGTCCCGTACGCGGTGTATATGGATTTCGAGTGCATTCTTCCCGAGATTTCCGCATGCGATCCTTCGTCGGAGCACTCGTATTCGAAAGCGTGCCATCAACACCAGGCGATGTCTTTCTGTAACCTTCTGGTATCGTCCAGGGGTGAAACATACGAGCCGGTTTTATACCGAGGACGACATCCCGTGGAGGTTTTCCTTTGGAAAATGAGGAAAGTAGCGCTGTACGTACGAGGAGTGTATAAAAAAACACTCCCGATGGAGGCGATGACCCCGCGGAAATTACATCGTTCGCTGCCGCGACCACTTGTCACATCAGTGGCGGGGAATTGGGCAACGATCGAGTGAGGGATAACGATCACCTCTCGGATGTCTTTGCGAGCGAGAGACTCACAGTTAGGAAGATTTTTTCCGCAAATGTAAAAGAAATCTGTCCCCTTCATTAACGTTCACATTAAAAGGCAAATGTCGACCTCGACTGGATGTAACTGCAACTGCGATTCGTGCGAGACACTCGCAGTGAGGGAGAATTTTATTTGACAAGTGTGAGAAAATATGCCTCTCTTAATTAGTATTTCATTTATACCACCAACTCCTTCCTCGACCGGATGTATCTGCAACCGCGAAACCCAGTACCCAGTAAGGAGAATTTATTCCGAAAGTGTGGAAAAAATATGTCTCCCTTATCTTGTTTTTAAGCGACGAACGCCATACATGACCGGATGCAGCTGCAATTCGAATTCCCAGGCACATTAACAGAGATTTATTTTTTCTTCTTTTCGCGCGAGTGCAAATATGTACCCCCTTAATTACCATACAGATTATGTGAATAACGCTATCGCGACATCATTCTTCAAAGTAACGTTCATATGGATACTGTTAAATGGCAAGCGCGACTGTGGCGGACACAGGGGAGGTCCCCTTATGGATGTGTGCGCGGTATAAAGTTTTCCACCTTCTTTCGCAACTACTACAAGAAAAAGTAAGGCGGGACTTCCCTCTCATTGCTCGAGGTTTTTGCACCTTTAAAAAGACGTCCGCTGTATGCCGCGTCTGCTACCGCAATTTCGGGGTTGCCAAAATTGATCTAAAACACGGGTTCAGTTGACCCTCTCGGAAGAGTCCTCCAGATTTTACGGAGTGTACGCGAATAACAAATAATATTCCATGAATAGGCTGCCAATGGGACATACGATGGCACCCTATATTATGCAACGGTGGGCCAAATGCGTGGGTAGGGAAATATGTCACGATTTCCAGTTAAATTTATACCCTACTTGGACGATTGGTTAATTTTTGAGAAATCCATTGATGTAAATAATATTGTGTTTTTTGACAAATACCTTGGGTATCACCATAAATTTTGACAAATCTGTTTTAACCCCGGTTAAGAGGCTTTTATACTTAGGTGTATGGATTGACACCTCATTGTCAGCTGAATCTGTTGTTAAAGTGCATCAAATGTTAGATTTGACAGACAACAGATTGCGGGATACATTTCATGGATTTTTTATTTATTAAATTTGCCTATGTTTTTGATCAAGGACATTTATTGTGGAATTAACTCTTGGATTAATTTTTTTGTGCAACGTATAAACTTAAAAACTCCTAGAATGTTAGGACTGAAATACAGCTCGGTAGTGGTTTATACCGATGCTACACCCACCTCCTTAGCAGTGGTTTGTGATAAATTTAACATTGTTAAGGCATATTATGTACATCGTGTTATTCCTATACTTTTAGCGGAGGGACTTGCTGCCCTTGTAGGTTTAAATTTTAGAAGAGTTAGAAGGTCACGCGCCCACAGATATTCTTATGTATACTGACAATACTTCTGTAATGTATTCTTTTCAAAAGGGCCATGGCCAGATATTTGATTATACAATTGTTCGCAAACTTTTTATTCTTGCAAATAAAGAATCGTGACCACAGGGTCACTTGGTGCTACATCCCATCCGACGCCAACCCGGATGACCAGCCCTCGCGGGCCATCCAGCACCTATAGATCCGTGGCAGCCTTCTTGGTTGTCGTGGATATATAGGGGCTGTGGGGATATAGGGGCTGGGGGGCCTGGTTCGGGCAAAGGGTGCGGACCAGTGCTGCCAATTTGGCTTTTTTTCCGCTAGATCTGGCGGAATTTGTTGTCAGCGGAAAAAAATTTTCATTTAGCGGATAGCGGTAAATTGGGCGGGAAAGTCGCAATTTTTTACTTTTTCTGGCGGAATTTGAGTTTTAAGTGGCATCAGATTTCTACGTAGCGCACTTCGACAACTCGGTGTGAGGATGACCGGAAGACCACCCCGAGCGAAGGGACGGGAGTTAACCCTCATTCATTTAGAAGAGGTTTATGTCAGATTTTTCTTTGGAGAAGGAAAAACCAGGGCCTAGAAGAGATCGATTTTCATTATATGTCAACTTAGAGCTATTACAAAGACTTCACCAAGGTTTCCCTGCTGTCAAAGTTGAAATATTTGGTAAGCAATATTTTATATCAATTATTTTTTCTTGCGTAAAATTTTCCAAGTTAGTATTTCAATGTGACCATCGTTTTTATTTATGAACATAATCACCCATACCCCAGTGACAAAAAGCTTTTAAATTTTATTTTTTATTTTTAAAATAGAAAATTTTTCGAAATTGCATATTTTTATAATCCTTTTTATAACTTTTCCATACTGTAAGTGAAAATGTAGTTTTAGCAGTTTTCTTGTTTTTCTACAACCAATTTATGCTATAAATTATTTACACAGAAATTGTTTAATAAAAAACATTAATTTTATTCTCATAATACTTTGATATCTACTGTAATTCATTTATCTGCTGCCATATCTTCAGTTTTGCTTTTGCTTTGAAAATGCAAAAATTGCTTTTGTATAAAAAGTGTTCATTTTCCCGTATAAAAAATATTGTGTAGCGGTTTCGTGTCTCTTTCCATGTGTTCTCCTGTGTCTGGTTTGTCCCTTAGATGCTCGATGCCACATGCCACAGGGGTGAGGGGGACTGGGAATTCCAGAGGAGGAGGAGTTTATACCCCACAGTCCTTCTGGGTCTAGAGCCTATCTATAAAATATGAGAGAATAAGCAGGCGCCCAATGCCTTGGAGGGGGCCTGGGAATTTCCAAGTAGGAAGACTTTGTGATTCACAGCCCTTCTTTGGCAAGAGCTGTAAAGGAGAGAGAATAAAGCACTGGTTGTTTGGTCTACCCCGAGACTAGTTCCTCGGAACATTTCTCTCACGAACCGGCACTACAATAGAAATGACTTCTTCATCGCGATACAACCTAAGACGTGATGAAGATATTTGTCCGGCATTATTCACAGTGGATGATGATGCCGAGCAGGAAGGGATTGGAGGCGATTTGTTGGACAGCGATGAAGATTACGTGCAGGAACAATCTGACACCGAGAGCGAGGAAGATTCCGCCGATGCGGGCGAAGACAACGGAAGTAATGATGACCCTTTGGAAGGAGAAAGTGAGAGTGTCATGATGAATGCTGCGAGAACATTTTACATGGTTAATGCTTCTTCTTACATTGGCAAAATAGAGCCCAAAGCAGGTGAAACAGTTCCGACATGTTATGTCAGGACGTTGTCATCACCGATTCATGGCACAAATAAAAAAATCACGTGTGACAACTGGTTCACTTCTGTTGAGCTTGTAAAGATGATGCTGACAGATTTTTCGATCACCATCATGATCAGATATTTTTTTTTGGGAACGATAATATGTCTACCTTAAGACACAAAGCATTTCTCTTAATTTTAGAAACAAAAAAGTCAGTAAATAAAATTCGATTTTAGTAATTTTGACATTTTCCAAACGATTTCCAAAAACCCATTTTTAATGTTGCTAAATATATTTAAACATTTTTTATGCTGCGACATTCCTAAGACTCCAAAGAATTTATTTCAGCCACATGAGGGAGGAAACTAAAAGAAACAAAGCTGTGGGGTCCGCTGGACCCCGGTGTGCACTTTATGATTCTTCCAGGAAGTGTGCACTTCTAGGGTTAAAACTGTCTGAATTTGAATAATTATCTTTACTACTTTGAAATGTTAATAAATGCTATCATAATTATCATTACTACTTCACTACTTTGAAATGGTTGTTAATGTTATAATAATTACACACCCTGCCTTAGAAAATAATTGCTGCTAAGTTTCCAGCAAAGGATACTGCTTAATTTTACTTAATGCATTAAATTCAAAAATTCAAATTAATCCTTTGTTAAATTTCGGTACTTCCCAGATGGAAATACCATGAATTCTTTTCTTTGTTATAATATCCATTGTGTAATCTGCCCTAATTGTAAACCTAAGGAAAGGTTGGGCATCGATTATTTCTGTATTCTTAAACTACACACCAGGGCACATTGTGATAATTAATATTTGTTATTGTGGGTACATAACAAGTTGTGCTATTGAGTTTCCATCCGAGAAGACATCTGATGCCAGTGCTTAGTGTACACCTTTCAAACTGCTTTTCAAAGGATGTACTAAATCTGAACAGTGTTAATAAATGGTGAACTTCTTCCTTTTCCTAAGAACTTCAGATGGGACAGTGTCGTGGACTCTGATTTTCAGAACAAGATAATTTCCAGTGAATCATCCCAATGTACTTTACTACAATAACATTATTTAATATACTACATTATCAATACTAGAGACAATTCCTGTGTGTGTGACTTTATATAAGGTGTTATTAGGCAAAGTGCTACATGTAAAAGGGGTACTACATAAGGTGTGAACAATTGATGGAAGAAGGTGGTCCAGAATCTCTCCCCGGCCCTTCAAATCTTGGTTGCTTTTTCATTTTCCTGGGGAGGATGCAGCGATTTGCCCGCACCTATGCACTTAACGAAGCACTTGTCGAAAAAACGCGACGAATAACGCCCGCCCATCAAATATCGCCCCCCTTCATTATCACCCCCATTCGTAATCACCGAACAGAAACTCTAAAGGCTCTCCTCGCTTTTTACTCGGCCCTATGGCTACTCCGAGAGAGCGGAATGAGCGTCAGCCTATGGTACGCGCTTGCTGTTTGTCGCAGACAGAGAAGAGTTTTCCTCGTAAACCGTGTGTGCTGAACTATTCCTGTGGACACCTTGTAACTATAAACAATACCCATGAAGTGATTTTACGTTGCGAGACAAGCTTTACAACTCAAGTCTGCTTGCATTTCGTTCTGTCACGTATACCTAATTATAATATATACTATGTTATTCATGTAATTCAAACTACGAGACAAGTGTCCGTCTCAAGTCGATTTGTCTTCCTGTTTGTTATTATAATTTGTCATTAAAATATAGCAATTAGAAATTGATGTGGCGTTCTAATTGGTCACCACAACTGTTAAAGAATTTCAATTGCATATTTCTCAAAAACCTTTTCTAATGCCAGATTTGAACCCAGAGAATTGAAATCTATAAGAAATACCACGTTTCATGCAGGAAGCAAAAAAAAGTCGAAATTTGTTCCACAGTGTTATGAATGTCATTGATCATACTTTTGACGGCCATAACAACTGTGGTACATGGTGTACATACATAAGGGATCCCAGCAATTATAAACACACAGGATTGCCCAAAAGGAAGGGTTTAGTGGGGGAAAACTTGAGAGGATTTGAGCAGCATATTTAGAAAATTTGCTATAAATGCATCGAAGTTGGCTCCCTGTGCTTCCAGCGAAGTGAATGAATCCTTTAATATGATAGTGGTGACCAAGGCTCCAAAAGCCAAATTTTATGGTGACTCAGAGTCATTAGACTTGAGGGTTGCATCTGCTGTCAGCCAAAGAAACCTGCGGACTTCATATATGATGTCTCTCCATGAAAAGCTGGGCTTGTCTACAGGGCGCAACAGCAGAGACCAGAGGAGGAGGTTGGACATGAGGAGGATGCAGAGGTCCATCAAGAAGGCCACCCTGACATTCAAGAGAAGACTTTTCCTGAATAGCCAGCGAGGACAGAAAAGCCACAAGATAGAGGCAAGGGAAAGGATTGCCTATCAAAAAGACATGGGGATTCTTGCCAAGGTAAGGAGTTTAAGTGGTTCATCTGGAGGTGATGGAGATGGTGCGGTAATGAGTGATGGGTGTAAGTGGATGATTTTTGATTTGGAAACAACAGGATTCGGCAAAGGAGCTGAAATTCTCCAGATTGCAGGGGAGTGTAGGAAGGCCAAATTCAATTTGTATGTTTTGCAGAGAGGCTCCATTTGTAAAAGTGCTTCATTAATAAATGGGCTCACTGTTTGGGATGTGAAGCTGTTCCGTCATGGTAACGAAGTAGAGTCAGTGAATTTACATAAGGCATTAACTGAATTTATTGCATTTTTGAAAGATACCAGCAATGGAGTACTATTAGTAGGGCACAATATATTAAAATTTGATGTATTTTATATCATCAGACATATCTCTGCCATAGGGTTCATTGAGAGGTTCTCCTCAATAGTAAAAGGGTTTGTCGATACCTTGCCTCTTTTAAAAAGTGTTCTACTTCGGCAAACATCTTATTCATTACTTGCTTTAGCAAAAAAATTGTTAGGTGGTGATGAACTTTGTAATATGCATGGTGTGTCATGTGATGTAAAAATTTTAAATCATGTGCTGAAAAAAGTAGGGATTGATTTCCCTGAACAGCAAATAAATATTGTCAAAGTAGCAGCTTTCACAGAAAACCAGCAGAAGAGAGAAAATAAAAACAGTGCAGCGGTTACTTTAAAAGATTGAAAAAGTGTGGTGTCAATGAGAACTATAAATAAGATGTCTTCCCGTGGCATTGATTTTACTCTATTGTTCTGAACATATGTAGAAAGTGGACAGAATGGCATTATGCTTTTGTTAAGTGAGCATGTGAATGGGAAGCCCAGGGTCACAACTAAACTCCGTACCAAACTTGATCATCTCTGAAATGCAGCCAAATATGAGGGCATTCCCTCCGTCAACTAATCAAAGGTATCCAGCGTTGCAAACTGTGTGTTTTCTACTCAGGGACTCCCTTTCTGCTTTCTCTTTTAGTTGCATAGCATCTTTTGCTTGCGGTGGACGTTTATTGTGTGAGAGACGTCTGAGCAAAAATCTGCGAGACGTGTTCTTCAGAGTTCCACACGGAATTTAGTTTTAAGTGTACGAAATTACTCCGAGAGGGAGAAAAGTAATGGTGGACGGTTACGTGCTATTTCGAAGGGTGTTGAAAGATCAGCTGCTGCCCTTAACATCGGAACGGCTACAGTCAGAAGAATAACCAACGAGAAGTATTCTCAGGAGGAAGCTGGAACTTCAGGTCTCTCGACCCCAACAAAGAAGAAGGTAAGAAAAGAGTTACTGGAGTAAGTGTTCAGCAAGAGAACGATATTAGGAATCATATATATGATTATTATATTCGCAAAGAGCATCCATCACTTGATAAAATAAAATTTAGAGCAATCGGACATTTTTAAAGGGAGTAAAATGTCGCTTCAAAGAGTGTTACAGGAGATATGTTTTGAGTGGAAAACGCTCTATGGAAGAAAGATGTTGCTTGAGAGGTCCGATATTGCTGCTTGGAGAGGCAGATTTCTTCGAACAATACGATCGACTTCAAAGACATTGTTTGGTTAGACGAGACATGGGTTAATGCTGGGCATACTATCAAAAAGGGATGGCCCGACGACACAGCAAAAGCAACTAAACGAATCCCAATAGGCACATGTGGCTGTTTTATTATATGTCATGCAGGAAATACTGAAGAATTTATAGAGAATTGCCTCCTTATGTTTTCCTCAAAAAAAAACAGCTGATTATCACGGGGAGATGGATAGTAAAAGATTTTAAGTGGTTTAGCAACATCCTTCTGAAGAATTTAAATAAACCTTAGTAATAGTAATGGCCAATGCGCCTTATCACTCAGTGATAATCCACAAGGCACCGACAATGGCATCACGTAAGGACAGGATAGTTGACTGGTTGAAGAACAACAGAATAGAGTACGATAGTGGAATGACGAAGTGTGAATTGTTAGAAATAGTGATAAGTATAAAGATCCCTGTAAGCAATACGAAACAGATGAAGTGGCAAAAAGACATGGACATGAAGTTCTTCGACTACCCCCTTATCACTGTCATTTTAATGCCAAAGAACTAATTTGGGCTCAGGTGAAGAGGTACGTGGCAACGAATAATATAACACTCACTATGAAAGAAGTGAAAAATCTTACTGAGGAGGCAATAAGAAGAATAGATGCAAGTGAAAAACCGTAGTAGAACACACAAAGAAAGTTATCGAGGAGGCGTGAATTAAAGAAGGTATTCAAGAAATTATAATAGCTTTGGCCTCAAGTTAGGATTCGAATCCTAGCAGTGATGTCAATATTGGCGAAGATAACTTTGTAATGGAAGAATTAGGAGTATCACCTTTGTAGAAGGTAACTATAAAAATATTAAAAATTATAAATTTACATTTGTTACATTGTTTAAATAATAAGGAACATAGGTATTGATTGAATAATAACTTTGTTTAAAAAATTAATTTAAAATTACGTAGTAGGTAGGTAGGAATGGGATTTTGTAGGTGCTTCGACAGCTAAGGCCATTTAGCACCTTACAGCGCAATATATTAACCTTTAACCGCCGAAAGGGACACCGGTGTCCCGGCAAATTTCTGGGTAAGCCTGCCGAAAGGGACACCGGTGTCCCGCTTAGCTCCGAGGCCGCTCACAGATGTCGTTTTTGTCATAGAATCAAAATTTTTGGAAGAGAAGAAAGATGAGGCATCCTTCTTTTCCATCTGCTCTCCCAAGGCCGAAGGTCTTGCGTATTGGGGAAGGGGAGAGTAAACAAACAATCGAGAGTGCCTCACTCAAAGTGTACGTCTCCGCTGAGGTGAGACTCTCTCGCAACACAAAGAGATGCAATTAGCTGAACCCCAAACGTCCCTTCCCTTTGTTAGTCTTCCTTTTCCGCATTTCTGTTTTACTACGTTGCAACCCAAAGAGATGCAATAAACTGAACCCCAGGACTAAGCCCTACCCCAAAGCTTCCTTCCCTTTCTTATTTTCTTCTTCCATTTCCACATATATGCATATACCTATGTTTTACTACGTTTACGTTCATTCATTTGCAGACTACGAAGTAGAGCGGATGTAGACTTGTGCGTTCAAAATATCTGTAGCTGTTCGTCTGTTTATTTTTTAGTGATTCCTTTATTTTTATATAACTAGTTGAGATAGGATGGCTAACAGCTACACCATCGGTCGCCGCACTTGGAAATGGACAAAGAAATTATTTTTTCATTTAGTCGATCTAACTATCCTAAATAGTTGGATTCTCCTTCCCTCGTGCGGTGGCGCATTTTCACATCGGCAATTCCGACTGTCCCTTGTGCGGCAAATGGTTGAAGAGGGCGCTAGAACTCTTCCTTCCCAGACTCTCTCAAGGGGGCGACCTAGTGCTAGTGGAATGCAAATAAAGTGCTTAGAGGCCAAGGACAATAAGCATTGGCCCATTTCGGGGACCCTTATCTGTTGCCATGTGTGTTCCTCAAAGAGCAATAACTCAAGGACGAAATATAGGTGCAAGACATGTGACGTGGGACTATGTGTTGAGCCCTGCTTCGAGGAATACCACACTAGCTCGACTCTATAGGGAAGTGTAAATACTGGGGTTGTGTCAGCTGCAGACTGAGCAGGAACCACATTGCCAAAAAGTGACTAAATGCAGTATTTTTGCACTTTATTTTGATTTATATCAACAATAAGTTATTTCGGCATCGTAATTTAGTCTATTAGGGTTATATAACCCTTTTTATTTCTATAAATAGGCAGAACGATGTAATTCTCTGATAGTTTGACCACAAAATGCTTTTTATTTGAACATTTTATCACCAATAGTTCACGAGATATGCGATTTTTGCAAAAGACGTACACAAAATATTTAAATGTCCAAAATTAAATCCGGCAGCGGGACCCCGCCAGAGGGTATTTAAATCCGGCGGATAAAGGTTAATTTTATTTATTTAACTAGTATTTTATTTTTTTAAATTAAATTTCAACGATAATTTAATAAAGTAACCTCAGTAACGAATACTGGAGTCAATGTTTAAAACCTGTGAAAGAGGCCAGCCCCCTTCAAGAAGGATAAAACTTTATCCTTGACGAATAGTCACCAAGGATGTCGTCTAAATCTCCTGTGATAAATTTACTGCGTAGACCAGAGTACATACTACAGTCTGTCAGAAGGTGTCTTACAGTGACTAGTGTGGCAATCCTTGCATTGAGGGATAGAGAACAGGTACGAATGTGTCAGGGCACTATGCCCAATCCTCAATCGATTGACGACTACCTCCTCTCTGCTACTGTTTCTGACAGAGGACGCCCAGTGCCTTGTGTCATTCTTGATTATACACAGCTTGTTCTCCTTAATACAATGCCATGAAAGGTGCCAATCCTTCAGAACTGAGCTCCTGAATTCGGCCTGTAGGTCTCCCGAGATGACGGCATCCATATCGATCTCGGGTTTGCTGAGAGCTCCCTTGGCTACTTTATCAGCAGCCTCATTGCCTGGTATTCATACGTGGCCAGGGACCCACATGAATTTAATAAAGGTCCCCCATTCCTTCAGGTGGGTCAAAGAGATCTGTACAGCCATCACTAATGGGTGTACAGGATCGTAGCAGGCAATGGCTTTCAGCTCACTCACTGAGTCAGAGCAAACCAGGATTGGATTGTCACGACAATCAATGCCATCTAGGGTGAGCTTGATGGCTGTAAGCTCCGATGTATACACACTACACAGTGGATGTAGCTTCGCCCCAACAGATCTGTGCGAGGTGACAAAAGCACAGGCACACTCTTGTCTCGGACTTCGACCCATCTGTGAAGATGACTTCAAAGTCCGGACATAAGTGTTAGACCTCGGCAAAAGAGGACCTGAGCTCGGCAGGGACTGAATCTTCTTTTGATCTACCTGCTATTTCGAAAGATATGTCTGGCCAAGGGATGTGCCATGGAGAAACTCAAGAGGGGCATATTATGTACACAGTAGAGAGTGTAAAATCAATATTTTCTATAAAATTATAAAGCTGAACACACAGCGGCTTAGTTGCACGTGGTCTCCTGTTAAAAATATTCAATAAATTATGATTAAAAACTAATTTAAAACACAGGTGCAACGGAAGCGCCATAACTTTGCGGACATAGCTGCACATCAGGACATTTATCCTGATCTCTATAGGAGGTTCGCCAGCATCGCTGTAAATGCTGACGATAGGGCTAGTTCTAAATGCTCCAGTTGCCATTCTTAGGACTGCATTGTGCAACGATGTCACAAGTACAATGGTAGTGTCGCACCGTAAATAAAACAGCAATAGTCGAGTTTAGACCTCATCGATGCCCTGTAAAGGAGAGCACTGATGTGCAGCCCACTCCCCAGGACTGATTTCTTAGAGCTTTTAAAATACTCATGGAAGACTGTGCCTTCATTTTAATTTTTTAATATGAGCCCTCCAGTTGGGTCGACGGTCTAAATGCATTCCAAGAAAACAAACGGATTCCACAAAATTTTCCAACTGTAATGTAAGTTATGAGAAAATACCACGGTGCCGGTGACAGTGGACACAAGTCTTTTCGACAGAGAAATGGAAGCCGCTGACAATAGACCACTTCCACGGTCGTTGAAGTGTCATTTGCAATTGCGTCACTGAAGCTGAAAGCTTGGACGACCGACAGAATATTTCCAGGTCATCCACGAAGAGAGGCGCCTCAACTGGTGATAAGATGCAGGACACCACGTTGTTTATGGCGATTGCAAATAACGTGACGCTTAACAGATCACTGTGGAATACCGTTCTCTTGGGCATAAGAACTGGAAAAGGCGTTGCCCACCCTTACATCAAAAGTTCGATCTGTTAAAGATCTTTTGATAAAAGTTAATATATTACCTTTAAAACCTCATTTATGCGACGTTTTTCAATCTTAAAATGCCAGGTAGTGTCGTAGGCTTTCTCCAAGTCAAAGAAAATGACTAAGACATGTCCTCGAAGAAAAGCCTCTTTGATGGAGTCTATCCAAACAAGATGGTCGATTGTACTACTGTGCCTCCGAAAACCACATTGGATATTGGATCCCACAAGACACCAAACCAGATACCAAACCAGATACCAAACCAGATGCCAAAAACCATTCTCTCCATTAGTTTGCACAAACATGATGTAAGAGAGATGGTCGGTAGTTTCCCAGGACAGATTTGTCTTTTCCCTGCTTGGGAATAGGGATCACTACCGACTCGCGCCAACAATCTGGGAATGCTCCATCCTTCCATACACGGTTGAATGTGTAAAGTACATCTTCCTTTGTTTCCTGGGCAACACGCCTCAGAAATGCGTTGTGGATATCATCCGCACCTGGAGCGCTGTCCCCCAGACTGCATCGGTTGCGAGCTGGTAGAGGGAGTAGATTTGCCTGCCGGCGGCTCTGCGCATATAAGTTTTCGTTATCGATGCAGTTAAAATTCATCAAATTGTAATCTCTTGTTGTTCTGCGGGTGTTTTCTTTCTCCGTGTTTCCATTTAGCTTTCCTCACAATGGCTCCTACATCTCCAAAACATTGAGGAAAGTAAGGAGTTGCATCCAGTCAGCGATCAAACTCCAGTTCACCCGAACGAGCACCACATTTGTCGGAGGTGCAGATTCAAGAGATAGTAGCACAAACTACACAGGCCGTGATTGCATCTCTGCAAGCAGCGCAAATCAGCCCAGTGGCGCTTGTGGAAATAAAAAGGTTGATGGAGAAGTATTCTCCATTAAAAGCATTAAAACGTGTTTTTTCACTGTCATTTAATAAAATCAGATTAAAATCATCTAAAAATTTTTGCAAGAGACACCCTCTACCATTATTGTCGGCCATCGTGTCTCCCCAGAGGGTGTTATGGGCATTAAAATCCCCTAACAACACGAATGGCCTAGGTAGCTGTCTGACTAGATCTTCAAGGTTTCTCCGATTCACAGGTGCCCCTTCCGGGAGGTATAAATTACAGAACGTAATTTCCTCCGGAGTGGCCATAGTAAGGGCTATCGCCTGGAAGGGCGACTGCAGGTACACCTGGGAGGTGTAAAGGGCCTCCTTGATGGCTACAGCCACTCCCCCTTGAGCCCTATTGCCACTTAGGTCGTCCTTTCGGAAGACGTTAAAACCCTTTAATTTAATCTTATCGTTTGCTTTAAAATGTCTCTCTTGCAAAAATATACACGCAGGGTTGAGATCAGATATAAGGATCTCTAACTCTTCCCTGTGAGTGTAAAAACCGTTACAGTTCCACTGTATAGCTAAAAACATGGTTAAAAGGTCAATAAATAAATATCGATTAAAATACCTCTGCTAAAAATTTTTAAAATGTCCGTCTCACGGGAAGCTTATCTTTTTAACTTTCCCCCTTTCTTCCGGAGAGTAGTGTGGGATGTATCCCACTCACCCTCGGAAAACGTGTCCTCCTCCATCCTTTCTTCAGTTCCTGGAGGAGGTTTGCGGGAGGGATCAGGTGACGGAGTCTTGTCTGATCTCCCTCCAGCTTTTTTATTTGGTGACCCAGTTTGTATCTGGGTCACAACAGAACAGGGTCATTGCCATTGGGCCCCTTCTTTGGTGTACTTGTTTTAGAAATTTTAATAATGTCTGTTTCCTTATTTTTTGTCTCTTTTGTTTTTTCTTTATTTCTCTTTTTCTCTGCACTTTGGACTGGTGGGTCATCAGTCTGGGTGGCAATAGGGCTCTTTCTCACTGGGGTTGCAGTCAACAATGCGAAAGACTTTGAGAAGACTGGAGCGACGAGTGCCCTGTACTTCTTACGAGCCTTGAAATACGGCAGTTTCTCAATTGTCTTAATCTCCATAACCTTCTTCTCCTCTTCCAATTTTGCACAGTCCCGGGAGAAAGCCGGGTGCGTGCCTTCGCAGTTCACACATGGCAAGGCCTCCTTGCATACTTCCTTGTCGCGTTTTTCCCGGTTACACCGGGGACAGGTTGGTTTACCTTTCCACCGTTATGCAGTGTGCCCGAATTTTTGACACTGGAAGCGTCGCAGAGGACTCGGAATGTATGGTCGAACTGGACAGACCTCATATCCAACTCTGACCATCTCCGGCAGCTTATCGAGGGAGAAGGTGAGTATCATCGAGGTGGAATTGATGACCTCACCGTTTCTCTTAATTGTAAGTCGTTTGCAGTCAATGACCCCCTGCGGGGTCAGCTCTCGCTTACATTCCTCAATAACTACGTAGAGAAGGTCATAGTTGGTTATGACCCCCCGGCAGGTGTTCAGGCTTTTGTGCACCTCCACCGAGACTGGCATGTCTTTCAGCATCGTCATTCCCAGTATTTTCAAACTCTGTACCTCGTTCGATGTCTGTATCAGTAGAGACCCATCTCTGAGTTTCTTCACTGAATGAAGAGGCCCAGGTAATTGTGACGAGAGAGCATTATAAATCACGAAGGGAGACACTTTGGTAAAGGTCTAACCTTCTGTTACGCGCTTCATTAACAGGTATTTAGTACACCTACGTACTTTATCTCCTCCATCCATTTCTAGATGGGTTCTTCCGCCATCCTTGTCCAGAAGGGATCTTTTTAGGGGAGGAAATTTGTTCTCCGCCATAATAGATTTTTAAGATTCGTCCTCTGGTCACCCCACCCACCACGGAGCCACCAATGGGACGCCGCACCACAAACTGATGCAGACGCCAGGGCTAACCAGCAGGACGAGGCTGTCTGCTTCAGGTAAGATCTCCACTGCATGGGCCTTCCTAACCCATGCACCTATGACCCCCCTACACAGACCTCCATAGCCTCCGCACTCGCCGACCGGAACGTAAAGACGCAACGGCAAGACGATTCGCCGGGTGTGGCTAGCACCCGACGTCCCGTTTACAGTGAGTCCAAGGCCAAATGGTGTGTTGCTCATGGACCGCATCTTGAGCATCCGAAACCCAGATGGAGTCCTGTGAGCTCAACCACCAGGCATCCCTTCCTCACCTTATGGGTCTCCACGCACGGCAAACACGCGGGCGGGCCGATAGCCGGATGTTATGGCTGAACCTCAAACAGCAGACCCACATGCTGTTTGGAAACTACCTCAAGTTGACTGAGTTTTTTTACGAGGTTGTCTCCTCGCCCATTGGTCGCCTCTTACGACCAGCAGAGGGGCTGCGGGAGTATTCTACCCCCCTTCCCGCAGGGGTAAGCAATTCATTACGGTGTGTGAATATAAAAATGAGAAGTCTGTAATTTTTGTACAATATTCTTATAATATATTTCTAATTAATAATTATATATTATTATTGTATTTTAAGTAATCATTTAACTGTATAAATCTTTGTTTAAATTTCCACTAAGATTGTCAACCTTTAGATGTAAATTTTTATTTTATGCTACAAAAAATGTACTTATATAATTATATCAACATTTTAATAAGATTGCTTTTATAAAATCTTTTGGTAAAGATAAATGTAAAACTATCTGAAAAGAATTCATTATTAAAAATTTATATGAATATAACAATAATATACAAAGTTTAAATGATCCTTAAGAAATTCTAGCAAAGGACAGAAATTGACCCTAAATTCCCTATGGTGCCATATGGAGCCACATCAAAATTCATTGAAAAAATGAATATATAAACAATATTTTGCATAAATAGTTGTCTAGGATATTATCTTTCACATATATAAAAATCAATTTTTTTCGTCGAGAAATAAAAAATTGGGGCTGAAAGGGTTAAAGCAATTTAACGATCAAGAGAACCGACAGTATTACCATGGAAGAATAATAGGAAGCGAAGCTTCTACGTTCTTTCGTACCACAGTAGATGTCTCACGACACCGCAATCGCAACGACATCTGTACGTCAATTTGGCATTGTCAGTTTCTCCCTGGTATCCTGGAAGGAAGGTAGAGTCGTTTTGCTTAGAACGAGTTTTTCAGGTATGGCCGCCATGACGGACAGCGAGAAATACTGCATTAACAATAAACGCAAACGCAGTGTTTATTGTGCGGCTTCATGGTGCGGGAATTTTTTTGGATGTAGGACAGATATGCCAATATTCTTTTTTTACTTTACTAAGGATCAAAAGAGGTATTTTATGATGCTTTATTTTATTCAATAGTTCAATAGGATGTTACTGATAGTTTGGCGCCATGTGCTTACACGAAATTTATTTTCAGAGCCCATGAATGGTTAAAATTTTCACTCCGAGAAGATAGGTTTGGCTCCGAAATAAAAAACCTTCGCTTGTGTAGCGATCATTTTAAAGATGATGATTTTAAATGTAGGCATCCTCGCACGCTACTGAAGCAAGACGCAATCCCCAGCGTGACTGAGGCCGCAGCATGCTCTCAACATGGTACGTATATGAAAATTATTTCTGATTATTCAATTAAGCATTCCTATAACTTATAGGATATAACATATCTAAACAAATCAGCTGCATCAGAACTATTAACTAAATATTATTTCCTTCACAAGAATTGCAATGCAGTGGCCGAAAGAAAAAATAGGAAAATATCCGACAAGACAAGCATTTTAACCCAATCAGGTGACATGAATACAGTCGCAGCATTATTCCCCTGCCATTCAATGCAGTTTAACGGCTGAGAGAACATACAGTATTACGTATCAAACATATCTAAACAACTCAGCTGCATCAGGTGATTACAAAAGTAAAAAGTATTTCCTCACGATCAATGCAATTTAGCGCCAGAGAGAGCAAATAGTAAAATATCCGACAACAGAAGCAATTCAGCTGCTTCAGGCAATATGAATACAGACGCATCAATGATTCCTCAGCCATTCAATGCAATTTAATGGCCGAGAGAACCGAAAGCATTACGTCTCAAACATATCTAAACAAATCAGTTGCATAAGAAGATCGATTAATTAAATATTATTTCCTTCACAAGGAATGCAATTTAGCAGCTGACAAAACAAATAGTAAAATATCCGACAAAAGAAATTCAGCTTCTTCAGACGATATGAATACAGACTCATCATTGATTACCCTGCCATTCAATGCAATTTAATGGCCGAGAGAACCGACAGCATTACGTCTGAAACATAGCTAAACAAATCAGCTGCAATAGGAGATCTATTAACTAAATATGAATTCCTTCACAAGCAATGCAATTTGGCAGTCGAGAGAACAAATGGTAAAATATCCGATAACACAAGCATTGTAGCTGCATCAGGCGATATGAATACAGATGCATCGATTCCCCTACCATTCAATGCAATTTAACGACCGAGAGAACCAACAGCATTACGTCAATAACATATCTAAACAAATCAGCTGCATCAGGAGAACGATTACCAACCAAAACATACTTCCTTCACATTCAATGCAATTTAGCGACCGAGAGAACAAATAGTAAAATATCCGATAAAAGCAATTTAGGTTCTTCACTCGATATGAATACAGATGCATAATTGATTCCCCTGCCATTCAATGAAGTTAAACGGCCAAGAGATCCGACAGTATTACATCTAAAACATAACTAAACAAATCAGCTGCATCAGGAGATCTATTAATTAAATATTTTTCCTTCAAAAGCAATGCAATCTAGCGCACAAGAGAATAAATAGTAAAGTATCAGACAACACCAGCATTTCAGCTGCATCAAGCAATATGAATGCAGAAACATCATTCATTCCTCTGCTTTTCAATAGTTTAATGGCCGAGAGAACCGACAGTATTACGTCTCTAACATTTCTAAATAAATCACCTGCATCGGGAGATCTATTAATTAAATATCATTTCCTTCACAAGCAATGCAATTCAGCGGCCGAGAGAACAAACAGTAAAATAACCAACAACAAAAGCGTTTCGGCTGGAACGGGCTATATCAATAGAGATGCATCGATTCCTCTGCCATTCATGCAATTTGACAGCTGAAAGAACCGACAGTATTACATCTCAAACATAACTAAACAAGTCAGCTGCAACAGGATTTCGATTACCAAACTAAAAAATACTGCTTCACGATCGATGCAATTTAGCGCCCGAGATAACAAATAGTAAAATATCTGGCAACACGAGCAGATCAGCTGCTTCAGGTGATATGAACACACATGCATCAAATTCCTCTGCCATTTAATACTATTTAACGAATGAAAGAATTGACAGTATTACCTCTCAAACATAAACAAATCAGCAGCATCAGGATATCGATTACCAAACTAAAGAGTATTTCTTCACGACCAACGCAATTTAGCGCCCGAGAGAACAAATAGTAAAATAGCCAAAAACACAAACAATTCAGCGGACTCAGGTGATGTGAAAACATACGCATCATTGAATCCTCTGCCATTTAATAAAATTTAACGGCCGAAAGAACTGACAGTATAACCTCACAACATATCTAAACAAATCATCAGCTTCAGCATATCCACTAATTAAATATTAATTCCTTCACATGCAATGCAATTTAGCTCCCGAGAGAACCAATAGTAAATTATCCGTCAACACAAGCATTTTAACTGCATCAGGTGATATGAATACAGACATCATTGATTCCTCTGACATTTAATCCAATTTAACGGCCGAGAAAACCGACATTATTACCTCTCTACCATATCAAAACAAATCAGCTACATCAGCAGATCCACTAATTAAATATTATTTCTTTCACAAGCAACGCAAATTAGCGTCCGAGAGAACCAATAGTAAATTATATGTCAACACAAGAATTTCACCTGCATCGGGCTATATCAGTGCAGACGCATCGATTCCTCTGGCATTCAATGCAATTTAATGGCCGAAAGAAACTGATAGTATTACCGCTCAAACATATCTAAACAAATCAGCTGCATCAGGATATAGATTAACAAACCAAAGAGTATTTCTGCACGATCAATGCACCTAGCGCCCAGTAGAACAAATAGTGAAATATCCGACAACACGAGCATATCAGCTACTTCAGGTGATATTAACACAGACGCATCATTGACTCCTCTGACTGTTAATGTCATTTAACGGCCGAGAGAAACGACAGTATTAAGTCTCAAACACATCTAAACAAATCAGTTGCATAAGAAAATCGATTATTTAAATATTAATTCCTTCACAAGAATTGCAATGCAGCGGCCGACAGAACAAATAGTAAAATATCCGACAAAACAAATTCACCTGCTTCATACGATATGAATACAGACTCATCATCGATTACCCTGCCATTTAATACAATTTAATGTCCGAGAGAACCGACAGTATTACGTCTCCAACATATCTAACAAATCAGCTGCATCAGGAGATCTACCAGTTAAATATTATTGCCTTAACAAGCAATGCTATTTGGCGGCCGAGAGAACAAATGGCATAATATCCGATAACACAAGCATTTTTGCTGCATCAGGCGATATGAATACAAACTCACCACTGATTCCTCTGCCATTTCATGAAAGTTAACGGCCGAGAGCCAGCAGTATTACATCTCAAATATAGCTAAAAAATCAGCTGCATCAGGAGATCTATTAATTAATTATTAATTCCCTCACAAGCAATGCAATTTGGTGGCCGAGAGAATAAATAGCAAAATATCCGATAACACTAGCTTTTTAACTGCATCAGTCGATATGAATACAGATGCATCGATTCCCCTGCCATTCAATGCAATTTAAAGGCCAAGAGAACCGACAATATCACGTCTCAAACATATTTAAACAACAGTTGCATCAGAAGATCTATTAATTAAATATTATTTCCTTCACAATGAATGCAATTTAGATCCGAGAGAAAAAATAAAAAATATCTGACGACACAAGCATTTCAGCTGCATCAGGCGATATGAATACCGACACATCATTGACTACTCTGCCATTCAATGCAGTTTAACTGCCTAGATAACCGACAGTATTACGTCTCAAAAATATATCTAGACAAATCAGCTGCATCAGGATATCGAATACCAAACTAAAAAGTATTTCTTCGCGATCAATGCAATTTTGCACCAAAGAGAGCAAATAGTAAAATAATTGACAACAGAAGCAATTCAGCTGCTTCAGGCAATATGAATACAGACGCATCATTGATTCCTCAGCCATTCAATGCAATTTAAAGGCCGAGAGAACCGACAGTATTACGTCTCAAACATATCTAAACAAATCAGTTGCATAAGGAGATCGATTAATTAAATATAATTCCCTTCACAATCAATACAATGTAGCAGCCGGGAGAACAAATGAATAAACCCGACAACAAAAGCAATTCAGCCTCATCAGGCGATATGAATATAGATGCGTCATCAATTCCTCGGCCACTTAATGAAATTTAACAGCCTAGAGCCGACAGTATTACCTGTCAAACATATCTAAACAAATCAGCTACATCAGGAGATCGATTACCAAACTAAGAAGTATTTCCTTCACAATCAATGCAATTTAGAGCCCGAGAGAACAAATAGTAAAGTATCCGACAACACCAGCATATTAGCTGCATCAGGCGATATGAATACAGACACATCGATTCCTCTACCATTAAATGCAATTTAACGGCCGAGAGAACCGACAGTATTACGTCAATAACATATCTAAACAAATCAGCTGGATCAGGAGATCGATTACCAACCGAAAAATATTTCCTTCACATTCAATACAATTTAGAGGCCAACAGAACAAATAGTAAAATATCCGACAAAAGCAATTCTCATGCTTCACTCGATATGAATACATACGCATCACTGATTCCTCTGCCATACAATGAATTTTAACGGCCGAGAGAACCGACAGTATTACGTCTAAAATATAGCTAAACAATTAAGCTGCATCAGGAGATCAATTAATTAAATATTTTTTCCTTCAAAAGCAATGCAATTTAGCGCATGAGAGAACAAATAGTAAAGTATCCAACAACACCAGCATTTTAGCTGCATGGGGCGATATGGACGCAGACATATCATTCATTCCTCTCCCTTTCAATACAGTTTAACGGCCGAGAGAAACGACAGTATTACGTCTCTAACATATCTAAACAAATCCCCTGCATCGGGAGATCCATTAATTAAATATTATTTCCTTCACAAGTAATGCAATTTAGCAGCCGAGAGAACAAATAGCAAAATATCAGACAACACAAAATTTTAGCTGCATTAGCTGTTATGAATACAGACGCATCAAGGATTCCTCTGCCTACTAATGTAGTTTAACGGCTGAGAGAATAGAAAGTATTACGTCTCATACATATTTAAACAAATCAGCTGCATCAGGAGAACTATAAAACTAAATATTATTACCTTCACAAGAATTGCAATTTAGCGACCGAGAGAACCAATAGCAAAATACCCAAAAAGACAAGTATTTTAGCTGCATCAGGCGATATAAATACAGATACATCATTATTCCCCTGCCATTCATGCATTTAAACCGCCGAGAGAACCGACAGTATAACGTGTCAAATATATCTAAACAAATTTGCTGCATCAGAAGATCGATTAACAAACTAAAAAGTATTTCCTTGACAATCACTGCAATGTTGTGCCCGAGAGAACAAACAGCAAAACATGCGGCAAAAGCAATTCAGCTGCTTCACGAGATATGAATACAGAAGCATCATTGATTCCTCTGCCATATAATGCAGTCTAACGCCTGAGAGAACAAAGTATTGTCACTCAAACATATCAAAACAAATCAGTTGCTTAAGAGGATCAATTAATTAAATACTACTGTTTTCACAAGGTACGCAATTTAAGGGCCGAAAGAACAAATAGTAAAATATCCGACAAAAGCGATTCAGAAGCTTCACGGGATATGAATACAGACGCATCAGTATCTCCTGCCATTCACTACATTTTAACAGCTGAGACAACCAACATTATTACATCTCAAACATATCTAAACAACTCAGCTGCATTAGGACATCGAATACCAACCTAAAAAGGATCGATGTAACTTAGCACCCGAGAGAAGAAATAGTAAAACATCCGACAACAGAAGCAATACAGTAGTTCAGGCGATATAAATACATATACATCATTGATTCCTCTGCAATTTAATGCAGTTTAAAGGCCGAGAGAACCAAAAGTATTACGTCTCAAACATATCTAAACATATCAATGCATCAGGAGATCTATTTAATATTATTTCCTTCACTGGCAATGCAATTTAGCGGCCGACAGAACAAACAGTAAAATATCCAACAACACCAGCATTTCAGCTGCTTCGGAGTTAAGAATACAAAAGCATCGATTCCCCTGCCATACAATGCAATGTAAGGCCGAGCGAACAGACAGTTTTATGACTCAAACATATCTAAACAAATCAGCTGCATCAGGATATCGATTACCAAACTAGAGTATTTCTTCACAATAAAGGCAACTTAACGCCCGAGAGAACAAATAGTGAAATATCCGACAACACAAGCATATCAGCTGCTTCAGGTGATATTAACACAGACGCATCATTGATTCCTCTGCCATTTAACGTAATTAAACGGCCTAGAGACGACAGTATTACATATCAAACACATCTAAACAAATCCGCTGCATCAGATCTATTAATTAAATATAACTTACTTCACAAACAGTACAATTTAGCACCCAAGAGAACAAATAGTAAAGTATCCAAAAACACCAGCATTTTATGCTGCATCAGGTGATATGATTACAGACACATCATTGATTCCTCTGCCATTCAATGCAATTTAACGGCCGAGAGAACAAACAGTATTATGTCTCAAACATATCTAAACAAATCTACTGCATCAGGATATCGATTACCAAACTAAAGAGTATTTCTTTATGATCAATGTAGCTTAGCGCCCAAGAGAACATATAGTGAAATATCCGACAACGCGAGCATATCAACTGCTTCAGCTGATATTAAAACAGACGCATCATTGATTCCTCTGTCATTCAATGCAGTAATGGCTGAGAGAACAGAAAGTATTACCTCTCAAACATATCTAAACAAATCAGCTGCATCAGGTCTATTAATTAAATATTATTTCCTTCACAATCAATGCAATTTTGCGGCCGAGAGAACAAATTGCAAAATATCCAACAACAAAAGCATTCCACTGCCATTTATTGCAGTTTAATGGCTGACAGAACAGGTGTTACATCTCAAACATATATAAACAAATCAGCTGCATCAGATCTATTAATTATTATTTCCTTCACAAGCAATGCAATTTAGCAGCCGAGAGAAAAACAGTAACAATCCAACAACACCAGCATTTAAGCTGCTTCGGGTGATATGAATACAGATGCATCGATTCCCCTGCCATTCAATGCAATTTAACGGCCAAGTGAACACAGTATTACGTCTCAACATATCTAAAGCAATCACCTGCATCAGGATATCGATTACCATACTAAAGAGTATTTCTTCACGATCAATGCAACTTAGCTTCCGAGAAAAGAAATATATCACCTGCATCAGCTTATATTAACACAGACGCATCATTGAATCCTCTGTCATTCAATGCAGTAATGGCTGAGAGAACAGAAAGTATTCCCTCTCAAACATATCTAAACAAATCAGCTGCATCAGGTCTATTAATTAAATATTACTGTCTTCACAATCAATGCAATTTTGCGGCCGAGAGAACAAATTGCAAAATATCCGACAACAAAAGCTTTTTAGCTGCATCAGGTGATATGAATACATACGCACCATTGATTCCTCTGCCATTTAATGCAGTTAAACGGCTGAGAGAAGAGAATGTATTACGTCTCTAAATTATCTAAACAAATAAGCTGCATCTGGAGATCTTTTAATTACATATTATTTCCTTCAGAAGCAATGCAATTTAATGCCTGGGAGAACAAATTGTTAAGTATCCGACAACTTCAGCATTTTAGCTGCATCAGGTGATATGAACACAGACACATCATTGATTCCTCTGCCATTCAATAAAGTTTAACGGCCGAGAGAACCGACGCTATAATGTCTCAAAGATATCTAAATAAATCAGCTGCAACAAGAGATCGATTATCATAATAAAAAGTATTTCCTTCACAATCAATGCAATTTAGCGGCCGACAGAACAAATAGTAAAACATCCGACAAAAGCAATTCACCTGCTTCACGCGATATGAATACAGACGCATCACTGATTCCTCCGCCATTTAATGCAGTTTAATGGCTGGGAGAACAGAATGTATTACCTCTCAAACACATCTAAACAAATCAGCTGCATCAGGTCTATTAATTAAATATTATTTCCATCACAATCAATACATTTTGGCAGCCGAGAGAACAAATTGCAAAATATCCGACAACACAAGCATTTTAGCTGCTTCACGCGATATGAATACAGACGCATCATTGATTCCTCTGCCATTTAATGCAATTTAATGGCCGAGAGAACCGACAGTATTACGTCCCAAACATATCTATATAAATCAGCTGCATCAGGATATCGATTACCAAACTAAAAAGTATTTCCTTCACAAACAATGCAATTTGGAGGACGAGAGAACAAATAGCAAAATAACAGACAACACAAGCATTTTAGCTGCATCAGGCGATATGAATACAGATGCATCATTGATTCCTCTGCCATTCAATGAAATTTAACGGCCGAGAGAACAAACAGTATTACTTTTCAGACATATCTAAAGAAATCAGTAGCATAAGGAGATCGATTTATTAAATATTATTTCCTTCACAAGGAATGCAATTTAGAGGCAGAGAGAACAAATAACAAAACATCCAACAACACAAGCATTTTCGCTGCATCAGATGATATGTATATAGATGCGTCATTGATTCCTCTGCCATTTAATGAAATTTAACGGCCTAGAGCATACAGTAATACCTCTCAACCATATCTAAACAATTCAGGTGCATCAGGAGATCTACTAATTACATACTATTTCCTTCAGAAGCAATGCAATTTAGCGCCCGAGAGAACAAATAGTAAAGTATCCGACAACACCAGCATTTCAGCCACATCAGGTGATATGAATATAGACACATCGATTACTCTGCCATTCAATGCAATTTAACGGCCGAGGGAACCGACGGTATTATGTCTCAAAGATATCTAAACAAATCAGCCGCAACAAGAGATCGATTATCATAATACAAAGTATTTCCTTCACAATCAATGCAATTTAACGGCCGACAGAACAAATAGTAAAACATCCGACAAAACCAATCACCTGCTTCACGCGATATGAATACAGACGCATCACTGATTCCTCCGCCATTTAATGCAGTTTAATGGCTGGGAGAACAGAATGTATTACCTCTCAAACACATCTAAACAAATCAGCTGCATCAGGTCTATTAATTAAATATTATTTCCATCAGAATCAATACATTTTGGCGGCCGAGAGAACAAATTTCAAAATATCCGACAACACAAGCATTTTAGCTGCATCAGATGATATGAATACATACGCACCACTGAATCCTCTGCCATTTAATGCAGTTTAACGGCTGAGAGAACAAAGTATTGCCACTCAAACATATCAAAACAAATCAGTTGCTTAACAGGATCGATTAATTAAATACTACTGTTTTCACAAGGTACGCAATTTAAGGGCCGAAAGAACAAATAGTAAAATATCCGACAAAAGCGATTCAGAAGCTTCACGGGATATGAATACAGACGCATCAGTATCTCCTGCCATTCACTACATTTTAACAGCTGAGACAACCGACATTATTACATCTCAAACATATCTAAACAACTCAGCTGCATTAGGACATCGAATACCAACCTAAAAAGGATCGATGCAACTTAGCACCCGAGAGAAGAAATAGTAAAACATCCGACAACAGAAGCAATACAGTAGTTCAGGCGATATAAATACATATACATCATTGATTCCTCTGCAATTTAATGCAGTTTAAAGGCCGAGAGAACCAAAAGCATTACGTCTCAAACATATCTAAACATATCAATGCATCAGGAGATCTATTTAATATTATTTCCTTCACTGGCAATGCAATTTAGCGGCCGACAGAACAAACAGTAAAATATCCAACACCAGCATTTCAGCTGCTTCGGAGTTAAGAATACAAAAGCATCGATTCCCCTGCCATACAATGCAATGTAAGGCCGAGCGAACAGACAGTTTTATGACTCAAACATATCTAAACAAATCAGCTGCATCAGGATATCGATTACCAAACTAAAGAGTATTTCTTCACAATAAAGGCAACTTAACGCCCGGGAGAACAAATAGTGAAATATCCGACAACACGAGCATATCAGCTGCTTCAGGTGATATTAACACAGACGCATCATTGATTCCTCTGCCATTTAACGTAATTAAACGGCCTAGAGACGACAGTATTACATATCAATCACATCTAAACAAATCCGCTGCATCAGATCTATTAATTAAATATAACTTACTTCACAAACAGTACAATTTAGCACCCAAGAGAACAAATAGTAAAGTATCCAAAAACATCAGCATTTTATGCTGCATCAGGTGATATGAATACAGACACATCATTGATTCCTCTGCCATTCAATGCAATTTAACGGCCGAGAGAACAAACAGTATTATGTCTCAAACATATCTAAACAAATCTACTGCATCAGGATATCGATTACCAAACTAAAGAGTATTTCTTTATGATCAATGTAGCTTAGCGCCCAAGAGAACATATAGTGAAATATCCGACAACGCGAGCATATCAACTGCTTCAGCTGATATTAAAACAGACGCATCATTGATTCCTCTGTCATTCAATGCAGTAATGGCTGAGAGAACAGAAAGTATTACCTCTCAAACATATCTAAACAAATCAGCTGCATCAGGTCTATTAATTAAATATTATTTCCTTCACAATCAATGCAATTTTGCGGCCGAGAGAACAAATTGTAAAATATCCAACAACAAAAGCATTCCACTGCCATTTATTGCAGTTTAATGGCTGACAGAACAGGTGTTACATCTCAAACATATATAAACAAATCAGCTGCATCAGATCTATTAATTATTATTTCCTTCACAAGCAATGCAATTTAGCGGCCGAGAGAAAAACAGTAACAATCCAACAACACCAGCATTTAAGCTGCTTCGGGTGATATGAATACAGATGCATCAATTCCCCTGCCATTCAATGCAATTTAACGGCCAAGTGAACACAGTATTACGTCTCAACATATCTAAAGCAATCACCTGCATCAGGATATCGATTACCATACTAAAGAGTATTTCTTCACGATCAATGCAACTTAGCTTCCGAGAAAAGAAATATATCACCTGCATCAGCTTATATTAACACAGACGCATCATTGATTCCTCTGTCATTCAATGCAGTAATGGCTGAGAGAACAGAAAGTATTCCCTCTCAAACATATCTAAACAAATCAGCTGCATCAGGTCTATTAATTAAATATTACTGTCTTCACAATCAATGCAATTTTGCGGCCGAGAGAACAAATTGCAAAATATCCGACAACAAAAGCTTTTTAGTTGCATCAGGTGATATGAATACATACGCACCATTGATTCCTCTGCCATTTAATGCAGTTAAACGGCTGAGAGAAGAGAATGTATTACGTCTCTAAATTATCTAAACAAATAAGCTGCATCTGGAGATCTTTTAATTACATATTATTTCCTTCAGAAGCAATGCAATTTAATGCCTGGGAGAACAAATTGTTAAGTATCCGACAACTTCAGCATTTTAGCTGCATCAGGTGATATGAACACAGACACATCATAGATTCCTCTGCCATTCAATAAAGTTTAACGGCCGAGAGAACCGACGCTATAATGTCTCAAAGATATCTAAACAAATCAGCTGCAACAAGAGATCGATTATCATAATAAAAAGTATTTCCTTCACAATCAATGCAATTTAGCGGCCGACAGAACAAATAGTAAAACATCCGACAAAAGCAATTCACCTGCTTCACGCGATATGAATACAGACGCATCACTGATTCCTCCGCCATTTAATGCAGTTTAATGGCTGGGAGAACAGAATGTATTACCTCTCAAACACATCTAAACAAATCAGCTGCATCAGGTCTATTAATTAAATATTATTTCCATCACAATCAATACATTTTGGCAGCCGAGAGAACAAATTGCAAAATATCCGACAACACAAGCATTTTAGCTGCTTCACGCGATATGAATACAGACGCATCATTGATTCCTCTGCCATTCAATGAAAATTAACGGCCGAGAGAACAAACAGTATTACTTTTCAGACATATCTAAAGAAATCAGTAACATAAGGAGATCGATTTATTAAATATTATTTCCTTCACAAGGAATGCAATTTATAGGCAGAGAGAACAAATAACAAAACATCCGACAACACAAGCATTTTCGCTGCATCAGATGATATGTATATAGATGCGTCATTGATTCCTCTGCCATTTAATGAAATTTAATGGCCTAGAGCATACAGTAATACCTCTCAACTATATCTAAACAATTCAGGTGCATCAGGAGATCTACTAATTACATATTATTTCCTTCAGAAGCAATGCAATTTAGTGCCCGAGAGAACAAATAGTAAAGTATCCGACAACACCAGCATTTCAGCCACATCAGGTGATATGAATATAGACACATCGATTACTCTGCCATTCAATGCAATTTAACGGCCGAGGGAACCG
Source organism: Uropetala carovei (assembly GCA_036926305.1). Classification (NCBI taxonomy): domain Eukaryota; kingdom Metazoa; phylum Arthropoda; class Insecta; order Odonata; family Petaluridae; genus Uropetala; species Uropetala carovei. The sequence goes on along the minus strand of JAXCHB010000063.1, from coordinate 3,176,840 downwards.
ACGGTATTATGTCTCAAAGATATCTAAACAAATCAGCTGCAACAAGAGATCGATTATCATAATAAAAAGTATTTCCTTCACAATCAATGCAATTTAACGGCCGACAGAACAAATAGTAAAACATCCGACAAAACCAATCACCTGCTTCACGCGATATGAATACAGACGCATCACTGATTCCTCCGCCATTTCATGCAGTTTAATGGCTGGGAGAACAGAATGTATTACGTCCCAAACATATCTATATAAATCAGCTGCATCAGGATATCGATTACCAAACTAAAAAGTATTTCCTTCACAAACAATGCAATTTGGAGGACGAGAGAACAAATAGCAAAATAACCGACAACACAAGCATTTTAGCTGCATCAGGCGATATGAATACAGATGCATCATTGATTCCTCTGCCATTCAATGAAATTTAACGGCCGAGAGAACAAACAGTATTACTTTTCAGACATATCTAAAGAAATCAGTAGCATAAGGAGATCGATTTATTAAATATTATTTCCTTCACAAGGAATGTAATTTAGAGGCAGAAAGAACAAATAACAAAACATCCGACAACACGAGCATTTTCGCTGCATCAGGTGATATGTATATAGACGCGTCATTGATTCCTCTGCCATTTAATGAAATTTAACGGCCTAGAGCATACAGTAATACCTCTCAACCATATCTAAACAAATCAGGTGCATCAGGAGATCTACTAATTACATATTATTTCCTTCAGAAGCAATGCAATTTAATGCCTGGGAGAACAAATTGTTAAGTATCCGACAACTTCAGCATTTTAGCTGCATCAGGTGATATGAACACAGACACATCATTGATTCCTCTGCCATTCAATAAAGTTTAACGGCCGAGAGAACCGACGCTATAATGTCTCAAAGATATCTAAACAAATCAGCCGCAGCAGGAGATCGATTACCAAACTAAAAAGTATTTTCTTAACAATCAACGCAATTTAGCGGCGGACAGAACAAATAGTAAAACATCCGACATAAGCTTTTCAGCTGCTTCACGCAATATGAATACAGACGCATCATTGATTCCTCTGCTATTAATGCAGTTTAACGGCTGACAGAACAGAAAGTAATACGTCTCTAACATATCTAAACAAATCAGCTGTATCAGATCTATTAATTAAATGTTATTTCCTTCACAAGCAATGCAATTTAGCAGCCGAGAGAACAAACAGTAAAATATCCAACAACACCAGCATTTCAGCTGCTTCAGGTGATATGAATACAGACACATCATTAATGCCTCTGCCATTCAATGCAATTTAATGGCCGACAGAACCAACGGTATTGTCTCAAAGATATATAAACAAATCAGCTGCAATAGGAGATCGATTACTTAACTAAAAAGTATTTCCTTCACAATCAATGCAATTTAGCGGCAGACAGAACAAATAGTAAAACATCCGACAAAAGCAATTTAGCTGCATCACGCGATATGAATACAGACGCATCATTGATTCCTCTGCCATTTAATGCAGTTTAACGGCTGAGAGAACAGAAAGTATTACGTCTCTAACATATCTAAACAAATCAGCTGCATCGGATCTATTAATTAAATGTTATTTCCTTCACAAGCAATGCAATTTAGCAGCCGAGAGAACAAACAGTAAAATATCCAACAACACCAGCATTTCAGCTGCTTCAGGCGATATGAATACAGGCGCATCGATTTCCCTGCCATTCAATGTAATTTAACGGCCGAGAGAAGCGACAGTATTATGTCTCTAAGATATCTAGACAAATCAGCTGCAAAAGGAGATCGATTACCAAACTAAAAAGTATTTCCTTCACAATCAATGCAATTTAGAGGCCGACAGAACAAATAGTAAATCATCCGACAAATGCAATTCAGCTGCTTCACGCAATATGAATACAGACGTATCATTGATTCCTCTGCCATTTAATGCAATTTAATGGCCGAGAGAACCGACAGTATTACATCTCAAACATATCTAACAAATCAGCTGCATCAGGAGATCGATTAAAGAAATATTATTTCCCTCACAAGCAATGCAATTTAGCGCCGCCAGAACAAAAGAACCTACCCGACAACTCAAGTATTTCAGCTCCAGCAGGCAATATGAATACAGACGCATCATTGATTCCTCTGCCATTTAATGCAATTTAATGGCCGAGAGAACCGACAGTATGAAGTCTCTAACATATCTAAACAATTCAGCAGTATAAGGCGATCGATTATGATTGAAAATTTTTTTCTAGGCTGAACAACGCAATCCTGCGGCCAAGAGATCCAATACCGTACAAAACGAGTGAGAAGAAGGGACTCGGTTAGCCTTCCCCCGCTCTGTACAGCTGTACTTCAACATTTCCTCCCAATGAGGGATACTCCGACATTACGAAACGAATCAGGCAATATTATTAAGTTGAGAACCATAACCCTGGATGCACACATCTGTTCAGAAGGGATCAATGAATTTTTGTCTCATTCGTATGTGATAAGTGAACAGAGTTCAATCTTGACATTTAGCAAAGTGATGAATGGAATACTCCATTTGTTGCATTTTTTTTCAACTGAAGTATAATTCAAATCTTCGTCTGATTAGCAGAATTCTCCGCCCACCCCAAACTCGGGCGATTCGAACTCTTCTAACACTCGGAATGCTATGAACAGCTATGAAGGGACGGAAGGGACAGAGGCCACAACGTCACTTGTCCACCAGGCTGCATGCCATTGGCCCATTTTGGTTCAGGATGGGGAGGCTCCAATGGATGTTCCAAGTTATAACCATGGAAGAAGGCTTCACAATAACCTTCTTCTGCCAGTTTAGTAATGACCTCACTGACGGAAGATATATTTTCTGTAGGTATCTGTATGATCGAGGTCCATGGTACTACACAGAGAGTGCAAAGTCCTTCATGTACAAGGGCCGCCTTCTACCATATTTACATATGTGCCCTATCTTCATCTCCGCCATGAATAGATTAAGGCTGCCAGGGGAAAAGTATTTCCTAGATTTCACCTCCAAGTCCTGGATTTGCTGACTTGGGGGCATTGGCTTCCTTTGATTTTTTTGGAATAATCTGGACCGAAGTCCAGAAATATTCCTCCTATACCTGGCCAACTTCCCTTGTGTTCTGGGAATTGGATGGCTTGCCCCAGATCTCCTCCTCGTTGGTGTGGACATGTGACCTGCACCTTGATGACAAAAAATTGTGGTTTGAGAATGACTATTATGCAAGCAAGAGAAATAATGTTGACACCATATGCATAAAAAACAAATAACTGCATTATTTGCTTACCAACACAAGATGGAGACGGGGACATCTGACAGACTGGGAACGGCACGCCCAAGGTATTTGCTCATGAAATTCATCTGAAATTATAAGTAATGTATAATTCATACTGTATACATAAGTTGACACCATATGCATAAAAAACAGGTAACTGCATTATCTGCTTACCAACAACCAACACAAGATGGAGACTGGGTCATCTGACTGAGACTGGGTACGGAATGCCTCCGGTATTTGTTCATGAAATTCATCTGAAATTATAAGTAATGTATAATACATACTGTATACATACACAAAACACTTACGTACTTCCTAATTTAATATTTGTCACCAACTTCTGAAAACTCACCAAGGCAGGAGGTAGTTGTGGATTTGCTTGCCCAAGCATCAGACCCCGTTAATGGCTCTAAAATTAAGGTAAATGGATTATATACATGCTAATATATATATATACACACACACACGTGTGAATTATACTACTCATGGAGTTAATCTCAACGATTATCCCTGCACTTACCAACGGCTATGTGAGATCGAAGATTTGAAGTACTCTACTCTCCTGTTGATTCCTGGAAGCCTTCTGAAATTAAGGAAAATCATTTCAATACAAATATAATGACGAATTTCATAGATCCATTAACATCGAATTATTTATACATATATGTATAAATATATGTAAATGTGCTCATTACAGCGCATATGTTCTTCCTCTATAAATTGCACATATGCAGCTTAATAAATCGAATATTTACGCATTAATAATTTCAAAAATTAATGCTACGTTTTCGATAAACGTAAACTTGATTATTTTCCGTTTATAATTCGCACTTTTTTGGCGCAAAATCGACGAAAGTTAGTATATCTTTTGACATATAGTTACCAATATAGGTGAATATTACAATCGGAAAATTAGGATAATTATCTCGGACTTTACACACCTACAGATGCGAATATCTTACCTTCATATATGCTAGGAATAGCATCTGAGATTAAGAAAGGTCGAGGAAGCCAACTTCGAAAATCACTTTCTTTGAAATGTATGCTGCACACTTTTTTGTTTTTAAGTTCCGCAGGCGACTTTCCCAACAGGTCTTCTCTTAGGCAAAACTTTATCCATTCATTTGCTCTAAACAGAATTTTATTAAGAGATTATATGGAAGTAAAAAACCGTTAAGGTTCACTGTAATACAAGACTCATAATTAATATGTATCAACTTACCTTGATGATTCCTTAGGAAACGAAAAAAAGATATTTTTCTATCTTTTCTGCAATTTGTGGCATTATTGCACCAAAAGGCAGCGCAGTAAAATTTTCTAGACATGTCCAACGGAACAGAACTCCTGAAGTACCAAATGTTTCAAACGTTTCAAACCACTCGACTCAAACTCATGTACCCCACGTGACCACATCCCAAATGTTTCAAACGTTTCAAACCACTCGACTCAACTCACGTACTATCCCAAAACTCATGTACCCCACGTGACCACACGTACTATCCCAAAGACCGCTATGATCGCTGCAGTCGTACGACTATAGTCTACAGCTAATCTTAAAACGTCGAATCTGCGCTTCCTACTTCCATGCTATAACCTTGAGGAGCCTTCACCCGAGCGTCGCTTGCATATCGCCCCCCTGACGACTGTTTCTGGAACTAAACAATTGCCTGCTCGCTCTCTCCGTGTGAAGGTCTGCTGTCTTGATGAGGGGTTTTTCTAACAATAATCCGTTTCGCCCCTGTAAAAGGAAATTAATTTCTTTTTAGCTTAAATCGGATTGTATTTCCAGATATAGGTTATCCACTTCCAGAAAGTTACCTGTGGAGGGTTCATTGGAATTGGAAGTATTAGAGGGAAGAGAATGCTCCCTATAAATATTCAAGTAGAAGCATAAAAATTTTAAGACAGGAAACAATAAAATAGTCTACTGAGGCTAATAAATTGTAGATAAAAATGCAATCTAGCAAGTCAAATAAAGGATATTTGAATTGAATTTTAATGCGTCAGTGTGAGTTCTTACCGTTTATGCAGTGGCGCACACAGGATTCTACCTGCGAGTCACCAGATTGATGGGTGGCAGGGGGTGCAGCGCACCAAAGCCTACATAATAATTTCTCTCTCTGGAATCATTCTCCTGTTATGATCCCGTATAGTTCTTGGGAAAAACGAACACTGATATCGCTTGTTCCTACCGTCGATCTCTCGTATTTTATCCTCGTGATCGTGCCTACCCATGTAAGTAGGTGCCTCTAATATTCCTGAAACTTCCTCTTATAGAACTTCCGACGTAAATTTCTCCAGAAACCTTAACCTAGCGCTAATTCTGCGGTTCTCTATTAATGCGGCCCACCCACGTGTTCGCAACAGCTAAAGTCTCCCCGCCCCTGATCTACATAATACCCTGTAAGTCATCTAATTGTTGGATGGCAGGGGGTGCAACGCACCCAGGTTCCCTAAGCGAGACCCCTCGTTTAAGATGAAATACAATGAATAATAGAAAATTCCGACTACATCCGTCGGCGATCACGACGCGAGATCGTCTGTCGGATTGAAGGATATAAAAATAAATATATATCCCTCAATATTATAAAATCGTAATGGTCATCATGATGTATAACGCTCTAATTTTGTGAATAACTCGATTAGAAATAAACTCCGAAGCCTGAAATTTCTCAGGATTTCAGTGTTGATGAATCTTTACGTTATGACTAAAATAAATTTCGAAAAGGCTCACGGGTTCGACTCCAGAGGATGAATGTTGTTTCCCATAAGTTAACAGTTAACACGTAAAAATCACCTTTTTGGTGTGAAGACTTTCATTCTTTTACTCTTTAAAATATCTTAAAATTAAGTTATCGACACGAAATTTGCCCTAAAACACGCCAAAATGAATGAGGATTCTTATTATTACCGTCGAATACTCAATCTCATTCGAATTCCCTCATATTTTGAATTTATGGTCGAGTTTTGGTAAATTTTTTAACGTTTCAATAATAAGATTCCATGGTTACCGATATAGTTGTCCTCGGTAATTTCCGTGCATATGCACTTAAATAAAGGCTTAAAGATCGAAAATAAGATTAAAGCTTGCTCGAAATGACCGAAGATATGAATTTAATGCAAATAAATCACACGCAGTATTCACGTTATTTATATTTTTTATATGTATTACTAAAATCATATTTCTGGTTGTCTCTCTCTCTCTCTCTCTCTCTCTCTTTAACGGTCTATAACTCAGCCATTTTTAATTTCCGGGAATTTCAACCCTTTAAGTTTATTTTTTATCGAGTTATTCATTTATTTTTTTAAATTTATTAAAAACCAAACATACATCCCTTATAAAACATATTCATAAAACTCATATTCAAAACATATTCCCGTTAAAGTAATCTAAATCCAATATGTACATGGTAGGAATGAAGAAACGGTGAGCAAAGGGGGGGAGGGGGGGGGTTGACGAGCGCCAGCGAGCAGGGGGCTTGCCCCCTAGTACTATACATAGAAGTGTAATGCAGGGGTGTCAAACATACGGCCCGCGGGCCGTATCCGGCCCGCTTATTGAATAAATCAGGTATGCGTGAGATTCTGAAAATACTTGTAAAATTAAATATATAGTAAAGTTTATATTAATTCTGCAACAAATTAATATTGTCATATTTTTACATTGTTGTCGCTTTTCAATGCGGCAATCGGCAGTTAGCCGACTACAGCAGTAGACCGTCATTTGTTTCAAATGTATACGGAATTTTCCGAGCTAAACCGCTTTATTCCTGTTGATCAACTGATTTCAGTACTTCTTTTTACTTCTTTCAGTATTGTTGAACTAAATAATATCACTAAAATAAAATTTTATTGTATGATAAATGTTATAATTACATACTACTCATGTCGCTTAAAAGAAAAGTAGATGCCGGGCGTTCTCGGATAAATGGAAACTATCGTATTTTTTATCGAATCGAACAGAAAGCCATTATGCTTAATTTGTCGGCAAACTGTTGCAGTTATGAAAGAATTCAACATTAAAAGGCATTATGACTCGTGTCATATATCTCAATATTCAAAATATGCGGGAAAACTGCGTGTAGAGAAGTTTGCGGAATTAGAAAAGGCTTTGAAATCATATTGCGTTCAAAACCAAACCATCACTGGAACCAAATATTCATAGGCTGGCTGCCGAAAAACGTCAAGTTTCCGGGGCAACGATAACTAAATAATTTATTATATTTGCATTTACGTAATTTCTTTTGTTTATATTTTATATAATTTACTAGCTGAAGGTACCCGGCGATGCCCGGGTTATGCCAGACGTCTTTGGCGAATAAAATTATGTATTATATGGTAATACAATCATTTCACCTTTTGAGCATTTTTTACCAAAGGATGATGGCATTATAAATTAGAAAAATGTTTTAATATTTATTTTAAAGCTTGCTTGTAAACAATATTTTTTGTTTTTCCTTCTGTTCTGTTCAACAACGTATAAATAGAGTTAAAACGTGATGAGAAAAGAAATATGATTATTATTAAACTCGATGGTTTTCCGATAGAACACATTAATATTTACATATTGTTTCATCGTAAATACGGTTATTATTCTCAGACTAATTTCTATAACAGATATCCTTTAAGTAGTAATTAAAAGATTCCACCATACGTGATAGGATTTCGAGTTTAACAGTAGAACGTCGGACGGGACAATTTTGTCCCATTCTGATGTTACGTCCCCTACAGTTTCTGTGATTCCGGATTAATTTAGTCGAGATTTCTTGACTTTTAATCATTTGAGGGTTGCATTCCAGTCTACACTTTTGAACATTCCCCCCTCAATATTAAGGATTATAAAACCATTTTACCCTAGAACGGCGGATGGGACAATTTTGTCCCAAAATGAGTTACTACTTCGTTTCACATTCTCTGTGATATTATTCTTATGTAGGCTGCTTTGTAACATTGTTGTAGAGTATGGCATTCTCTTCCCCTCCTCCCCTCTCATCTTTCGCCAGTCCAACTTCTAGCCCCACCCTTCCCCCCTCCCACCTTCCACTTGCTCCCGCAGTGTGATGCAGGTTAGAACGGGTTCCTGCAGCGCTGTTTGCGGGCTAATTTACTAGAGCGTTTCAGTTGAGTACGCAATTAATAATGTAGAGACTACAACGTTCATAAAAATTGAACCTAGTACTGCGACTGTACGACTTTGTCGTATGGGACATTTTTGTCCCGTCCGCCGTTCTAGGGGGTACGCCATGTTCAGACGTTCTTGTGTTAACAATGTAATCGGTTGGCAAGGCAACTTCACGTTAAAAATGCTAAATTTTGTCAAAATATGATATTAAAACGTTAAATTCGAAAGATTTAGATTCGAAAGCGATAAAAGACGATAACAAGAAACTAAATTTATTTTTCTTTAATACAGGCCAAGTCCGAAAATCGTAGGTCAAATATGTGAATTTTAATAAGCACAATAAAATAAGGTTGCAGGTCGAAATATCGATTTTTCCATTTTATCTTATGAGGAATGGAAATCATTCTCGGGAATCGAAATCTTTTTTTCGTAAATGGCTTCTACTTTAAGAACCGAACATTCCTACCAAATGTCAATCTTCTAGCTACTCGGAAAGTTTGTTAAAAATAGCATTACAGAGTTTCCCACCGACGACGACGAAGTCAATTTTATATATTAGATTTTGTAAAGATTTGGTTAAACGTGTAATTATGTTTTTGAACGGATGTTGAAATACAATTACTTTGAAAATATATAAACCATATAAAATGATTAAATAATAATCATATTTTTTATCATATTTAATCCGGTCCGCCATGGATGCAATGGTAAGAATTTGGCCCGGATGTCGAATTGAGTTTGACACCCCTGGTGTAATGCCCGTTTAAATATCAACGGAAGAATTATAGATAGATAGATACATACATATATTATTATTATTTTCATTTAAAATAATTAATATCACACTTTTACATACGAAATATTTTGTCATATACAACATTTATAGTGAATATTCTTTAGTTAAACTTAAAATAGTTGCCTCTCTTTCCCTCCCTCCCTATCACACCCTCTCTCCTACTCCCCCCTCTCTCCCCCTCCCTCTCGCTCCCCCCTCTACCTCTCTCCCCCTCCTCTCTCTCGTATTAAAAGCATTCAAAGCACGTTTATACCTATAAACATTGAATTAACAATATGATATATAGGTCTAACAATAGAATTGGTAGGCAAGGCAACATCCCGTTAAAATGGCTAGATTTCCTCAAATTGTGTGAATTAAACGTTTACATTGAGAAATTTCGAACTGTAAGTCGAAAAAGATGAATAGAATAAGAAACTTTATGTTTTCTTAAAAATGGTTCATATCCGAACACTGTAGGCCAAATATCTCTAATTTTAATCTAAATAAGAATAAGCCTGCACGTCGTACAGCCGATTTTACGTGTTAACTTCTTGGAAATGAAAATTATCCCCTGGAGTCGAACCCGGGTCTTTGATCTCGAGTTCGATTCCATAAAACGTTTCGTTATTATATAATAATGCTATCCAAAAAATTTCATCAAATTCGGTTCAGTCGTTTACAAGATATTAAGCTTCAAAAAGCATTACATGACAAAGGGACAGAGCGATACTGTCTTTTATATTAGTTTTATGATGATTCACGAGAACCTCAGAAATCTTAACAGGAGAGTCAAGCCTACGAGTGGAAATTGACGGAGACGTTTTGGTGCGTCCCACGCCATGCCGTCTACCAATTCGCCGAAAATATATATTTAAGGCAATTATACATGTACGTGATACCCAGCAAGTAAACATATCGGTTGATGGCAGGGTGTGCAGTGCTCTACAAAGTTCCTAGTTTTCCTACGTCACGTTATCCTATTTTATTTCCCCCCTAGGGCAAAGTTTCCCAACCTGGTGCTCACGAGCGCTCTTTGGCAGTCTGGCCGTGCTCTTTTAAGATTCTTCTCAACGTTTCAAATAACGTAATTGATAACATTTACGTCGATTTGCCTTTATTTATAATCATATCCACTTTTGTAAAAGTGCGGTGGTGCTCGCAAGACGTTCTAAAAGAAAAACAACATGGGGCTCGCCACACACAAAAAGCTTGGGGACTTCTATCCTAGAGAAATACGCCATATTGCTCCGTCCTACAATCGATCTCGCTGATTAGCGTGATCATGAACATAAAGTTCAATTCTTACCAATACTAAAGCGTGTAGTTTGGGTGAGAGGTACTCCGCGCTCCCCCTGAATGACGCAAAGAAAAATCGACGCCTAAACCACGACGCAAATTTCTGGACATTTTCAAATGAATTCCTTTGCACGGTTTTCTCCAAGTTCTCCTCTCTTACGACCGATAGTTCTCGTCGGTACCTCTTTCCAGGCATTTCTAGAGTTCTTCCCAAAAACCCCTCCCTCCCCGTCTCGGGCTTCCGTAATGCTTTACCTCCATTATACTATTTTCCCCGTCTGATGGCGCATGACCTTGGGTGCACTGGTGAAAGTGCTACTGTTGCAGCCAATCAGACACAAGTGACAAGCAAAGCGGGGGGGGGGGAAGCCAGTGTCTCTTCGACTGCCGTGGTGTTCACTTCGCCCTCCGCTCGCCCGTGTTGCCAGTTATACAGCTATTTTACCTTCCTGAAAAAGGCTAAATAGCGACCGCAATTTCTCGCTGTCCAAAAACTACCCCGAATGCATTTGTAGCAACGCTGTTCGGTAGCTAGGGTCGTTCCGAGAGCTGCAAGCGGTGGTGGAAGGGGAAAACCCTCTCATTGGCCATTCACTCTTCCAAGGTCATGCGCCATAAGACGAGAAAAATAGTATAGCGACGCTCGGCAGGGAAGGGATTTTCCTAAAGGACAGGGTAGGAAAGGCTTCGGTCATATTATCGCAGGTTTTAATGGGGGAGGAATTTCTAAATATTCATTCGAAAGGCAAGAGACGCTTGCACCTTAGGCCATATGCTGTACGAAACTGACGTCGTTCGTATCTTACGTTTCCGAACGACGCATCGCGATATTCTTTCGTTATAAAAGTGCGAACTTCCAAATATCGGGATTTCCATTCCATTTTTCTCATTCCAATGGCGTTTAATATTTTGATTGCTGTGAACGCGTGAAACGTTGTCGTGACTTCAAAGATACTGATGCGTTAAACCACGACAGAAAACATTTTTAAAATAACCAACAAAGGAAAATATAACGTTTTGTATGAAATAAACTTAAATATAGTGTGAAAATGTAATAAAAATGTTAATTTTGAATTTAAAAAAAGAACAAAGCACCCGCGAGGGAAGATGCCGCGGGCGTACAAGGAAAATACACTAATAATAAGTCCTCAAAACCTGTTTATGATTAAATTGGATTATTAGATTCAACATTAAATTGAAAATACATGCACGTTTTGATTGCACAAAAATATTTATTTTTCATACTTGATGTCTTGTAGTTACACAATTAAGTCCTTTAATAGCAACGAAAATACAAATTATACATAGTCGCATAAATAACTCTATTTAACATAAACTCGGAGATAGTGGATTTTCATTGTACGCCCACGATATTAGGTAGGCTTTGGTGCACTGCACCCTCTGCCACCCACCAATCTGGTGATTTTCAGGGTAATATGTAGATTTTCTAAACTTAGCGGTTAAAAGTTTAAGAAGCCAGTTAAGAGTGCCTTTTACGCACCGCTTTTAAAAGTCACGTTTCTATTTCATTCGATAAACGTTTATGTATAACAAGGGTCGGAAACCTTTTATATATGGAGGGCCACATTCGTTGATGAGAATGCTTCGGACAGCCGCATTGGAAATCACGCTAACTCTGGCGGGTCGGATGGGCGTTTAAATCAGAAGTTACCTAGAGATTTTGTGGCCTCATATTAGTGGAAATCAATTCTAATTTGTCAACTAGCGTTAAAACTCCACCAGAAAAGGTTTTGAGATCATAATACAGTAAAACCTGGTTAATTCGAACCTCTATATTTCTAAATTCGACGTAATTCGAAGTTTTTTAACACTTGAAAGACCGAAAAAGCCAATTTCATACAAATGTGTTTCAATAATTCGAATATCTCTATAATTCGTAATTCGAAAAAAATTTTTGCCCGATTCTCGGAATATCAACGCATTTTTGTCGACATAATTCGAAATAAAACTTACCAAAAAGAAACTAAATGAAATTTACTAAAATATTTCTGGTCGGCTGGTTTACAAACATTGTGCGATCGTGATCATACCGACTGGGCGTTGGGTATTGTCACAAGATTCAGTCCATCCCCTCAATTTATCTACTGTTTTGTGTGGAAAACGCGTTCCAATATTCCTTTGTTTCGTTGTTTGTTTCGTATTAGATTGTATTTTTCATCACTGTTAGTTACTAGTTTAAATAATATTCTTAGTTTAATAACTGCAAGAGAGACTATATTTAAATTTACTGCTATAAAATATTTTTTTTAAATTATACCCTCCAATGGCTCCGGTTTGTGGTGCATATAAAACTCTTACTCTTGCTGAAAAAATGTCTTTGCTGCAAGACATTGACAAGAAGTTAGAATGGAAAGGAAACCTGGCCTCAAAGTATGGGATTCCGAACTCGTCTTTATCTACAATTTTAAATAATCGGGCGAAGATTGAAGAAAGTTTTTATAAATTTGAAGGCAGCGCTACATGTCAGCGTTCACGGCCTGCGAAAAACGAAGACCTCGAAGAAGAACTGTACGATTTTTTTTTCGCAAGTACGAGCGGCGAATTTAGCTGTGACAAGCCCGATGCTCATTGAAAAATCAAGAAGTCTTGCGAACGCTTTGAACATTGAAGATTTTAAAGCGTCCAGTGGGTGGTTGGACGGTTTTAAAGACGCCACAATATTGTTTGTCTCGCAGTATGTGGTGATGCCCAAAAAATTAACGAAGAGGAAGTGACGACCTGGCTGCAAAGTAATAAACATGTTTTGGAGAAGTACGCGCTCAAGGACATTTTTAATATGGATGAAACGCATTTTTTTTCAACATGTTGCCCGATCGTACTTTGGCTCTCCGAGGCGAAAAATGTCACGGCGGCTAACGTAGTAAGGAACGTCTCACCGCCGCGCCGTGCTCTGCACAAATATGGATGGGTCGAATAAAGAAAAACTTGTAATCATCGGAAAATATGGCAACCCACGCTGTTTCAAAGGTATTAATCGTGATTATTTGCCGATAATTTACGAGCATAACAAAAAGGTGTGGATGACAACAGACATATTCAAAAGTTTTTTAATAAGAACGCAAAGACGTGTGGCGGAGCAAAATCGTAAAATTTTGTTGACACTAGACAACTGTTCTGCTCACCATGTGGCTCAGATAAATACGCCCAATGTTGAGTTGCTGTATTTTCCGCCGAACACAACCAGTGGTCTGCGGCCACTCGACCAGGGCATCATTCAAAATTTAAAGAGTCATTACAGAAAAAAAACTATTGTCGTCATACTTGGTGCAAATTACAATTGGATGACCCCACGATCGACGAATCGAAAACCGTTGCGAGTGATAGCGACGAAGAAGACGATGTGGATAACGTCGATGCTAGGTTGGATGTGCCATTGCCATCTAAGGAGAATGTTTTAAAAGCTTAAGATACCCTTCAAAGGTACGTGTCCGGAATGCCAGACGTGCCGATGAATATCTGTGAAAAAGTCGATGCCATTATGCAACACATTGCGCTAGGGAGTGCCCTGAAATTAAAACGGGAAAATAAGCAACTTTTTCAAATAAATTTAAATTAATATTTTATTACACACTTTTGTTTATTTACTTTTAAGTTGAAATAAGTGAAAGACATTATTAATATTTTAGTGTTTTAATTATATATTCATATATGTTTCAATGTTTAAATGAGTAATCCCAAAGTTGACTTTTATTCATCGACATCATATTTTGAGGTATGCATGTGTAATACATCCTTTTTTTCTGTATTTTAATATGGTGTCATATACTTTTGTTTTTCTGTAATTTATATTTGCATTTTTTAAATTTGGTAAATCACGCTTTTTTGTAAATTTCGAATTATAGAGGTTCTTCGTAATTCGAAATGCTTTTTCTTTGGTCCCGTGAATTTCGAATTAACCAGGTTTTACTGTATTCACTGAAAAAATATGTAGTTGACTTTGTTAAATTATACCGAACACTTTTTCATCGTGGCTTATAGGGCCGCATAAAACTCTCTCGGAGGCCGCATGAGGCCCGAGGTCTGTAGGTTGCCGACCCCTTATGCATAAAATCCCCTCGGAGGAATCGGAGAAAAAGGTTAATTTCGGATCGGCGATCCGCTCGGGGCCGTCGCGATTCCAGGAAAAAAACGGGATAGGTAATTCTCGGAAAAACAATACGAAGCAGTAAACTTTGACGCGGTGTCACTTCATCGACGATTCTCTCGGAAGTTTAATAGCACGCGTGTGGTACGACTTTTCAAATAATTTTGCATCTCGACCCTACCGATTCGAAAAAGAAATGAGTTTGCTTTACCATCCAACTTGGGTGATTTTAAAATTTACATTAATACCCCGAAGGGCGCCAGAATATATTAAATTGAATTAAATGGAAAACGAGACAAAAATCGTTAACGATTTGTCAAAAGAAAAATATTTACCACTTTTAAAGTCGATGTTGATAGATTAGGCTGGATGCATTTTAAATAATTTCATTAGAAATAGGAATGATTGGGTAATTCTTCGGTCATGGAAAATTAAACTTTTAATAAATTATTATCTAAATCTTTGCGTAAATTAATTGTGGCATACAATCATGCAATTTTCTATTTTAAAATAAACGCTTCCATATTGAAAGTCGAACAAAATTTAGCAGTTTAGCTCAGAGAGTAGAATGAAAATATGCCACCTCCATTTTCGTTCCAAGACAGTCTAAGAGATCGACGAGTCGCATTTTTCAAACGGACAAAAATTTTAACCTCTCCATTCCATCGGGAATCCACATCGCCACGTGTCGTTCTCTGAAAGATGGATGAAGATTATGGGCAGGATAAGGATGTATGGTGAAACTTGGAGGGAAAAATGGAAGCCTCTGCCAGGTAACATGGACTCTTATCACTTTACATCAATATTTTCACATATCTCTGCATAAATATTTTGAAGAATGTGTTTGTTCCGTATAAAGTCATACTTCGCGATAACCTACAGTTTTGCATAAACTATCCTGCTGCTTAAACTAGTCGAATGCGCTATTTTTCACACCAAAATATGTTGGGTGAACGGTTGAAATAATTATTTTTGTTTTCCATTTGAATATCATGTGAATGCTTTTTTGAAGATAATAGAATTAAGCTATCCATGCGAAGTGTATACCATCCTACAAAGAAATAAGTAAAGTTTTTTATCCATCTGAAAGGATTTCGCATTTAATTCTAAATCGCTCGAAAATTGTTTAATTTCGGAGTTGCGAAATGCAAATTGATTTTCCCATATATCTTATTTGAAACGGAATTATTCCAAGGTATCGAACTTGGGGTACTTTTTCGAAAACTTAGATTTTTCCCGACCATGGTGGAAATTTGGGAGAAAGTAGCAGTTGGAAAATCTATCCGTTATATCCGAAATCCGTTCTATCGAGGTCCGATTTACCGATGGTTTACTGTACATTCATTCTCTTTGTAGAATAATATACGCAACTATTTTAAGTTTAAGATATATTTGTCTCACTTTGGAAATTTCGGTATGATAACATAATTTTGAAGTTTCTTTATTCCCTCCATTTCTGACGGGCTATATACTAGTATAAATATAATGACATGGATACTGAGTCCCAGAAATAATACGATACATTGCTTCATTCCTAAACCGGTCCCTAGCTAATTATATCAAGAAAAGTTAACGACCAAATATGTGTTTTTACTTTCTCATATACGAAGTATATTGAGAAAGTATTGTTATCGCGAAAAAATTTGACCTCGAGATTTTGACGGAAATATACGTTTTAGGTGTAGCTGAGTCCGAAAAAGTGGTTTTCGCAGTTCTTCAATAATACCAAATAGTTCATATTTATCAAAAAATGAATATAAGGCTAGTTTATTCTACGAAACTTTAACAATAGTTTTTCTCAAAAACGGCTCCAACGATTTTGATCAAATTTCGTAGTTACTTGAGTATACGTCTGCAATAATATTACATATTTCATTTTTCTCAATGAATGAATATAAGGCGTTTATTCTTGGGCAAATTTAACAAAAATTGGATTTTCTAAAAACAGGCTGATACGATTTTCATTTTCTCAAGATAACTAAACGACGCATTAGTATATGAGAAAGTTTGTGCTATGTATGTTGTACCGATTTTTTGCATTGATTTAAGAACACGAGTGACACCGGGTACAATTGCTATTTATAAATTAAACTAAAATCTTTAGGTGAAAGTAAACAAGTTTAAGGATTAAGTTTTTTCCCTTTTCATAAGTACTGTTGGGTTTTTTTATGGGCCTTTAAATCTGAGATTTGTTATTAGCCATCCCGTTTCGCCCATCACTTTCAGATTTCTAGCACATCTAGAAGTACCAAAACATTTATATCCTCCTGTATCCTACACATAAGAAGCGTCCATATATGTTATAGATAATCCATAAAATTCTATTAGTTTCCCTTGGAGGTGAATTTTTCGCGGCGGTGAATTACTGGTGGTAAATTTTCCGGCGGTGAGTTGATAGCGTTGAATCTTCCGCATACCATCATTTATATACCAGAGAATTTATAAGTCATTTAAATTTGATTGCATGATTTAGCCTATATGTTTGGAATGAAAGTATTTTTCTTACCTATTTTAAAAGTAACATTTAATCGAATTGAGTAATTAAGTATCAGTTGAGCAATTCCAATCATTCATCCATCAGTGGTGTTCTAATAACTCAATCATCCAATTTCATTTTAATCCAAAATGTTAGTAAGAAAATGCTGTGATTTTCCATAAATATACTGACGAAATTGTCAATAAGTAATTGTAAATTGGAAGTCAACATGTATGGTATGATATGTACATCAATATATAACAATTAAAAATTTATTTAAACATCTTACATCTTACCTACCAAGGGTCTCAGGTAGCGTGGACCCTAGAGTCCAAATCACCTGCCAGAGTACGCTATGCCTGGGCTTGTGTTTAGGCATGCCGTACTCTAGAGTACAAGCTACCTCCAGGTACGATGTACTCTAAGAGTCTGTGGTACGTAGGTAAGGCGTACTCTAGTCTGTCTTGCCTAGAGTACACCTTACCTGCCACACCGGCGCTAAGAGTTTCGCCGCCCTGTGCAAATGCTGATTTTGACGCCCCCATCCCATCTATAGAACTACATATTTCAATTATATTAATAATGAAGGACTCAATATAAAGTAATATTTTAAATTTTACCTTTCATCAATGAAAAACAGGCATCATTGCGGGTTACATCTTACAATTAAATGTGAGCAAAGTGAAACGATGGACAACGTTACTTCTTGGCACTTTTACAGGAAACATAAACCACAATCTCTAAAGCTGTTTCTTTTAATTAAAAATTAACGAAAGAAATCATTCACGAAAAACGATGGCCAACGTTACTTCTTGGCACTTTTACAGAAAACATAAACCACAATCTCTAAAGCTGTTTCTTTTAATTAAAAATTAACGAAAGAAATCATTCACGAAACACACAAGAGGCGTCAATGTATAGTCAATGGAAAGTCCTATACTTAACGAATGATGTTTGAGAGAAGTTATTTATGACCCCCTCTGATTTTAATTTGGAGAGTTTTTTAAAAGAGCAGAGAACGATCCAAACTACGGAGCCACGTATCGTTCGGTTTTATTCGAATTCTGTAGCATAGTGCTTATCAAACAATTTTTTTATGCATTGCATTTCACACTTATTTTTGCCGCCCTGTGCCATTGCATCTTTTGCACCCGCCGGCCCTGGATGGGAGTGGAAATAATGATTCGAAACAGCAAATAGTCAACTCGGAACGAAGGGAAGTAATTAAATGCCAAAAACCCTGTCGAGTCAAAATTTTTTGTTTATCGAGACGGGCTATTTTTTTTTTCAGAGTTGAACTAATTTACTGAAGAGTCGAAGTAGACGCGCGTTTGTGCCCACGTCTGCGTGTGTGAGAGCATCATGGGGAAAAAGAGAAAGGGGTCGGAAAAAGGTAGGGAGGTGAAAAATTCCTCGAGGAGGGGTTGCATAGAATGAGAAAAACGAACCCTATATATTAGGCAGGAAATTTTTCTACTGTCTTATATCTCCGTTGTCGGGCGTATTAAGAAGGTCGCAGTTTTCGTTATTTTTTATTAGAAAATATTAAAAAGTTTTTTTGATCCAACATATAAAGAGCCATGGGTCATTTAGCGAATTTTTTCATCGCATCATTGATCGTGTTCGTCGGAATTGTCAGCATGTCTCAATCGTTGGGTGCGTATTCCGTCCGAATAGCTACGTTTAATACGATTTAACATTGATAAATATTTTATTCTGCAAATCGTCTGGTTAATGGTATCGGATAAAAATATCGTATTTTCTGCGAGTTCCGGCGAAATAATATTCGGCAGGCGTTCGTGCGGTGTAGTTGAATATCTTATCACGGCGACTTTTGCTTGTTACTTTTTTACTTTCTCCATACGAAGTAATGGGAAAGTATTGTGATCACGAAAAAAATCGACTTCGAGATTTCAATGGAAATACACGTTTTGAGGTCCCTAGAACACGTTTCGACTATTTTCGGAATGTCTGTGTGTGTGTAGTGATTGTGGGCGCTCTAACTCAAAAAGTACTTGCCATATCGTTACCAAATTTCATATATAACACTTTAGCATGAGCACAAAGAACTGATTAGTTTTTGGTCAATAACGGTTAACCGGAAGTCGAGGTTTATTCGAAACCCGATTCGGAGATATTCAACTTTTTCCGTAATTTTCAGTATATAATGCCAACACCATGTAGCGGTGAATTCTGTAAACATATTCAAAATATAATTTACGGCAATAAGAACGACTGTATTCTTTTACGATACGAAATAATAAGTTTGCCTCATAATGCCATTCATAATAATTTTAATATCTATACTCCAAATATGGAGAAAGTCATGTTGGTCACATCAGATTTTTTTAAATTTCGCCGAGAGTTGTTCTCGTTTTCCCTGTTGCTATTGATTTTTTTTCTTTCGACGAAAAAGGCTTAACGTTTCCATAGGAATTGACAATCGAGACTAGTTTTTTCAAACTCGAAAAATGTAGGTGGTATGTGTGCAATTGCCTTAACATATTTAAAGGCCCAAAGTGGAAAATTTAAGTTTTATATCAGGAGTGAGCAAACTTTTCTGCGTGGCGAGCCGCATTGCAAGTTATCACTGCTTCGGCAGGTCAGATTAGACTTACAACCTGAATTTAACTATGAGAATCTGAGGTATCATATCGGTGAAAAATCGAGTCTAAATAAATAAAGTTTTCAGGGTTAAAAATTCCAATTTCAAGTGTTGTCGTAATTTGAGTGCATATAAAATTTTTGTGTTAAATATAATGGATCTCTTTTTAATAATATCTTAGTGGATTTGCAGGCTTCTCGCTACCGGTGTAGATGATTACGCATTCGAAGCGGATCATCTATATCTACTTCCGTGTTTACGCGCTGATACATACGCCTATTATATCCTAATAACTGGACGTTTCATAATCTTAGGTTTCCTTATAAAAGCTAATTTTGATTGGACTTTTATTTCTGGTCGTTAATCGTGAAGCTTTTTCTTTTCGGAGCTACCATTTACTAACAAGAGTTAACCCAGCATCCGCAGAAACTCATCCATTCCTCTCTAATAACGATTAATAATTCTCCAGACGATAAGGACTCTCCGCTTGACGACTCTTACCGGCTGCTGAACAACGACGACATCGCACGCCCGCACTCTTATCTCCACGGGAAACGCTTCCGGTCTGGTTCAAACGTCACGAAGGGGGAAGAAGCGGCACTACGCATTGAATTCCAAAAGCGTGGACAAAACACGAAGTTATTCTAATGTTGTTGAAATGTACTTATGCATCATCAAAAATGACCAAATAGTCACGGAGTGGCATAATTTTGCCATGTGAATCAAATTTGTGAAGGCAGGAGTGTTTGGAAGTCGGTTAATCTAATGCTTTCATTTTCAACACTTAAATGAACTTTGGAGGCCAAATATTCTAATTTGTTTGAGTACCAAAAGCGTTGCAATGGCTCTCGAGGTTGCACATCAGGAATAGATCGAAACCTGCATAATTCAAATATAACAACGGTTTGACCTTAAATCGTTACGGAAATGGGTTATCAGCAATTTGAAAGGGGAGGAAGCGCGACAGAGAATTCAGAGTTATTGCGAGTTTAAATTGACCTACAAGAGCGGCCCGCCTAGTCCCGTCTGATTTATTTTCGCGAATATGTCGCTTAATACATGCAGAATTTGAGCAAATGGAGTCCAGCTGCTACAATCTGCTCTTTCAGGTTCAGTGCACGTCAAATAACACCAGGGACGTTAGCGCGTGATAGAAGCAGATTTTCTCGATTTTCGTAGCCTTCTTTTTGGATGTCTTCCTCTGTGACATCGTTGAATCATACGAACCACAATCTTTCTGTTCTGGCACGTCTTCATTATCGGATACACCAATCCTTGTATTTTTATCAAGTACAGCCTCAGCGTTAGCCCGCAATTGACGACCGGAGAGATTGTCAATGGTGCCTCCGTCCTCACCTCCCGAGTCCTCGTCAGAAAGCACGTTTGCTTCAGGAGGCTCAATATAAACTTTATCGATATATTCAGGCTCATTCTCTTCTAAAATATCCAGAATCTCCTGAAGCGTCAAGCCACTATACGAATAAGATAAATACAATGAATATGATAATCGAACGAAATAATTTCAAAAGACAAGATATAATAGGAAATGAAACATTTAAAATTTAAAAGAAATTGAGCATTCACCTCACTAAAAATCTTACACTAAAGAAACCCAACTGAATTAAAAAACCTACCATAATCTAGAACTGCCACAAAAATAATAAATGAAAAAGTTTTAATTAGTGTAGGTACAGTCCTTAGGAAGAAAAAATATGGTCACAAAAGAAAATTTAGAATAATTAAAAAATCAAGCTTTGATATTGTTTAAAAACTGTAATTCATTTAGATTTTTAAGTATTCATTAATGCAAAATTGGGGTGGGTAGTTTAAAACGTTGAGGCAAACACTATAAACAAGACACTATTCCAGCATAAATACACAGATACATATTCAAGTTTCCACTAATATCAATTCGCATTTACCAAGATCAGAATTTCCCTAGGTGAAAGTTACTCATGGTTCAAGAAATATAAACAGCCATTTACTTAAAATGTGAATTCTGTAACCAAGATAAAGAAATGGAAATGCTACACCAAAATTTGAATGCTTGAAAATATAAAGCAATTGGCAAAATAAAAGCTAATAAATTAGTGAAAACCCTTTATATTTCATAAAATATGAATTAAAATTATAATGAATCTTTGGTTTCAAATGAACACATCTTCAAATAAGTTTTTAAAAGTTCTTTATTAATTTATTTTCAAATGACAACTCAAAATATAGGTAAATGTTTGTTACCAGTATGATCCAAAAATATGGTGTGTTCCACAAACTGCTGAGAATTTTTAAAACCAACTTGTCATTGGCAAAAGTCTACTTTACCCTTGCAAAAAAGCAATCTTAAATATATTTTGCTAAGCCTCTGGTGTAATACTGACCCAATGTATTAAGAGGAAGATGAGATTTGCTTACTGTAGAGCAGGGGTTTCCAACATTTTAGATGCGGCAAGCACCAAGCTGTAACATAAAATCTCAAGCAAGTACCACTATACTTCCGCAAAAATAGGATTGATAATGAATAAAATCAAAACAACGTAAAAATTATTCTAAATGTTCATGAATACATTTAGAAATAAAACAGCCAATCAAATTAAATTACTGTTCCTAAGAAAAAGGATTTTAAGCACTATAAGGCTTCCAAAGAGCACAGTGGTGCTCATAAGCACCAGTTGAGAACCCGTGCTGTAGAGTGAATGGAAGAGGGAGAACAAAGGAAAGGTAAGCACAAACAGAGAAGAGGATAAGAGTTTGCTTTAATGGTAAATAATTAGCCATGGTTTTTATAGACATCAAACAGGATGGTTGGATCTAATTTTGCACAGCCAGTTATATGCAATGTTATCCCAGACAATGAAACTTGACTGAATCAAGGTGCAAGGCCCACATGATAGGTTATTAATACTTTCTGCAATGCTGAAAATAAATGGAGAACACAATACAAATGAGGCACAAAAGGCCAAGTAGAGCCAGAATAAATTAAGAAAGCAATGGTGAGGGTTAGAATGTCAAGTCTACAGTGGTCAACACACTCTATTGCTGAGTGAATATATTTAGAAGTGTAAAGGATTTTCAAGCAACAGAGTAAGTACAGTATTATCCATGTTAATTAGGATTTGGGTAGGCACAGATAATTGTAAAACAGATAATACACATTTTTACAGGCAAAAACTGATAGGTCTGTTAAATACATTACAAATTAATTTATATAGAAACAGGTCATAAATAAAACCTATCCATTAAACTAGAAAATGTAATTAGGGTGGCTAAATGAACAAAAAATTAAATTTGTTTTTGGCAGTAACTAATCTGTCTGATCAACATATCAACACGTTTGCACATAAAAAGATGTGGTAGTAAGATTAAAATGTTACTTACTTACTAAAGCAAACACCCACCCATAACGTAATTTAACATTGCTGCAAATTTAAGATGGTTCTTGGGTCATAAGAAACTAAAATAAAAGGGAAAGCATGGCCTAATATCAGGTATCAGTAGTAGGTTAATCAATTTACATTACATTTTTTGACAAAGAACCATGTCAACTTTGTCTGTTTTGCTGCAGCAGCTTTTGTCTGATTGATCTGATATATCTGCAGATGTTTAATAAATCAGTCAAGTCTATGTCTTGTATATTTTTCATTTGAGGGGAAAAATTCAAACTCGCTTCAGAACACCTGGTGGCCTGGTTAATTTACATATGGATAATCAGGATTCTATTATACTTCTAATAATCATTTCATATCATCATATTTGATTTGAACTATACAAGAAGGAGAGGTTTCCAAGCTGGGCAGTCAATGGAGGAAGCATTGAGATGTGGGCAAAATTTAAAACTATTAGCGGAAGGAATAAAGAATTATATTCCCAAAAAGAATAAGTTTCAGACTATAAATACCTTTGAAGCATATTACCAAGGGATGCAAAATGCACCTATGAAATAAGGACTAGAATACTGAAATAAAAAAATCGCTTTCAGAAGAAAGAAGCTCCTACAAGGGGGAAAAATAAAGAAGATAAATGAAAAATTGATAAAATGCTGTTTGGAGAAGTTTTGCATGAAGCAGAAACATGTATGCTAAGGAAAAATTATTTAAATACTTCGAAAACTTCCAGTGTGGGCATTGGGAAGAATGTTGAAGATAAAATGAACAGAACGAGGAAATATTATGAAGAATAGGAGAAAAACGAATGATTATATCGACTAAGAAAGGGGAAAGCAAACTGGATTGGACCTTGCCTTATGAGAGAGAGAGAGCATAATTGAAAACGTGTTAGAAGAAAACTGGATAGAAAAAGAGAGAGGAAAAGGTTTCAGTTGATAGACAACTCAAAAGGGGAGTTATCAAGATATTCAGAAAATTAGAGAAAGAAGGGTATGTGAAGAACTGGGTTTAAACGAGTAATTATGAACCCGTCTATGGACAGACTACCCATGATAATGATATTGTATAATTTAGAATTTAAATTGGTGTATAAGTTAAACATATGAGCTCAATATTGTAACAGTCATTACCACTTAGCTTTAGTCTACTTGCAATAATGATGGCTAAATAAAAAAATATGGGTTGCCAGAACTAAAACAGTGTCTCATATTTGTTGTCATGCCATTATATTAGATAATTCTACATAGTCCTTAAAAAGCACATCAAATGGAAAATTACTGTCATCATTATCATCATAGGTATCCTGTTCGTAGACAGCTCTGTGATTAATCATGGTTAAACAGGTTCTCCACATACTCCTATTTTCCTAAGTCTTCTTCATGTCTTGATAGCTCTCTTTCCCTTTCAAGTCATCTATCAGCTGAAACCTTTTCCTACCTCTCTCTCTTTTTCCATCCAGTTTTCCTTCTAACAGTTCTTTAATTGTACTCTCTCTTCTCAGGGAATGCCCAATCCAGTTCGCCTTCCTCTTATAGTCTGTATAATCATTCACTCCTCTCTTATTCTTCGTAATACTTCCTCGTTTTTCACCCTATCTATCCATTTTATCTTTAGGATCCTTCTCCATGTCCACATCTCAAAGCTTTCCAAGTATTTAATATCAGTTTTCCTTAGCATCCATATTTCTGCCCCATACAAAGCAAAGCTCCATACATAGCATTTTATCAACTTCTTACTGTATTAACTATGAAATACCCACCAATGATACATAAACTACTAATACGGAGTATTGCCAGGTAATCAGTGCAATAGAACTGAGGTAGGTATTATTTATAAACAGGATTCAAATGTGAAAATATTTACATTTCACTAGAAACTCTTAAGTCAATTCCTAAATCACTTAAGCAAACCATCGAAATGTAACCCATTTACTACGTCCTTTTTCCTTCACCATGAAGAGGGCAATTTTGTAATTGAAATGTATCATTAGTTTAGGGAAAAAATTTTAGTATTGGTTTAAGAGTTACATCTTTCATCTATCTTCTATTAATGGAATTTCATTGAGTATTGGCTTCTTTGGCATTTTATTTTATTTTTATATCCTCTTCACCAGTGGCGAGCCATCCATGGAAGCTAAGGAAGTGCTGCTTCCCTTAAAAGAACAAATAAAATAAACAGCAAATTGAAGCTAAAGAAACTGAATGGTTCCAAATGTTGTTTCAGTAGCAAAATGCCAAATTAGATAAATATATTTTTAAAATGAAAGTGAGGGTGATTGGAGACATCTGCACATGCATCCACTGGGTGAGTCCATGCTTACAGAGGAGAGATTAGGGAACCTGTCTGAATAATCCTATATATTCATGGTTTTAGGGATAGGGTCACTGAACAATCAACCAAGAGAAAAGATTAGATGCAGAAATGGTTTCCCACTTTAGCTTCAACACGTTCAAAATACAATAGAATTATGGAAACATTATATGAATATAAGGAACAAATAGAAAGTTTTCTGAATGGAATGATCAACAATGCTGAGAAATGGGATTCTGAAACAATCTGTACTGCAAAAGGTCTTTCAAACCTACTAGATTTTGGCTTCAACTTCCTTCTTACTTTTTTTTTCTTTATACCTCCAAATGGACCTATTATTTCAAGTAATCCAGAATAAAGTTCTTGATATCTGTATTTTTTAAAAGTTGATGGTTATTCCAATTATATTAAGAAAATTAGAGAAGATTTTGATAGTAAATGGGACAGTTAATATGGCATGTTCGAACAACGGCAATCTCCCAAAGAAAAAGACAAACTTACTGTTATCTCAAGTGAAGAGAAAAAACTGTCATAAAAGAGAATATTTCTTGAAAAATTATTGCCATTTGCATGAATATCACTGACAGGTTCAGTAAAAATTTGAGACTGAAAATTCTTAAATCTGTTAGATAGAAGATAATTTCAGGATATCCAAAAAAGTTCCCAGGGGAAAAAGTGAGCTCTCTGTGTTCTAGAAAGACCCAGACTTACACAAAAACCATGTTGTTGAGCTCAATCACTTTCTTAAGTCGTTGTACTTAACTGATATGTATATTTCCTGGAGTACTCAGATTCACGTAACTATCTCCATCCCAGCAATCAGTTCTTCTGTGGAGAGATTCTTCTCTGCATTGAAGTGGATTAAAACACCTTCGAAACACAAAAGGCCAGGAATGACAGTCATCCCTTACTCTTTTGAGCATTGAGAAGGATCTGTTGCTGAAATTACATCGGGGTCAATGTTTTACGACAGCACAATTGACATCTTAGCAAGAAGAAAACAGAGAAGAATCACACTATAAAATACTAGGTAGTTGTACATTTTAAAACATTATATTTTGCTGGTATTTCTGCATGTCGATGTTGAACAGCTTTCCCTATTTCAGTAATCACACTTCACCATTGCTCTTCACAAAATCAAGTTGAATCCTTCCAAACATGAAAATAATTTGGAATTACACAACCTAGCAAGAGCAAAGGTCACTGTATAACTTTGTATACCTTAACTGCTTTTAAGTAAATTTTAACAACCAGGATATATGGTACCTTTGGCTGACAAATTAACTTTTTACGCCTTTTCAGAAAAAATGTATTATTTGATGGCAGCTATGGTAATTTGGAATTTTGGGAACAAATTACTTGAGATGTAAACTCACCAATTAGCCGGTCCATTACAACTAAAAAATATCAATGAATTATTACTGCTCTCAATATAAATAAACATGTCTATCACTATTGAATAATCAGTAGCAAGTTCAATGAATAAAATTAAAATTACCACCTTTTGCAGGGGCAGTGATGAGTATCTATTCACTAGTGCATGGATGGAGAACCTCCGGCCCGTGGGTCGCATCCGGCCCCCAAGAGCATTTTGCGAGGCCCACGAAGCAATGGTGAAAAAGAGATCCGTAAAATTTAATGCATAAACTCACATTTTTAAATCCAAATAATGATAATAAAGCATTTAATACTGAAGTGTTAATCCTAAATACGTAATTTAGAATTGATTTCCACTTATACGATACCTTAAAATATCTTAGTAACTTCGATTTAAACTCTAATCAGGCCAACCAAAGCATTGGCAACATCCAATGCGGCCCCCTGAAGGATTCACCACCACTTATATGGCCCACCACGTGGAAAAGGTTCCCCACCCTTGCACTAGTGCATAAAATACAATAAAAATAATAATAGTTTTGTTTAAGCCCTAAAGCTACAAACTACATTAAATTACCAAATAAGTTTCGCTTCTCAGCCTTATGTTTTCTTACACAATTTAAATCACCAAAGAATAATTTTTTATTGCTTTATTAATGAAGTACAGTATTAAAAGATCAGTGTTTATTCCTTATCAGCTCTTTTCAGACAAATATTTTTAACATAAATAAGCCTAATTTTATCTAAACACTTAACATATAAACTAAAGAAAGTAACCATTTTGTTTTCGCTTCCCAGCCTTATCTTTTATTACACAATTTTAATCAAAAAAAAAGAATAACTTTTTACTATTTTATTTATCAAGTATAATATTACAAGTTCTAAGTATATTTTCATTCCTTATCAGCTTTTTCAATAAAGAATATTATTAACATAAGTAAACTTTGAGGTACTCTCATTTCTTTCACAGAAAAAAATGCTTACCAGATTAACAGAATGTCAATACTTGAGGTACTGCCTTAATCCAATCAATTAATTGATGATAAATGATGTTTGATTCATGTAAGGGACTGAAAAAAAATACATATTAAATGATTGCATCACAAATAATTTTATAAATGGTTTCATTCTCCATTCCTGTTTCTGGATTCAGCTGCTTCGCCTGCATCCTCATCCTCTTCCATTCTTCCAAAATCTGGAAAGAAATTACTGATGCTTTAATAACTCTTCTCATGCACATTTACATAAAAACGTCACTTATGAGACTGAAAAAACCTGAGGCAAGTAATTGTCAGATAGCACATAATAATTCTGTATTCTAATAAGAGGTAACGAGAAAAGATTGTTTTTGTATTTTCAACTCTCTTTCTTGAAAAATGATCCTTTGTTAGTAATTTCATTTAATATCTCTTGGAAATTAATGACTATTCTATAAATAAAGAATTAAATACAAATAAAACGTCTACATATTATTTTATTAAGATACTTCTCTTTCTGGATGACCTTGCATTTCTCATTAACAGACAATTTTCCTAAAGTTTCACTTCACTTCAAACCTCTTCCCCATTAAAATGTTTAACTAATCTTAAAAGACCTTCAATAAGTTCAGCTACCATTAATTCATCACAGCCAAAGTCATTGCAGTCGACTTTATCACAAAGCACACGCTACATTCATTGCTAGTCATATTCATCAGCAGTGATATTCATTGCAAACAATTTTTCACAGTCACAATAATAATAATGTAATGATTATTGTCATAATTCTTGGCAGAGAACCTGAATGTTAAAATATGAGAAGCATTTCATCAGAATATTTCAAATGTAGAATCGCGTCACACCTGCAGCTGGAGTTACAAGCCAGTGCCCTCAGGAACTTAAATGGTTCTCATGAGCAATAATCTTGTGTAATGGTTTGCACTCTTTGGATGAGTCTGCATACTTCTTTCGAAGACTACTTTGAGTTTTTACATTTATCCTAAGATTATAATGCAAATTACTATAAATATCATGCATTTACTCCAATGACAATCAAATGGAGAAAAGAAAGATTCCTGGAACCCTGGGTGTAGGGAAGGATGAGTAAGGGAGGGCAGCAGGAAGAGAAGAGCTGGAAAGCCATATCAAAATACAGAAAATGACTATGCAGAAAATTATATCTTCAGGTAACATTAGAATGCAATAATAAACAACAAACAACTACCGTATTTGACCGAATATAGCCCCCCCGTTTTTGGCCAAAAGTGAAGTGCAAAAGTTGAGGGGGAGGCTATTTTCGGGCACTAAAAATTAGGTGGGTACAAACAAGTGTGCAAAGCTTCAATAACGATGAATTTCATTCGAGTCAGTAAGTGTTTCTATCCATTGTAAGACTAAACTACTCGGGTTGCGAATATTTATTTGCAAGGCTGATTGACGTCACCATATAGGAAGGATTTTTCAATTACCTGATCGCTCTCATTATCGTCAAATTGCAAGTTTTCTGTATTTGTTCGTGTAAGCCGCGCCCCCGTGTATCCCGAGCACCCGGTTTTTGGGCCAGCTCTAGTGCAAAAAATTTATTTGAGCCGAAAAAGGGTTTATTAAATCACCAATTCCTATTTCTCAAAAATGCTACGCTCAAGTTAAGCATCTTTACACTCCTACGTGACGAATTTATTGGGTGATCTCTTTATATCGGTACTAGCAGAAATCTCCTCGGGAGTCCTCTTTTGTTAAACATTTAACTGTTTTTGTCGTCATATTGGTCATGTTCGGCAGAAATCTGCTGTACGTAATTTTCCAGCCATATGGTCACTGATCCCTACCGTAGCGGTCGTCATATTTTGGCGAACTAAAATTATGATTAGTGATCATTCAATGATCACCACGGTGGCTATGACTTTCATAGACGTATCATAGAATAAAGGAATCATGCCGTATCTGAACATGGTAGGCGTCGTCTGCCGCGAGAACAAAACCCCCACCAACCCAAACTGGTCACGCATGCGCCGTGGCCTCCGTGACGACTGCAGCAGAAAGCCGTCGAGTTTGGGGAGCACCCGTTTAAACTTTTAAAATTTTTATACGATGAATGAAAATGACTAAATAGACGGAAATTTAGAAATAGAATAATAGATACGGCATGGGTGCTAGCTTAACGTATATTTGTTTACCGACACGACATTTTGGGAAAAAAGGTGAGCGGCAAATAAAAGAATTCGTGTAAGACACGCACCCCCTTTTTTTCACCGGCGTTTTGGGAAAAAAGGTGCGCAGTTTACACGAGCAAATACGGTAATACCAATAAAATTAACCTTACCCGAGAATGGACTAATTGCCTGGCTAAGCTCGAATTGTTAATTACACAAACGAAAGATAGATTAGCATTGCGCATCGAAATATGAGCAAAGTGCGAATTTATGTTGCTGCATAAATTGGTATGTTATTTCGACTTGCTAATATTGCTGCATTAATTAGTATGTTATTTCGACTTTTTAAAGTTTATTTTAATCCCTAAAAATGTATTTTTGTTCATTTCCTTGTCAAATCTCTCTTTCGTTAGTATACCCTCTGAATTCTGAGGTACAAATCTGAAAACCTTAAAATTCCAATTAGCATGGTGTTTTATCACTTGCTAATTGGTACTTTTTATTAAATGAGTGCAAGTTTGATATTTCTTCAAATTATACAGCATGTTTCATGACATTAAAGTCCTAAAAATGATCATGTCCTTTCAGGGTATTAAAATATTTTCTAGATTTGTGTGAGAAAAGATGGGTAGGGGGGCTATATTCGGTCAAATACGGTACTTTATTGTGCAACATTTCTGTATTTCTTCTCAAAGATATCTTGACTTTCCAACAAATTTTTCACAGCTTGACATTTAAAATCAAACTGATAATTTCCATGCCATAAATACTGTCTTGGTCACCATAACCAATACTTCATGTGTACAGAAATTTTTGCTTTCTCAAAAAGTAGATTCTTTTTTAGAGTATACTAGATATGAATCACCACTTATGATGGCTGCTTCATAGTCAAACCACACCTTTGGTTTTCCCAACACTTTTATTGTTACTGCATAAACATGATTTTTCAATTCTCATTTCAGCCTTAATCCTTTTCCTGCTAGTGAGCCAATGAAGAATGCCATGATAAGACTCCAACAAGCTAATTTAGCTGATCCGATGCACACTTTTTTTCATTTGCATGTTAATTTTTTTTATGACAGATGGCATAATCATTCAGTCTGAATGATTCTCAATGCTTTCAATCCCCTAACTTCAAAAAACAGGTTAAATATTGTTTGATTACCAATAGTTTACATTTGTCATAAAATCAACCTGGCATTTCTAGTAGGGTACACAGCTTCAGGCTTGGCAGTAACAAAGTTAACGTAAACTCAATAATTCTTCCTTGAATTAAGAAACAATAACTACCCCATGAGGGATCACACAATTAGGCGAACAGAAAGTTTAACGTTAATTAATAAATAAATATAAAATAAATGAATAAAACTTTCTTATAGAATAGATATCTAAAAACACTCGCCTTACCAGTTCATGTATTAGAAAAATTGCCTCCTTAATGGGAATACCTTGAAATGAGACACCTAGTGTCAGAATATTTCAGAAATGTGGCAAAGAAATATGAATGAACAACTCACCACTATCCCCTGTTTGCCCTCTTCCACCCTCTGGAGGCCCCAATCTCACCGAACGTCCTTGACCTCCACGGCCTGGAACTAAACCTGCCTTCAGAAGGCGGTTCAACCTTTCCACCTCTTCAAGAGAACTTGCTCGTGCTATTGCCTCCCTAATTTTCCTCACATCCTCCTGGGCTGGTCCTGGGTGTAAAAACCACATCATATATAAACTCTCAATAAATAACTTACCTCTAAGGGATATAAGACTGAAATATTAAACTTTACCACTTGGTTTTGGAGCATCAGGAAGTCCAGCACCAGGGACAAATGTTTTGGCCTTCTTTGCCATTTCTCTCTGTATCTCTTTCCCCTTTTTGCTTTTGAACAATGAATTGGCTTCCTCTCTTTCCTGAATAGCACAAAGTATAATATTTAATATTTATCATTGATTAAAACTAGTACTTTTTTTATTAAGACATTTCATACCCATAAAAATAACAAAAAATGTCAGTGCTGTCCTGTTATACCCCCACAAATTTCCTATTTATTTATCGTTCCCTATTGTTGTGAAACAACAACGAAAATAAATAAAACATAGTAACATGGAGATGAACTTCCAAGAATTAATACTTAAATATTAATATTTGCAGCGTGTCAAGAGGATACAACATTGAAAGGATATACTGACGAGCCTTCGGCTTGCTTTGTTTTAATGGGTAGTCGTCTCCGGGCGCTACCGCATCCTTCGCCTCGCCCCTCGTGGGGGTATAACAGGACAGTACCAAAATGTCTACAGAATTGCAATAAAATATTTCTATATCTACCAGTGTGATAACAACCTAAATGAAAATTCATAAATTCACCTGCATATAAAAGACTACCACGACCGATAGGGTAAAACACAGAAACCTTTATGATAGTAAAACTGACTAAAAACTTCTATCAATAAGACACATATACAGAACCAGTACTTAAAGATCTTCAAAAATGAATTATTCTAGTTCAGGTGCTCTTTTCAACCTTTGAACTTTTTCATTTGAATCTCACAGCTTCAAGCCCAACATATACTTACTCACCAAAATTTATTTACCTATGTAACATGAACTAAGAAAAATATTGTTTGACTGATAAAAAATATAAATATGGATAATCAATAACAATGTTCTAAATATTTCATTTTTAATAGCAGTAAAGAATAAAATGACAAATATGCTTTTGAAATAATATTTTTATAAAAAATGAATGATACTTACCCTCATTTTAATTTTGCGGAAATCGAGAAGTAACAAGTTAGGCATCTTGTACGCTAGATACAGCCGGTAATGCGGCTGAGTAGTGACAGGATTGTGTAACAAACTAAGTGTTGTCAGATTCTTCAGTGTTACAAGCGGGTCGAGATCTGCAAGCTCCTGAATGGAATTACCCGTTAGGATTAGGGACTCAAGGTTTGGTAGACTGTTTTCTAGATTTTCAGCAATTCTACTGCAAGGGTAAGAAAAATGCAAGTCAAACAGCCGAGTACATTTTGGAGGCAATGCAATAATTAATCTTCGATTAAAAGTCATTGCACAGCTATAGATGTAAATTATTTTTACTAAATAAGCAATAACTACTGGAATTATACACTGTCTGTATCTATAATATATATAATACAATTATTTAACCTGGTAACTGAAGTGGGAGTTTTCAAATTTATTACAAAAGTACAATTAGTCGTATTCAAATGACATTTCATCCCGATCTTAAATATATTACAGCATTTTAAAATGGTTTCATATGTAAATTAATGTAATGTACCATATGCTAATCAAATAGTCGTGACTTACACTATTCGGTTATTGTTGAGGAGGAGGCACTTTAAACGCTTTAGAAGAGGAAAACCGTCTAATTTCCTAATATCATTATCAGAAAAATCTATTGTGTCGAACTGGTCCTACGGTAAACAATATATCACCACATAATTATTTATTTCATGTTCAAGTAATTAGCACAGTAAATAATAGAATACGAACCAAGGTAGCTCCGAGGTTTTCAATCACTGGAATTTTGTACCCTAAAATAATGAAATAAATTGAGTTATTGTTTCCAAACAAAATCCTACCACGTTATCAAAGCCATCCACTTACCTCTTAAATCTAACTCGCGATCTTTAACGGGATTCATATATTGCATGGACTGTTGAATTAACTCAGGAGTTAACTTCACCATTTTGTGAGGCTATTTCATTGATAAAAATATACAAAATTATTACACGCTATCAGCGTAAATTTAACCGAAACGAAACAACGCCAACTCCCTTCAACTGCAATAATGTCGAATACATTTTTAAAAACTACCACCAGAGTGTGGCATGTGTGACACTGAGAAAAGCGCGGTATAGTAAGCAGTGGTCAATGAATCGCATTTCTTGAAAAAATAGTAATTAAATACGGAATTGCTATGTATTGTCTTCTACGGACTTCATACCTATTTGTTTGTCTGTAATTACCAATATTTTTATTCGCTATTTTCTTAGTTATGTTTTTTTACCGGCACAATTTCCAAGTTGGTTCTTAAAACTACTTAATGTTTACGTAGAATACCGAACATATCTAAAAATGCTGTCTCCATAAAATTATAACATGGGATACATACGCACCTTTATAATAAACTAGCATAATTATTCCTCATATATGACGGATGTGCATGATTTAAGTATTCAGTTAAATTTTACATAAAAATAATGAAACCAACTTTTATATGCCTAAAACTATTTTTACTCTATAGAATATTGAATTATGTGAATTTCAGCTTTATTTACTTTTTAGTGCATACAAACGTGATTTCATTACAATAAACTTTATTTTCCGTTTTAGTCAAAGATTACAAACTTAGCTTCAGCAGAAAATGCACTCAAAGGTCATCAGTTTTAATCTATTTATCTGACTTTATTAGCAAAGTATCAATAAATAATTCAATATTTATACATTTACGTTACCGACTTATTTGTAATAACTAGGGTGACCAGATTTTAACTTCAAAAAGAGGACAGCAGAAAAGTTTTATTAGGAATTTACTTTAGAAGTACATACAAGGTGTTATATAAATTAAAAATGGCTCAGTAAACCCAAATAATGCAACATCAAAAGTAAATGAAAATTTTATAAAATTAATATTTTTCTGAGCTGCTCTTTTTAAAAAATATTTCATCAATAATTATATGGTCATATAACTTCATACAAGACATTTTTTAAATTATATTTTGTGATTAGGAGGCCTTTAATAGATTCAACTGCCAAACGATTTCTGTCATCTGTCCACTGGGCATTCATTAGACTAAAGATATGCTCATTGTTTGCATTGAGAGTTGGAATTTCAAAGGAGTTAATCTGAAAAATATTTTATTTGGGAAATTACTTGATATGCCATATTTGAAGAAAATATAAGGGAAACAAAAATCAATGTAATTTTTCCATCTCAAGTGATTTAACATAATTTATTCGTGAAAGCAAGATAAGCAATGATGGTTATGATATTTAAAACATCTTGTATTTCACAAATTACGTTTTCCCAAAAACTCTTGAATTAAATAATAGTGATATTTACTTACATTTAACTTAAGAGACAAGGTTTTGAATGAAAGCTTTTCAGCTTTATTCTAAATAAATAACTCCACTCAACTCACTGATGTTATTTCAAATTTTTTAAAGGTATTTCCGCCATAACTTATTAATGGAAAAATTAAAAAAATTACTGAAGTCACACTAAAGTAAAGTTAAGCCAAAATTATTCAGCATTTAGAATGAGTAAAAACATAAAGACTACATAATAATGCCATTCTCAATTTCTACCTAAAATAGAGGACAAACTTTAAAAAAGAGAGAGGACAAAAGTTTTGAGGGTAAAAAAGAGGAATGTCCTCTAAAAAGAGGACATCTGGTCAACCTACATCAAACGTTCAATAGTCATTTAAAGAGAGATGTATTAATTAAAAGTGGGACAAAACTTTCTTCAGAACATTTGTTAATCCTAATATGTAGTAATGAACTGGTCAAAATTCAACGGAATTCTTCTGAACTTTATTAATGATTTAAAATCTTCGTCAGATGGCAGCTCTCAGTGCAAGTTTCTTTGGAAACAAATATATTTGAGAGCAAAGTTTCTCAGGGATTAAACCAAGCAAATCAACAAGTTGGAACCATTACACAGATGTAAACCTGACTTCAACCATGAGGCTGAATACAGCAGCTGTTTTGCAGACTTGGGGAAAATAAATACTGCATTTTGTGTGCAACACCACACTACAATATTTATGTTCAACCTTTACATACAAGTCAATTTCTTTTAAAAATCTACTCAAGTTAAGAAATATATTTCAAGTAAAAACTGAAACATTGAGAAACACAAATATATTGCAAAGTTGTTTATAGGGGAAACCCTTGTACCTTGGGCCACCTTGTACCTCGGGCCAGTGGTGGTTTCTAAACTAATTACAGAGGGAAATTGAATGTTGTGTTTGACTAAGGTTGGCTGCCCTGCTATCATCATTTCCAGCTGGTTGGGATTCTTCCAGCTGTTTCCACAGAATGAATATTTTGCTCAACGCATTTTTAAGTGCCAAAAGTAAATTTTTAACCACTTACGTCTTATTTTTCTACAAAAAGGTAAGAAAAATTTCTGTTTAACAATAGGTGCACTGCATTCATCATAGTTTTTAGCATATAACTAATTAATCAGCTAAGTAAAAGCTGCATTCTTTCCAAGTTTTAAACATAACCTAAAAGAAAATGGCATGCACTTGAACCTAGGGCCACCTATATGCCTTGTACCTTGGGCCGGTCCGAGGTACGTCTTGTACTTCGGGTCAAGGCAACAATGTGCTATATTTATTTAACCAAGATAGCGCCACCCCTGATTAATGTAAATATATCTTATCTTTGTAGATGCCAAGAAGTAAAGAGAGGCATAAAAGGCCCACAGTATCAGAGGGCAGTCTTGGTGCAGCCGTGAAAACTTCTTACCAACGAGAAATCTGTCCAAGCAGCTGCTAAGCAGTTCAATGTGTCCTGAGCGACACTGCAAAGACATTTAGATGCTCACAAAAATAGTGGAAACATTGAGTTTTCATACAAAACCAACTCTGCAGTATGGATGGTTTTTGCCTGTGAAGAGGATGTCTAGTGAAATATTTAATCACGGCGAGTAATATGCACTATGGTCTCTCAAGGAGAGAGGTTATGGAATTAGCCTACCAATATGCAAAAGAGAATTCCAAAAAATATCCACCTTCCTGGGATGTTAATGGCAGCAGAGGCGTAACTTGGCGATATGGTGCCTAAGGCAAAATTTTAGCAAACGCCTCGGTTATGTAGGATATAATTTTGTCTTCATTTTAATAAAGAATAATAGCGTTTTTATTATAAATAAATCAATGTTTGAGTGTTAAAATAACATTTATGAGAAAATTAACTTTTCACACTTTTTGCGGGAATGTTTGGCGCCTTTTGCAAGCATCGCCTATGGCAAATGCCACCTTTGCCATACCCTAGTTACGGCACTGAATGGCAGAGCTGATGAACAATGGCTCACTGATTTCTTGAAGTGCAACAAGGAAGTGTCACTAAGGAAGCTCCAGTCTACGAGTCTCGCTAAGGCAACAGGATTTAATAAGCCTATAGTTAAGATGTTTTTTGAAAAATATGTCAATGTTTTGCAGAACAATGAACTTGGACCAGAAAGAATCTATAATATGGATGAGAGTGGAATTTCCAGTTCACAATCTTCCCAAAGTCATCGCTGCTGAAGATAGTAAGCATGTTGGTGGGGTAACATCTGGGGAAAGAGGTACGAATGTCACTCATTGGATGTATTAATGCCTTAGGATACACTGTGCCTCCAGTTTTAATTTTCCCAAGGGTTAATTTCAAGAGTCACTTTTTGCATTGAGGCCCCTCCCTGGTACCTACAGGACTTGTCATCCTAGTGGATGGTCAAATGGGGAGAAATTTATTGAGTTTTTGAACCACTTTATCAACTATGTAAAGCCAAGTAAGAATGAAAAAGTGCTTTTGAACTTAGACAACCATGAAAGCCATGTGACAATTGAGGCTATCAATAAAGCTAGAGACAATGGTATTATAATGTTGGCATTTCCACCTCATACTAGCCATAAGTTACAGCCACTGGACAGATGTATATTTGGCCCTTTGAAAAAGCACTATAATGTGGCATGTAGCAACTGAATGTTGAGCAATCCAGGGAATATCCATGTACAATATTGCTTCTGGCATGTAGCAACTGGATGTTGAGCAATCCAGGGAATATCCATGTACAGTATTGCTTCTCTGACTGGCAAAGCTTATCCATTAGCCTTCAACCCATCAAACATTTAATCTGGGTTTCTGAGTGTCTGGTTTGTGGCCTGTTAATCCAGACATCTTCCGAGATGATGAATATTTAAGTAGCCATGTAACGGACAGGCCTGACCCAGCAAGCCAACCTGGCAGTGCAGAAGATCAGCAGCTGGATGCTGATTTATTGGAAACCAATTTACCATCCACTTCACAAGTTGAAGGACCAACATCAGTTGAAGAAATACGATCTTACCCAAAAGCTGGACCTAGGAAACTGAATAAGGGAGGCCGTAAGCCTGGCAAATCTAGTGTGTTCACAGACACTCTTGAAAAAAATGAAATTGAAGCTCAGGCATCCAAG
Organism: Uropetala carovei; assembly: GCA_036926305.1. NCBI lineage: Eukaryota > Metazoa > Arthropoda > Insecta > Odonata > Petaluridae > Uropetala > Uropetala carovei. The sequence goes on along the minus strand of JAXCHB010000063.1, from coordinate 3,138,791 downwards.
AAAAAAAAGTTTCGAAAAATACCACAGACAGTGTCATCTAGCATTACAAGAAGCATCTTTGAAGGAAAACAAAACAAGAAGGAAAAAAGAAAGAAAGTTACAATTGATTCAAGTTCAGCAGATTACTATGCCTCTTTTTTATCTGATGAAGAAAGCATTAGCATCAGTGAATTGATTCGGCAGAACGAAGAAGAAGAGAAAGAAACTAATATGGAAGACAGTTTGTTTGATGACTTACCGGTACCAATCCAACAAGATTGGTGTCTTTTGCAACGAAGAAAACTGTAAAGCATTATGTGGGTTACATTACATCAGTCCTACAGTTAAATTTGCAAGAAGAGTTAAGAATAGTTCTACTTTTGTATGGCCTCATGGGAAAGACAATGTGAGATTTCAATGGAAGATATTGTCATTTTCCTTCCACAACCGATCAAAGGAAGAAGGGGTGGCATGTCATTCCCTGTATCTTTTGTTGAATTTAACGTTTATTAGATTTCCAAAAACAGTGTCTGTCACTTTACAAATTAAGTTTATGATATCCATTACAAGTTGTATTTTCATAAATGTTTTCTATCATACATTTTCTTTGTTTACTTCATCCCTTATGAGTTTTCCGGTTGTTATTTCCTAGTGTTGTTTGTGGCCCAAGGTACAATATAGTGTGGCTTGAGGTACAAGGGTACATTGTACCTTGAGCCATTTGACTTTTTTTAAATCAATTTTTAATTCTCAAGGAATAGCTTGAAAGTAACACAAAAGATCATGTGAAAAGAAAAGATTTTGACAAATGCAGCAAAATGAAAATCTTCAAAAACACTTTAATGTTAATGAAGTTATGAAGTATAAAAAAATCCGGCCCAAGGTACAAGGGTTTCCCCTACATCATTCAATTATTCTTGGGCAGAGTTAATTAGTTATTTTGTATCTGACAAGAGTTTTCAGTGAATGATGCTGTCTCTCACAAATATATAAAAATATTTCCTTTGAAAATAGTTTACACATGCTCTGCTTTTAAACTTGCAAATTGTTACATTTTGGGACAATAAAAACAACTGGCTCTAAGATTATTTTCTCCCAAAGATAACTGTACATCTCCTCAGCAAATGTAAGCAAAACACCAAATGTTGGTGACTTACCAATGTGCTCATTCGCATAAAAATCTGTCAATACTCATAAAAGTGAATAACTATAAACATTTGCAACTTAAGAAAGTGAGGGATTTTAATGTAAATTAGACTTCTTTCTTCAATTAAGTTTCATACACAGCAAATAGTTTATGTATCTCAGTTTTCATTCATCATCGTCGTCGTCATCTCCACCATCTCTCTCCTCTCCTGTATTGCTTCCACCTTCATCGCTACTATGTTCACCACCTCCACTCTCTCTTTCTTCCTCTCCACTCTCATCTTCATCGTAATCCTTCAATGCCTTTGCTTTGTCCAACTTTCTTGCCCTGCGAGTTTCAATATCAGAACCCTCTTCATCTGATGAGTAGATTGAAGCTCGATTATCTGTATTTGGAATAAAAAAATTTCAATTACTGTTTCTAAAATGTGAGAGAAAAATTTACTATAAAAACTATATGAATTGCTTATAAAATATATAATTTCAGAGATTTGATAAAATAAACATTAGTAAACATATGCCAACAAAATGAAATTTGATCTGATAAAAAAATGTACAAAAGAACCCTTCGTTGTTTTCTAATAAGAAATTTTTAAAATTTTACAAATGTAATGCTTTAAAACCCTCACTGCAATACTAAATTTTTTTATTCAACTGTTAATGGTATTTCATAACACTTTTAACATGCAAAAATTGACACTGGATATATTCCTGCTTGATGCTGAAACAAGCCAAAATGAGGCATACAAATCCTACAAGTGTACCAAAACTCAGGCTGAGTCGAATCATGCCAACTAACTCAACCCTAGACAATTTGATAATGTACTAAAACCAGTGCCAATACTAGGGTATGGCGAAGGTGGCATTTGCCATAGGCGCTGCTTGCAAAAGATGCCAGACGTTTCCACAAAAAGTGCAAAAGTTGATTTTCCCATAAATACATGTTATTTTAACACTCACATCAGATGTTTATTTGTTTGTAATAAAAACTCTATTACTCTTTATTAAAACAAAGAAAAAATTATAACCGAGGCATTTCTTAAAATTTTGCCATAAGCACCATATTGCCTAGGTACGCCTCTGACTACAACATACAGCCAATGATTTACAAAAAAATCTTCAAAAACAAATCTTAAAAAAAATTTTCTAAACAATTCTTTGTAAAATCAAATCTTCGAAAAACAATGTATCAAATAATTTTTTATTTCATCCACCATCTATGCCAGTAGTGCCCAACCTTTTTGACATGGAGGGCTGCATAGGTGGTTGCGAATCCCTCAGCCACGTGGGAGGTGGTCAATTCTTCTGCGGGCCGGATTATAATATATATCGTAAGTTATCTATAAATTCTGAGGTGCCATTTTAATGAAAATATAGTCTAAATGAGGTTTTTATGATAAATATTCCGATATTAAACGTTTTATTATCAAAGTTTTCATAAAAATGCATGAATTTGTGCGTTAAATTTTTCATATTGCTTTTTACTTTCTCATATACAAAGTATATTGAGAAAGTATTGTAATCGCGAAAAAATTCGACCTCAAGATTTTGATGGAAATATACGTTTTAGGTGTAGCTGAGTCCGAGAAAGTGGTTTTCGTAATGCCATCTGTCTGTTATTGGATCTAGAGCCTAAACGGTAGAGCAAAAATGAATGAAATCTCGTGCTTAGGCATTTTGTCATACAGAGTGGAGTATATGAAGAAATGGTTGACATTGCTCAATAATTAAGGGAAGTTTATTCTACACATTTTTAACAACAATTTGATTTTCTCAAAAACGGCTCTAACGATTTTTATCAAATTTCGTACAATTACTTGACTTTACGTCTTCAATAATACCAAATAGTTCATATTTCTCAAAAATGAATATAAGGCTAGTTTATTATAGGCAACTTTAACAATAATTCGATTTTCTCAAAAACGGCTTGAACGATTTTGATAACATTTTGTACCGTTACTTGAGTATACGTCTGCAATAATACTACATACTTCATATTTCTTCAAAAATGAATATAAGGCTAGTTTATTCTTTGGCAACTTTAACAAAAATTGAATTTTCTAAAAACCGGTTCATACAATTATTATTTTCTAAAGATAACTAAACGATGCATTAGTACCTATATGAGAAAGTATGTACAATGTATGTTGCACCGATTTTTTATCATGGTTTCACAGAATGCACAAAAACCCTTAGCGGGCATCACTGGTCTATGCTATCTTAACAAAGCACCAAACAAATCTACATGCTTGTGTAAGAGAGCAGGCAGAAAGAACTTTACACACCAAGGCAGAGTAAAGACTAAAAAAGGAATGATATTGTAGAAAATACGGTATGGAAATTAATACAGAAAAATCCAAGGTTATGCAAATATCAAGTAAAGAAGAAGAAAATTTGAACATAAGTATTGGAGGAAAACCATTAGAACAAGTTTCAGATTATAAATACCTTGGAAGCATCATAACGAGAGAAGCAAAATGTACAGATGAAATCAGGACTAGAATAACAAAAGCAAAAGCCGCTTTCAGAAGAAAGAAACTCCTGCTAACGGGAAATATAAAGCAGGAAATCTGCAAGAGGTTGATAAAATGCTATGTATGGAGTATAGCTTTGTATGGAGCAGAAACATGGACGCTAAGGAAAAATGATATTAAATACTTGGAAAGCTTCGAAATGTGGACATGGAGAAGAATGCTGAAGATAAAATGGACAGATAGGGTGAAAAATGAGGAAGTACTACGAAGAATAGGAGAGAAGCGAACGATTATACAGACTATCAGAATGAGGAAGGCGAACTGGATTGGGCATTACCTGAGGAGAGAGTGCATGATTAAAGAAATGCTAGAAGGAAAACTGGATGGAAAAAGAGAAAGAGGTAGGAAAAGGTTTCAGCTAGTAGACGACTTGAAAGAGAAAGAGAGCTATCAAGACATGAAGAAAACTGTGGAAAATAGGAGTATATGGAGAACCAAGTTTAACCTAGAATAATCACAGACCTGTCAACGGACGGACTACCTATGATGATGATGATTGTAGATGCTGGAAGAAAGGAAGGAAAAGTGACCTGAGGCATAAGGAAGGTGTGAATTAGAGGTTAGAACCTCCCATGAAGAATACAAATAGCCAGGTAGTTGTTAGGCATACATTGTATCACAGCATTAGAGAACCATTTGCAGAGTTATTTCAGGATAATCATCCCAATGTGCATGGATAATGTATATCCCTTCCTACAGTAGTGCTGTATCTGTATCTTATCCTCCAACCCAACTTGTTTGGTGTACGGCAGGGGGTGTTGGTTGCCAGGCTGTGTGTTTGTTTTTTACTGATGTATGCTTAAGGAAAAAATCGGTACAACATACATTGTACAAACTTTCTCGTATACTAATGCGTCGTTTAGTTATCTTTAGAAAATGAAAATCGTGTGAGCCTGTTTTTAGAAAATCCAATTTTTGTTAAAGTTGCCCAAGAATAAACTAGCCTTATATTCATTCATTGAGAAAAATTAAATAGGTAGTAATATTGAAGACGTAAACTCAAGTAACTGTACGAAATTTGATCAAAATCGATTTTGAGAAAATCGAATTATTGTTAAAGTTGCCTAGAATAAACTAGCCTTATATTCATTTTTTGAGAAATATGAACTATACAGTATTATTGAAGACGTAAACTTAAGTAACTGTATGAAATTTGATCAAAATCGTTAGAGCCGTTTTCGAGAAAATCGGATTGTTGTTAAAAATGCATAGAATAAACTACTCTTAATTATTGAGCAATGTGAATCATTTCTATGTATACTCTGCTCAGTATGATAAAATGTCTAAGTACGAGATTTCATTCATTTACGCTCTACCGTCTAGGCTCCAGAGCCAGTATCAGACAGACGGCATTGCGAAAACCACTTTTTCGGATTCAGCAACACCTAAAATGTGTATTTCCATAAAAATCTCGAGGTCAAATTTTTTCGCAAAAACAATACTTTCTCGATACTTCGTATGAGAAAGTAAAAAAGACCCTAATTAAATTGTATAATTCATCTCTCTAATTTCTCAAGGTTAAACTGAGGTCATTAGTAATGAGAGTGAGCTTACTTCCTTCAAAAACCACCTGGAAAGCTAATATTTTGGAAAACCATCCCTCAACAAAATAAATGTCTTGTCTAAATATACCTACTTAAAGAGATGCAGTTGCTGGATTTGAAGTGATGAAAAGATATTTCTTTCAAAATTGAAAACTCATTCACGAATAAATTAATTCAAAGGAGAGAGAGAGCTGCTTTGCATTTGCAGAATCCATCAGCAAAAGCAGACTTTAGAAAATAAAATTTCTTTCTGTTAGCTTAGCCTACTTCCTTTTGCATTTATCCTCAATTGGTTTGGTACACTCCACATTAATCTTTACGATTCAAGCATGTACTTTTGACACAAAAAAGTATCCGTATATGTATGAGCATGTACAATCGTCCCAATGCGTAATTGTGATCTTTAGATGCCACCAACACAATATACAGCATGAATCATGGGTCTGCGTCAACACTTTTGTATTACTGAGATTTCATTTGTGCCTAAAAGGAAAAAAACTTTTTTTGTGCCTTTCGGAATGAATTACAACCTTTCCTTTGGCCGACACTAAACAGACACCTCTCCTGGAGTAGGAGGTGTTTACTCTCGGTTTCTCATGAGATTCCAAGTTTGCTATCCTAGAGATAGCATGGCTTGGGTTGACTGTGTTCTTGTCTCTGTCCAATTTCCTACTAATATTTATTACATAAAATATATGACCATTGAAATAATGCAAATTTACTTATAAATAAGATTTGTAAATTGGTGAAAAAAGTACAAAAAATTAAAAATATCATCATATGCACAATTTTAATGATTAGGAAATTGTTTTTATTTCAATGATTTCTATTGTATGGTATGTTTTAAATAAATTATTTTGCTAAATACTACACCTAGCAACAAACAAAACATCTTAAATCGAGTTGAACTTAGAAAATTTCTTGCATGGTTACTTCTTCATTGTTGCTAACATAAACAATCTCACAAACAAATGTTTAATTTCCTTACGTATGCATGCACTATTTTTAAATAGGAAGAAAATGGATTATTTATGATGAAGAAAAGAACTTTAAAATGCTATTTCCCTTACGTACAGGTATATGATTTCTTTCTAACACTCCATTGCACGAAACGCGCCCATTTGTGATACATTGTACACTTTCCTAACTTGTTTATATTTTGTGTTGTATGATGCAATGCACATTTTTATGCATTATTTTTATATTTCACACAATAATTGCATACCAAAGAAAAATTGTTTATTTAACATGCTATGATTATTGATCAGTTTCTGTGATTATTTTATTTTTTGTGTTATTTAATAAAAAAAATTAAATCAAAGCCAAGGCACATTTCTGATATTTGGCCATAGGCATCAAAATTCCTAGTTACACCTCTGCCTAGCGAGATGGAGGAGAAAAACCTCAGCTAGCGCAGAATACGTGGGAAAAAACCTAGGATCGTAAAGGTAAAACTTCAATTTTCTAATGTTTTCATTTCTTTACTAATACAGTAAAACCCCGCTATACGTTACCCTGCTATACGTTGTTTCGCATATATGTTGCCAATAAATGAAGGAACATGTTTCGTTATAAGTTGTGTCACTTCGCATATACATCGTTTGTGAAATGCTAAAAGCAAAATTACAGAAATTCCAACTGCAGTGCATAAATTATTACTATAACAATAAAAACCCTTTATTCGGTTTTTAATTTCATGTTTATTATTATTTATATGAATTAATTTAATTTCGTGTTTATCAATTCATGTAAAATCATACTCAGAATAAACATATGCTGGCCATGTGTTTAAAAGATCATCATTGGTTCGAGGTTGCCCAAAACATCCCACATTCTTTATCAGACCTCAAAATCACCATAGCCCAAAACATCCCACTTTTGAAACAGCCCAAAACAACCCACATTTTCTGACAATGAGAACAGTTGGGTTGGGTCAGGTTAGGTAGCGCGATGAGGGTTAATGAGGGGAGGATTTCAGTTGTAAATTGTCCATTCATGCAGTTTTAGTTTCAAAGGTGATATAACGAAACTAAATAGTAAAGTATAATAGTATATAACTAAAATTGGATTGGTTTCTACCAAGATATCTGTAGTCTACAGAGGAATTATATCTCGCTTGTCTTGAGTTAATTTAAAGCTTGCTAACCCAAGACTGATCGGCCCGTCGCGACATTTACAAACCCGATCACCGAACAACGGGGAGGGATACTTTGGTTCCAGTGAGGCGAAGGGCGTGTCAGCGCCTGGAGACGACAACTAATTTAAAAACAAAGTGAGCCGAAGGCTCACCAATATCCTCTCCATTTGCGGTGCAAGAGTCAAGCGAGATATAATTATGATTATAACATTCTAAATTATACTACTTATTTATTCATTTTTACCATGTTTTGGTGGAGAGAACAAGGTTGGATTGGTTTCTACCAAGATATCTGTAGTCTACAGAGTCTATCACCCAAACTCAGGTCGCTCCACAGGTGGCACCCCTTACCTCTTAACCCTCAAATCCTCCCCCTCTCATCCACATTGAAAAGTAGGATGTTTTGGGTTATAACCATTGAGGGACCTTCGTAGTATACCTGTATAAATGTGAGATGTTTTGGGCTATGAAAAGTGGGATATTTTTGGCTACGAATTTCCAAAAGTGGGATGTTTTGGGCTACTTCCGATGGGTTAGGTGGTTCACAAGTCACACAGGGGATAAGCGACTATCCCAATTTTAATGACTATGTGTAAAAACTTATTTCTGAGCGACAGTCAGCTATAAGAGAGCTTTTTGAACAGTTGTGTCTAACATTTTGTGTGTCCTTTCATCCCGGTTTATGTTTGCATTGATATCTCATGAGATATTGGATATTGGATTGCGACATCTGCATGAAAAGTACTCTAAAGTGCGTATCAGTGTACATGTAAGTAAAGAAACAATTTTTGTGCTCCATCACACAGACAATAATTTTCGGTGATTTCTGAATTTATTATTGCAATTGGTTACTCATTGTTACGATTAAATGTAGTAGCAATGAGTGCTAAACACATAGTGGTAACATAGTATGTCTAATGTACTGTATTGATATGTATCATTTGGGACACAAGTGTGTCACAAAATATCTGCCAGGAACGTAACCCCTACTATTATCATAGGTCTTATGGGAATCTTTGTTTCGCTATACGTTGTTTCGTTATAAGTCGCATTTTTCAGGAATGCATCTCCGACGTATAGCAGGGTATTACTGTACAATGCTGCTAAGACATAGAGCCTGTGTAGTAAATAGTTAATAATTCACAGACCACTGAATAGTTTAATCTTTTTAATAATTTCTTACATGAGGATATGATACAAAAGTATTTTTGTTGTAATAAATGTAGCAGTCACTTGCCATGTAAGCCTCAATTAGTGTTTATCCTGATTTAATGTGCAAAAAGTTATAACTCTCTCCTTTGGATCTAACCAACTTACTGACATTTTATTCTCTTCTTCCTCACCTCCCTTCAGTAACAGTAATTACCCTGCTCCATATTTTGTAAGTTAACCTAATGTGGATATTTCTTTGAAATTCAAAGCACCCTTCCTCACTTCACCTACCCTTCTCCCCAACATATTTAAGCCTATCGTATGAGTATTTGTCTTCTGATGATGATGATCATTCATTGTAACCGGTAATGCATTCCATTTTTTGTGTGGAAATAGTACCAAATTTATAAACCATTAATGTTATAATTATTTAACATATAATCCTTTTTATGGTTATTGGAGAGATACGGTTTATCAATCTGACCTTAGCTATAAAGTGAATTCCATATACCGTATATACTGGCATATAAATCGATCTATGTATAAGTTGAATCCTACAAATGAATGTACAAAATTGGAGACTTGCACATAAGTCAAATGACCAAAAAATTATGAGCGTATAACGCAAAACAAATTTTTAATTTTTAAATAAATTTTTAATATAATAAACCCTCGACATTTGCAAATTTAACGTTTGCGGTTTTGATTATTCGCAGATTGTGTCTTTTTATACCTATTTACAATTCACAATTTCGATTATTCATGGATGGTTTCTCAGCAAGCCTATTACATTTCCAGCATATACACTTGTCCCTCTGTAGTTTTGCCACAGATGTGTACTTAATTTTTGTCTATATACATATTCATGCAAATGTGTAGTGAACACTTTTATTCTTTTATCTTTAATTATATTACCATAATAGTAGTCATAAGCAAACTTTTTCACATTTTCATTGCCGTGGCTATGGTAAGGCTGTCCAACTGATGGCCCACGGGCCACATCCGGCCCACAGCATTATTTTTCCAGCCCGCACAATGATTTTATCCAGCCTAAGGTAATGGTGAGCCAGGCAGCCACCCAGGGTGCCAAGTCTCTAGGAGTGCTTACCCATCTTTTTGTTTGTATCTATAAAAATACTGGTAAGCTGCCTATGGGATAAACTGGGAAGACAAAAGCAGCCGAAAAATTTCACCTGCACACCCGCTAACAAGGGTATCCACTATGGTTCTATATTTCTCTTAGAATTGCCCCCAAACTGACTAAGGCGGGCATGGGCAATACAATAATGATGCAAGTTAGGGGTGCATGCTTTCCTGCCTATCTCTGATCTTCGCTCGAACAAAATTTCTCCTACCCCTTCCCCCAACCCCAGTCTGGCCTGCCATTCAGTGGCTTTCAGCATATTTGGCCCACCACACCAAAGAAGTTGGACAGCCCTAGCTAGGGGCATTATTGGTTCACTAAACAAGCTAAGCTTTTATATAGGATTGATAATCTATGTTGTAGTGACGTTTATTTGACATGTTTAAACGTGGCTTAACAGCACAAATTATCATTCCATTGATTTCATTCAATAACTTTAAAAATACATTGTCGTAATATGGAGAATGTCATGTCTTAGACACATAAGATATTATATATTTTTATCCCATCCCATGGTTTCCCATTGGAAAAAAGGAGAATGATTGTAATCATTACAATTTACCGAAAATGGTTAATTTGAAACCTTGAACTGCCAACCCCCATCACCTCTGCAAAGCAGAGGTCAGGGGTTGGTGCGCAGAGTGCACAGGGGGCGGAGCTCCCTAGTTTTACTTATAACAGTGTTTCTTTGGAAAACTAATTTGATCATTTTTTGAGAAAACAATCAATGATTAATTTTTGAAATCACTGATTAACATAACTGAAAATGGAAATGAACTTGCCACAGACAGTAAAGGTGGTGTCTAGACGTTTCACCTTCTTTTTATTTTCTTCGTCGGCTAGGAATTTCTTAAACCCAAATATCCTTTACCCTTCCCCTGCAACTTCTTTATCCTCCCCCTGCAACTTCTTCCCCCTCACCTAGGGGCTTTTTTCCCTTTATGTGGGCTTGAATTTCTCAAGAGGTCTTCTTCCCCTACAGGTATTTCCCCCTTCTTTGCTGAACATGCGTTTGAGTTTTCCACTGCAAGGATCAGTCCTATCTTACTAGTGCTTCGAAAGTGTTCAAAGCAAGTGCCTCGCTTTGACTTAAGCTTTAATTTTCATGTTTCTGATAATCGTCAGTGAGTTAAATGCTTTTTATTATATTCTATTAATATTAATTCTTCATATAAAATATAGCATTTATATTTATTTTGTTATAATAAGCATGCTTTTTATATATATTACAAGTTGATCCTCATTGATCATTTATGTTCACCTCGATTTTTCTAAAGTAGGTCTACCTAAACCCCTTTTTTCCATAAGGCTTTGGTGTTAACATTCAGTTTTGACATTCAAAGCGATTTCCAGGAACATATCCCCTACGAATGTTGAGGGTTTACTGTATTATGAAGTTTAATTACCTATTCTTACTGGAATTAATTATTAACCCTATAAGTTCCAACCAATGATAAATTACACAGTATGAGTCCCGCCGTAGTGCCAGTAAAAATTTTTGAAGTCTACTAAATTCGCAATTTTCAGACTTCTGGTGCCATCTTTAGGCATCTTATATAAATACTTGCATTAGGAGTCTTTTGCAGAACACTTTTACTTTGATACGATTGTGGCATTTCATTTGTCATTTATTTTACCTATATAAAGTACGTGTATCAAAACAGTGTCTCGCAATGGTGTTTTGACTAAGGAGAGTAAACTTTTAGACAGAATTTTTGAAGAAGGAAGCAACGTGACTGATATAAATAAATAAATAATACTAGCTGAAATGCCCGGCTTCGCTCGGGAAAGAGTTTTCTTTTAAGTGGCAAACAATTTTTATTGCTCAGGGCAAACGTTCCCCATTCCTTAATTACACATGCGATGCTTACACTAAAATTTGCTATTTTATGTATTGTACCATTAATATAATTACACATTAACGTCTTACTTAATATTCACATGGATAGATGCACTGAAGCCTTTAAAGCAGCAATAAAATTATGTGGATTATGTCAATACTATTAGCCAAAACGTAAACAATAAACAACATCTTGGTTACCGAACAAATGTAAGTAGATGTATCCATTTATGTTGCGATAAATCTTTCACTGTTAATGGTAAAAGATAACAATGTTCTAATATTCCTTAACCCTGGAGTGGGCGCGTGGCGTCTGACAGACGCCAGGGCCGGATTTCTTTTTGTTTACATTTAATGCATATGCCGTATAGACTCGCCTTCCCCTCTACCTTCCTACCTATTCAAGACCCTTCAGTGGGTAAAGTAATCACATCGCTAGTACTACGCAGACTGCCATGAAAGCAATTTGTTTGAGTTGGTGTACTCATTGGCATCTGTCATATGCCACGCGCCCAATCACGTTACAAGTAAGTGATATCAATTTTTTGTTTGTTTGTATAACTGTATGGAATGTTATGAAAAATTATACAATAACAAAAATAATAATTGATGTCAAATAAAAAATTGTTAATGTTAAGTGACATGTTCTCCAATGTAATATTTTTCTGAAGCTTATTTTGTTTTAATAAAAATTTCCTTTATTTCACTTATGTGACCTTTTATTTTGCACAAAAACACTAAATAAACAAAAGAATTTATGATTACATTGTAAGCAGGTGTAATTCCAACTTTTAGAAGCATATACTGAGTGGCGTCTGACAGACGCCACGCGACCACTTACGTTAGTGCAAGGAACACACCCACTCCAGGGTTAAAAATCATTTGACTCACTTTAAAGTATTCATAAATTATATTTAGGCATGAATCCATTTGTACCCTTTATCTTGGTGTTAGCTATTCTTCCTCTACGGCGTGGATTTTCCTTGCATTAATCTTTACGTGTATATCTCTCCCTTTGAAGAGGACAACAATTAAGAAATTTAGCTTTGTTGCCACCTGGAAAATTGTCATCTAAACCGATAAATTTTGTGCTTAAAGGAAAATTTCAAGCAATTTAGCATTTAATACGACAAAACATGATCAGAATTAAAATATTCAGTCTTTCGTGCGTAAAATAATCCATTTCCCGTGATCGTAAGTTAATATTTAGGTATATTTATATCCACATCAGTGAAGGGCTGCATGGCATTTTGGGATTTCTCCACACCATTTCCCATGCATTCTTATGGAAATAATATTTTGTTGACCCCATGGGTATAAGAGACCCCACAGTCTGCAAACCTAGACCAAGTTCTTCCTTTGGTCCATAGGACGGCCCATGCAACTTTTGAATTCGATAGCTTCAACAGTGTAAAAACGTATAAAGAACATACATACATACACACACACACACACTAAAATATTTATAAGATAAATGAAAACAACCTAAAAGCATAGGTTTACATGAAAAATATAAACAGAAAAAGAAGACATTAACATTACAAAAACTCTTCCATCATATCATAACCACAAACAGGAATAATAAACTTCAATGATTAAATATAAATACATTCCTGTCAATAAACAATAATTTCATAAATATAAGTTCCAAAACAAAAGCTTAAAATAATATTTCAATATCTTCAATGACCTGAATGTAAAATATGCATTAATTTTGCCAAACATACCTTTACCTTGACGACTTCCTTTTTTGTATTTATTCTTGATAGCTGCCAATGAGATGGCACCTTCATCCTCAGACCCGTCTTCTTCACGATAGCGATCCTCCAAATAGGCAGCACTTAATCCTCCTCCTCCTCCTCCACGGCCACTTCCACTTCCTCTCTCTCTCACACGCTTCTGCTTTGACTCTCTTCTCAAAGTAGCCCTCAGTTTCTCTTCCTCTTTCTTCATTGGAAAAACATCGAATAATAAATACAAAATCTCACACTGTAGCAAATTGAAATGAATTAAAAAGTTTACTCAAAGGCTATTTTTGATTTATCAAATATTTTTTCATCATAAGTTAAATAAATTCAAGTACAGTAAGACATCCTCGAATGTGATTTTCTGCAGTGATGATTCACCTTTACACAGTACCCTAATAAAAAAAACATAGTGGCATGATTTGCTTTTATGTGATTCATCATTCAATGGCCAAATTGGAAAATTCATCAAAATTTCAATTTCAACTAAATGGGATGCATTCCTGGAAAATTCAACGTAAAGCGAAACAACGTATAATGAAAACTGATTTTCGTGACCCCGCTCTCCAAGCTTCAAAATGCCATAGCACCTCTAATTTAACCTCCAAATTGACAGATTTATGAGATCTCTTCATTGAAGCACTTTATGCAAGCTTTTCAGCCATATTTAAGAATTGTGTGCAATTTAACAAATTAAAAAATTGACCGTAATTTGAGGAAAGGTTTAGCTACATTAAGGAAATCACATAGATACTCACTGTCACTGATGCTAGTTACCACAGTAGTAAAGCATGACAACATAGTGCCGCGGTGATGGTGGGAATTTTTGGCAATGACCTTATATAGAAATGATGTAATCGAAGACTTACTGTAGTTTTCTTTATTATATTTCAATTAACTGGTAAATGGTCTGGTAGGGGTCAAATCACCACACTATCTTGAAAAGCATTGATTATATTGGTTTTTTTCTACAATAGTTTTCTCTAGCCAACAGTATTTTCCTTGATTACAGAGACAAACTGACACTTGTAATGATCAATTTCAATTTGCATTAAGATATAGAGCAGCAGTGGGTTATTTTAATCTACAATAGAGCATTATTGTAATAGAATTGTATTTAAACTATGGGAAGAAGTCCTGGAGCACTCCTAAGCTACTACACAGAAAATATACCAAGGTTACTCGTGTAACCTGTGCACTCGTATACCCTGTGCACCCCTATTTTTGGGGTGACTTGGAAGGAAAAAAATTAATTTAAGCCGGAATAAGTTTTTAAAAGTTGATTTCCACTCCCTGAAACAAGTTCCGCTCAAGTTAAGCATCTTCTATGTCAGGGATTCCCAACCTGGGGTACATGTACCCCCAAGGGGTACGTGAAGCCAAATCAAGGGGTATGTGAGATGTTTGATAAATAAAAACTTTTACGTGTTCAAAAACTCAAAAGAGCTTACACAATATCTTTGAAGATCGCTATGTCTCTGTTGTTTTTTGTTTTTGGCTTTTTAAAACATGTTTATAGTTCTAAACAGTCTGAACTGATTTTTATTGAAATAATGGGCACAGAGATAAGCAATCGTCATTTTTTCCACATTCAAATTTGGGTTTTGAGCTACATCAGCCCATTGTTGATACTTATAAAGATAATCGAAACATGAAGTATCACTTGTTGGATTTAGGTAATATGTCAATACAATAAGAGAAAAAACTTAGCACTCGTTGCATATTTTAATTTTCAACTATCAACAAATTTTCAATCCAAAAATACAATGTAGTTCGAAATCACTTACCCTTAAGAAACACTTAATGTTTACTATAATATGGTTGTTGTAATATAGGGGTTTAAATTCATTTATAGGTAACGTGCCAACCATTACTTGCCTTATTTTGGCACGAGGAAACTTCCATATGAAAAGTCTTTTATCTGTGTATTTTCCTGTATACACATACATGGTAAACAGTAAAATTTACCTTCTATAAAAAAAATTAGGAAGGGGTACGTAAGGCCGTACTCTAAAGCCAGGGGTACATTGACCAAAAAAGGTTGGGAACCACTGTTCTATTTGATGCAATTTATTGGATGAGCTCCTTATGCCGATACTAGCAGAAATCTATTCCTCAATAGTCCTCTTTTTGGGAACTTCCCTTTGTGGATGGGGAGTTTTTCAAGTCGTCTCTCGAGAGTAAATACTGGAAGTTTACAAACAAACAAGTCCAAACACTTGAGATGGGGATTTCCATCTTCCTTTCAAATGATGAAATCTTTTCATTCACAACAAAATTTTGCCACTCTGAATTCCTTGAAGTGGAAGAGGGAAAAGGGCCAAACTTGCACCTAACTATTCTCCAGCCAGAAAACCCTCAGTATTCATTGAACTATAGCTATCAGTATCTGGCATATTCTTTCTGGCTACTTTTGCAAGTTTTTGCCTGAAGTGCAGGCATAACATAAACCATGGGTGTCAAGATATAGAAGCTCATGTAGCCTTATAGTGGCCAGAAAAAGTCTTGAGTGGCCGCAATAGAAGGGTGAGTCTGTAGGATTTGTTTGCTAAAACAATTATTAATTTTTCTGTTATTTTTTTATATTGCATATTTCTTGAAGTTTTTTTTTCAAAGTATTTTTAATTCATTTAATACAAATTACAAATTTTTATTTTCTTTTTTATAATACATATTTCTTTAATAAAGTTTAATTTTACTTTCTCATACGAAGTATTGAGAAAGTATTGTTTTCGCGAAAAAATTCGACCTTGAGATTTTTACGGAAATATACGTTTCAGGTGTCGCTGAATCCGAAAAAGTGGTTTTTGCAATGCCGTCTATCTGTCTGTTGCTGGCTCTGGAGCCTAGATGGTAGAGCGAAAATGAATGAAGTCTCGTACTTAGGCATTTTATCATACTGAGCAGAGTATACATAGAAATGGTTGACATTGCTAAATAATTTTCAGTAGCTTTTTAACAACAATCCGATTTTCTCAAAAACGGCTCTAACGATTTTGATCAAATTTTGTACAGTTACTTGAGTTTACATCTTCAATAATACTGTATAGTTCATATTTCTCAAACAATTAATATAAGGCTAGTTTATTCTAGGCAACTTTAACAACAAGCACATTAAAAATTAAAATCATTTAGCAAGTGCTTCGAATAATATTGTAGCTTTTTTCTCTACCAATAGCTGGACTTACATATTTCCAGACACGAGTGAAAGTGACAGCATGCGACCCGGTGGCCGCAGTTTGGACACCCATGACCTAAACATTTGCTTGGTTGCAAAAATATGCGTATAATTCGTAGAATTCAACAACTTTTGCATATATAAACGTAGACACAAGTATATTGCAGAGAATTTACTGTCGATACTCGCAATTTATATATTATGTTCAAAAAACCAATGCTTGGCATAATCATTAATCATCATTCATGCTTGACGTGAAACAGTATTTCACATTTCTCAGGGCCGTCCCTAGGGGGGTGCAGGGCCCGGGGCGACCAGCATTTGCAGGGCCCCTTAACAATCTAAAATTATCAAGGTATAATTCGCGCACTAAAAAATAATTGTAAAAATATTTCATATTTTTAGATATGTATATTCCCGTATTATAGATATTATTATTATTATATGTATATTCCCGTATTATAGATATTATTATATTAGATACGTATATTCCCATATTATAGACGTAGAATGCACTCGAGATATCAAAAGAAAAACATTAAATTCAGCAACGATATTTTGGTATTTACGTCAGATAAGAATATCGAAATATTTTACTTGTCTACGATGTCAACACTAAAAGTTTTCGAATGCGACTGACTGATAGCATCAGCAATTACGCCTCATTTTGTATGTGGCAATGTATGAAATTTATCCTACGTGACAATGTATTAAATCAACAGTATACATTATAATTTGAACCGATGCATGACGGCTAACATGGAGCGAGAGCGATAAATGTAAGAGTGCTTAGCGATTCGCTTAATTTTCAAGTGTGATTATTTGTGAAAATTCGGGGCAAGCGGAACAAATTGTACGAATGCTAAACATTTTCCGGGACTCCTCACCATGCGGGACAAACTATCGAAATCCGGGACTGTCCCGCCTAATCCGGGAAGATTGGCTGGCTTAAGATAACTCCGTTCTTCAGGAAAGTAGTCCTTATGTTTACATAGGTTGCTTATTTTGTGCAATAAACTGTAATAATTAGGTGTATTCAGACGTTATACGTTTCATTCCTGTGTTTCATACAAGATACAGTAATATATGCTTGGTTGTGAATATCGTTCATATACCGTATTCACCCGAATCCAAGACGACCCTGAATCTAAGACGACCCCCCATTTTGATGATTCCAAAAGAGAAAAAAGCTCAAATTGACCTTCATGACTACAAAAATTATAAATCTTGTGAAATATTTATTTTCTCTTATACTTTTCTTGAATGTCATTGTCTTTTAACATTTTAAAATCATAAGATCACATCACAAATAGAACCATTCAGGTTTTCAAACAAATTAAATGGTAGCATTCATTTTAAGATAACATTACAAATAAAGTAAATACATTGAAAGAATATACTCATTTCAGGACAACAAAAAAACATTTCAATCCAAGTGCTGCATAAAATCATTTTATTGTGTTAGTCATCATCACTGTCTATGCAACCTTCACTATTTTCCTCATGCTCACTATCTCTATCACTCTCAACTTCATCATCAGTCTCCCACAAAACATCATCCTCACTCCCATCCATGGCATTAGATAAGCAGCATTTCTTAAATCCTTTCACTATTACTTTTGCATTTATTTGTTGCCACGATGCCTTGATCCATTGGCAGAGCATTGCAACTTCAGGTTTCTTAAGATTTCCTTTTAGTGTTAAAGTGTGAGTTCCACTCTGTAACCACTCTGAATACAAAACCTTTAAATTATTTTTAAAACACTTATTGACAGCAACATCTAAAACTTGAAGTTGCGATGTCATTCCTCCAGGTATTACAATAAGATCAATATTCATCGCACTCATTATGTTTTTAATTTCAGGAGATAAGTGTCCTTGAATGCATCCAGTGAAAGCATTGCTCTTTGTTTCAGTAAAGCTCCTGGCCGTCTATTCCACACCACATGTAACCAATCTCTCATTAGTTCTTTAGTCATCCACCCCTTTTCTTGACACATATTATTCCACTTGGCAAATGTTTCTTAGGCATTGTTTTCCGCTTTAGAATCATATATGGTGGTAATTTAGTCCCATCTGCTAAAACCGCCAACATTACCGTAACTCGCATTTTTTCGTTGCCTGTAGTTTTAATTAGGACGGACTTCGCACCTTTTTCGTTCACAGTATAATTAGATGGCATGTAGAAGAAAACCGGAGTTTCATCGGCATTTCCTATTTGGCTCAAAAGGTAATTATTGGTTTTTCTAAGTCCAATTAAGTATTTCTGGTAAGCGAGAAGTTTTTCAACATAGTCTTTTGACAATTTCTGACACAGCGAAGTTCGTCGCCGTAAAGAAAAATTATTTCGTCGCATCATTCTCACGCACCAACTTCTGCTGGCCTTGAATTCTTGCAATGATATATTAAGTCCTCTAGTAATTTCATTAGCTTTAAGTATAATACTTTCAGTCGAAACAGGCATACCGTTCTTCCTCATGGTGCGCACAAACTTGACTACTTCTTCTTCAATGCCATGAAATCGGCCTAATTTTGGAACACTGAGCGACTTCCTTGTGGCTTTGGCTTTTTCTAGTTCCTGTTTTGAGAGTTTCCATCGACGCACATTTGCCTCAGATACACCGAACTTTCTACTCGCATCACAGTTATTAGTTTTTTCGGCGTAATTTATCACGATCAGCTTAAAATTTGTATCTTAGCTCCGTCTAATTCCTTTGTTAACTTTCCCTTTGCACTCGTGCCACGTACTTCAACATGATCTGTCATTTTAACTTAAGGGTTGTGCATTTAAATCAAGAATGCACAACTCAAAATTACTGTCACACTTAGTGAATCGCGGTGAGTCGTTTGAAAGGGGAATCCCAATGATTTCCGCTCTCATTTGTTTTGACATTGGGTTGCCATTACGTGCAAGATGAAAGTACGTCGTCTGTGTTATGATCGTCGACGATGATTATTAGTCTAAATAATTATTATTCCCGTCATGTTTTTCTTATTGTTATTACTATTTGTTTATTTCACTTCTTTATGTACGTACTTGAATTTGCTGTTGTGAATTGTTTACTCTAATATACCATTTGTTGTAAAAACCATTGATTAAATGCTTAAATATACTTCGTATTCGAATGTAAGACGACTCTTGATATTTACAGCTGAAAATTTGGAAAAAAAGTTCGTCTTAGATTCAGGTGAATACGGTAATTATTTTATTTGATTCTGCATATTTCATTTTATCTCTTATTTAATACACGTATTTTTTGTTTGTGACATGTGCGAACCGCCAAAGCGCGGGGCCGAGGCCCCGCTTGCCTGGGTCAAAGGATGCCACTGACATTTCTGATGCTAGAAACACTTTTTCCTAGACATCATTTGCAATGTGTTATCTCCTTTAACATGTTCAGCGCTGTTCACGCACTAGGTGCGTGAGCTAGGAAGAACCCCACGTGCTCTTCACACACTCGGGGCATGAACATTACCAATGGTTTCAACTAATTATAATTTTAAATGGTTTTTAATGTTAAAATAATACATTCCTACATTTTAGCAATGTTCTTGAGGGGGATGAGTACAAAAAAATCATTCAGCTCAGGAGGTAAGTTTCAATGAGGATGGTCAGCAGTGAACGTGTTAAGTCAATTTATCATCACTTCCTGTATAACATGCAACTTTTTTCACAAAAAAGTGACCAAAAGTTATCATGCGTATTGTACATTGAAACAAATAGTAGGCACTTTTTTCAAGCGTACAATTATGCAATTGCATTCATTTTGATTATATATTCCCTGGTAAAACACAGTTATTATTATCATAAAAAACTTGCAAAATTAAATATTTAAAACATTGTGAATATTACGTTTTTAGCGATGGGTCCAAAAAGGAAGGAGTTAACAAGTGAGAAAGTGAACATCAAAAATGAAGTGGAGAATTTTCCAAATATATCAGCATCTGAAATGGCAGAAAGACTTAGTCTTCCCATCTCATCATTAAGTTGCATTCTTAAAAATAAGGAAGCAATTTTAGAAGCAGAAGTGTGGAGTTCAGACAAAGTAAAGAATGAATCTTAGAACATTGTCATATGATGAAATTGAAAAAGTGTTAATGGACTGGTTTCAAGAGATGTGTGCCTAAAATATTCCATTTAGTGGAACATTTTTAAATGAAAAGGCAAAAAGAATATTTTTGAAATTAGGAATACCTAATTTCAAGGCCTCCAATGGTTATACCCGTTTTCTACTCTTATGAAGCTTGACCTTGAAAATCCTAGTTGTATGCTTACTGCTGCAGCCAATGAAAGCTAAAGAGACTGTCGATGGGGAGGGGAGAGAGTCAGTCTGTCTCTCGCCATCGTGCTGTTCACATCACTCCGAGCTCAACTGTGTTGCCAGATCTACCTCGTTTACGCCTTAGTGTTCTCATGCGACTTTCTTCAAGAGCGGATATCAGGCAAGAGCGTACTATTTTCCCGCGCCTCTCGAAAACTTCAAATGGTGGTGGAAGGGGAAAACGCCCTGATTGGCTATTCGCTGCGCCACGGTCAAGCTTCATAAGAGTAGAAAACGGGTATAGCTGGGTAGATTCAAGAGAAGAAATGACATCTGCAAAAATGTGTGTGATGAGAGTGCCAGAGTAAATGAAAATACACTGCAGCAGTGGAAAGAGGAAATAATAGCTCATCTTCTAGAAAGTTAAGATCCAAAAAAACATTTTCAATGCAGATGAAACAGGTCTCTTTTTTAACCCAGAAAAAACCATGAGTATAAGAGAGGAAGCTTGTCACGATGGCATGAACAGGAAAGAATGACTCTGTACTAATTCAAATGGGACAGAAAAATTAAAGCCTTTCATGGCAAATACAGTAAAGAACCTTTTATCCAGATTCCAGTTATCCAGAAATACAGTTAACCGGCTATTTTTAAAAAATAATGCATTTTTCCAAAATTTGCTAGGAGAAAGAAATTTAAATTTAAAGCTTCACTAGTAATTTGGGTGCACTCCAGTGAACACATAATTTGGAGGAGAACAAGGAATTTATACTGGAAAGTATCAGATTACATGAGTCGGCTAGGAAAATCGTGGGGCCCGGTGAAAATGTGCACGTGGAGACTTATGCGTCAAAAATTTTTAATAGTAAATTTTAATAAATAAAGCAGTCTCTCTTGCTATGACACTTCGATATTTTTTCAGATTTTCTTTAAAAATGCATGCACTTGATTAGCACGTCAAATATTTTTTAGAGAGCACGAGGCCTCTTTAGTGCGGGGCCCTGTGCAGTTGCACCATTCACACCCCCATGAAGCCTACCTTGCCGATTGCTGTAGTATTACTGTTACTGTACAGTACAGGCAGTGATGAGTTAGAATAAAATCAAGAACAGGCTCTCTAAAAAAGAAAAAAGTCGTACGGAAATTTGGATAAGGAAGGCAGGGAAGGCCTACATGCCAGGGGCACCAGATCACTCTAGGTTAGTAATACCGTTGCGCTAGCTTAACAAGTGTCCTGTTCATAATATATTCCATTTCATACAATGTCAGTGATTGAATGACAGATACGGCAAAATGTACTTGAAATGACAAAAGCAATAAATTTTCATATTTTCTAAAAATTTAACAACGTAAATTCAGAGAAAAATTAACAACCAGCTCCCATGAGCTGGCTTCAGCTCATCACTGAGTACAGGTATGTATTATAATAGTGCTCAAAACAGAAAGTATTATGAAACAGAATGCACATTCTGGTAGTGGAACTGAAAGCATTGAACACGAAATAACTGGCAGAACATTTACAATAGAGCTAAATTTTGATTTATTCCATAGGTACTATGATGAAGTAAAGAAAAATTTTTTATATTACTATTTTTATTAAATGAAGTTAACAAAACAGTATTACTAAATATTTGACGAGATGGAATGATATTATCGACACATGCAACGGACCGGTGAGTTCTAGCTCTTGCCGAGCATTGTTTATGATTATATTCCAGATAACTGGAAATTCCAGATAACCGGCTATCCAGGGATGTGATCCGGTATGAAACAGAACATATAGTTTCGGACTGGCACGGTATGAAACATATTCCTTTCAATAAAGTTTCGGATCGGCACGGTATGAAACGTATTCCTTTCCATAAAGTTTCGGATCGGCACGGTATGAAACCGACTCAATATAGTTTCGGACCGGCACGGTACGAAATAGCGGATAGTAAAGTTTCGGTCCTTGGTCCAATAACAAGTTTTTTAGTTTCGTTCCGGACCTTTGAAAATGTATAGTTTCGAATTTTTCGTTCTCTCCTTTTGCACGGCGTGAAACCTCATGGTCATTGCTGGATTACACATTAGGAGTGATAGGCACGTGCCACGTATAATGTAAAGTTACAGATGCGTGCCTTTCAAAGGGGCCCCATTTTCGTTTTTGTCGACGTTTCAGGGAGGGAGAGGCCCATTTTAACAGTTGCGCTTCAAGACCCGAAATATGTAGATCCGCCCCTGCCTTTTGGTCAAAAGAACATCATGCGTCGCCCATTCAAATAAACACAATAATATGTGAAGACGAAGCTCTGCGAGAACGGCGACAATGGGCATCGGAAGAATTGTTGCGATTATATTGTTTAAATGCGGTTAGTCCGTCATATGAAACTGGGAAAGTTCTATGCGTTCTCGCCACCACAGCAATCAGTGATCTCTTCGCGTCTGCACAATGGGTCGACCTATACTGGAATTCATCCAGCGATACTATGTTTACGATGAAGAGGCTCAAGTATCCAAATGCAAAATAGAGGGTTGCACGGCTGTACTAAAGGTGAGTAACATTTGCTATATAGTTGCCATTTTTAGACATTTTGGTTTTATCAAAGATGCATTACGCTTTCGGTTTGTCCGTCCATCTGTTAGTCTGTTAACAGCGCGTGCGCGCGCGCACACGCACACACATATATATATATATATGTATGTATGTATATGTATATATGTAGAATAAGTATAAATGTCGTTCAGCCACGATAATGGCTTCCGCGCGCATTTTCAATTTTTCAGTGCGAAAGTAGCGTCAATGTTCCTTTTAGTCTTACAATTAGTTATATGTAACGTCTTCCTAAAGAACGGGGTTGGTCACATTTTCGTGGGAATGTCAATTAAAAACTTGGATGTAATCAATATTTTCGATTTATTTTTTAGGGGAGACATTCACCCACGCTGGAACGCCATATTTTTAGATTCCACCCTAGAGAAACATTAGCAATTGGGATGGAAAGAGCCCGTTTAAAAAAGGAGAGGGAGAACTTGAGGTATAATACTTCAAATGCTCCAAAGCCCAGCACATCTGCATCCAGTAAGTGGAATTGAATGACAATAAATGGAATCCAATTCTACAAAAAATATACATGAATACTTCGCATTTTTTGCCAAACTAATTAACTAACAAGTCAAGCTCATTAGATTCCTAGAAGGTGAAAACTCATGTTCTCTCTCATTTAGGTTCTGACTTTATCTCGTCATCGTCATTGTCCAGACGACCGTCCGCTAAAAGGAAACCGGGATTCCTAACGATAAAAATGGATGCAGAACTGCTGAAGAAGGCCTGCACCGAGTTAGTAACAGTAAATGGTAGACCTTTCAGCCTCATAAATGATTCCGGTTTCCGCCTCATCATTGACCCCATCATCGATGCACTGAGGCAAGAGAATCTCGATGAAGCGGCACCGGTCGTAAACAGGTTCAACATCCGCGATGAAGTAAAGCGCGAGGCCCACACCATCCGCTCCAAAATTCGCGAGGAAGTGAAGGCACGGCTGGTTTGTTTGAAGATCGACACAGCCTCACGCCTCGGGAGGCAGGTCCTAGGCATCAATCTCCAGTTCGTGCAAAAAGGAAAGGCCATACTGCGCACTCTATGTGTAAAGGAGCTTTTTGAAAGCCACACCGCGGAGAACTTGAGGCGAGACATACTACAGGTCCTGGAGGAATACGATATATCTCCAAGCATGATGTACACGGTGACATCAGACAACGCCTCCAATATGCTGCGGACTGTCCGCCTCCTGTCTGATGACTCACTGCTGGACCAGACTCCAGCTAGTGACGAAGATACGGCTGACTCCAGCAATGACGAGATGGAGAATGAGGAGATGGAGACTGCCGAGGGAGGCAACAGCACCCATCAATGCAATAGCAGCAATTCTCTGTCCTTCACCAACAAAGATACTGCACGTGGTGTGGTGAGCTTCGACATCCCTACAGTCATAAGTGAACTCGGGGTGGTGGGAGTGAGGTGTGCGGCCCATACGCTCCAGCTGGCAGTCAGCGACACGCTGAAAAGACCGGAGGTTAAGGAGGCCCTAAACAAAGCCAGAAAGATGTGTGCTCACTTGCGAACCCCAACATTATTGTCAAGGCTGCGGGCGCAGGGCCTCCTGAAGCCCAAACTCGATTGTCCTACGAGGTGGCACTCCAGCCATGATATGATCAATAGTCTGTTGCCACTGAAGGAGTTCTGCCAGGATGCGGTGGTGAGCAGGCACATTTTCATTGTTCAGGGCATCTGGAAGTTGCTGGAAGAGGTGACGTCAGCCCTCGAGCCTGCCAAAATAGCCACGAAAACTCTTCAGAGTGAACAGCTTACTGCAGGGGACTTCCTGGAAACATGGCTTCGCTGTAAGCTGAAAACAAAGAAATTAAACAGCCACACT
Organism: Uropetala carovei; assembly: GCA_036926305.1. Taxonomy (NCBI): domain Eukaryota; kingdom Metazoa; phylum Arthropoda; class Insecta; order Odonata; family Petaluridae; genus Uropetala; species Uropetala carovei. The sequence goes on along the minus strand of JAXCHB010000063.1, from coordinate 3,113,712 downwards.
GCCGAGGACTTGTATGAAGCCATGGAAAAGAGGGAGGCAAACCTCTTCCAGTGCCCGGCCTTTGTGGGGGCCATCCTTTTGGATCCACGGTTCCACACTACCTTGACGGCTGAAGACCGTCAGTGTGCTGAAAGCCACCTGAGGATGGGCTCGAATGGAGAGCCTTCGCGACCGAGAGCGGGTCCCTACTGACATGTTGCTAGTGACACAATCGCTGGAAGCTCATGAAGCCGAGGACGTAGTGGAAGCTCTCCTAAACAGCCGTGAGGCTGCAGTCGGCGCCGAAGTTCATGGTGGACAACGGTCGGTGGACATCACCTATCTCATACAGGAATTCTCCAGAACTCCTAGGATAAAGCTTTCAGAGGATTTCAATGTTTTAGCATACTGGGAATCCCGAAAAATATCCCACCCGGAACTTTCTGCACTGGCTTCCACCGTGCTAGCTGTGCCGATGACGCAAGTCAGCGTAGAGCGCCTGTTCTCTCATCTGAGGCAAACGCTTTCCACCTTGCGCTACAACATAAGTGCGCAATTGTTAAATGACATCTTGCTGGTGAAGTGCAACAGGTTATTTGATTGTTAATTTATTTCATATTTATTTGTAGTAGCATTGTTAAAGTGTATAGTTCATTTTGATTTTTGTTTAACTGGAGTCAGATATTTTTGTTTTATGCAAGTTTTTGTTTTTTATTTATTTCTATAAGTTAACAAAACACAGTTTTTGCTTTGGAACTTGTTTTTTATTTCATAACTAGACAAATGGATTATTCCTCGCCGAATCAGACGAAGGTTGAGCGTTGACCTCTCAAGTATTAATGAACATTTCACGATGTCTTTCTGGTCCAGGCAAACGTATCCTAAATATTTCGTCGAAATCTGAGAGGTGATCGTCCGATATAGCGTAGAATGATCCAAATTTATTTTCATACTTATAGAAGTTTATTGAAGAAGTTCTTTGTCCAAGTAACCCTCATTTTAGATCATTCTCTAAATTTACGCACGCCCTATTAAAATGCTTTCCGAGGTGGTTAAGCAATGTGTACCTTAACGTGTAGTTCACGTTACAAGGATGTAACCTGAACTACACGTCATCGGTCACTCGTGCACTCTGAAGGTCCCGCGCGCTAAGTTAAAACAAAACAACCTTGGGCGAATAAAAAAGATAGCGGAATACGTGGTATATCCCTGTTTACCCTGGTATAGAGATTCGTAATTAAAAATTTTCATTAAGGGTCTCTACCCTGGTCACACTGTTGCTGCGGATGCAGATGAAAATGAAAAACCAATAACCCAAATCATACTTAAATAACCGATCCGAAACTATAAATTAAAGAGAAGCGGTCCGACCCGAAACTAAATGCATTATTTCGTGCCGAAAATAAAGTGCCTTTTCGGACCGGCAGTCATATTGTGCCTCATATTTCGTGCCTATTTCGGATCGGTTTCGGTTTAGTGTATGAGGTCCGAAACCGTTAAGTATCGGACTTTATAGTGTAATTTCGTACCGGATCACAACCCTGCGGCTATCCCCATATCCCAAGCTTGCCGGATAAAAGGGTCTATACTGTGTTCAAAGCCACGATGTTTTAAAAATGTAGCAACTCTCCCATGCAGTTACACTCATAAATCTAATGCTTGGATGACAACAGATATATTTGTGCATTTTTTTAGGGCAATTTATGCAAAAATGGGAGGTGCTGCAAGAAATGTTCTCCTTTTTATAGATAAGTGCCCAGCTCATCCAACTCATACGTCATTTTTCCCAGCTAACTGTACCAGCATGTTACAGCCACTTGATTTGGGAATATTACATCATATGAAGATGAAGTACAGGATATCTTTAGTTCAGAAGGCAGTAGCATATGTAGAAAGGAACGAGAAACTAAAGTTGAATGTATTAAAAGCACTGCATATGCTAACTGCTGCATGGAATGCAGTTAGTCCTAATTACACTAATTCCAGGTAAAACACTAAATCAAAGAATATAATACATTGTTTATATGGGATGTTTGACAGGACTCTGGAAAAACACACTAAACATGGGTAAACATTAGATGGGTGTGCACTACAACAGAGTTTGACTATAATGTTCGCAAGGAATTATAACAAAGCTGCTATTTTATTTGGTAAATGTAATTTTTAAAGTAAATTTTTTCGGTCTTCAAACCTAACTCCATTTTCATAGGTTTCATGGTTCTCCCAATGAGGATTCCAATAGCACAGTGCTGTTCTAGGGAAAAGTTTTACTGTAATTGTATTTTATGAAGAAAAACCTCCAAAAATATGTGGGTAATAATTATTAAAAAATGGAAATCAAATATAGAGCATCTTAGATAACAAAAATACTAGTTTAAGGAACATTTTTGAATTTAAGACACTTCTCTGTAAACATGATCATGCACTGATAATCTAAGAAATTAAAAAAAGAATTTTATCCTTTATTTTTTATTAATACCGTATTTATTCGTGTAACCCGCACACCTTTTTTCCCAAAATGCCTGTGAAAAAAGGGGGTGCGCGTCTTACACGAGGATTCATTTATTTGTGTACCTCACACACCTTTTTCCCAAGATGTTGTGTAGGTAAACAAATATACCTTAAGCCAGCACCCATGCCGCTTTTATTATTCTGTTTCTAAATTTCTTCATATTGAGACGTTGTTCTTTGTATATAAATTTTAAGTCTATAACAATAGGCACAAAGATTGGATCAGCGTCGTCACCACGGATTGAATGCATCGCAAGATCATAACAGTCACAATACATTAGCGGTGATTTAAATTAAACACAATGTCTTTTTATGTAATGGGAACACTGGCTACAATATCACATATTCTGCCGCAAGATTGTTAATACTAGCTACTTTTAAACGCACACATTAAATTACAATGGAAATGTGCAGGATTTTTCCGCAGTGGCAAGTATCGTATCCTTGGGGGATAAAGCTCAGACAGATTTAAAGTCTGCCTTTTTAAGTGAATTAATCATTACTCTTACAATAAATCTTGGGAAGAGATTGCGATCATTTACCGTTAGTGTAAAATTGCAAATTATAAGGGAGCCAGAGGTAATAGGAAATCATGTAGCAGGGCAAAAATACGATGTATCAGAATCATACATCAGGGACTGGAGAAAGATATGTTTTTATAAAATAAAAACTGTACCTTTTAAATCACTTTTAAGTTTATTAACTGGCATTCACCAAATTCTACAAAGTATAGGTGCAGGAGCTGATTTGGCTGCTGGGAAACCAGGCTAAGTCCCGATAGGCTGGTACTGCCTCGTGAATTTGTCCCTGCATACGTGTATCTATATGCTTAACTTGGGTGGACCTTGTTCAGGTAAAAGGAATTTGTAAAGAGGCCGACTTTTTTTTAATCCAGCACGGATTTATTTTTTTCCCTTTTAATTGGCACAAAAATAGGGATGCACGTGATACACGAGGGCACGGGTTACATGAGTAAATACGGTACTACAGATATGAATTTTGAACAAGTTCATAATACAGTAAAATACTGTCATTTTAAAGCTGAAGTGATGCAAAAGATTAATGTCTGTGGATTATTCTGGTTAAAACTATTCAAACTGTTCAAAATATATCAACCCTCCTTACTATCCCTAATTTGTGTTTTAATTATCTATTGAGGAATTGCTACACATAAATATTTAAACTTCCAAATATACTGTATTTAATCAACGGAAAGCCGACCTTTTTTACCTCTTTAAAAATTGCCATTCGGCATAGAATCAGGTCTTAAAAACCAATGAACGAAAGAGTAATGTAATGGCTGTAGTTACATTATAACTCTCGATATAATGTGTATTAATATATAAGTAAACAATGTGCTTTAAATGTGTGTAAAAAGAATCACAATAATTGAATAGGAAGAAATAAATGTTTCAATAAATTCACTCCTGAGGCATCTAAGATGCATGTAATTTTGGGATTCTCCAAGCCATCTCTCGTATTCGCATAAGTGTAATCCTAGGATTCTCCGAGCCAACAGTCATTTCCTCATGCCTTTGCAAGTGTAAATTTTTGTCATTTACTTTGGCGAGTTTTTCAGTTTTTGTTTAATAATCCCATAATGGGACGAACACATTATTCGGCAGATTTTAAGAGAAAAGCGATAGCATATGCGGAGAAAACATCAAATCTGGCTGCACAATAGCGCTACAGGATTGATGAGTTAAATGTGAGACGGAGAAGACAAACCAGGACATTTTTGTTGTAAGATTAAGAATCTGGGACATAACCGGGACAAATTACATTTTAGCAAAAATTGCACTGAATACTTGAATATAACAATTTTACTAGATACCTATTTAATTTAATTACGAATTGAAAAAACCAGGGCATTCATACTTTTCGGTATTTTTTTCATGACAAATCCCATAAAAACACTACGTCTGTATACCAAACATGGAATTTTCCTCGTGTGACCTTGTGAAAAGTGGGGGTTGACTTACAATCAATTAAATATGGTATATACTTGCCAACAATTTGCTATTTAGAGATTGGCTAGACTCACAGCAGAAGATTATACTAGACTGAATTTAATTTTTAACACTTAAGAGCATCAAATGGTAAACATTTGATTGAATAAACTGCCTAGCAATAGATCTGATCCCGACTTCAAATTTCATTGTAGGCATACTTCAAATTATGCATATTAAAAAGCATGGAGTTGGCTGAGGAATGATTTTAACTTTGAATTAGGCCATACTTTGAATTATTCAATATCAGACTAATGAGCTTTTACTGGATTTTATATAGGAGTAGGCTCACATACAACATTGAAAACTAACCTTGATCATCTCGCCACGGTGTGCTTCAGGATCCCAACCAACTTGAGAAAGGACTTTAATACCAGGCGTCTTTTGAGATCTGTCTGCCAGTGATAAGGTCATCTTACGGTGAGTGAAGGATTCAGTGGAATGCGGTCTGAAAGTCAGCTTTGTACGAAAAACTGCTTGACCTTGAAGACCAGTTCCTTGTCGAATAAACAGATGGTTATGGTCCCCCTAGTAAAAGAATTTCCTGGGTTGAATACTAGAGCATTAGTAAGTGCTGCAGCTTTACATTTTGTACTTAAAACACATTTTACTTATACATCGATATATAAGTAATTTTATTTTCTCCTTAATAACTTATTTCATCTTTGTGAACCATAAGAAAGTTGAACACTTCAACAGAAAATTATTGAGTTTGTCTTATGGCTGAAAAATTCAAGAACAAGTACATACTTAAAAATTAATAATCTCAGGTATCTCCCATAGCCACAAGAAGGTTATGAAAATCCAGATGTGCATTGAGGCTGCAAAGCAGCTGTTTTCAGCAATAATTCAGCGAAAGTAGATTTTAAAGAACTTAGAAGTACTTTTGATGACTGACTACTGAAAATGGCTGATTTGTAGCTGAAATGAAAACCTGGTTTTTTAATCTTGTTGTAGCTATTGGAGATACCTGAGATAATTACAGTAATTGAGGGAAAATGGGACCTGGATAATCGAAAAACACGGATAATCCAAATAATGTATTTATTGGAATTATCGTTATATTAATAGCATACATAATTAAAACAAAATGTGAATATAAGGACTGACTCTAATATTGTAAACCTTTAAATACCTCCACAAAGAAAGGCAGTGAACTAAAGTTAAAATGTAATTTTATCTCACTCACCCAAACTTTTATTCACATGTTGAAACCTTTTATTCAGAGAATAACATAAACAATGTAAATGTGTAAATACATTGCCAAAGAATGACGACAAACTAAACTTAAAATGTAATGGGAGTGAGAATAAAAGATCAGACTCCAACAATGTAAATGTGGACATAATTAGCCTCCCTGCCCACAACCACAAATAACCCACCCCCACGGATAATCGGGCCCCAGATAATCGGCTATCTACTGTACTTTTTTAAGTTCTTGTTCTTGAAGTTGAACCATAATTACTATTTCATTGCTTTGATACGTTTTAAAGGTTTTCAATGGCCTCACACAATTAAAATTTATGCCATCTTGTGATTTGTTAACAAATTTCAATGATTAATAATTAACCATTTAAAATTTTTATAACACTTAAAAATTAAATGATCAGTAATGGAGATGTAGCATTCAGCTTACTTTTAATACTTAAAAATTAATATAGGCTGCTGATACTAACTTGCAATGGTTGTCTATATACATCAAAAATTTCAGAGCCAAGATGTAGAGACATAGAGCCATCAGACCATCGCACAATACGGGCATTACTCTCTTTCACCACACTGCCATCCTTATCAAAAACATCTCGCCACCTCATGGTATTTTCCACCTTCAGTTTAAGCCTGCAAAAATCAACTTCATGTTAATTGGGAAATTTTGAAAAAATTGCAACATGGCATACAGAGATAGAATTATCATAATGTACAAACACAAAGTCTTTGTAAAGATAAAATCAGAGTAATTAAAAATTGTCCAAAGACAGGAGTGAAAGGATTGCCAAAATAACTGGTCATACTGAAAAAATCATATACCATAAATACCTGCGTATAACATGCACTTTTTTCCCGATAATTTTGGGACTGAAAAACGGGGTGCTTATTATACGAGGGTACATATTTATTGCGGAATTTAAAAAAATTAATTACTTGTGCAGACAGAAGAAAGGTTGATTTAATATGCATATTGACCATAATAAGCATATTAAGTTAAATCAAATTTGACTGTACAGTAAACTCCCTGTTATCCAGCACTCATGCAACTGGAATTCTCAAGCAACCGGCATCTCTTGCATCTTGATTGTTTTTAGTACATCTAGTTAAGAATGTTTCCTCCAAAATTGGTGCTTTCAGCATTTTTTTGTTTACATATAATTTGGAATGTTACCACTAAAACTGGCATTTTTGGCTGTCGCAATATGCAACTGTGGATGTTTCTTGCACTTGGTGTTTATGTAAAATAAAATATTTCACACACCCTTTTTAAATGATTCCTAAAACTCCAATATGCACTATAGGTGATAAAAGGAAATGGGTTGTGCTAACCTTAACCCAGAAACTTGATAAAATAAAACGTTTAGAGAAAAGTGGGAACAGCAATGTTTTAGTGAAAGAGTTCAATGTCAGTTCTTCCACTATTTATGACATTAAGACACAGAAATCACAGTTAATGAAATTTGTTACATCTTCTGAGACAACTAGAGGAAATAAATATCGGTGCACTCTTCATAATCTGAAACTTGAGCAATTGGACATTGCTATTTATAAGGCATTCCGAGAAAGCACCTATTTCTGAACCAATGTTGATAGAAAAGGTTCAAGATATTTAAAAATAAATAAATGGAGATTAGCGAACCGTGTGCATTTTCAGATGGATGGCTAACACGTTTTTAGATTAGGCATGGAATCAGACGTCTAGATGTTTCGGGTGATAAAAAATCGGCCGATCAAGGAGCTGCCGATAAATTTTGTCTTTCTTGAAACATTAGTTAAGAAACATAGTCTAACCCCTGATCAAATTTATAATGCAGATGAGACCAGTTTATTTTGGCGACGTTTCTCTCCTTTTCCTGGACAAGGAAACAATTTTTCTGTTAGAAAATCCTAAAGGTTGGAGTAACAATAAGTTAACCAGTATCTCCAGTTGTTATTAGAACAAAAGTAATAGTAGTAGTAGTAGTTAGTAGCAATATTCATATGAGAAACTCTGTTGGATGTAATGTAGGTAGTAAATATTAAAATATTCCAATTGTTTTGAATACTTGAATATTTGAATTTCATTACTTCCTTGAATGTCAAGGAATTATTTAAGAACAACTGAGTTTACTGTATGTATATTCTTCCTATTTAAAAATATTGCATGCACATGTAAGAAAATGAAATGTATTTTTGTGAGATTCTTTATCTTTTCTCTGAAGAAGAAAATAGATTTGTTTAAATATAATATAGACAGGGTTTTCCAGGAACATGTCAACTCTATCAACAACCTCGGGATAAATCTAGACTCTAAGTTAAGTTTTAAAACCCATATTAAATCGCTCTGCTCTAAAGTCTTACATCTTCTGGGGTTTTTTAAATGAAATTCCCTTTCAATGTTTTCAATCCATACCCTTGTTAGATCATACATCTGTATAGTTAGACCTGTACTTGAGTATGGCAGTGCCATTTAGAACCCGCATCACACCTTTAATATTGATTTGATCGAAGAAGTCCAAATGTGTTTTATTAAGTGGCTGTGCATCAAAGAAATCATGCCCTATAAAAAAATGTTATCATCTTCTGCTCTGTAAAAATTTTAACCTTCTGCCCCTCAATGCTAGATGCAAAGCTGCAGATGTTATATTTTTTAGAAATATTGTGACAGGACCTATTGACTCTCAATATTTGTTGAGTAGAATTAGCTTAATGTACCAATCCGACAATCAAGACATACTCCATTTTTGTGGGAGTCGTTTTGTAGAGTAGGCGTTCACCAAAATTCGCCCATAATTCGACTGACAAGATGTGCTAATAAGCTTTTGTTAAGGTCCAGTGATGTATAATAATAATACAACTTTACTAGTTAAAATACATATGTAGACTATTGTTGATGAGTGCATCATGAATAAAAAATGCTGGCAACTGGGATCGAACCCCGGCCCATCCAATTACTAGACATTCACCCTACCAGTTTGGCTATCGCTGCTTCTGATTGAAACAATAACATTGACAGTATATGATGCATCCATGCTTAAACCTGAATTTTAAATTGTTAACATCTTTTAAACAAAGGCCCATTGGCAAAAATGCTGAGATATATTTAATATTTTAGTTCTAGTTTCACCTCCTAAAAGGGTTTTACGAATTTCAATATTAATGTTATGGCCTCCTCTTGTACGACGTTCTCATTTGATTTGTTTCATAACGGCTACTCCTATGTTAAAAATGTATTGAAAAAGAAACACTCTACTAGCTCTACAAGTTTTAATTGAAAACTATTTTGATATTACCAATACTTTACGAGATATGACGAAAAGTATATTTTTTGTCATCAGTAAAGTGGTACTCCTGATTGGCTTACATGCTTCATTTATATGATTTTCTTATAGGTATATTTCATGAAAATCCATTCAGTAGAAACCTGGAAGGGAAACGTACCTAATAAACTATGATTATCTGCATGTGATTATTTGATGGGAAACACTTGATCAATTACCAAAATTACTGTATGTCTTAGACAATTAATGCCATTTCATAAGATCAGCACCTTCTATGTCCAGCTGACATCTTATACTGACACAAGTCAAAACATACCGAGCTCTACCCTCTTCATCAAGAGTTTCCTCCTCATCTATCTCATCCTCATAGGTGGCAGGGTCAAATGGTCTTGTCTCAACAGACAGGAAATTGGGTAATTTGACAAAATGGATCTCTCCTCCTCCTAAACGACCCAGGTCAGTGGTGATCTTTGGTATTTCCACATCTATTCGTGTCTCTGGTGCTTCTGGTGGCTGTTCTTCCTGTTCCTCATCATCCCCTCGACGAACATCATCCACATCAATATCACCCTCAACAGGAACTGCTTCATCTTCATCCTGAGACAAAATCTCGATAACATAAGAAGAGATTGGCATTTTAAAACTAGACTATCAGTTTTTTTATGGTATCTAACGTATCTATAAGAAATTGCTGTCCATAAGATTGCAAATTAAAATCATGGATTGAACTCATACATTAACACTTTAAAAGTGAGAATAACAATTCATTTTCGAATTATTCACTTCTGAATAAACATAAGTATTGATTGGAGACTAAGGACTAACGTCAATAATAGGCCTTGGCTCTTTTCTCCCTCCATCACTGGACCCAGCATCAGAAGCTCTGGCATCAACATCCATTCGTTCAGCTTCACTCTCTCCCTCACCAGCTCCATCCACCTTGGAACCTTTCTCCCCTTCCTCTTCAGAGCTTATGTCATCTGCATCTCCAAAAAGAGCTTCTGCAGTGGCTAAAAATTAAAACATGGGCATTACTCCAGATTTATATCAGGAAGAATAATCTTTATAACAGAACTAGTAGGTGTTGGGAAGTAATTAATAAAATTATTACTTTCAATATTGATTAATATATCATGTAATGCATTGCATATGTTGACCTTCTTTCAGGCATGAAAATGCATGTTTAAGATCATATTGACCATAAACGTCAACCCATCTCTTTCGCACAACAAATTCTTTTCGTGAAATATATTTTCAGACAAAATTAGGATCCCAAACTAATGTTTTGAAAAAAAAAAGGAAGTGAAAATTTCAATTAGGCATAAATAAAATCAAGGTTCCAAATGATTTCTTAAATAATACATGCATATATGCATCTCAATAAAGAGTTGATTTGTTCATCGAGAAATACACTGAAAATTCCTCTGGAAATATATGAGAAATTCCCCTATGATCACATGACATGTAGGATGCCACATAGCATCATTCTTTGATATATATTGCGACCCAATAGCATTTATTCAAACTAACAACTAAAACATCACCATAATCCTGCCGAGCAAAAGAAGGAAACATAAAGCTAGTTTCAAGTTAAAAATGTAGAATTAGATAAAACATCAAATAACCGAAGAGAGGAAATTTAGTATCAGTGAAAATCTGGTGCAAAATTGGAGAAAGAATGAATGCAGTTTTAGGCATACTGCATAATTGTCATTTAGTCAAATTTGTATTGTTTTTGCAAATACACTGAGACAACTGCATTGTTATTTTTCTTCAGCATTAAGATAACTTCACACAATAGTATAGAACAATCCATGGATAAAAAATAAATGTAGAAGAGATGGGAATATCGAGAGGTAAATAAAAAGAATACCAGAAAAGAAAGAGAAAACTAAACAATATGTGTCTCCAGGGTTAAAATTCAACACTCAAGCAGTCTTTTGGTTTTAAGAATTTGGAAAAAGATTTGGTAGCAACAGTGGATAAAAAATAAAATCTGACAACAAAAGGTAGAATGTATTATTTTTTCACTGGAAAGCAGAAACGATTGAAGAGAACGTTTTTAATTCTCACATACAATAATTTCAGAACAGTTCCTTTACTGAAGTGGTTCCGATGGGATTAGTATATTTCAGGAAAAACACTGAATAATACAACAGTTATAGTACTTTCATGCAATTATTTCTCTTATTGGAATGCATATGTCGAAAAGATGCAATTTATTCCCAGTCAAGATGGAACAATTCTAGGCATGTGCAATTATTACACCTTTTGCAGATATAGGCAAAATTTGCTCCTCATTCATAAACTGTGTTTTAACAGAGTTTTTAAGTTAATAATTAACACAATTAGTATGGTTTTGGAGCTTACCAGTACCAGCACCATCAGCTTCTGAACTACTCCGTCCACTCTCAGCAGAGCCATCACTGCTCACCCTTCTCCGTTTCTTACCTCCACTCTTTGAGGGTGGTGGAGAATCGTCTTCGCCTCTGTGAAAAAAATTCAATTTGGATAGTGAGAAAACTGAATAAAAAAACATCTTTATGTTACAAAATATGCAGAAGAAAATTTATATTAGCAAAGATTTAAAAAATTATTCTGACATTAAACATCAATGGCAGAATTATTGAAGCTTTACCACTTACAGATCATGAATTTATTTCTGAATGAGAATACTAAGCAACATATCAGGGCTATTGCGTCTCAAAGAAAAATATGACAATAAAACAAATTTTTTACAACTGATACATGGTATCTTTACATGAAATGATATGTTTTCTTCATCAACTATAATAATTGATAAATAGATTAACACAAAGTTATATATTCATGCAGTCAAGCTTTTGACAGTTTCATGTTTGCACAGATAAGGAAGAAATTTTCCATTTCTAATATAGATAACTATTACAGACCTAACTCCTAGATTGAGAAAGCATTGAGCTAGATTTCCTTACCTCTCCTTCCCATCTGCATCAGAACTGCGGCCATCGGCCCCTCTAGGCGACGCTTCAATGCTACTTTTAGCCCTACTTCCAGCGCTACTACTCCGGCCACCGCTTCGAGATCGACTCCGAGATCTTGCACGGCGATCGGAACCGCGCGATCTAGACCTGGAGCGAGATGATGAGCGCGACCTAGCAGGAGAGTGGGATCTGACGGTAGAACCTTGCGGCGGAGAACCAGCGGAAGATCCCTGTCGAGGAGAACCGCCTTGAGATTCCCGAGGTGAGCCGGGAGGCGATCCGGACGGAGAGGCAGCATGCGACCCGCGAGATCCGGACGGAGAGGCAGCATGCGACCCGCGAGATCCGGACGGAGAGGCAGCATGCGACCCGCGAGATCCGGATGGAGAGGCAGCGCGCGACCCGCGAGATCCGGCTGGAGACGCAGATCGAGAACCTGTCGGCGATCTTACGGCTGCAGATCGCGGGGAAGACTGAGCCGGCGAACCTGAAGGCGATCCGGGAGGAGAGCCGGCAGGGGATCTGGGACCTGATCCGGATGGAGATCTTGGGCCGGATCCTGCTGGAGATCTTGGTCCAGATCCAGCTGGAGACACCGATCGGGATCCGGCAGGGGATATCGAACGAGAGCCGGCAGGGGAACCGGAAGCTTGAGAGTTCGAACGAGAAGCTGCCGCAGATCCCGAACGAGAACCTGAGCGGGATCTCGGCCGTGATCCTGGTGGAGATGCTATTGGAGACCCAGGGGGAGATCCCGGAGGAGACCCTGGAGGAGATCCCGGAGGAGACCCCGGAGGAGATCCTGGTGGTGATCCTGGAGGAGACCCAGGAGGGGATACTTCTCTAGAATATGGGGGAGAATCTGCCGGAGACGCATTGGGGGATCCCTCTGGGGATGCTGGGGGAGAACTGGCCGGAGATCCGGGAGGTGAACCTGGAGGAGACGCAGGCGGTGTCCCGCTAGGAGATCCTGGGTGTGAACCTCCGGGCGAAGCCAAGGATCGGCGCGCTGACCGGACACTTGAACCTGATGCCACACTACTAGGAGATGCACTCCCTGATCTATGTGAACGAGAGGCTACTGATCGAGGTGAGCTTGTGGCACTTGTCGCTTTCGGGGAAACGTGACTACCAACGGATTTCGGGGAGCTACTAGGTGATCTAGATTGGGAATTTTGGCTTCGAGGAGAAGATGCTTCACTAGGACGCCGACGTGGCTGACGTGCTTGAGCGGATCGGACACTTCCTGAACTCGCGGAATGAGGGCTAGATTGAGGTGAGCGTGATCCTGATCGCAGACTAGCAGCAGCAGGGCTTTGAGGATTACCTTCACTTTGTGAGTCACTAGATCCATGACCTCTCGGCGAATCGTTCCCGCCTCTTCTGTTTTGCTTATAGCGGTTGTCTGAATCACTATCAGCTGAGCTTCCGGAATCATTTTCTGTAGAAAAATATGTATATCATCATTATACAAATCGAATAAACATAATACAAACGCTTTCTGACAGCGTGTATACACAATACCATCTGAATCTGCATCGCTCAAATCTGAAGAGTTAATTAGCGGCGCCATTATTTAATGTATTTGAAATATACTTGATTAAAGGGTATGCAGTTACAGAAAAAAGAGATATTCTTCCATTAGCACTTATAGTTTGATAGCTTTTCTCATGTAACGATACGGCATTTGTTCCTGTTCGAACAAAAACATACAGAAATTTAGTTCTAAGTTTACCGAAAGAGGCGTTTTGAGCGTACAAAGAAGTATAAAAAGTAAGACAAGACATTTTAACTACACTGATTCGTTCAAATATTGCACTTATGTAATTCAAAGTTGAATAATCTAGTCGTATTAAATTTAAAAGCTCTTTCATTTGCCTGGGTTACATTTCTTGTATTGTTAATTTCTTGATTCCTGCGATTACCTTAATCTTACCACTATAATTATAAGGCGTGGTAACGAAAGAAATATTTTTACGCCAATACTTTGATTAAGATATTCAAATTAAGTTTAATTTTATAATACAGACATATGCTGTATAATGGCATCACTAACAAAACTGACCGATCATAGAGAGAAAAATAAATTTATACTGATTTCATTATGGAAAACCGCTTTTCAAGCTTGGTATACAATTCCATCGTGGCGCTAGTGTATCTCTGAAAGATTTGGAAACTTTCTTCTAAATACGTTCTTCATTTTTCTCCTGGAACTATATTGTAGGGGAAGAGGGTCTAGTAAGTAGACAAAGCTGAAATGTTCTGAATGGAAACTTTCCTGACGTCCCCCAGGAAATTAAATACAAAAACCCTGTAGAAATAACGTGGGTGAATCAATAAAATACGAGAATCGGTCTTTCTTCAACACCTTGCCATTACACAGGTGCAATAGTCATGGGGAATGCTTGGGCTCTGTACGTATCAAACCCAGAGGGAACACCATCTCCGTTGAATGAACCATCATTTGATCCATTGTACGGCTTTCCCAATGGGCGGAAAGAAAGAGGCAAGTGTAAAAATTGATTCTTAGACTTTTGAAAGAAGTATTATTGTTGTATTTATGTTAGTGTGTGGTTGGTACACACTAATTTTCCTTTAGAATGAGTTCATGGAGGCAGCATTTTTTCTACTCTACATATATAAAAGGTGTATTTCAATATTGTTTTTTAATATCTGTATCTGTTTGTTAAAATCAGTACCATTATTATTTTAATCTTCCACCTTCAACTTTACCTTCTTGTAGTTGTAAGATTCTCCTTAGAATAGAGATATTTGTTGATCTCCAATGCAATAGAACAATATTGAGACTTTTTAAGACCTTTGTGTATAGCTTTAGCTAACATATTAGTGAACATTTTAAATGTTAATGAATTCCATCAGACTGAATTTTTGTTGTGAAAATTTATTTAGAGGCGCATGAACCCTGCATTCTAATTTTCTGAATAAAAATTAATTTGATAGTAAAAAGTCATATAATTGTAGTCGATTACTTACCGATGCATTTATATTATGTATTTTTATGTCTACCACGTAAAATTTCGCATAGTTTTGTAGGTCGTAATAGAAGTGCAATTTGGTATCATTTTGTTACTCTTAAATGGATGATGTGTTTGAATGAGTACTTAAACAATTGTTTGTGTTAATTATAAACTGAATATTGGCTGTTATAACTATCTCCTTACACAAAATTAAATTAATAATTCTTCAATATCTTGGTTCTATCTAAACTGAAGCATTAAGGAAGTGTTTTATACTCCTTCATTATGCATCTATATTTTCTATTTTGTAAATGGAATATTAGAGTTTTAAGAATGTCACCAGGTAATAGTTAATCCATTTAGTTGAAAGAATAATATTCAGTTAGCATGACCGAATTTATAATATTTATTATTTTATTAGAAAATATTTATTTCTACACGGGAAATGCCTACTTATATGCGGCTTACATACGTACAAATATAACAAATTTAAACAACTATAATTATCGCAGATTTTAAAGTAAGGAGATAGAATAAAAATAAAATAATACATTAATACATCAAATGGATATGGGCAAATAATGATATATAACATATAAAAATAACATATACATGAATTACAACAGTAATTATGACAAAATTCTCATAAGTTAAAATATTCTCTGATACAAATCATAAGTCATTAAATAGCAATAGATTTCATCTGTCCCAAATTACAGGTGAATAAGTCAAGCCTACCAGCACGCTGATTCCATAATCTTTGGATCCTATTTATTGGTGAATTGTAAATATAATTCTTACTGCATGAGGCAATAATAAAAATCGCATTTAATCGTGTGCTGTGGAACTCTAAAAGTTATTCAATTCAAAAGTTCAGGACTATCAATAATATAGTTTACAATTTCATAAACTGTAACCAAATCTAACACTATTCTACGATTTCTTAGAGAAGTCATATTTAACATATCAAGGATATTTGGATAGGACAATTCATCGTAGGTATTACCAAGTTTATATTTGATTATTCTTAAGAATTTATGTTGTACACTTTCAATAGTCATTATATGTTTATTGTAATGGGGAGACCAAACAGGATATCCATATTCCAAAATTGGACGAACTATTGTACAATATAAATATCTCAGAACAAAAATATTACACCCTTTTGTTTTAAAAAAGCTTTTTTACTAGGGTAACATAATGCATATTCTACTCTAAACTTTTAAATGCAAAAGTAGATGTAAATGATAAAAATATTAATTATAATTTTTTTTTACTAAATTAGAAATATTTATTCACAGTAATGATAGCTACAGACGAAGAAATGTCATCTGCCAGGCTGCCACTAGAAGATCGGGATTATTGTGCTCATCTTCTTCTTAAATACCAATCTTGCCGTGCAGATGTTTGGCCATTTGCATATAGATGTGCTCATGAAAAGCATGAATATCTCAACTGTGAATATGAAGAGTAAGTTATTTCTGTTAGTAATTGTGCAAATTATTAATTATGAGTTAATTGATGAAAACAATTTTTTTTAAATAACATAAATTTCTTTTCTGCAGCTATATCATTCGAATGAAAGAATACGAAAGGGAGAGAAGACTATTGCAAAGGAAACAACGGATTGAGGCTAAATCAGAAAGTAGAGAATAAATGTTCGTTGTGTTAGGGTCAAAGAAATTAGTGATTATTAATTTTATTAACTGATGAGAGCACCAAATGAGATAACTTTGTGCATATAATTGGATTTTTGCTACTGTTGGGAATTTATTCATGCATCTGTATAGTTTGTAAATAAATGCATAGAATGTTCCTGATTTCATTTGCTTATTCATCCAAAACAGTTTTCTGTGTATAGAAGATATGACCATGTAAATTTGGTGAGTGTAGGTGGTAAAGAATGAATGTTTCACTCTGAAGTTTATATTTCCCAAGTGAGCCCAATATTTGGTATACAATCCAAAATGTGAAAGGAAATATGCACTTTCTGGTGTTACAAAACATATGATATTCTTCACTTCAAAAGTTCTTGCTTTAAATTTTATGCAGCCTGTCATCTTATGAAAAATACTTCATCTATTACATTCTGTCATGTCCATTGTTGTGAAAAGCTATATGAGACTACCTAGCTGCTTATACCATGGCAAGAGACTAAGCAGCTTCATGAAGATTTCTATGAGCTAGTTTTGAGAATTTTTTAAAGTTTACTGTCGTATACATATATTAAGGAATCATTGCAACACATAGATTCTCTCATATCTACAGGCTTTATGCTCGTATAGTAATAGCTGGACATAAAACTGGTATAATATCAATGGATGCTATATAGCTTTATTTTAGTCATATGGCTTAGGTTATACTAATATAATAACAAACTCGATAACTGGATGAATTTTTATCAAAATCCATTGAGCAACTTTTTGGTAAACTGCCATTCTGGGGAAATTTACAAGAATATCCTCAACTGTTGTGAGATACGATTCATTTTAACAAGGCATCTATTCTGGTGAATATTATCTACAACTACAAGATTTCTTTAGATTTTATCCAACCATTGAGCTGCTAGATCTGCACATATAAAACAAGATCAGGACCCTATTTTTGGACCTGGGGACATCAGAAACTTGCATATGCATCAAAATCTAGAAGTTGAATTTTTCTTATACACAATACTTTCTCTATCAACTTCATAAATGAGAAAGTATAAAAATCAAAGCTTAATACAGTTCTGCACACAATATTTTTCATAATCCAATCACAGCTTCTTTTGATTGTTGCTTCAAATAAATGAGAAATGTTTAAAGAACAAGCTTGTCAGTGCTTAACTGTCTGATCATGATGCCCAGCAGATGAAGTCGTATAAAGTTCGCTTACACTCTTTGACCTCCTATTGTCTTGCATGTTTATTTAGGACACTTCATAAATTATCGGATAAGTGGTAGAGTGGTTCAGTGGCATAACCAGGAGGGGGGGGGGTCATAACCCCCCCCCCTCTCAATTAAAGAATTTCCTTCACGCTCGTGAATCACTAAAAAAAGTATCATGGGGTTTAGCTTCAAACCCCTCCCCCCCCTCTTGAATTCGGGTTCAAACCTCTCCCGACAAATTCCCAGATATGCCACTGGAGTGGTTACCATGGTGGGCTTACTTCCTTTGAATCTTGGTAGACTGGTTTTCATTCCCAGTTTGCCTTGCACTTTATATTACAGAAGGGCATCTATCATTTGAAGGGATATTAATCATTATGGCATGTTAGTGCTATTAGAAAGAGTAAGATAATGCCAGCACTATATTTCATCCCTCTTTATTAGCTGTCTTATCTATGGTAAGAATGTGTTATCACAGCATGCTGGTAATCTTTCTATGGATAATACGCAGTGATCTATAGATTCAGATCTCTAAAGAGCAAGGAAGTGTAAAAGAGAGAGAAGATATCTCATTCCAAATTTGGCTCCCACTTCTTCCCGGCCATCCCCATTACATAGTTACCATCAGTTGTAATGCATTGATATGGTTTAATAATCTGTTCCGTGGCTAGAGTATCTATGTTATTCTTTGTGATACAAGCCATAAGCTCAATTCACTAGCACAACCATGAATTCATCATATGTTGTCTTTTTCAATTTACAATACTTAAGAAATTCAAATATCAATCAAAATATTTAGGAAATTTGTGACTAGGGTGTCATCCTCTTTTTACCATTCTATAGCTTACTCTTTCAAAATTACCACAAATAATTATCACTCAATTTCTCTGCATCAAGTTATAGGTGTTTAGCATCCTTCAATCTGAAACTATTTATCTTTTCTGGCCAAGTGGTTATTTCATTCCAAGAGAAAAATAACCTTTATAACAATAAAAATTCCTTTTTTCTTCCTCAGATATCATTATGATTACAATGTGTTCAGAATCTTTGCATAGAAATTGGTATGGCCATTTTTGGAGTCAACTTTAATGAAGTACTTGTTGATTCTACAAGTATGCACTGTACTATTTCTTTCCCTGTTAAAACCATTTAGTGTTAACAACTTTTCATATAAATTTTGGTAATATAACTCCAGCACCTATGAAAAGGTTCCTAACCATTTTTGGCTATACAGATTATCTTCTTTGTAGAAAATTCAAGACATCATTTGTCTCTGGGCTAGTGAATCCAGCAAGGATCAAGGAGGATTTTAAATTAAACGATTAAAAAAGACATTAGGTTGCTCATATTAAAATATTTCTTTGCTTGTATTACTACATTAACACTTAGAAAAATATGAAAATCCTACTACAAAATATTCTAAATGAAATTGCAAGCATTCTCAAAATCAATAAGTGAAACAATCTTAGGTAGGACTACCATATTCTGGACTAAAAATTAAGATGCCCCTACCACAGACATTTTACAAATTTTTTTGCAAGAATGATGGCACGCTTTAAATCATTTAATAACATGGTGAGTGCAAAATATCTTAATCTAATCAACAATTTTTCATTACATTGGCGCTATCTTGAAGAATTACAAAAACAGTAGGTCCATACTTTAAAATATCAGAAAATTAATATTTTTAATTTTTTGGTAGACACCATTCTGACTTCCAAAAATTAAGATTTAAGGCACATTACGGGTGTTTGGCCGCCAAATCTTAGGTCTATTAGGATGTAAATAGTTTTCATTGGTTATTGCCATATGCTAACAATGCGAGCTTGTTTTATATGAACTCAATTTCTTCATTGAGTGATGAGGTGAAAAGGTCTGGCAATTTTTTTTAGCTGATGGACCTATGAAAAGATCCTTTATTTAGATATTTAAGCGAATAAAGAGATTCTAAGTCACGAATTAACCTATTTACTACAATGAAATCTATGAAAATAATATTTGTCTAATTCTTTGTCAACCATATCCTTGAAATTTATCTTCTCTTTCAATCCGACCCACACTGTGAACTGGCCATCTTTATCATGTAATTGTTACGATTAAGTATCATTCAATTCACGAGTTCATTTGCTGCTGTCACACAAAAATATACTACTATTAAATGCAGACGTTTATACTGCACTCTTCGAGAATACGTTTTTTTCTTCACAAATTCCAGGTAGAAAACATTGAACCAATGATAACTTGAAAATTACCTATTTAAAGGCTTTAGAAATGAATGGAAAACTATAAAAAATTCTATTTAAGTAAATTATTTATAAGCTCAAAATTGTTTTATAGTCATTTGAAACAGAAAGTTTCATTTGCTAAAAAATTAAGATGAAAAACGGCTAACTAATTATAACGAAAAAGCTATGAACACAATATATTAAATCTGCAGTTTAAGGAAATTATATTAAAGACACAGGAAAGGCTGACGGTGATTTACTTACGCTATCTGATCGTAGCGCAATTGAGCGCAATACTGTGTTCATATTGGATATGGCGGCCATTCACGATGAAAGGGGAAAAGACTATTCGTAATGATGTGTTGTGATCATTTACTTCAAATTTATTTTACCATATTGGAGGCTTTGTCATGTTAGAGATTATTCATCATTGACTATTGATATTGTTACCAAAAGATGGAAACACCGGTGGAACTATGTCTGAGTACCAAGAACTATATTTGGATGTGTGTGCATTTTTCATATTCCATGTATTCAGGAACTGTCGGCGTTTCTCTTATTTAAGAAAAAGTGTTTTGTCTAATTTTTATATCTGAAATGGAGTTGACATCAGAAAATTTGGAGAGAATTATTATTCAATTTTATCGGAGTGATGCAGCAACTCAGGCATCTGCTCATCAGTGGCTAACTGCTGCACAACAATCTCAAAATGCCTGGTCTTTTGTATGGGAATTACTTACTCCGAAGAAGGTTTGTTAGGTTTCATTTGTGTCTATTCAAGGTTATATTTTAAATGGTACTAATGTAAATCTATTGGTTTGCAGTCTCCTGAAGTACAGTTTTTTGCGGCAACCACATTGCATTCAAAAGTTGCTAAGCAGTTGAATGAAGTACCTGTGGAACAGTATTCAACTTTCAAAAATAAGCTAATGTACACGTTAACAAATTACTCTAACGGTCCAAAGATTGTTATAAATCGATTGTGCATAGCTGTGAGTATGATTTAAATTTGGATCTTTGTACGATGGCCGTGTGTTGGTGCATCCTTTTCAATAAATAAGTAAAAATAACGAAGTTTCAATTGATGATTTTTATCTTCCCCGTATTTTTGGAAATGATTATAATTTATCTTGTGGATTGAAAAATCTCATTTTGTAATCAATAAAATGGCATCAAAATATAAGTATTATATAAGTTGTTATCTAAGAACAGAACATACGCATTCTAAGAGTTAAAAAAATATCTAATTCATTTAGATGGCTGCCTTTATACTACAAGTAGCTCCAGAACAGTGGGAGAGCCCAGTGTCCACTTTGGTGGATTCTTTGTGTCCTGGTAGTTCACCTGCTGTTGGTGATGATCAAGCAAGACTCCTGTTATTGGAACTTCTCACTGTCATACCAGAAGAGGTATATAGCCTTTGAAGTCTTAAGCAAGAAAAGTCTGAAAATTTTATATTTTTCATACATACAGGTAGTCCCCGCTTAACACGTTCCTAAAATGTGTCGTATTAAGCGAATTCGTGCAAAGCAGATGCACAAATTCCATAAGAAACAACGGAAAAGATTAGGGTTAGAGAGAGAGTGTGCACGTGAGAAATCAGAGATTTAATGGATTACAAGCATTAATGTGCATTTTTATGCATCAAATGTAATAACCAATCCAGTGTAAATACAATGCATAAACAGTACACATAAGACGTAAATAAAGTGTGCTAGTTCTGTAGGTCCTTTAGAAATATAAATATTATAAAGTATCTAATATTTTACGAATAAATATAAATTAATATACATTCCATTAATGGAAATATTTTTTTTCACGTAATGTATTGTGTTGCAACTCGTGTTAATGGGTGCTTCTTCATGTAAAGCGAACAGGTTCCCTTATTGGTAAATCGTGCTAAAGTGAATTTCGTGTTAAGTGAACTCGTGTTAAGCGTGGACTACCTGTATCTTTGGAAATTACCCATATTAATCTCCTCTCTTCATTCATTATAAGGCTTTATTTGATGTATTCCTTATCCTGAATTCTGCACATGCATAAACTTGATTCAGTTTTCCTAAAAAGAATTTTATATCAGTAACTAGTAATGTAATTTTTATTCTTAGTCACTGTTTCTACTTTTAGACTAAGTGAGCATTTTGTTTTCAGTTCACAACAATGCACATTCCACAAGGCAGAAAAGGATTAGTGCGCAATGAATTGCAAAAGAGCTTTCCTCAAGGTAGGCATATTTATTCATGAATTTATCATGAAACTTTAATGAGTTGATTCATCTACGTATCAGGATATATGTTGATATTTATTTTTTTTTTAGTTGCAATACCTGCCTTGCATTATTTTTTCCTTTTTTGATGTGTCACCACAATTTCAAGAGATTTTTGTTCCAAATTAATATTTTCCTGAAATACTAATGGTAGGCAAAATAATATATTGTATAAACCAAAGTTATCATGATGTAGTTCGAATGACAAATTGAAGACATGAGAGTGATAAGTGGATAAAGACCATTTTTGGCGATTTGGGGTTTTAACGGAAAATGCTACTATAACACATGCTCCATCTGTTGGTGTGATAGTGATACTAAAGAAGTTCATACAGAGAATACTAGATGGCTCTGAATGTTATCCTCTCCTACCAACACACTTTCCTTGAGAATGAGTAGTAGACAAAGACCAGTCTTATCAAGTTCTCACTCTCAAGTCTCGAGCAGAGAAGCGAACCGCGCCAGGTCTTGGTAAACAATGGCGAGTGTTTTGGATTGTAGTGCTTTTTCTGACAATAGTGTTGACGATCCTAATTACCTGGCTGAGGCTGATGCTTTCTATAAAGATCTTAAAGAAAAATCAGAACTTGCCAAAGTTGATAATTCTGTTGAGGTTCTCTGCTTTGACTTTCAACAGAATCTTCCTGTACCCGTGATACCAACAGGAGACATATTTTACTGTCGTCAGATATGGGTCTACCATCAGTGTGTATACTCTTGCACAACTGATGAGTGTAAGATGTACATGTACGACGAAATTACAGGAAAAAAAGGATGTAATGAGACAATCTCATTTTTGAAACATTATATTGACCATTTGTTCCTCCAGAAGTACAGACTTTATATCTTTACAGTGACAACTGCGGAGGACAAAATAAAAATCTTGTTATGGTCAAGTTTTTGTCCATCTTGACTGCAAGTGGAAGATTTAGTAAAATAATACATCACTTTCCTGAACATGGACATTCATTTCTGCTGTGCGACAGGATGTTTGGCCAAATAGAAAAACTCAAAAGAAAAAAGGAATATCTTTTCATCCCAGAAGAGTGATATTCTCTGGTGAGGAATGCCTCAAAGAAATTTGCAGTCATCATTGTTACTCAAGATTTGATTAAGGACTATAAAACTTACGTAACATCAGTTTTTAAGAAGAGCTTCAAGAATGAGAAGCAACAGTTTACAATATCCAATTACAAAATGTTTCTATACTCAGGTGACACTATTACAGTATCCGAAACACACAAAATGCTCACAAATGACACCTTTGTTGGTGTGAAGAAAGGAGTACATGCAGACAAAATTGATTTGAACTTAGCCTTCACCACTGGCACTAAATCAGAAAAAAATAGATGACATTTTGAAACTTGATAAGTTCATTCCTCCAGTATACAAGCTGTGGTATGATCAGATCCGACAAACAAGTGTGACTGAAAATGGAGATACAGAGGATACCATGGAATATATGACCCGTATGTTAAGTGAAAAAAGCACTATTATTTACTTGTTAGTTTCTAAACACTGTTAAGTAGGATAGCATTTAGGCTTAGATTTTCCTCATTTTGTACTAAATACTGTTTTGTTATAATATTTAGTTATTTTTGCTTGTTTCTGAATACATTAAAAAGTTTAATTTAAGCAGATACTGTAATAGGCTTAGTTAGATATTTGGCATTTTATGTTAAAATACAGATGTTTTTTTAATTGAGTGTGAGAACTGGATAAATCCATGACATATTTCTTAAAATAATATAATGGAGATTGTAGTAATTTCCATAATAATGGCCTAAAATGTTAAGGGACAGTTATAACTTTCAAATGGATAAAAAAAGAGTTGCTCAAAAATAAATAAAAATGATGAAATAAGTTTTTCTCAATTATCTCAAAACTTAGGTTTTGGTCCTTATCCACTTATCGTTCTCAGGTCTTCAATTGTAGTATATGTGCTACATTAGAAAATAGGTAAATAAAGAAATAATGTTTTTTTAAATTTTCTAAATTTTTTCTATATTCTGGGAAACAAAATATGATTATTTTTCCTGGTACAAAATTGTGCATCAAAGGATGAAGATTGCATTTGAATTTATTTTTAATAGCTGTTCAAACATCAGTTGTGGAGCTGTTGTTAATTTTTGCATCAATATATTTAAAAATTTCGAACCTTTTTTTCTCTTTGGAAGTTTATTTTGTCCTTTTATCATAATTTGATGACTTGCAAATTTGTTATTTACTAGTTAACTCAGTCAGATGTTTCAGTTGTTCATACTATTATTCTCTTTAATAGGTTTTTTCTTCTCTTTCCAAGGTGTTAGAATTGAATACATTTTTAGATTGAAAGTTTAATATCAATTTTTTATGTCTTCCAAGTGTATAAATAATGTATTTTCTTGAATATAAGATGGTCCCCATAACAGAATATCCTATTTTTGGAAAAAATATTTAGATTAGTACCAGAAACACTATGCTTGGATTGACAAAATATTTCTTTCTTTAAATGGCACACTTTAGTTTTTATTTCATTTTTTATAACGGTTTTGTTTCAGTAATGCTTTAGTTTCATTTTACTGCAGTAAAAATATCCATAGGGTTTTGTTTTTCATTATGCAAATATAAGATGACTCAGTTTTTCAAAGTTAAGAAAAACTTTGTCTTATGTTTGGTTAAACAGAATTTCCATTAAAGAATAACAAAATGAAAAATTCAAGCATGAATCATCGATTTCATCTTATTGCTTGAATCTAATTAATGGAATAACTAATTTGTGCAGCCATAACACAGTTGAAACAAGGTATGCATTTCAGTTACACAGTAGCTATCTTCTAATAATTCACTGTCTATGAAAGTAATATTCAGTTGTTCAATTGTTACTTTATTACTAGTTAACTGTTTTATAGCTACATGATTAACCAAATTCAATTAATGATAGGATTTTTTAGTTGATCTAATGATCATTTATGGTGTTAGTTACTCACTAAAATTTTTATTGAATAAAGATTATATTAGTGCATAAAAGAAATTTACAATTTTTACTCAGGATAAACAAGGACTCAAAAATATGTGGAAAAATTGCCTTTTTTATAGTACGTTAAAATTACATTAACTGATAATAAGTAATTATTCCCAAAGTAGGGGCTCTGTCCCTGCTCGCTTCAATTGCCTCCACACGCTCTGCCTTCTCGCCTGCTTCATGGGCTCGTTAGCAGACACTCATGTGGGTCGAGAGGAAGGTGTGAAGAAGAGAAAAGAAATTAAAAAATCAAATGAATTCATTGACTCTTGATTGTAGCACTTCTTTGAACATGATATTTGAAATTGTGCTGGCCTGGTAGATATTGACCCTGTCTCGATCGTGCTTGAGACAGTTGACTGTGACCGAACAGAGGCTTATCCTGATTGATGTAGAGACCGACTCTCGAGAAGTTCTTGACTTTGCGCCTTATTGATGTTCATCGTGAACACAAGCCATACAGGAAACTGCATCCTGTGCAGGACAAACTGCAGTTCATTTTCGTCGAGAGTTTGATATGGGGTATGGCTGCGATCTCGCCTCGTTGAGCGCCTATCATTTCCTCGCTGAACAGTATCCTCCGAACTTGTGAACGACTTCGGCTCTGTGAAGCTTCCGAAGGACCATGGTTGGGGGTGGGGTTTCAAGAGCAAGCTCGATGGATGCCAGACAAATATTGATCTAGGCGGGAATGGTGTGCGTGGAGTGGAGGTACTCAGTGACGAGTACTGTTTTCAAGGCCAAGCGTCTGACATGACAACCATCCTAACATTTTTATTAGTATAGAGAGATAAATCCTTTGTCTCATTCTTTGCTATTATGCAGTGATCATTGTCAAATGCAAAACAGTATATATAATATGTTGTTTGTGTTTCATTAATGAGCATTAACATTTAAAGTTATAAACTGGCCATAAGTCCTGCATACTATCGAAAGGTAGAAGGAGGGGCACCTATTCTATTTTCATTCAGTTTGAGGAATAAAATAATATTAATTTAAAATGAAATCTCAGTTTGCTGATTATACCGTCATTAATGTGAATGTATTTTAGCCACATCTGCCTTTTCTTCTGTTCAATTTCTCTCCAGTTTTTTCCACTATCAACATCTAAAATATTCCCCATTAATCTATTACTTGCTGTATTTTTTTTATTGCTTTTATCTACCTAGTCTCCTCTGTGCTTGTGCGCACGCTGGAATGGGGATCTGAGGCAGAGGTGGAAGTAGGAGTGAGGTGCGCCAGGGCATGGCTGCAGATCGGAGTGTCTTTGCCAAGTGCTGTTGGTGATGGTGCTATTGCTCCTCTCCTCCTACATATTGCCTGCCAAACTCCATGGGGCTCCACAGCTGCCTGTGCAATTGATGCTTTGGGTGAATTGGCCACGCATCCTGATACTCATCACCATCCACGTTCTGTACTTGGGTTTGTGTCTTCATTGGTACCTGCTGTTGGTGATTTGGCTAGAAGAAGTGTGTCAGCAGGTGACCAGGTAAGGAAAAAGTCATGATTGTGTATAGGTATTGTCACAGATGGTGCTCTAGTGTCAGTTAATACTCTATTCTGTAACTTATTAGTCTTTTAGTAGTAGTAGTAATTAGATTTTTTAGGTGCGTCAACAGCTAAGGTCATTTTGCACCGTCAAATTCTGTTAGAGAAAATCAACATACATCACAACATCCATGCCCAAAGCGGGATTCGAACCCGCGACCTTCGGGTTGGAAGGCAGGCGCACTGCCTACCAGTCTAACCCGGCCGGCTATTAGTCTTCTGTTGCCTGGATGTGTCTGTGAAATATAACTTTCATTTCGAGACCTTCTAGGTCTTGTGACCTATCTCCAAATTGCATTAAGTTTGATAGCGATTAAGTTGTCAAAAGCACCAGCTGCGATAATACTTTGGACCTATGCTTTGTTTTACTATATGTCCAAAATTTATTGGGAACGTATTTTGATTTTGTTTTAAGAGGAATAGGAGAAGCTTTAAAAATTAATCCATAATTATATAATTCAGCATAGATTATTAGTGGATTATAAATTATCATGAAAAATGTCAATTTTTGGTGAAAGGAAGATTCTTATTCTAGTCTTGGATTTGTATTTTATTTTTTTAAAGAGTAGTAGAATGATCTTAAATTGGCTGATCACATTTATCATTAGAATAAATTACTACCTGGCTGCCATAATAAATTTTCTTGAAGGTTCTGTCTTTTGCATTGTGGTATTTTTCCATGAGTGAAGAATGGCAACTTTTGTTATGTATTCTCTGCTTATACAAATGCAGGTATATTGTAAAATAACTTTAAAATTATTTGATTGATTTCCCTTATAAAATCTCTATAAAAACCCTTAGCTAATTCAGTACGTGATTTGTGTGAAATTGTAGCTGTCGTACTCTTGCCTACTAGCAAATCATGTCCTAGTTTTATGTCCCCATAAAATTATTCACTTTGGACTCACAACATAATTTTTAGTTTTCATATTATACCATCATTTTATTTCTCATGAAGACACTTTATACAGTGATTAATCCATGTATTTGTTAGCTGCATTTCTAAACAGTGAAACCATGAAAACTCATATTGGAGAAATTTTGGAAACTAGTGTGACATTTGTCATACAATGACTTTCTTTGAACTTTTTCAGTGAAGGTATAACTTCATTAACATGCAAATCCAACAAACTCAGAAGACTCTTGTTTTTGAAAGATGAATGAGAAATCTTCAAAAATGTCCTTGAAGCCAATAAAAAAGTAAGTTTTGCTCAGAAATAGTCTCTTGTTGCATCTGCATGAAAATCCACCCTGTCTTACTTCACTTGCAGTCCGTTTTCCTATCCTTCATAATTGTATTTTGAGTGCTGTTAAGCTTTTTCCAAGATGTATGAATCACTGAGTTCTCATGTTCCATTCATCCTTAAATCACACACACACAAGAGCAGCTAATACAACCTGCTTACACCAAATCATCTGCAAGGCAAAAGTTGCTTATTCTGAAAATCTTTACAAGGAATAATTGTGCTAGTCAAGTAGTTATTTCATTTTTTAACTGAATAATCAGTTTTGAAAATTTTTAAAAAGTGAATTTTTCAGCTCACCTCTTATATTAAAAAGATGATTTATGTAACTTGTTATTCTGGTAAGCATCTGGACATGAATAAATGATAGATGATTTACTGCTGTGGCTAGATACTTGATGACTGGAAGGTGCAGCTAGCTTACTTAACTGTTTTGTAGCTACAGAGGTTACATAGATCATGTAATTAACAGAAATAGTAAACTAAACTCCTAATGGCTGTCTAAGCAAAATTATACATGGTTACAGCCATTCCAATATAAATCTTTGTCTTAGTGTACAGTTTATTATGTTTGTCTACATTTATGAGCATAATGATCTTCAACTGGAAAGTTTTGAAAACTGACGTAGCTAATTGATTCTAATGTAATCTCCTAAATACTTCTGAGTTTTAAAACTCATCCTATATCCTTAAAAGAAGTTTTTTGCATAATATCATATTCCAATTTATTATTTTTGTATTATTGGATCGTAAAATGTTTTATTAGAATCAATAAAATGCTATTTAGCTTCTTAGCTTTATTATTATAGACTAAATTTCTGATTAATTTTGTGTAATGTAAAAGTTTGGATCTTATAGGATTAGGAAATTATTCTATAAATGTGTTAGTTATAAATTGATGTATTTCATAAATTTTGGATGCCAAAGTAAAAGTTTAGTTCCAATAAGATTTGAAAAAACTTTGTGATCAATATTATATTATTTTATATCTGATGTAAAATGGACCATCCATTTAAAGAGAAACATATGAAATTAAATAATTTATAAAAGTGTTCATTGTAACTAACATTTTTATTGGGAATTAAAGTTTGTTTAAAAGGATATAGACAAATCTGTAATAAATTGCCCATTCAGTGCCAATGCCTGAGTCTGCCTTTTATTAATCACAGAATAAATTTAATATTTTAAATGTTCAGCACTGGGGATGTCCTTGAAGAGAAGAAATTACATATTAACTTGTACATAAACTTTGAATTCTTGTTATAAATAAGGATTTTGCATTGAAGTATTATTTTGATTTATTTATGACATTGCTAATCACTGTCTAGGAGGCAGCCTGTGCTGCATATACATTGATTGCTAACATTGGGGAGAGTCATATCCGCTTGCTACTTGGAGAAGGCCAAGATGGAGTTCCACTTGAAGTGTTCCCGCTGCTTCTAGAATTACTCCTTGAGTGCACAGGGATTGCAGGACAGTATCCACAAGAGGAAACTTTAAGTGCAATCCCATTTGGTTTCTGGTATATCTTGCAGGTCAGTCAAGATGGAAGTTGCTGCAAATAAATCAAATAATTGCATTTTTAATGATGCTATGGTATGTTTTTCATCGCTTTGAAATAATGCTACCCAAGAAAAATGTTTTTAATAGCGTGATTTCAAAATTCAGTCAGTCCAGGTAGTTCATATTTGTTAAACCTTCCTTAATTACTCCAACTTCTATGAAATAACGATAATGATAATTCTTTTTTGTCTTTCCTCCTCTACCCTCTTATCATCTTTTCGACATAAATAAATGCATTAGTTCCATTCTATGTTCAGAGTGGACTTTGGGATAAAAGGTAACTTTGTATGAATCAGACTGGTTGCACTGCTGTAAAAATGAGAAATAATCACGATGCAGAAATCAATGTTTTTATAAAGTTGGTTTAGGTTATCTTATAGATAGAGTATGCTTTTTTAAATGTCATAAACAGTGAAACCTCTATTTAATGTTTCTCTGGAGGAATAACTTTTTGTACACAAAATAGCAGTTACATACTATTACAGCAAGTAACTATTAAATTTATTACCGAAAAATTGCTTTATATCATTTTCTGTGTATATGAATTTATTACAAACTTTGAACATAAATTAGGTTGAAGGTACCATACATGGCCACTTTAAGCTTTTTTTAAACATATCAAAATGTTTTTATAAATATATGGTATCATTACTATGTCACAAATTTTGTTACTTTGCCTTATGGCAGTGAGAATCAAACGTCTTAATTTCTGTGATTTTCACATCCAAGTTAGGACGTGAAACTCTTAGAACACCTGGGCACATAAGCAACTTTTCACATTTGTGCTGACTTCAGAATCAAACCACAACAAAACAGCTAAAGAATCTTCAATAAAATCCATCACTTTAGAATAAACTGAGTAAACACTGAGAATAGTGGTCGCTCGATAAATGCTAACGTATAGTCAGGCATGATGAGACCCCATGGTTGGCTCAGATGTGAAAAAATTGCTCGTGTGCCTGTTTCACTTCTAAACTTGGGCATGAAAATATTTTATTGTAAAGTAAAAATCAGATTTGTGACAATTATTCTACAAGGTAGTTAAGATTGATTAACAGAGGAAAATGTGTATGGCCACCTAGCACTGTTTACTTTGGATCCATTGCCTGTATTTTTTCCCTGATCAAACTCTGATATTAAAAAAATGCTTGTTTTATCATAGCCTAAGGATTGATTGTAACCATAAAGTTGCATTAAATTTAGGTAGTTTTTGATGAAGTGGTAAAAAATTTACTACATTAAATCTGGGTAAAAAATTAAATTGAGGAGCATTAATTTGAAGAAAATAATACATTGCCTAAATGTGGTGTTTGACAGGACTGCAAAAAAATAAACACTAAATGCAGGACTCTTAATCAGAGTTTCACTGTACACCTAGTCCCTGACTAACATGATAGATGTGTTCTTGAACATTTTCGTGTAAGTAGAAATCATGTTAGTCGGACACGAATTTTCCATAAGAAGTAATGTAAACAGGAGGTATACGTTCCAGGGAAACAATGATAAAGATAGAAACAAAAAAACAGTTAAAAGCAGTTGTACTTAAATACGTGGAATTGTTTACTTAAATTTCTAAGAATGTTAACACTTTACAGATGATGTAGATTCGCAAAATAATTTCCTCTTCTTCTCACATCAGAACACACAATAATAACATTTTTGAGCTTTAACTAAAAAAATTACAATTACCAACTGTAGTGCTTTGTTAAGACCTGTATCATGTGTTCGTTCATTGTTCTCATAGTGCTTAAGTACATCTAGTTTTTTCTCTAACGCTGTAACTTTATTGGATTTCTTACTCCCATTACCACGTTTATGATCCCTACCACTCATGATTTCACTTTGAGGATGAATGTACTGAAGTTATGTGAATTAATAATGTAAATCACGAGATCACTGGAGTTCTGAGATGAACGTATGAGCAACAGGACAGCAGACAAAAACTGACTGAGAAAAAGCACGCACCCACTTGTGAGAATGTGGAGAAATTGTGTTATAATGGACGATCAGTCGTGTTAGTCGAATATCAGCCCTACTTCAAAAATCGTGTTTAACCGAAATCGTGTTAGTGGAACTCATGTTGGTCGGGGACTAGGTGTATACTGTTACTGATGAAAAACTTTAGGATAAATACAATTGCTGACTTCTGTGCCTGAGAAAGTTAACCAATTCAAATCTCTGGCAAGGATGTGAAATAAAAAGCATGCACATATGATGGAAATATGATTCACTTGCTGTGTTTTGTATCTATGGTCACATAACATGTGTTTGGTAAAATACAATTAAAATCTCCAGCAGAGGTTAGGAGGATATTTTAGTAACACCTTCTGTATATATACTTTTAAGCAGAAGCGGATATAGGGCCAGCTTATCTAAGCAACCGTGCCTAGAGAGTTAGTGTCAGAGAGTCAGGAGCTTAGTGCGAGAGGAGAAGGAAATGGAAGATTGAGCTTCGACCAACATGTAAATATATAGGTAAATAAATTACTAAGAATTTAAAAGCCTATTTCTTCCACAAATAGTGAAGCACATGCTTTTGGAACTCGTGACTCGTGGGCCCCACAAACCTCTGAAGGCCTAGGGGCCTCGCAAGACCCTGTCACCTAGAGGTCTTGCAAACCACTGTCGCCTAGGGGCCTCACACCCCTTAAATCCGTACCTGCCTGTAAGGTACCAATAAATGTTTTTCTCCCTTATCCTCAATTTCCTAGGATGAAGTGGTTTCTTCTGAGCCTAGACTCCGTGATGATTATGTAAGGCTCCTATCACCAGTGTATGCCAGACTTGCTGACACCTTGTTGCTCAAGTCTGTTCTTCCTGGCAGAAGATCGCAGACCCATTCAAGACCTATGTCTCAAGAGGAGGCTGAAGCATTTCGTTGCTACCGTACTGACATTGCCGATACAATGGTAGGTTGCAAAGATGATCAGTCATTCCCTAAGTAAAAGATCTACAAAAGTTACCTTACATGAAATTATTTTGAATAGATTCAAACAAAAGCTTTTTGTGATTTCTGTATTCATCCTTCTTATTATTTACTTACACTGTCATTCTACATTGTTTTCCAATATCAACTGCCTAGTAAGTACTATGGAGAAATTTTGTAGGAAGTGTGCTGAAAATGTCAATCATTCACTTTATGCATGATTATTAATGTTTAATCTCTTTACTTGGCATAAGATACAACTGCATGTTCCTCTGCAGCCTGTGTGACATACCATATTTGCAAATGTATAAACAAGCATTTTGTCCTAAAATATAACAAGCAAAAATTAGCCTTCAGCTTAAATTAGGTCTAAGTTTAAAAATTTATCTGGTTTACCTCTGGAATCATCACTTTTCATATAAAGAAGACAGTGATTGAAAAGTGAATAAAGATAGTAACTGAACATAAATTAAATTTTGCTGAGCTCAGTCTGCCTCCCATGTTATAGGTTTAAATCCTGCAAAGGGCATGGTGATATGTGTCCATCATTGTTATTGTTGATAAGCTGATTAAAAAGACTGAGGTGCTGTCTATGAGCTAATCTATAATATATAAAATTGACTTTGTCGTCGTCGTCGGTGGGAAATCGGAACTCTGAAATCAGGGCCGGCCTTGGGCCAGTTGTACCTATTGGACCCAATTGGGCCCCACGGCCCTGGAATCCATCCCGGATCCCCATCCCCTGGCTCTGCCTTTTAGGCCTCATTGCTTCGGTCCTTTGGACCTCGCTTGCTGTGCCCCTCCCAAATCTTTTTTTTCTAACTACGCGTTTTAGATGTAGGGGCCCCGCCAAAAGTTTTCTAATTGGGTCCCACAATTTCTAGAGCCAGCCCTGTCTGTAATGCTATTTTTAACAAACTTTCCGAGTAGCTAGAAGATAGACATTTGGTAGGAATGTACAGTTCTTCAAGTAGAAGCCATTTACGAAAAAAAATTTCCAAAATCGACCCGGGTTCGATTCCCGAGAATGATTTCCATTCCTCATAAGATAACATGGAAAAATCGATATATCGACCTGCAACCTTATTTTATTTTGCTTATTAAAATTCACATATTTGACCTAAGATTTTCGGACTTGGACTGTGTTAAAGAAAAATAAATGTTATTTTATTTTGCTTATTAAAATTCACATATTTGACCTAAGATTTTCGGACTTGGACTGTGTTAAAGAAAAATAAATGTTATTGTTATCGTCTTTTATCGCTTTCGCATCTAAATCTTTCAAATTTAACGTTTTAATGTCATATTTTGACAAAATTTAGCGTTTTAACGTGAAGTTGCCTTGCCAACCGATTACATTGTTAAACTCGAAATCCTATTACTCTCACGTATGCTCACGTTCTCTCTGGACCTCCATGGACCCTCCCAGCCCAATTCATAGCTATCAGAGATATCTCAGAATTACTTTTTACATTCACCAATATACGTAGTATAAAGTATTGTTTTCATGAAAAAATTCGAAATCGAGATTTCAACAGAAATACACGTTTTGAGGAGCGCAAAGGGAGAAATGATTGTTTTACCATATAATACATAATTTAGTCGCCAAAGATGTCTGGCATAACCTGGGCATTGCCGGGTACTTTCAGCTAGTTATAAATAAATAATTTCAAAATTTGGAATTTTTGTATACCTGTATACATTTTTGCCAGCATTATAAGTTTTTGCATATTAAAATTCTTTGCATTTGTAAAAATCTCTTAATTTCTACTTTATCCCTAAAGATGAAATCAAAAAGTAAATAAAGTCAAATTCAAAGTTGGATTATATTCTGGAAAATATGGTATATTCTTATCACTAAATTAGTAAATTTCTTGGTGTGAATTTATTTTTCTTATTCTTTAAAATAAGTTATATCCAGTCTAAAACATTTTTGTAGTATCATAAGATAAGATTCCCATAAAAATAACTTCCTACCAGATTGTATTGATTGAGATTTGCTATTATCATATTCATTGGGGTCATTAATTTTTTTGGAAACAATTACAGACCTACTGCCATGGGATATTACGACAATCCCTTTCAGAGCTGCTCCTCTCTAGATTGGCTGAACAGCTGGAAGTTCATCGCCAAGATCCCTCTGTATGGCATCCATTAGAGGCTTGTTTCCATGCTTTGCTCTCTATAGCCGAGACCGCAAGGGCAGAGCTTTCAGCTGATGAGAATATCATGCGCTTCCTATCTGCTGTGGGATCTTTACCACTTACAGCAAATCCTCGTCTTCTTGCCACTGCTCTTGAAGTTGTGGGTAAGTGATGGTATAGACATGGCATCTGGTGAAATAATGGGGGAGCTCACTTATCACACTAGCACTAATTTGATCTTTGCTAAGTAAAATTTTTAACATTTATTACTGCTTTCCAACTTTAGAAATAAAAAACATTTTAATTTTCATAATAATTAATATCCCTTGTGAGCCTAATTGTATAACTCACAAGGGGACCTTACAACATGTTCGTCGCCGATTCAGTTGTAACTTGGTGAGCATGTAGCACACACCTATTGATGAAAAACGCCAAAGCAAGAAGATGCACCTCTCAAGCATTTGCGAGATATTTGCAATTAAATTTAGCGAACATACTATGGGTTCAATGTTTACCCTAATATGAGTCGCTATAGTCAGCTGAGGCGGTGGCCGAGTTGGTTAGGCGTCGCGTTAACGAATAATTTGTACAGCTTTGCTGTTAGTTTGCCTGATATCGAACATGATGCAATTACATTTCCAAACTCACTCGTCAAGTTATTTGTGAATGTGAATGATGTGTGTTTCCCAGCAAAATCTTTTAAAAATAACTGTGCCTGTCAATCAATTGGTTTAGTAACAAGTGCATGGTGTAATCTAGATCTCTGCTTTTCATGTTTCTACGATAACTACCACCCGAAACATTGTACTTCATATAATAAAATCGATTAATAAATGTGTACAATAATAATTTGCAATGAAGCATTAGCTCCCTGTAAAAGAAAAGAGTTGAATATGTGTGATAAACGGCCCTTATTCCCATTTAATTTTTGCTGATAATTCTAATCCAATTATTTTTCAACTTTATTGCAAAAAATATTTTTTAATTAGTGAAAATGTAATTATAAATACAGTAAACTTTCAGCAAATAATATATCCCAAAAATTACTAGACAATAGAAACAAATCAAATAATAAAAATAGAAAAAAAAATTTGAGTGTTAGTATCGAACTCACGCCCAAAAATTCGTGAACCCAGCACCTAACCAACTCGGCCGCCACCTCAGCTGACCATAGTGACTCATATTAGGGTAAACATTGGACCCATAGTATGTTTGCTAAATTTAATTGCAAATATCTCACGAATGTTTGAGAGGTGCATCTTCTTGCTTTGTCGTTTTTCATCAATAGGTGTGTGCTACATGCTCACCAAGTTACAACCGAATCGGCGACGAACATGTCGTAAGGTCCCCTTGTCAGATGTAGGACAGATATTTAACAAAATCCTAAAAAATAGATTAGCTTTGGTAAAGATGTTCTCATGTATCGGCCGAGTTATTATTGTAAACCAGTAGTTTTCAATGGAGTCTCAGGGGTTCTGCAAATGTTTGTTGAAAACTTTTACATTCATGTGATTATGTAAATATTTTTTAAAATTACGTATAATAAATAACAGTCTGCACATGCTGAGTAACATTTAGGTATATTTTTTATTATTAATTTTTATTTCTATATATGTACAGGCAGTCCTCAACATTAGACTGGGTTGAATTTCCACTTTTTCAAGATACGGCTATGGGCTAGGTCTCAAAAGTTGTGGTCTTACATCTGTATAAACAGAGAAAAATCCCTAGATCCTGCCATCATATCTTCAGTCTGCGGATTTGATTAAAAATTTTGACATTTTCAGTAAAAACTTGAGAATATGGAATTTTTCGCAGAGTTATTTTCCAACATATATACGAAACATTTTAACTTTATCAGACATAAAATGATGCGTGAAAGGTCATTTAATTATTTTCTAATCGTTCTAGGGTCACAGAAAGCCAGCGGAAGATGGGGAAAACACCTAACTTCGAGTAATTCTTACGATTTTTTGCAGTTTTGCAGCTCTTAGTTGGTCATTTACAAAACCATCCAACACTCACCACGTAGAGTTGGCTGCAAGTTGAGTGCCTCCCATACCCACCCCACCCACCCTACCATATATGGGCATGGTTTTCAGTTTGCTTTAAATTCTTTTTTTCTTTCAAAGCTTTACATGATTATTTTGTCAAGCAGCCTTGCTCTTACAAAACCATCTCGCGTGTATGGTCCGCAAACTGTGGTTGAAGCTTCTGTCACCTCCTTTACGCACCATTAACACCAGCAATTAAAGAAGTGATTGAAACTGTTATGAAAAAAGGCTCTCCTCCTGTTTTAAAATGCATGCCATTAAGTGCAAATACAATGCAATGACACATTGATCAGATGGCCGATGATGTGGAGAAAACCTTGGCATCTGAGCTTCAAAATTGCAAGTTCGCAATCCAACTTGATGAGTCAACTTTCGTCAGTTCAAATATTCTCATGTCCTATGTGAGATATTGTAGCCAAAGCCAAAAATGTATTGTTGACGAGTTTTTGTTTGCCAAGTATATGAAAGTTGATGGAAAAGGTGAGACAATTTTTTGATGTTTGGAAGAGTATTTGAAGAAACACAATGTTCCCCTTGGCAATATAACTGCAGTGGCTACCGATGGTGCACAAGTAATGGTTGGCCGTTACAGAGGATTTGCCACCTTTCTCAAGGAAAAGGTTCCCGATGTGCGTACTATGTACTGTTTTTCACAGACACCATCTTGTAGCTAAGAAACTCAGTGGCGAATTGCATGATGCCCTAAAAGTGTGTATCAGATCAATTAAAATTAAAGCACATCCACTTAACTCGCAACTGTTTTCCATGTTATGTGAGAAAAATGATGAAACGTTCAACCAATTACTTTTGCACACTAAGGTAAGGTGGCTGTCAAGAGGTGATAGCTTGCAAAGACTTGTCGACTTGTATGACTCAACTGTGGAGTATCTTACGGATATGGATCCATCACTATGTGATGATTTGATAAAGTGTAAGAACCATCTGTTCTATTTGGCAGACTTGTATTCAAATTTAATGAAGTATAGAACCGTCTGCAGGGTAAAGATGTTACCATCATTCAAGACCATACAATCCTATTAGGCTTCCAAGTCAGGATAGGCCTGCTTAAATCTGCGTTGGCACGCAGAGATTTTCAGTATTTTTCAAACTTAAAGCAACTGGAAGAAGGAGAAGATCAAAACCTTTCAGATGGTGACCTGGAAATATACATAAAACACCTTGAAAAATTAAGGGAAGACTTTAAAGTCCATTTCGAGGACCTAGAGAAAATGCATGTACCTGACTGGATTGTTACGCCGTTTGATTTAGAAATAGAAAATGCAATCATTGAATCTCACTTACAAGATGAACTCATTGATATGTGTGTGGATCTCGAAGCTAAATCCTTGTTCAAGAGTAAAAGCCTCAGTGATTATTGGAGCAATGTAAATACTGCTATAAAATACCCCAAGCTTTGTGCAGTGGTTAAGCCATTTTTACTTTCATTCCCAAGTACGTACATGGTTGAAGCTGGTTTTAGCCATATAAATGCAGTTTTAACAAAGCAGAGGAACAGGCTGAACCTGGAAAAGCGTGGTGAGTTATGACTAAAACTCACCAATCTCCAACCAAATATCAATGCCCTTGTTAATGCTCATCAACCACATCTTTCCCATTAATGATGGCAACAAATTCAATAAAGAGTATGTTAACTTATTTTTAATATGTTTAATATTTTCTATATTATTTATGAAGTTTTTCTCTCATATATTATTTTTTTATTTAGTTATTTTTTTAATTAAATGCTTAGGGGTCGATGAAGGATAAAGGATATTATGGAGGGGTCATGACTCCAAAAAGTTTAGGGACCCCTGTGTTAGATGAAGTGAAATGACTTTGTAATATTTCGCAATCTTTAACAGTCACATGCCGATCAGTTTCAACGTACAAAGTCATTACAAGTGTATCATAAGAGATCAATTAAGATCTGCAAAACTGCAAAACATCATAAGAATTACTCAACGTTAGGTTTCTTTCCCCACCTTTCGCTGGCTTTCTGTGGCCCTAAAACGATTAGAAAATAATTAAATGACCTTTCACGCATCATTTTATGTCTGATAAAGTTAAAATGTTTCGTATATATGTTGGAAAATAACCCTGCGAAAAATTCGATATTCACAAGTTTTTACTGAAAATGTCAAAATTTTGAGTCAAATCCACAGACTGAAGATATGATTGCAGGATCTTGGGATTTTTCTCTGTTTATACAGATGTAAGACCACAACTTTTGAGACCTAGCCCATAGCCGTATCTTGAAAAAGTAGAAATTTGACCCGGTCTACTCAACATCCGTACATAATGCATTCCTGAAAACGTGTACGGAAATCAAATGTACGGATGTCGAACATAGATTTACATGTTATAGGGGGGGTTCCATTCCCAGGGAGCCAAAAAATATTATAAAATCTCTAATTATGGTATAAATATTTAGTTTTT
This sequence comes from Uropetala carovei, assembly GCA_036926305.1. Lineage (NCBI taxonomy): Eukaryota > Metazoa > Arthropoda > Insecta > Odonata > Petaluridae > Uropetala > Uropetala carovei. The sequence goes on along the minus strand of JAXCHB010000063.1, from coordinate 3,074,523 downwards.
TGAGCAGGGGCCTTTTTGACACAATACAGAGAGATAGGGCAAAAACAATAAAATTAAAGCACATCCAATTAACTCGCAACTGTTTTCCATGTTATGTGAAAAAAATGATTAAACGTTCAACCAATTACTTTTGCACACTGAGGTAAGGTGGCTGTCAAGAGGTGATAGCTTGCAAAGACTTGTCGACTTGTATGACTCAACTGTGGAGTATCTTACGGATATGGATCCATCACTATGTGATGATTTGATAAAGTGTAAAAACCATCTGTCCTATTTGGCAGACTTGCACAAATAAACACTTGTACAGACAAAGATGCCGGTACGGCAGAAACTGGTGGCCTGGTGGCTGGCAACCAGCAGCACTCGAAATATTCGTTTGTCATTTCGCTAACACACAAAAGTCCAAATTCGGCGTACGGAAGGCGGTTTAGGGGTGTAAATGTATTATGAACAAAAGTTCGAGTTTTTTTCATTTAAGCATTTTGCTATTTTCATAGTTTTTTTGTAATATTGCCTAATCATGGCCCCAATGATTGAAATGAAAGAAAAGTCGGTAAAAAGGGCAAAAAAAACGATGAGTTTGGAGAAGAAAATTGAAGTTTTAGATAGGCTTGTTCATAATGAATCTGTTTCATCAGTTAGTAAATTACTTGGTGTGACCGTGTCCACAATAAAATCGATAAGGAAAGTGAAGAAGCAATTAGAGCTAGTGTTGCAAGTACTTCGAGTACAAAAGTGTCTTTTGTACCTAGGAATCCGTATGTAGAGAAGACAGAGAAGGCTTTAAACCTGTGAATCAAGACCCAAACTCGCAAGAAAATCTCGCTGAGTTCACTTGTCATTCGCGAGAAAGCCAAGTGACTGCACGGTCATTATGTCTCAAATTGTTTTGCGGTCTGCTAACGGGATATCGCCAACGTCATCGAAGCGTGTGTAGATCGGTTCCTTGCTCTTTAAAAAAATGTGGTGTTTATTCAGAATGCCACAGTACATATTGTATTATTATATTTGTTCTTCTCCTTCACAATTGAACACACACTCGACCGGCTTAAGTTCAGGGAGCATCCGATTGAAGCTAAAGATTCGCCGCTTTTGGCACGCCTAATTATTTCTATCTTTGTCTCAATCGCGTTCAGTTTATGGGTCCTACGTTTCTTTTCACTTGTATTAGCACTTTCAGTTTTCCATTTCTCACTCATGTTTATAAAATAGTAGGTGTAAAATGCACAAACAAAGAAACACTGCTGTGCATACAAACAAAGATAGTAACGTTGCCGAGACTGAATAATAATAATAATTTATTGATTATTAACCGACCTTACAGTGGTATTAATCTTGTCAAATTTCAGTTCAGTATTAAAAAACATTACATATAATATGTATATTATTACATAGCATACTTTAATTTGGTAATTTATTAAAAATGTTGGCTTGGCTGACAGACAACGCCATTATGCGATAGCTCGAAATGTTTATTCGTCAGCTGATGTACGAAAGTCTGAATTCGGAGTACGAAAGGTGGTTTAGGGGTGAGAATTTATAATGTACGAAAGAGCGAATTGTACGGATGTCGAATGTACAGATGTCGAGGACTGCCTGTATAGCAGATTCTCTGTTTATATGGTCATGTAAATGAAAATCTAGTAAATGGAGAGCTAAACTCTCATAAGAAATAAAGGAAAAGGGGGGATATGAACCAGCCCCCAAGCCACACCAGGAGGTTGAGTTTCCAACTGATAAATAATTATTATCATCATCATAGGTAGTCTGTCCATAGACAGGTCCGTGATTATTCATGGTTAAACCTGGTTCTCCACATACTCCTATTTTCCACATTCCTCTTCATGTCTTGATAGCTCTCTTTCCCTTTCAAGTCAGCTGAAACCTTTTCGTACCTCTTTCTCTTTTTCCATTCAGTTTTCCTTCTAAATAATTATAGACTTATATTAATGTAAATATTTATATACAGGAGAACCTCGTTAATTCAAAACTCAAGGGGTCAAAAATTCATAACTTCCAATTATCTGATACATATTTCCAAAACTTGAAGTTCACTGGCATGGATACGAATGTCATTGGTGCCATGCAAATGTTGCATGGTTGAGTAAGTTAAATTACAAAATTCGACACAATGTCAAAAACACATTTAATGAACAAACAGATACATATATATATATACACATATGCATTAATATCAACTGCCATTACCATAAAAACACTTTAAAAATTAAAAACGATTGTAAATCGTTTTTAATTTTTATAAGTACTTATAAGTCATATTGCTTTAACCGCACTCTCATCTACATCACAGTTCATTAGGGATTTGACCACAGCAAGCACTGTGAAGGCCTCTTTGCGTGTAGGACATGCAGGTTCTCCTCTTTGTCCTCTTCTCCCTCACTCCCTGAAGCTGCTGTGGAAGCAGTTGCTTCTGTATTCAGAAGAATATCTGTTGAACTCATCTCTCCGGAAGTTGTTACCATGCCATCAACATTAGCAAAATCTTCAAAATTTATTAGGCTAGCAATTTCAGACCTTAACCCAGTTTTCAAAATCGGCTGTACTATATACGATTTTGTCCACAGTTTTCTTATTTACAAACCCAGCTTTTGCAAAGTAATTTGTAATAACAAAAGGCTCTATAGCATTTCATGCAACAACTATGTTTCTCATGGCATGAGTACATTCAATTTGTTGATCTCTGTCACAGGAATGTTACACTTAATCTCATAGAGATAATATTGTACCAACTGCTTTCAGTATGACCTTTTTGGGCAGTTAATAATTCCCAGGCCTATGGGCTGCATGTAACTCATCATGTTAGTGGGTAGAAATAGAACACTCACTCACAATCAAGGCCCGCTTGATTGTGTGCTGTGCACTGGTCCATTAGCAGAATAATTTTCCTGTTTTGGAAAGCCACTCCCGGAAGAATTTTACTGTCATTCAAGCATTATTGTTGGCACTGTAGTCTGAGAGAAGATGTGTTATTTCTTTAAAACATCGAGGCTTTTCGTACTTTCCAACAATGAGTGGTTTTAACTTTTCAATTCCATCTGCATTACAAGCTAACGAGATGGTTACTCTTTCTTTTGATTTTTTTCCAGCCATGGCAGATTTCACCTTTCAGTTTTTGTTTTTTCTTTCCCATCCACTGCACTCAGAATTTTGATCTTCTCTGATATTGTTAAAGCGTTATGCTTTCTTTCAGCCATATTTTTGTCCTTGCTTAACACGTTCCGTGCGGGAGCAATTTTCGGTGGTGGTTGTTCCGTGGCTGAAATTTTTTTTCCATAAATGTATCGTAATTAGCATCTATAAGCTGTGAAAAATCAAAAAAAATTCTGTTTAAAAGTACCGTTTTTTATGCGAAATATGGAGAGCGTGATATGCCGCTCTTCACCTTCAGAATGACTAAAAATATGCTACGTGTTTTGCGGGATTGCCTACCTTGCACTATTCCCGATTCGTATATTCCTTTACATTATATAACTGCTGATTTTGATATAAGAATTAGTTTACAAAAAAGGATTTTAATAAACAAATATTTTAAACAATTATTTATTAAACATAGTATTAAAAATATATAAAAATTATTTTTTTTTAATTACTAAATATTTACAATTTTATAAAATGTTTACATTTGTTTATTGAAACAATTACAAAATTTATGAAAATACTTTTTTTGTATATACAAATAGTCTATTACAGTTGTAGACTCCCATGATAGAGGATGATACATTTACATATTTACAAATTTTTTTTCAAAAAACTATTCACCAAAAATATACGAAGATAATTTAATATAAAACAAAGATAATATATACAATAAATATAATATATAAAAATAGTATATACAATAAATAAATATAATATACACAAATAATATATACAATGATATAATATATACAAATATACAGAATTATAGGCTTTCATGATAGGGGAGGAAGCATTCAAGACAGAGAGGAGGAGACCCTTGGCAGTGGGGACAGATGAAGGGAGTCTCCTTCCTGACTTTTTTGGAGAGACATAGCCGGCACCTCTTATGTATCTTCCTACTAGAGCCAGGAGCGGTGTGATAGATGGGAAAATGGACGGGTAATTTGGGCTTGGAACTTGTTCTAGGATTGGCAGCAAGAGAAGGAAGGATGAGGGACTTCATGACGGACAATCGGAAATCATAAAGGCTGGTTGCAGAGGATTTCAAATGAAGGAAATAGCTATTGACTAAGATGAGGTGAAATATATGTACACCCAACTTTTTATACCACTTAAGGCATTTTCTTTGAATGGGATAATAAGCCATCATCTGATCAAGGTGGTCAATTCCACCCATCGACTTGTTGTACTGAACAACAGCCTGGTTTGGAAAAAAACCCCCCTTCTTTTCGGCGAGGAACATTAACAATGTCACTCCCGAATTCAGAGCTTATCATCAGCACTTCCCTTTTGTCCTTCCACTTCAGGACACAAACGCCATCATCAGAAAAGGCGTCCACAATTTCTCCCCTCTTTAGTTTTTTGGCTACCACTTGTTGGGGGTTGCCTTTCCGGTTTGGTCGGAGAGTTCCGGTACAATAGGTTCCACGTTCGAGTAGTTGGTGCACCAAGTCAACGCTGTTATAATAGTTGTCCATAAAAAGTGAATGTCCTCTATCTAGATTTCCTTCCAACAATTTATGGACAACATTGCTGACATGGCCTGGACCCCCTACTTCGACATCTCCAGCCCCGGTGTACACAGTGAATGTCAAAACCAACCCGGAAGGCTCGGTAAGCATGTATAGCTTTATTCCGTATCTATGCCTCTTCCTCTTCATATAGATACGGAATACTAACCGCCCCCTCCAAAGGACCATAGACTCGTCAATACAAATCTCTCGGGATGGAATGACGATATTTTTCATTGTTGAATGAAAAATATCCAGGAGAGGTCGGATTTTATGCAGCCGGTCTGTCGGTTTCGGGTCGTTCGGTTGGGGATTGGGAGCGAAATGGAGTGCTTGAAGTATTTGCTGGAATCTTCACGACTCATGCAACTCCTAAAGAAAGGAAAATCAAACAGAATATCCGTACTCCAATAGTCCGGTATTCTGTTCAAGGGAATAGATCCAATGTGGAACAAAAGTCCTAAAAACGTCAAAAACTCCTGAAGGTCCAATTGCTTCCACGATTTAATCCTAGCTTTAGGAGAAACATTTGCCTGCATCAATTCCTTAGCAAATACATTTGTCTGTGTAATTACCAAGTCCGTTAGTTCGTCAGTCAGTAAGAGGTTAAAATAGTCTCGGGGTTCAGTACCAGCCAGCGGCACTTTTATCCCAGCTGTTGCAGTAAAAGGGATAGTCTTGGGAGGGATTTTTGTTTTCATCCATTGTCTCGTCTCACGTCTTTCGGCAGCCGGCTGAGGAATAATGGGATCGGAGGATGGGGCAATAAACAGGGTAGGATCGGCGGTGGACAAAGGGATGCTACCTGTCAAGGGTTCCTCCTCGCTTTCCTCTCCGGAAGAGTCCCTAAAGAGGGTTTCCTCCAGGTCGGAATCTTCAAATCCTTTCTCGTCGCTCTCCTCCAAAATTTTTCGGAGTTCTTCCGGGATGTATATTCGCGGCTTATCTCCTCGGGATGTCAACGGGAGGGGCTCCACTTGGGACGTTGATGGAAGGGGCTCATCTCAAGAGGTCGACGGGAGGGGCACATCTAGAGAGGTCGACGGGAGGGGCTGCCCTTGGGACGACGATGGCTGCAAGCCGTTGTGTTTCCTTTTCCCTTCCTTCCTGTCCTAACCATACTGAAAAAATATCAAAGAAAGTATTATATATATATAGTATTGAGTAAAATAATTCAAATTTCATTAACAATTTTGTTATCCTTTCCGTCTCTTCTGAGTCATTCCGCAATATAATTTACTATAACATTCTACTTACAATCATACACAATTTGTAAAAATTCGAATTGATTGTTGTTGTTAATAAGGGTTATTGTGTACTTATGTAAAATTATTTTGTTTATTTGAAAATTGATACTATCATTAATTTAACCCATTCACGACTTACCTAAGATTCCAGAGTAAAGATATAAAGGAAAAAATATTCGTGGGAAGCGCAGAAGCATCTTCCTTCATTTTTTTTACTAAAAGTCAAAAAATGTCTACCATGAGAAATACAGTTATAAGGAATTATTTTATGAGGTGCTATAAAGAGAAAGATTTAAAACTATAATAATTTAAAAATAACTAGTAGGGCAGCCCCGGATCTCCAATCCTCAATGCGATTTAAATAAACTAATGGTTTAGTGAAATAACTTTTATTGAATAATTAATGAAATATAAATGAAATTCAAAGTATTAAAATAAAAAAGCCTCTTATCTCACCTTAATATAAAGAGTAAGAGAGAACCCTATAATCCTACCAAATTTCAAGTTTCTAGCACATCTACAGATGTTAACAATAAATTGTAAACAAATGCTGACAGTCCTCAATGTAACCATTTTAAAACGTTATAGTATCAATTGAAACAAAATAAAAAACAAATTAATTGCACAATTTAAAATAAAACAATTCACTGGGATCTTGTTTGTTATACACATGTTATTGACACAGCTAGAAAAGCTTCCCATATGCAGTCAACAGACTAATTATCCGTAAATATTTACGTTACTATGCTTCATTAATTTCGATGCGAATAATGCTTTTCTGTCATCTATTCGAAGGTTTAATTGGCATTAAATGAACCTGAGGCAACAATGAGAGTCTCCTTGGAAACGCCCGTAATGAGTACAAAAAATCTGCAAAACTTCGATAAAGGATACTTATTTCTGATAACTTCGACTGTGTACCATGTAAACATCGCAAGAATAAGATAGTATAAAGCTTTAGCCATCGAATAAAGCAAAAAATAAGAAAATTGGTCCATATATTTACGTATTTTAATGTATGAAGGAAAAAAACCTTGCACTCTAAAAAATCGAAAATCCCGTGTAAACTTATGGGAAAATATAAATGTCTCCTGGATCGAACCCGGGATACTTTAGCAAACGAAAATATTTTTCCAGGGACCTCATAGCCAGTAGAAACAAAACGCCGTTTACCGCATATCTTTATGACGAATGGTTCTCGAGAAATACGCCGATATAAATTGTAAACAAATGTCTACAGACGTCAACATAAAATTAATATATATTTAGATAAATACCTGTCGATTTTGATGAACAAAATCTAGCTGACACACCTGCTGGCACAGTCCGACACACTGCAAAAAACTACGTAATTGATGAAAATGAGTAGGCTGCCTCCAATACGCTGAAAAGAAAATTTTTAAATTCTCAGAAAGCAAGCTTATAGAATTAAAACATACTAACTACTACTTTGCTTTAAAGAAGCATAAACAAAATTATGAATAAAAGCCATTATTTCTTTCCGTAGCACGTGCATTAAAGAATTTAAAAAATTTGATAAAAAATCTTACCTTATTTATACAAAAATCCAAATTTCTTGAAAACGTTTTCACTTATTATCTTGGTTCTAGAAAAGATAAAAACTAAGTTACTAACCAGAAAATATAGTAATAACTAATAAGAATTCATAATAATAAATGGCGAAAAAGTCAACATACCTGATAAAATTTTTAAAAACTTGCTCCGCAATGGTAAGGCCGATCTTGAAACGAAATACACAGTTTCGAAGCTGAGAACAAACTGGTGGCGGCTGTAAAAATTAGAAGGCTCCAACACATGACTGGCTTCCACGAGAGCCAATAGAAAAGCAGTGGGGCAAGCGTGCCATATGCCGCTCTCAGCCACCCAATTGTCCCTACTTAGGCGGCATATGCCACTTGCTGCACGGAACGTGTTAACTTGAAAAATAAAACTATTGAACACTGTTGGCCCTAGAGTCTAGGGCAAGGATGGCAAATACGTGGCGCACATGCTTGAAATGGCACATGTGCGATTTTATTTGGCATGCGTAAGTTTGTATTTTCTGTATAAAATATATTTCTTAGAGGAGGAGTAAACTAGTGGCACTCAAAAAAAATTCTGATGGTTCACACTACTTTCTTGGCACGCAACTCAAAAATCATTTGCCATCACTGCTCTAGGGCTAGAAACTTGAACACTTGTTAACACGGCATGAGACTTACTAACTCTCAGCATGAAAACCATACTGTTTTAACACTTTCTTGTCACTAAAATAATAACAAAGAAGAAACCTGAATGAAAGTAGGTGGTGCCTTCGGCACCAGACGAATGGAAAGAGGCTCTAGAATTTTAATAGTAGATGTAGGTATGCAACCATAGAGATGCTAAGATTTACTTACACAATATCTGTTTATGACTCCCTGTATGTTGTATGATTATTTTTTGTCCTTTACACTTCTGATAATGGCTTACAATGTACCTTCCTGAGAACTACAATGGGACCTTTCCCAATGATTTCCAATCCTCAAATAACGTAAAGAGTGCAGACCAAGCACAACAGATCCGGAAATAAAATTCATGTTCAGAATCTAAGGCATTGAACGGTGGATAGTTAGTTGGATTAACTAATGATATTTTACTGTAATGGTGCAGGACATATCACTTTCAAACTTGTTTTGAAATAAACTGTGGTTAAGCAGTCCATGGAGCAGAATATTATATTCGAATTTAAAATTAATTGTATTTTAAATAAATGTACTGATAACCTCACAAAACTATTCTGATAGTGAAGAAATAGTAACAACATTGAATTATCAGATATCAAATTAATGAGGTTTTTCCCTAGTTGTGTCTGATCTCATATAACATTAAAGCAAAAGCATAGCAAGATCTAGTGTACAGTAGTGTAGACAGCAGTGGTGATGAGCAGGTAGTGGTTGGGTGGGATTGTTGAGGGTAAGAGGGAGGAAGTTTAAATTACCTCAAGAGGTGCACCATGCTCTGCACATGTCTTAGTTATTATCCCCAACTGTTAGCTTTTAACAGTAATATTCAGTTTCTCTCTTCTGGTCTTTTAAATTCTTTACAATTTAAACTCTATTGATTAATTTCAATTTCTTTTATGATTTGTTTATCTTTAATTTGCACATTAACTGTAAAATCACAAGAATGGAGAAGTGGTATTAATTCTTCAGCCACGTTAAACCAAAAGGTTGTAAATGAATACTACATAAAAGAGAACTTACTGTATTACTGTTTTTAAGGATATTGGAGTTTCACAGAAAGTTTGGATTTGTAAAAGAGTTCTACAGCCAAAAATGTTAAAAAGCACTGTCCTAAACTATAAGATTCATTCCTAAAAAAACAGGAATGTAAATTGATGCATTTTTATTTTAATTCTTAGGAGCACATGCTGAATGGCTAAATGAAAATCCAGGGGCAGTGGGTGGAGTCCTACCATTGTTAGTGCATGGCCTGGCAGATGTGCAGACTGCTCCAAGTGCAACTATGGCTCTCAAAGATCTTTCCAGAGATTGCAGTGCTGGACTCCTCCCCTTTGCACACCATGTCCTTACAGCCTCTCAGGTGTGAACATCATTTGTGCCTTACATGAAAGCTATTAACATTGAGATTGTTTTTCTAATTCACTTTTCAACCTCCATCAACAGAAAGATTTTTAATATAATGCAGTAACTCAAAATGGTAAAATAATTTTAAAAAACATTTGATGATTTAAAAATATATACCTTGTATAATTATTAGAAGTTGGAATCTTACAAATAATTTATGATATTTTCCCTTCAAATACTTTTTCTAATATTGTTTATCTTATTGTACAGGAAGCTATAAGCAGAAGCATTCTTAGACCAGCAGAGACAGTCCGTCTCACCTATGTTGTTGGCCGTGTCCTCTCAGGGCTTCCAATTATAATGGTTGCACCATACCTGAACAATTTACTTGTCCCATGTCTTGACCAGATTAGGGAGTTCAACATTGTACAGGTTGGTTATCTCATGTTCAACAAACTCAAAGATAAATTCCAGAATAAGCAGTTAAGTATCAAAAATTGAAGAATTAAGCATTTATGTTAGGAATCTCGAATATTCAGAACAAGGTTATAAAAAACCAAATGCACATTTTGGCTATAATGCAGCAGTCTTCATTCATTTTCCTGTCATCAGTTTTCAAATAAACCTCAAATCATTCCACAACTTTGTTTTGAGCACAAAACTTTTGGTGTTTTTTAAGATGAAAATCTGTCGTCATGGAGAATTACTGTTAATTTTGCAAAATTGCACACATCAATTGACTAAGATTACAAAGTCATGTCACATTGGTCGAGAGATTCGCTAAATTCTGACATTATTTTTGTGTGAAACCACACCTTGGTAACGATAAACAACATGATTGTAATGAAAATACCGTATCTGCCCGAATACAAGCCGATGTTTTTTGTCAAAACCCATCATGAAAAAATCACCCCTTGGCTTAAATGCGAGTCTGAGGAAAATTTGGGTTTTGGTTAAGTCTCGTAGTCACTCATAGATGCAGCACGTCTCTCATGATAGTACTATATTTTTCGTAAAGTAAACATTTGACCTACGATGAATATTAATGAATAAATAATAATGGCTAGAATATTGAATTTAGCACTACCTGTGCTTTGTTACCGTTTAAGGCTGGGTTTTTCACATTATTTGAGTGGTTATATGATTTGCAGATGATTACGCAAAATGCATTGATGGCTTTGGATGCTCAACTGTTTGAATATCAGTAAATAAAGAGAGATCTGCTCTGAAGGCATGAGCAATGGCTTGAACCACAAAACCAGCTGATAATGAAAACCGAAACTTTACATGGAACGTGTTTAATTATAAAAATGCAATTTCTTAAGGCAATGTAAATGCTAATTTCATTGGAAATAGACTTGGATGAAAATTGTCTTGGCGAGATCGCTATTACTATATTTGACCTTTTGTGAAAATGAAGATGAATGAAATTATTGTCACTGAATGTGGAACAACACAAAATTATTAATTGGAGTAATATTTTAAAATGTCAACAATTAAACCATTTCTCACTTTTCTTCAATCTCGAATAATGTATTCTAAGCCGTGCATGAATGCCCAGCACACTTCAGCATAAAATCTACGAAATTTACATTTTTGCCAAAAAATGGTGGAAATTTTGGGGGGTTGGCTTCTATTCAGGCAGATACGGTAAATAAATATTCAATAATTGGAAGGATGTAAGACATTTGCAATGTTTTTGCCTCAGTCATTTATATTCCTTATATAAAAATCAATGTTAAAATTTAAATAGTTGGTAATGAAAGCTGAAATTTGCTTCTTTTGTCAAGAAAAGTTTAAAAACAAAATTGAGTAAAAAGTTTTTTACAAAACAACTCTTCCTTTAACAGTTTAAAACAAACTTAAATCAAAAATAAAATTTTAGAAAATTTTACATTCACTAAAAGTTGTTTAGCTATTGTTAAGTATCTTAAAGTTTTGAAATGAGGACTTATCATCTCTTCGTTCAATGTTGTATTCATGACCACTCCATTTCCCTGCTTGTCCTTATTATATTTTCACTCTCATGACAATGTGCGATTCGCATGCACAGCTAACAATAACATTCTGTCCCTCCTTATTGCTGGGAGAAGAGAATGTAAAGGGCAATAATTGATTTGCTATAGCAACAATAATTTTTGCTTAAAAATCTGGTGATTTTGTTGTTGAAAGCAAAAATTTGTGAGAGTTTGCAGTTTTACAGTAAGAAAATAAAATTCCATTCTTTTTTCCGAACCTGGGTCCCAACTTCATATCTTATTGTAAAGTGCAAAAAAAATATGCTAAACCCATTCCCATGTTATTCTAAAAACAAAATTAAATTAGAGAAAATAACAGACGGACCATCAATTGTTTAATAATTTGATTGTAAAGTGAATACAACATATTAATAATTAATAGCCTAATTAAATTTTAAATAATAGAGAAAATAATACAAAATGTTAAAAACCAAGACATTACTGCAGATTTTAGATAAACCTTTATGGTACTTCTCTCTTCTTTCATTCTTAGTGATACCCTGAGCTAGTTTATTGTATATCTTGATTTTGTTTGCCAATACCTATGAAGCTCACTTGTATTTCATTCCACTCCATTCACGTTTATTAGATAGGCTATTATTTATCAAATTTATTATAAAAGTAAATAACTAAAAATTTGTGTTTAACCCACAATACATTGAGGAAATCAGCAAGTTGTTCGTTTATCATGTACTAAATTCCAATAAAAATCATTAGACATTTTGAATTTAATGACATTCAAGTAGCCTGGATGCATTAAATCATTTTTCTTTAAAAATGGCTTTAAAATTTTATCAAAAGTGTTTGTGTGAGTAGTGATGATGCAGCCTTTTGCATATACGAACTCCCTTAGAACAACGAACTCCATATAACGAAAATTATCACCAGTCCCGAAAAATTCACTAATAAAACTATACAGAAAACCTTTATATTACGGACCTCTGATAATTACGAAACCTCCCAATTATGAAATAAAAATGCCTCCATATAGAAAAATTAAAAAAAAAATATTGTACGCGCTGTTGTAAAGTAGAAATCAGTGCCATCAATGCAGGTGTTAACACTGTTATTACGACCTTGCCTGAATGATTCGAAGCGTAGTATTTGTTGTAATTTCAAACATTTTGAGTGATAAGGAAGACAGGTAGACCTCTTCTTTCACGGCTTTATCTTTCACGTATTTCAATCTTATGCAATTCTGCATTTGCAACCAGTTTTGTCTTTTGCAGTCTCATGTTTTGCTCCTTCATGAAGAAAAATCATGGAAAAGGCTACGGGAAATTTTTTATAAGTGGAATGAATCACTTTTTCCTCACGTTTTCTCTCAGTCAGGCCTGAAAAATATCGTTGTGTTATTCTAATATGTAAAAATATTTATGTAAGTGCATTAATGTTGAAATTAGGTTTTTTCGGGTTATCCCACGTAAATTTTTTGCGTTAACTGCCAACATTTCCTCTACTTTGCCGGAGACTTCTTCAGGGTGATCACCCTGAAGAAGTCTCCGGCAAAGGAGAGGAAACGTTGGCGGTTAATGCAAAAAAAAATTTATGCGGGTTAACCCAAAAAAACCTAATTTCAGCATGACAAGCACCCGCAAAAGCTTCAAGCAATTAACAAGTGCATTAATGTAATATATATGCATAATTTAAAAAACTAGATACATGTGTATTATATATACATATAAATATTTTTAGGATGCAATCCTCTCACACTTTTGTACCCCTTCACATGTGAAAAGTTGCAAAATATAAGCTGGTATCACCGTCCAGGAGCTTTCTTTCTTTTTGACGACAGGGAAGTCCCATGGGGAAAGACTCAACCCTCAACTTTTGTTCTTTCCTATTCAGGATCATTGGGATATTTACTCAGGTTTGACGTAGTTCAAACGCTTAAGCTTTCCGTTTTACGCATCATTTATTATTGGTGGAGTTTCGCAAAGTTTTTCAGGAATGTAACCCCGAGAAAGATGAGGTCTGCCGTATTTGGGAAATTAGCTCCTGAAAGTTAGGCAACTGCAGTTCCGTTTTTCCTTGATTCTACTACGGAACTTCAATAAGATTTTATTTTCTGATACTATTTCGTGTTCTTTTATCTTGTTTAAGTCTCTTTCATTGACATTCATTTGTCCGTCACTCTCTATTTTTTTGCGGTCACCAATACAGAGGACAAATGATCCGTTCCTGTTGGGATGGGAACTGAACCCTGTATTTCCCATGGTCTTAATTACTTCTCTTTAGCGATTTTGTCTTTCGTGGTTTTTCAGGAACGTAACCCCCGCAAAAGACAAGGTCTGCCTGTATGTATAATTAAGTATGAAAATTTATTAAAAACGTAATAAAATATAAATTCTTTTTTATAAATAAATTTTCCATAGATAATTTCTTGTTAGTAGTTCTTTGTGGTAAACGTTGAAGACCAACTGAATACGTAAATTTTATTTAAGTAAAGAACAAAAAAATTTTCATTAATATTTTTTGTGCTATATTTTCATTTACTTTTATTTTGCTATTTATTGATATACTATAATCTCTAATGTATATAGCGTTAAAAATAGCAAAATTTGCCATTTAAATATTTTGAATACTGAAAAAGTAAATTTAGTATCAAGTAATCCAAGTTTTGACCAATAATAATGATATAGCTCAGTAGCCCAGAGATACCCTACATCATAAATTGCCACATCATATACAGTATTGTTTTTACCATGAAAATTGATCGATGTTATGGGAATGAAAAAAATATTGTTTTTTATCATAAATTAAATTTTTTGGAAACATTCTTTAACTAAAATGTTAGTGTTGAAATAAATTATAACCAACAATAATGTGCAAATATGCATATATGATGAATCTGAAAAAAACCTCCATACAAAGAACCTCCTTACACCAAAGTGCCAAAAATTAGGTCCCTTCAATTTCGTTATAAAGAGGTTTTACTGTAATCCCTTAATGTGTTGATTAATCTACTTTATAAACTAGGGCATTTTTGTACTCTTTTCTTACATTCTTTTTGGACTTATTTTACCTAGCCAAGTGCCTCAACAAAAGCATCTATCTTGGTCCGACTCAAGATGGTTGCTGCTCTGTTTTCTGCAATGGATGTTCAAGTGGAAGGAACAAATACCAGTTGGGCCTCACTCATGCTTCCTCTCTTACAGCAGGTTCTTCCTATTCTGGAAGATGTGACTGCCAAATGGTATTTGGATGAAGATATCATGCAGGTAAGTCGACTTTTTCTTCACAATCATTCATCTGATAACCCCAAAAAAACAAGAATGATAATTTTTTTAGGGAAGTTTATATTATAGTAACTATACCTTTAAGAACAAAGGGTTCAAAACATGCAGTGATACCCCAATTTAATGTTGCCACATTTAATATTTACCCATATGAATTTTTGCAGACCCATCAAGCACTCCATTTAAGCAATGTATTTCTCATTTTAGTATCTTCCCTGCATTTAGTGTTAAAAATGTTGACCACTTAAACTTCATTTGATGAATGGGACACCCATGTCCCAGCAATCTGCCAAACGTCCCACCCATAGAATGCTTACTTTCGAGGCCACTCACAGATGTCGTAATTGTTGTGGAATCAAAATAGTAAGATCAGACAAAAGACCAGACATTCTTCTTATCCTCCTTTCCCAAGGCCGATGGTTTTAAGAATTAGGGGAGAGGAGAGTAAACAAACATTCGAGGGAGTGTCTCCCCCACTCAAAAAATAAGACTCAGCTGTGGGACCCTCTCCCACTACCCAAAGAGAGGCAATAAACTGAACCCCGTGACTAAGACAACCCTAAGGTCCCTTTGCTATTTTCTTCTTCCTTTTGCATATCTGCATTTTCTGAACTGCCTTGCTCATTCATTTTCAGACCACAATTTGGTGATTGAATAATTTTATGTAATTATATATCCTAGTTATTGTATAGTTTTGGTAAATATTTTTCCAAATGGCTCCTAAACATAAAATTATGCACAAAAAGTTAGACAAAATCTTCGTTGATTCCGATTTTGATGCATACAAGGAGGAAAGTAGAAGTGAAGATGGAGATTGATGTGGGACTGTGTTGTTCCATGTTTTGAGGAATATCACTAGGGTAGAGTAAACACTGGGGTTGCATCAGCTCTGAAGTGAGTAAGAAACATTCCGCCAAAAAGTGAGTAAAAATAGTTGTTTTTTTATTTTTTGTTTTATATCACGATTGTGTATCAGTATGTTATTTTGACAGGTTTATTTCATATAACAAGGGGAAATATGTAATTCCTCAATATTTTTACTATGAAATGCTTTTTATTTCAACATTTTATCACCACTAGTTCATGAGAAACTTGATTTTTTCAGAAAATATACACAAAATATTTAAAGATCTAAAATTAAATCTGACAGCAAGACCCACGAAGTGGTTATTTAAATCCAGCATTTAAAGATTAATGAATCTAAACATAAATTTAAATCATCGTTACTACTGCAATTGATTGCTATCATTGCATTCATTCATCTTAGTTTTGATGGGAAGTTGTAGTTCAACTTTCTGCTAGTGTAAATGCTCATGTTTGGATATCACGTGCAATGTGTTTTATGATTTAAATCAAATTAATGTTGAACTAAACACATAATTTAGTACAAACACAGTCTTCTAAGCATTTTTTGTAGGGGCCCTATGCACTATGTAGGCCTAAACTTCCCAATTTACGGCCATGACTCAGAAACAATCAATTTAAATTTAATTCTCATTAATCTGAGAAATGGCTGTATTAGAAAATGATGAACCCCAGTGAGCTGATGTTCAACGAATAAATATATGCTATCCATCAAGATATAATAACAAAAGAAACATTTTACTGAGAAAATTGCTATTAATTCCTATTCAAGATTTTGCTAATAAATATATTACAGGCAATAAAGTAACATCTTTCTGGCCTTTTATTTTAACAAATCATGAAATTATTAGTTGAACAAGTTAAGATTAACTCTTTCTGCCATAATGTTATTTTGGATTTACATTGCTTATATATGAAATTTTTGTTGGAAGCTCATAAAAATAATTCACATTTTCCCAACAAAATCAGTTTTTCTCATATAAAACAATGTTACATAAAAAATATTTAAGAAGTAGCCTATAAATATAGGAAACATTAAGGAGTAGTATCAAATCAAACTGGGTACACTGAATTAGAGTGGTAGAGTTTTGTAAGGACATGTTAAGAAGTTTGTCTTATGTTTAAGAATTTATGTATAATAATTTTTAAAAACAATTTCTAGAAGTCTATAACAATATATTTATAGATATTTTTATCCTTACCTTTCATTTATGTGTTCTTTGTTTTGAAGGCAGTTTGTCTTGTGCTGAAGCATTCCTCAACCACATTAATGGATGACATTGCTCCTGCATTACCCTCTGTATTGCAACTCTTGGTCACCTCTTACTTACTACATCAGCATCCTGCAATGCTTGATCTTGCACGACATCTTATAGTAATGTTTGGTGCCAATAAAGGATCAGGTAAGAGAATCAAACTAAGCATTACCCCAAATGTGAATTTCCTGAACAGAAAATTCATTAAAAGAGAAATTCTTTTAGATATACTGTATTTACTTGCATATAAGCCGTACTTTTTTTCCTAAATTTTTATTCAAAAAGTTAGGGTGCAGCTTAAGTGCAAATACAAAGGAAAAACATTCTTAAAGTGAGATATTCTCACATTACTATCACAATTTCCATGTTTACATCATTTTTGATTAGAAGTCGTAAGACATATACAGTAATCCCTCGCCATTCACGAATTTACCATTTGCAAAATTTGCATATCAGCGACTTTCATTTTGAGTACCTGTTTTTTCATTCGCGAGGCAGAAATTCGCATATCTGCGAATGATCGCTCAAGTACTGCTCACTCCGCAACATTTTTTTCGAAACTTCTTTCTTTCTCAATGTCTCGTAGTCACCATGGTAGTGTATGCAGCACTTATATAAATATATTATGATAAAAAAAATTTCAATGCTATAATGTCTTATGGTACTAAATATATCTTGAAACTTTAGTTCGTAAATAATGTAGAAAATCCTAACAATAACTTCAACAATGAGAATTATAAATCATTACATGCATTAAAAGACTGAATAAATAAAAATTAGAATGAATCTATCATTATTATTATTATGGTTTACATTTGCGTTTTCCACACAATGCAACGGCGCACTCAGTGCATCACGCAACCAGTTGCGTGAAATTTTTTTTATGTGCATGCACTGAAATATGCGGTAGGGAAATTTTCGATTATTTCTTTATGCATAGTTTTTGTTTGTTTGCAGTGAAAAGAAGAGGTAACTCACGAATCTCTTGCATATGCCCCCTGGCAAAGTCAGCTGAGAAAATGAAAATCGACATTTTAATGCACTCATAACTTCAATTATTCCATGCCGTAACTTTTCAATTGGGCAGCAAATATGAAAATTTCCGGAGCCTCTGATTGTAGACATTTTTGAGTTCAAAACGAGGGAAGTTTTTTTTTCTATTTTCAATGTTGAAAAACCCTGGGTGCGGCTTATATGCGGTGGCAGCTTATATCCGAGTAAATATGGTAATACATGCATTCATGCATATATATTGGTATAACTATCTAAATAAAGTGTTATTTTAATATTAGATCAGAAAGGCTCCACTCCAACAAATTTTTTGTCTTTAACTCCCAAAAAAAGAATATTTTTTAAAGGGCTCTCTGTATTTGTGTATATGCCATGTTATATTAAAAACTTGCCATAGCATTGGCAAAATATAAAAAATTATATTAAACCAATTTCTTCCTCTCCCATCACCATGTTTTTCCACTCCTATAATCTTTCCTTGTCTTCTTTTGCCATTTTCTCCTATTTTTTTCCCTACTCCTCTAACTCTACCTCTCTCTTATTCCTGCGGGATGTACATTGGTAGAAGGCGTATCTGTGGTTGGGAACCTATTAGAGGAAATGTGCCGTACCACTCTCTGCCTTCCTGACAACACCAACCCCATAACTTCTGATCGAGTGGAAGTATTGGAAGCATTCTTTGGCCTACTTTCTCAGGTGGCTAGGCGTAATCCTGTTGCTCTGAGTTCCCTTAATAGTCCTGTGGATGTAGCAACACTACTCCGTGCAGGTAAGTTCATTATATATCAATTAAGTTTTCTTTAATTGTTTATACGTAAGCATGTTTTTTACTATGGGCTCTTCTCTTCGTCTCTTACAGTGCCTAACCCTGTCTGACAGTTCGCTTCACTGCCTGTTATTTCAAGACTAATTTAACATGAATTTAATAAGTATTTTAAATATAAAATACATTCTCAGTTCCTGATATGTGCCAATAAATAATATGAGTAATGTGTTTTTGAAATAAATGGATATTTTGTACATTAGGGTTATGACATAATTATATGTTTATGTTGTTGGTTGAAATCAGCTGTATTATAATATAATCTTTTTATTCCCATTAAAATAATTAAATCAATACTATAATTATATAGATTATTAACTTCTATTTCAAAGCATTGGGCTCATTACCATGGTAGTTAATATATTTCATCATTGACAACCAGAAAAATTCCCTCTTTTCTGATTATAACAATACTTGTATGCTAATTCAGCATGAATTTGAAATTTGTCAACTTTTATCTGTGATCAAATATTACATCTACAATGTTTATTTAATAAAACTAAAAAGATAATACACTAATATTAGAAAAGCAAAATCACTGTAATTTACATTATAAAGCTTATGCTATATTAGGTCTTTGGCTCTTATGTTTATATTCGATGGAAATCTAGTTAATTTTGTTTGATTAGTAATCTGAGGTAATATTTTTCCTTACAATATTGTTTCTTTGTTTATAAATTCTAAATATATAACTTGAGATGAAATTAAAACATCTTGAGGTTTATCAAAGAACTTTAAGAGGCTTAACCTAATCCATTGTGTTAATTCAAGTAGTTACAAATAATTCTTGTAATATTCAGTAGAAGTTAAATAGTTGAAATAACTGAATACCCTATGTAATTTGGATGTAATAATGATTTTTTCCATATTTTGCTATTAGAAGTAACAATAGAGGATTTGAATTATTCAGAGTCTATAGATGTTATTCATTGATTTAAGCTTTAACTTTTATTGAAATATACTTTGGTATTTATGTAGCTATAGTAATGTTTTTATGTTAATTGAATCAATATATATTCTTAAATTCTTGTTTAATTGTTTGGCTGCAAAGCCATGTATGAAAATTTTCATTTTTATTTTACAGGAACGCAAGCAATGAGCCTACCAGAAGCTCCTGTGGTAAAATCTGCATCTTCTTTCCTTTCTAATCTTGTGATGCATAGTGGTGAAGTGAAAGAAATACAAACTGCCATAGACAACCATGGTGAGGCACTTGTAGAGCGTCTTCTCCTTTGCGTGGGTTAGTAGTCTAATTTTATCCTTCTCAGACACATTTTCTATTACTTTACAATTGAGGGGTCCAGTCAGAGAGGGAGATATGCCACATACCTACGAAATTTGATGTTTTTGCAGGTCTACTACGTCCTGACATCTGTTTGTGTGTCAACTATGTATTATGGCTGTGGCATATCTCCTTTTATCATGATACCGCTAAAAAAATAGTCTTGGATATGTACTGTTGATGGTTTCAATAAGAGAGGGAGCTATGCCACACTTTCAACTGACAGGCGCTAGAGTCAGCTGTATGTATTTTATTTGTATTATCTTCTAGTCCATACAGGCCACTTTGATGAAATTGAACACCATTTTCTAGTGCCAGGCCACACTTTTATATCCAATGGTAGACACTTTGGGCTAATAGAGAAAAAAGCCAGGAAAACAAATTATATTTACACTCCAGAGCAGTGGTGTGAACTGATTAGCAAAACACGAGTGAAAAACCCATTCACTGTCATGCGTATGAAAACAGAGGACTTTAAAACCTTAAATACACTATCTGAACTTTTACTCAAAAACAGTAAAACAGAAGATGGGTGTCAGCTGAAAATTGGAAAGATATCTGCTTTGAAAGTGGACAAAATTAAAACAGGACTTCTGCTTTTCAAGTATAGCTATTCTGAGTTGGAGAGCTGGCAGAAGATAAAAGTTCTCAGAAAACAGCCAGGAAGATAACGAAAAAGCAAAATTGCACCAACAAAGCCGCTTTGGAAAACTTCTTGCAAAATTTGGTTGTTTTATATCCACAAGGGAGAAGAATCACCCCAAATAAATTTCAAGATATAATGTCATTACTTCCCTATTTGCCAGCTATCTATCAGCAAATTTTCAGAGCACTTCAAGCAGACAATCAAGATGATGATGAGGATATTGAACTTATTTAAAGAACTAAGTTTCAACTAATGGAATAAAATGTGATAGTTGTTCAACACTACTGGTAATGTAAATTAACAATATACTGTGTTAATAAGTATAAGATTATGTATTGTTTAAGTTGCGTCAATCAATGGTATCTTGGTCTTTTAAAAATTTCATATCAAGTAAAAAGAAGGAAAAATATAATTCATTTCTTTGTCAATGTACATTAACCCTTAACTGGGTGCATCAAAAAATGTCACGCAACTGGTCGCGTGGCGTACTGAGTGCGCCGCTGCATTGTGTGGAAAATACGAATGTAAACAGTAGTAATAACAATTAAAGACAGTCGGAGACTATGACAAGATGGAATCTTTAAAATATAAGTACTTCTTAACCATACAAAGTGCGAATATTTAGAGACAAAATAAAAGGTAAATTAAACAGGGTAAGAAAAGAAAGGGGAAAAAAACCAAAAATTACACATAGGTTTACGGAGAAAAAAAACCCTCGCTGGTGGACTGGTGTCAAGCACAATGCGCCCATCATCAGAGGGTGATGATTCCACATCATCCTCTGATGTTGGGCACATTGTGCCTGAAATACGTATCAGTCTCCCTGTGAATATTTAGAGATTCCCATTTTGTGTGAGTGCGTGTGTGAATGAGTGTTCTAAAAACCTTAGTTTCCTTAGGAGTGAATGAGTTCTAGGTTCCCCTGTTTTTTTTCCCATTTGTTGTTTGAGTACGTGTGTGAGTGTTCTCCTGACAGCTTTTTTCCTTTGGGAAGGAATGTTTGCTTGAACGTTTTACACCAGTCCACTAGCGAGGGTTTTTTTCCTTATAAACCTGTTGTAATATTTGGTTTTTTTCCCCATAAACCTGTTGTAATATTTGGTTTTTTTTTCCTTTTCTTTCCTTACCCTGTTTAATTTACCTTTTATTTTGTCTCTAAATATTCGCACTTTGTATGGTTAAGGAGTACTTATATTTTAAAGAGTAATAATAACAATAGATTCATTCTAAGTTTTGTTTATTTAGCCTTTTAATGCATGTTATGATTTATAATTCTCATTGTTAGGATTTTCTACATTATATACGAACTAAATTTTCAAGATATATTAAGTACCATATGACATTATAGCATTAAAATTTTTTATCATAATATATTTACATAAGTGTCATTTTAAGCACAAAGATGTAAAAATAGAAGAAATAATGATAAAAAATTACGTTGTAGAAATATTTAAACTTTTACAGGCAAATTGTAATGCATGTTTAACACAGCTGAAGCGACTCACATAGCTTTGCATCTATTTTACTCCTCAAGAACAATAGGTAGCTAAAAGGTTGATAACAACTTGTTCGATTAGTCAGGCAATAAAGATAGGATAGATAAGAGAACAATGTATATGAAGCATTCTTTACAAATTGACAGCATTTTAAAAATATTTGGCGTACTCCGTTTGCCAGCATGCCCAGTTAAGAGTTAATAACCATTTCATTCAAACTGTAAAGCTAACAAAAATATCAGTTGTTTCAATTAATGGTAATTTTTATTTTTTTATTATTTTTACATATAGGTACATATATCAAGAATTATGGAAGAAAAAATATTTTTCCAAGTTCTTTTTTCTTCCCTTAAACAAAAACAGAAATGATCAGCATGAGTTTATATGGCATTTTTCTTATAAAATTTGCATTTGGCTCATTTTCTCCATTTCATACTTTTGTGGCATATCTGGGCCCCTCAATTTTTTTGTTCTTCATTTGAGAAATTCGTTAACTTAAATTATATAATTTTGTTTTTGTCAGTTTTAATTTTGTTTTAAATGGATGGGTACAGTGTAACCTTGGTAAAACAAGTACAGCATATAACAAGAACTTTATTATAGCAAGCAAAAACACCATCACCATCAGTTTCTTAACATCAAATATACGGAATTTATTTTATGGATATTACCGTATTTGACCGAATATAGCCCCCCTCCGAATATAGCCCCCCTACCCATTTTTCTCCCACAAATCTAGAAAATATTTTAATACCCTGAAAGGACATGATCATTTTTAGGACATTAATGTCATGAAACATGCTGTATAATTTAAAGAAATATCAAACTTGCACTCATTTAATAAAAAAGTACCAATTAGCGAGTGATAAAACGCCATGCTAATTCGAATTTTAAGGTTTTCAGATTTGTACCTCAGAATTCAGAGGGTATACTAACGAAGGAGATATTTGACAAGGAAATGAACAAAAATATATTTTTTGGGAGTAAAAATAAACTTTAAAAAGTCGAAATAACATAATAATTAATGCAGCAATATTAGCAAGTCGAAATAACATACCAAATTATGCAGCAATATAAATTCGCACTTTGCTCATATTTCGATGCGCAATGCTAATCTATCTTTCGTTTGTGTAATTAACAATTCGAGCTTAGCCAGGCAATTAGTCCATTCTCGGGTAAGGTTAATTTTATTGGTATTACCGTATTTGCTCGTGTAAGCTGCGCATCTTTTTCCCCAAAACGCCGGTGGAAAAAAGGTGGTGCGTGTCTTACACGAATTCTTTTATTTGCCGCCCACCTTTTTTCCCAAAATGTCGTGTTGGTAAACAAATATACGTTAAGCTAGCACCCATGCCGCATCTATTATTCTATTTCTAAATTGCGGTGTATTTAGTCATTTTCATTCATTGTATAAAAATTTTTAATGAGTTTTAAGTTTATTAACGGGTGCTCCCCAAACTCGACGGCTTTCTGCTACAATTGTCACGGAGGCCACGGCGCATGCGCAACCAGTTTGGGTTGGTGGGGGTTTTGTTCTCACGGCAGACGACGCCTACCATGTTCAGATACGGCCTGCTTCCTTTATTCTATGATACGTCTATGAAAGTCATAGGTCATAGCCACCGTGGTGATCATTGAATGATCACTGATCATAATTTTAGTTCGCCAAAAAAATGATGACCGCTACGGTAGGGATCAGTGACCATATGGCTGGAAAATTATGTACAGCAGATTGATCGCTACCGGAGCGATTTCTGCCGAACATGACCAATATGACGACAAAAACAGTTAAGTGTTTAATAAAAGAGGACTACCGAGGAGATTTCTGCTAGTACCGATATAAAGAGATCACCCAATAAATTCGTCACGTAGGAGTGTGAAGATGCTTAACTTGAGCGTAGAATTTTTGAGAAATAGGAATTGGTGATTTAAAAAACCCTTTTTCGGATCAAATAAATTTTTTTCCCTAGAGCTGGCCCAAAAACCGGGGTGCGCGGGATACACGGGGGCGCGGCTTACATGAGCAAATACGGTAAAACTTGCAATTTGACGATAATGAGAGCGATCAGGTAATTGAAAAATCCTTCCTATATGGTGACGTCAATCAGCCTTGCAAATAAATATTCGCAACCCGAGTAGTTTAGTCTTACAATGGATAGAAACACTTACTGACTCGAAAGAAATTCATCATTATTGAAGCTTTGCACACTTGTTTGTACCCACCTAATTTTTAGTGCCCGAAAATAACACCCCCCTCAACTTTTGCACTTCACTTTTGGCCAAAAACAGGGGGGCTATATTCGGTCAAATACGGTATAAGTAATCATTAGTATAAATATTTTTATGAATTTTATAAATTCTCACTACATCAAGGTCTCACTGTATTGCTGTTCCTTAATAATTGATTATCAGATAGGCAAACCCTAATGTTAATCATCTTTTGATATCAGAATTAATGAATTGTTATTGCACTGCAGAGTAGAAAGAAAGTTTTGAATATATTTCACCAGAGACCTTTATTGCATTTTCAGAACTCATCTGATTTTATGTGAATGTCAGCAAATATTTATCTAGCCTAGACCAAAGCTTTTCTGCAGCCTCCTTGTTAAAATTAACCTCTTGATATCTCAGTACCTTTGATGCTTATTTTAACTGTTAAGTTCATATTAGGGTCATTCCATGCTACATGTCCAGACTCGGTAAGTGACGGGTCCTTCGAATCGAACCAAATTTTCAGGATTTTTAGTACATCTGACTACCTTCCGAAATGCACAAGGGTTTCCCCCTCAGGTGCTCCCCCTCTCCACCAGATCCATCGTAACTGTGCTCCCGTGCACTGTGTCGACCTCTGGGAAATGTACTCGTGTCGCCCTCTCGTCCATCACACAGAGATAAATTTGATGTAATTTTATTCGGTAAGGATGCCACTACAAGTGCATATATAGGTTTAGTGGTCTGAGACGTAAAAAAATACCGTTTAGCCACCTTTGAAATCTGGGTAAAAAATTCGAGATTTCTCTATTTTTCCGGCCTCACAGACAGGCCGGGAAATTCTTGAAAGGGCCAACACACATATCACCGAAAACTAGAACCAGGGAACTCTTAACTCATGCAGTACAAAGGTTCAAAGGCATCTCACATGGAAGAAAATCGGCTCTGAACATGATACAATTTAAAAAAGTACCAAAAAAGCTGTTTGCATACCTGCAGAGAGGACTGGTTTACACTGACAGAGCAAGTTGAACATCTATTTTCAATATCTGAAGAGAAAAACCATTTATTTGGGCTGCAACTGTAGTTTTACAGGGAGTCTAAAATCGGCGCGCTCTACTACCCCCGCTGGCGCTGGCCCCTGGAAGCTGACTACCCACCTGGCATGCATCGTGCCACACATCGACGATGGCATAAGTGATCATAAAATAGTAATTGCCGACTTCAAACATACCCCTGCGAAAAATACATAAGCCAACGCGATTAGTCTATATCTTCAGTAAAGCGGATCTCCCAGGCACCGATTTTCCACCCCCTGTAAAACTACAGTTGCACCCCAAATAAATGGTTTTTCTCTTCAGATATTGAAAATAGATGTTCAGCTTGCTCTCTCAGTGTAAACCAGTCCTCTCTGCGGGGATGCAAACATAGTTTTTTTGGGACGCCAAGTTGGCACTTTTTCAAATTGTACCATGTTCAGAGCCAATTTTCTTCCACGTGAGATGCCTTTGAACCTTTGTACTGCATAAGTTAAGAGTTTCCCGGTTCTAGTTTTCGGTGATATGTGTGTTGGCCCTTTCAAGAATTTCCTGGCCCGTCTGTGAGGCCGGAAAAATAGCGAAATCTCGAATTTTTTACCCGGATTTCAAAGGTGGCTAAACGGTATTTTTTTACGTCTCGGACCACTAAACCTATATATGCACTTGTAGTGGCATCCTTACCGAATGAAATGACATCAAATTTATCTCTGTGCGATAGACGAGAGGGCGACACGAGTACATTTCCCAGAGGTTGACATAGCGCACAGTTGCAATAGATCTGGTGGAGAGGGGAGGTGCCTGAGGGGGAAACCCTTGTGCATTTCAGGAAGGTAGTCAGATGTACTAACGATCCTGAAAATTTGGTTCGATTCGAAGGACCCATTACTTACTGAGTCTGGACATGTAGCATGGAATGACCCATTACTAAATCTAGCCTAGACCAAAGCTTTCCTGCAGCCTCTCTGTTAAAATTAACCTCTTAATATCTCAGTACGTTTGATGTTTATTTTAACTGTTAAGTTCATATTACTAATTCATAACTAAACTATGGTGTTTCCTATCTAAATTGCAGGAGGAGGAAGTCCACGTGCTCTTACTGATCATGTAGCAGATGTTCTTTTAGCTCTGAGCAAGAAGTGCTTTGACCGTTTATGTCATTGGATGAATAGACTTCTTCTTGGGCCTCTTGTAAAAGACTTTCCTTCCCAGAGAGTATCAAGGCAAGAGAAGGAATTGTTTGTCCAGATGGTGCTCAGGTTTGTCATTTATTTTTCAATACAAAAAAATTGTGTACTTTTATCAATATACAGTAAAACTCGTTTAATACGTATTTGAGGAGACTGACTCATTGCTTCGTTATAAGCGTGACTTCGTTATATATGAGAAACATGGTTTTTGGCCTATACATCCCATATAACAGGTACACACATACAGTAAAAGCTGTGATATCCGGCTGTTTAGAACCGTCCAGCCTTAGATACCGGCAATTACACAAATACAATTCATTCTTTTTCTTTTTTTTGTGAATTTTTGTGTGAATTGTATTTGTGTAATACCACAACTTTCACTTTAAAATTCTTAAAATATAAGATGTATATATTACGTATTTACTCCGTATACTTCTGTGGCTGCTGAGTAAGCATGGCGTTTCTGTTTACATAAGGCATTTGCATTGTCTAGATGTTTTGGTGTACTTCTAAAATTTCCAGTTTTATCGCTTTTTATTATTTAAAAAATTACCCGTCCATTGAATATGGCATCAAAATAAATACCTAAAAGCAAGAAACAGGAGAGAAAAGGTTGTTTTAATGCTAACACAAACGCTGGAGCTGATCAAACGAATTGAAAAAGGAAAAAATAGAGCAGCCATAGCAAAAGAATTCAACATCGGATCTTCCACGCTCTATGATATCAAGGCTCATAAGGCTAAATTAATGAAATTTGTCATCTTCTGAGACAAGTAAATCAATTAATAAACATCATACGCTTCATAAGCCAAAAATTGAGGAACCGGATAAAATATTATATGACTGGTTTTCACAGAAATGTTCAGAAGAATTAAATAATTTCATCCTTTTCTAATAGAGTAAATAAAGATAAATAAGAAAGATATAATCCAATAAATTCAATTTTGGGAACAGGTTCACTGCCGTAATCCCCAACTTCCCGGATGCCCTAAACTTTTCAGTTGTCTTTTTGTTTTGCATGTAAGCGTAGCAACGTATTAAATAAGAATGGATAAATAGTATTTATATCTTACTACGTGTGGAAGAATTAAAATGGAAAATGCAAACCCCATGCATAGTTATGTTTGGGGAGTACGATAGTGAACCTAAACCCAATTTTGTTCGGTTATTGCTAAAATTGCGATGTCAAAATCGAAAATCGCTCCCCTAACCGGCTATTTCTCCTAATCGACTTTCCACAATCCCCAAGGTAGCCAGATAACATAGCTTTTACTGTATTTGCAGTGAGTCGACTTCAATGTCGTACTTACATATGCAAAGAGATGCTTATCAACTTCGCGGCATGTAAAATGTTCGATTGCTATTACATACGATTTTTTAAATGGTCTATTAATATTAATTTACATAAACATTTCACATTTTAATATCAATTTCAAAACAAAGGGAGCGTGGAAATTCATATGGAAGGGGTAGATGGAGGAAGGGGACCTCTACGAACATGTGCGCGGTAAACGGGCTGAAGCTATTCATTACTTATCGCTCTGCTCGCCGAAATTCGTTATATATGGGGCATTTTTTGCCATGGGACCAAACGTTTGTTCGTTACAGCCGAGAATTCGTAAAATGCGTGTTCGTTACATCTGAGAAATTTAACTAATGCCCTTATGGAGAAGTTCAAGGGACCGAGACATTTCTTCGCTATAGCCGAGATTTCGTTTTAGGCATGATCGTTATAAACGAGTTTTACTGTATATTTTATGAATCCTTAATATTTCCTGGTTATATAATTCCATAAATATTCAAATGACCTTCAGTCAGTATATATAATTATGAAGCCTTAGTATTTCCTGGTTATATAATTCCATAAATATTCAAATGATCTTAAGTATGCATTCATGAACATGTCACATATCATTAAAATATATTTTCATAATGTTGAGATGAACTTGAAATTCATTTTCTTTTTATGCTTTACATGAAATTTGATAATCAGAGAACGCAGCAACAAGCGTCGACTCCAAGAAGCTGTTAGGGAATTTGGTTTGGTTTGCAAGGGGCTTTCCTTAAATTCCCAGAACAGTGGATCATCCAGTGGACTTTTAAAAACATGCTGACTTTGGCAAATTGGGAGACTATGTGATGTTGCATAAGCCAGTTTAGGAATTGATTGGTAATGATCAACTCTGGAAGTCAAGTGCTAATTTTTTTGAGCAGTGTTCGTCTTTATTAAAAATTTTGGCACGTTCAAAACTGCCACTTGCCCAAAGGATTGAAGATCACATTCATTGTGTCCATCTTTACATAGTCAAGACATGTTTATTGTGAGATGTATTTTTAAAGGTTCCAAACAAAAATATTTATTAGGAGCACCAATAATTTATGAAGAATTGTTATGTTATCAGGGAAAAATTGCATAATATGAGAAGAGAAAGTGGCCATTGAATGAAGTTAATATCTGCTACAGATCTGGCATTAAAATCTCTTAGAAAAACATTCTTTGAACTTGTAAATTAAGAATACTATCCTTTATACCAAAAAGTATTGGTGTACAACTGTATTTAAGAATAATGAAATTGGATCTACAACCCTAGTCAGTATACTTCAATTATATTTTAAGCTTATATGAATTTTTATTAATAGTGAGTGACATTTTCTTTTACAGCTAAGTTATCAATGTGTCCCTTAGAATAAGTTGAGCAATTTTAAAACAACACAATTCTACATATAGGTTGCTTTTCCTAACACATCCAATGAAAGTATAGGTTATTGCATATTGTGGTTCATTGCTTTGAATGTCATATTCACACGAAGACTTGATTCGTCTTCATTTTTGCAAACAAGACTGTGTTTTTTAATATAATTTTTTATCCATATTATTTAATGAATAACATAGTCAACAGTAATTCACAAAATAAATTCAAGGAAATATAGTAGGACCTCGATAACCATCATTAATTGATTCCTGGAATCCCCAACGATTAACAAAACGACAATAGTCGAAACCGATTTTCCCATAGGACCAATGTCATAGGCCAATAATTTGTTCAAAAAGACATTAGACGCATCATATAAAACTGAATTTTTAGGCCTCAGTTTGCTTGAAATTTTAGACTGTGCCATTTTCATTCATTCACTTCTAGTTTGTTTTGTTTCAGTTTATACGATTTATTTTCACTCTAATGTGATCGACTAAATTTTCTCCGAGAACAGTCACAGCATGTTTCAATAGACCAGGGGTGCCCAACCTGCTGCCCAATAAGCAATTTTATGTGGCCCACCACCAGTGTCTCGTAGTTTTCAAAACTTTTTTCATTTATTTTAACTACCAAATTTTACTGAAAATAAAATTTGGTAGTTAAAATAAATGAAAAAAGTATATACCGTATCGGGCCCCTTATTTGGCATCCCAAAATCTGGCAGGACCTGAAATTCGGCGAAATCTTGCGTGATTATGAATTTGAAATTGATATATACCGGAAATTTTCGCGATCTCGAAAATGCAACAATAATTGCACTACTGTTTTATCGTTGTTCTTTTGTTAGAATATGCTGTGTTTCACGAATATAAAATCTTTGTAGTCCTCTCTTTATAAAAATGTCGAAAAGATCAGTGGAAAAACCTGTGGTCATCGTAAATGCAAAGAGGAAGCACTTAACACTTAATGCAGCAGGAAACCATAAGTATAAATTCTTCATTATTGGCAAGAGCCAGAATCCTAGGCCTTTCAAGGGGATCAGGGTATTTCCAGTTGTTTATAAGGTGAACAAGCAAACATGGATGACAAAGCAAATTTTTCTTGATTGGTTCGAGAACCATTTTGTCCCCAAAGCTCACTATCAGTCTGTAGGTCTTCCTTTGGATTGCAAAATTATATTACTTCTTGATAATTGTGCTGCACACACTGATGCTGAATTTCTCATTAAAGACAATGTTTATGGTATTTATTTACCTCCTAACTGTACATCGCTTATCCAACCAATGGACCAAGGCATTCTTCAGATATTGAAAACTAGATACAAGGCTGAATTCATGCAAAAAAATGCTTATTGTGTGTAACAAAGGAATATAAGAGTGACCCAATTCAAAAAAGAATTTAACATAAAGGATGCTATTTGGAGTGTTGTGAAGGCTTGGGACAATGTTTCCCAGATTACTTTGTTGAATGGATGGCACAATTTATGGCCATCCACCAAATTTCTAAATGATGATGATGAAACGATCCAATTTTGAAGGTTTTCCTTCTTCTGAAGAAAGTAATATTGTTGAAGACTTAATGGCATTTGCAAAAATGTTGTCATGTGATACAGCAAAATTGTAGATAAAGAAACCATTGAAGACTATTTAAACATTGACAACGGAGCTCCAGTTTACCTCCAACTTACAGATAGTGAAATTTGCAATATGGTTATGAATCATAATAAAATGAATGAGAGTGATACTGAAGGGGATGGTGAAATGTTGAATGAAAAGGAAAAAGTATCAATTGATAGGTGTATACAATTAACAGAAGAACTAATTCGTGAAATGGAACAGAAGAGTTTTATTACAGAGCAGCATATTATGTGGGTTTACAAAATACATGAAGTGTTCCAGAAAGAGAGACCAAAACATATGAAACAACAGACTCTGAAGGACATGTTCAAGAAGGTTTCAACAGACCCTCAACCTTCAACTTCTTCAGCCTGTGCCTATGCAACAGCTATTACTTCGCATATCGATTCTGATGATAACTGTTCTTTGGATGAGTTTACAGAATAACTGTCCCAGCAAAATATCGTGGCTTTGCTGTGGTTTATGATTAAAACCTTGAGATGAAAAATTATTTTGATATTTTCAGTTTTATTTGCGAAATTTTTATATTTAAATAAAATAAAGTCTAGTGTTTGAAATTATTTTGAGGATTTTTAATTAAAATAAATATTGGATGTGGTTGATTCATTTTCTAGGTAGGTAGTATGTGAGATCAGCTCTCATTTAAAAGCATTGAAATCTGTATAAGATAGTTAAATGAAAGTGATAATTCAAAAGTAAGAATGAACTAATACAAATAATAGATAGCCGAAATGTGTGATGGTTTTTTTAGCTGCCTATATAGAGAGGAAAGATTCATTCTAGAAAACAACATACTTTAGGTCAGTGGTTCCCAACCTCTTTGATACGGCAACCCACAAATCCAAGTTTTCTTGACCCATCGATTTATTGTCACAAGATTTTTGATCTTCGGCAATCATCTGTTTCGTGCATTTTAACAGCAATTTGCGTATTTTATGATAATTACCAGAAGCATCCAGATGAAATGTTTATTTTAAAATCCTATTAATATCGAATTTGTCGAAACAATATTTATAGTACAGGACAAAAGTACGCAACCCACCTGTGGGTCGCGATCCAAAGGTTGGGAAACATTGCTTTAGGTAATAATAATTTTAAATGATAAATCTGGACAAATTTAATTGTTTTGTGTTAGAATTCGGTATAAAGCGAAATTATCATTTAATTTTATACTCCATCGATATATTACAAGTACCGTAATTTTCCGATTATAATACGCATTTTTTCTCGAAATAGTTGGCAAAAAGTTAGGGTTCGTATTATATATGGTTATAAATGCATACAACTTTTTTCAGTACGGAAATAATTTATATTTTCGAACATTTTTACCAATAAATCGTACTTTTCAATGCATTTCGATAACGAACATGTTTTTAGAAATAAATCGTACATTTCAATGCATTTCGATAACATTCCTTTAAATATTGTTTTTCAAAATAAAAATATTTATTTATTTACTTTAGCTGTCAGACTTACTAAAGCCTAGGAATTCATTACCACTCCCCTCACTGTCCTCAAACAGTTCCTCGGCGATCATGTGTTGTTCTCTCTCATCGTCTACGTAAATTTCGTCGCCAAGAACATTTTACACACCTCGATCGGCTTGTATGAACGATGTCGCTGTGTGGCAAAGGACGAACTGTTATTCCAACCGACCAGGTTAATACAAAAGGCAACATTGAGACAGGTTTTTATACATTGTATCGATCTTTAATGGGAGTCAGAACGTAACATGATGTTTTCGTATACTCTCTCACACACATCTAGTTTGGCAGAAAAGCATGAACTCGTATTCCAACTGACCATATTAATACAAACGGCAACATTGAGACTGAGGTTTTTGTACATTTTATCGATCTTTAACAGGAGTCAGAACGTAACGTGATATTTTCGTAAACTTTCTCACAAATACAGGTAAGCCCCACTTAACGAGGCCCCGGCCAACGCGGATTCTTTATAATGCGGATTTTATTTGAAATTAAATTTTGAGATATTTAGTAAAAACTGTCGCCATGCAGAGAAAAACCTGGAATTTTTGCAAAACAGCTTGGCACGGCTTTGATAGGTGCTGAGGCAAGTACGCCCTGCAAATTGCATCAAATTCTGAGAGATCGAGGTCCAACCTTGTACCGTTTTGACGTGGAATGACCCTACACACACACACATATATATATACACACACACAGTAGAATCTGTGTTATCCAGCTATCTTGCGGATAGCTGGTTTGGAGAAATAGCCAGTTTGGGGAGCGTTTTTCGTTGACATAGCAAATTTAGCAATAACCAAACAAAATAGGGCTTAGGTTCACTATCATACTCCCCAAATGCTTGTTGCAGCAGACAACATAATGCGTAAGGTTTGCATTTTTCATTTTATTTCTTCCATACTTAGGTAGATCTAAATATCTACGCATTCTTATTTCATACGTTGCTGTGCTTACTTGGGAAACAAAAGACTATTGAAAAGTTTTGGGCATCCGGGAAGAAAATGACGAAATTATTTGATTTTATTTTCTCCTTACTGTCATAAGTAGTGGTATTACACTAATACAGTTCATACAAAAACTCATAAAAAATTAATAAAAAAGAAATAAAATACAAAATGAATTATATTTGTGTAATTGGCAGTGCATAAGGATGGCCGGTTTCTAAATAGCCGGATAGCACAGCTTTTAATTGCATTTGTGAAAAGTCCGGTTTCTAAAGCATTCCGGTTACTAGATAGCCTGATAAAACAGCTTTTACTGTATGTGTGTGTGTGTGTATATATATATATAGACTAGTTAATGTGTGCTTAAATTCTGCAAGCATTTTTAAAGTAGCATTTTTACAATTTCAAATTATTCCCAATCAATTTTGTACAAAATCATATAACAGTATCAAATATCACTTTGTAGAGTGCACTATAATTTTATTTGTCGCATAGGACAATTATGTTGCAAAACATTCGCTAAGACTTTGAACTTTTACAGCATCGGATTCCTTCTTTCTGTTGATAGTTAAAACCCATAATACTGCCATATTTCATGCTTGTATCTCATTAAGAATTGCCGTATAATTTTCACACTTGTGTGGGGTGGAAATGGTGCAAAACCGCCCCTTAGAAATTGGAATTTTTGCATTTTTTTTATTTTATCTTCGGTTGCAATGAAATTTCTATAATGGTGCCATATTTCAAGTCTGTAGTTCATATGGAGCTACCTCATCATTTTTGTTCTCGTATGGAGCAATACTGGGGCAAAACAGCCCCAAAAATAGGCATTACTACAATATCGGAATTCCTCCATTAGACATAGTTTAACATTAAAGGCATTAAAATATATGCCTCTCATTCCCATTACAAGCTTACCCATATGAAAGCATTAAGCCTGTTGCTAGGAAGCCTATTGTTAGACCAAGAAAAATTACCATTTTCTCCGATAAAAATTATAAATTTACGCTAATTCTACTCGGATTTGAATTCTGTCTTCAAAAATAAGAAACTACAATTTATATCCTATCCGACAGTTTAAGTCTCAAGTTCGTATCTTGACGTGAAATAATTTTAAAATGCAAATATAAAAACCGCTACACCAATTTACGTTTTCTTATGGGCAAAAAGGGCCCAAAAAAGCCCTTCAGAATAGGATTTTCGACAGTTTCGGATTTTTTCCTTCGGTTGTGACCAAAACCCTATAATCCTACCAAATTTCAAGTTCCTGGCACATCTGGAAGTGCCTCATAATTTTGTATCCTCCTATATATATATATATATAATACTAGTTAATGTGTGCTTGCATTCTGCAAGCATTTATAAAGTTAAGCATTTTTACAATTTCAAATTATTCCCAATTAATTTTGTTCAAAATCATATAACTGTATCAAATTTAAACTTTGTAGCTCATTTAGAAGTGCATTACAATTTTATTCGTCGCATAGGACAATTATTTGGCAAAATGGTAGCTAAGATTTCGAATTTTAACGATATTGGATTTCGTCTTTTTGTTGTAACTAAAAACCCATAATTCTGCCAAATTTCATGTTTGTATCTCAATAGGAATTGCCGTATCATTTTCACACCGGTATGGGTCATATATAGGGCAAAACCACCCTTAAAATTTGGAATTTTCGCAGTGTTTTATTTTATCTTCGGTTGCAATAAAATTTTTATAACCAGGCCAATTTTCATGTCTCTGGGTTATATGGAGCTGCCTCATCATTTCTGTAGTCGTATGGAGCAATACTGGGGCAAAAGAGCTCCAAAAATGAGGATTATTACAATATAGGATTTCTTCCATTAGGCATAGTTTAACATTAAAGGCATTAAAATATAAGCCTCTGCTTCCTATTAAAAGCTTACCCATATGAAAGCATTAAGACTGTTGCTAGGAAGCCTATTGTTTGCGACAAAAATTATAAATTTACGCTAATTCTACTCGGATTTGAATTCTATCTTCAAAAATAAGAAACTACAATTTATATCCTATCCGATAGTTGAAGTCTCGACTTCGTATCTTGAAGGAAAGTAATTTTAAAATGCAAATATAAAAACCTCTACACCAATTTACATGTTTTCTTATGGGCAAAAAATGGGGCAAAAAGGGGCCAAAAGAGCCCCTCAGAATAGGAATTTCGCCAGTTTCGGATTTTTTCCTTTGGTTGTGACTAAAAACCTATAACCCTACCAAATTTCAAGTTTCCAGCACATCTGGAAGTGCCTCATAATTTTGTATCCTCCTATATATATACTAGTGAACGTGTGCTTGCATTCTGCAAGCATTTTCTCTCACCTGAAAGTAAAAATAAAAGCCTAAAAATTACTTTCAATGCATAAGTTCGCATCTCGGCTCCGAATTACGTGTTTTTCTGGTTCAAAAATATTGGGGTAAAAACAACCCCCAAAATTTATAATTATAATACATTTATAGGTTTTTATCATTTGTTACGAATACCTCACATTTATGCGAAATTTCATCTATGCAGAACCTCTAAGAGTGCATTTATATGAATTTCATTGTTTAAATTTTTTTAATTTTTAACAGCCACAGCAATAAATATTTCTAAAATTTTCAATGTTATTTACCACCGGGACATTATTTCCTAACTTTGTTAAAATTTTCAGCTTCCTGGATCTACAGAAAGTACATAAACATTAGTCAATTTGTTAAACATTTGAGAATTTATTACGGCCGAACGAATAAAAATTTTCAAATTTCTATATTCCCGTTTTCATTATTTGGCTAATTCTACAGGTAAAAAAAATTTCAGCTTGATAGCACATTTAGAAATACCTAAACCATGAAATGTTAGTAAAATAGTTTATAATTTTTACCGGCCAAGAAAATAAACATTGTCGCAATTTTCCAATTATTCCTCCGATTATTTTTCTCGGTTCACCTATGTATTAAATTCCAGCTCTCCAGCTATTGTAGTTTGGGCCAGACATTAGTATCCTCCTATATATATCCTATATCGTATATCCTCTGTAAGAAGAGTCGATATAGAATGATATCATGTGTAAGAAGCATCTATATATTATAGATATATAGGAGGATACTAATGTCTGGCCCAAACTACAATACTTGGTGAGCTGGAATTGAATACATAGGTGAACCGAAAAAAATAATCAGAGGAATAATTCAAAAATTGCAACAATGTGCATTATTTTGGCCGCTAAAAATTATAAACCATTTTACTAACATTTCATGGTTTAGGTATTTCTAAATGCGCTATCAAGCTGAAATTTTTTCTACCTGTAGAATTCGCCAAATAATGAAAACGGGCTTATAGAAATTTGAAAATTTTTATTCGTTCAGCCGTAATAAATTCTCAAATGTTTAACAAATTGACTAATGTTTATGTACTTTCTGTTGATCCAGGAAGCTGAAAAATTTTACAGGGTTAGGAAATGATGTCCCGGTGGTAAATAACATTGAAAATTTTAGAAATATTTATTGCTGTGGCTGTTAAAAATTAATAAAGTTTAAACAATGAAATTCATATAAATGCACTCTTAGGCTGAACGCACACTTATCAGACAAAACGTCTCGAGGCAAAACGTTTTGTCGAAAGGTAAAACATTTTGTTGGGCTTCAACGCACACTGGTCATACAAAAATGTCTTTACACAAAATGTTCTGTCGTTGAACAAAACTTTCTGTCGAAAGGCAAAACATTTTTGTTGGGCTCCAACGCATACTGATAAGACAAAACGTCTTTGCAAAACATGTTTTGAGACAAGACATTTTGTATACATTGAAATCATTCTTGTTCGGCGCAGTCTCCGCCTGGACTAATTGCGAGAATGTCGTCCGATGACGAAGTTTGTGCTCTCATTTTGTGGCAGTGGATTCAACTCGCTTCCATGGAAGAGAGTGAAAGACGCTTATGGATCCACCCGATTAATCAAAAGAGGACCGGGAAGAATACCCTTAAGGAATTTATAAATGAACTAAAAGGAGATGAAAATAAATTCCGAAATTTTACGAGATTAAGTTTGAGTTCCTTTTATTATGTTTTAAATATAATTGAAGATGGAATCAGGAAAAGGGATTTTCCAGCAAATCTTTTTGGTGATGTTCTTTCACAGTATAATTAAAAATAGGAGGCCTTTCTTCTATTAAAACAAGTAATTTTTCAGCATCCACATCCATGTTAACAGAAGCACACACAACTTTCCCTCCACCCTACTCCTATTACTTCTCAATAAAGACTGAACTCATGCAGAATGTTTTGCCTCAAAACAAAGTGCAGTGTTTCTGCTTTCGACACTATAAGTCGTCAACAAAGATGTATTGTTGTGTCAAAGATCAACGCATACTTATCAGACAAAAACGTCTTTCGACAAAACGTTTTGTTTACAGATGTCTCAAGCGAAAACACTTTTGTCGGTCTCCAACTCACACTTATAAGACAAATGTCTTTCGAGAAAACATTTTGTCTCGAGATGTTTAGAGGTGTTTTAAGTTGTTTTTTCGTGTTTTTGTGTCCTGTTCGATTAGTGTGCGTTGGGTCCTATTGATAGCATTGCGAAAACAGTTTTCGAC
Source organism: Uropetala carovei (assembly GCA_036926305.1). NCBI lineage: Eukaryota > Metazoa > Arthropoda > Insecta > Odonata > Petaluridae > Uropetala > Uropetala carovei. Next base: position 3,036,607 of record JAXCHB010000063.1, on the reverse strand, counting down.
GAGTTTATACAAAAACGTTTTGTCAAAAGACGTTTTTGCCTGATAAGTGTGCGTTCAGCTTTAGAGGTGCTGCATTGATGAAATTTCGCATAAATGTGAGGTATTCGTAACAAATGATGAAAACCTATAAATGTGTTGTAATTATAAATTTTAGGGGTTGTTTTTACCCCAATATTTTTGAACCAGAAAAACACGTAATTCGGAGCCGAGATGCGAACTTATGCATTGAAAGTAATTTTTAGGCTTTTATTTTTACTTTCAGGTGAGAGAAAATGCTTGCAGAATGCAAGCATACATTTACTTGTGTATATATATATATATATATATATATATATCATGTGTAAGAAGCGTCTATATATTATAGATATACTAGTGAATGTGCGCTTGCATTCTGCAAGCATTTTCTCTCGCCTTAATGTAAAGAATAAAAGCCGAAATTAATTTTCAAAAGCATAGTTTTGCACATGTGCACCTAATTACGTGTATTTTTGGATAATATTGGGGTAAAAACAACCTCCAAAATGTATAATTATAAACATTTTATAGGTTCTCAACATCCGTTTTGAATACCTCATACTTGTGCAAAATATCATCGATGTAGCACCTCTAGAAATGCATTTATATTAATTTAATTGGATAAATTTTATGAATTTTTAACAGCCACAATAATAAACTTTTCTAAAAATTTTAATGTTAGTTACAACTGGAGCATCATTCCCTCCCTAGGTTAAAATTTTCATCTTCCTGCACCTTCAGAAAGTACATAAACATTAGTCAAATTGTTTAATATTTAAGAAATGTTTACGGCTGAACGAACAAAAATTTTCAAATTTCTATATTCCCGTTTTCGTTATTTGGTAAATTCTACCGTTAGAAAAAATTTCAGCATTGTAGTCCATATACCTAAACCGCAAAATGTTCACCCCTAAAAAATGGAATTTTTGCAATTTTTTATTTTATCTTCGGTTACAACGAAATTTATATATTTGTGCAAAATTTCAAGCCTCTAGGTTATATGGAGCTGCCTCATCATTTTTTCTCGTATGGAACAATACTGGGGCAAAAAAGCTCTAAAAATGGGAATTATATAAATATCAGATTTCCTTCATTAGGCACAGTTTAACATTAATGGCATTAAAATATAAGCCCCTGATTACCATTAAAAGCTTACCCATATGAAAGTATTAAGACTGTTGCCTAGAAAGCCTATTGTTAAACCCAGAAAAATTACCACTTCTTTCCGATAAAAACTATAAATTTATGCTAATTCTACTCGGATTTGAATTCTGTCTTCAAAAATAAGAAACTACAATTTATATCCTATCCCATAGTTTAAGTCTTGAGTTCATATCTTGTAGATTTACAAATGCTGAATATGCCGATATGGGGTATGTTTATGGATTTTGCGATGGAAATGCTGTTGCTGCTGTCGCTGAATACCAGCGATGTTTTCCAAACCGCAGAGTTATTAACAGAGTGTTCCAAACTTTGTGAGATACAGGCTCACTTCCCAGCGTTTACACTACATGTGAGCGTGTGGTTCGACAAGACGTGGCTGAGCAAGAGAATATCCTTGAGGCGGTACAGCGTAGCCCTCATACTAGTACGAGAAGGATATCCACACGTCTCTGCGTTTCGCAGTCAAGAGTATGGAGAACATTGAATGAAGGAATGTACCCGTACCACTTGCAACGTGTCCAACACCTCGGACCTGGGGATCCTGCCCAACGACTGGAATTTTGTAATTGGCTTAATGAGAATCGGCATCTGCATCGGTACATCTTATTCACTGATGAAGCTCAATTCACCCGCAACGGTATTAACAACACACACAATTCCCATGATTGGTCAGAAATTAATCCCCATGCCAATGTGAACAGTAACTTTCAACACCGATTTAGTTTTAATGTGTGGTGTGGAATGTTGTATGATCAAGTAATTGGTCCATTCATTTTTGAGGGTCGTCTTACTGGACAGATTTATTTACAATTTTTGCAAAACGAATTTCCGCAACTGTTAGAAGATGTGCCCCTGGCTACAAGACTTCGAATGTACTTCCAACATGACGGAGCTCCACCTCATTGTTTCCATGCAGTGATGACACACCTCAATGAGCAGTTCCCTGGGCGATGGATCGGTTGCAATGGTCCACAAAATTGGCCAGCTAGGTCCCCAGACCTAAACCCCTTGGATTTCTGCTTGTGGGGGTGGATGAAAGATCTTTTGTACCATACTAAAGTGCAAACACGGGATGCATTACTTCATTGTGTATTGAATGCTATGGATTGCATAAAAGACAGTCATGATGAACTTCGGCGTGCAACGAGCGCAATTCACACACGAGCAGCGAAATGCATTGCAGTCGAAGGTGGTGTTTTTGAAAATCTACTTTAATAATACGCATGTTCGTATTTGACGATGTAAATAAGTAAATAAACAAGCAAATAAACACTGTAGCGGAGAACGCATTGCGTATTGGTCGGCAATTGTCTCCAGAGTTCCAGATATTGCCTTGCCTTTTTCTAATTTTCAAACAGCCATAACTCTTTAATTATTCAGAATCGGACACATGTTCATATGAACTTTTTCGTTCATAATGACCTCAGAAATCAGCTCCTGAAGTTATTCCATATCTTCGTGAATCACCCTGTATATATCGTGTAAGAATCATCTATATATTATATATATATAGTCACGCCTCTCACCCCATACTTTCCTTCACCTACAATACCTCCACCTCTTACATCACCTTTCTGGACATCGAACTCTCCATCCAAGATGGAAAAATCCACACCGACGTCCACATTAAACCCAGCAATAGCCTTCAATACCTTCATTTTGAAAGATGCCACCCCTACACACCAAAACCTCTATTCCATATGCACTAGCCCGCAGAGGATGGAGGACTTGCTCAGACAGGTCTTTCTTACTATATTACTCCATCCTCGAAGATGTCCTTCTAAAACGTGGTTACCCACCGGGCCTGAACCGTGACCAGATCCGTAAGGCAATTATGCCCGCAATTAATAAACACCACCCTTGCACTACTACTACTCCTGATTTTACCCCTTCCCTTACCCTGACTACCCTCTACCGTCCCGGGATCCACGAGGTCCTCAAGGAAATCCTTCATGCTGCCCACCTAATTCTTACTTTCACCTCCCACCAATCCCTCTTTACTAATTCCCCCATTCTTTCCTTCTGCCGGCCTCCCAATTTGAGAAATATCCTGTGGAAGAAAGAACTATCCATCCCCAACCCTCCATCCGCCACCGGATCTCAATCCTGCAGCAAACCCCACTGCCTCACATGCCCCATCTACCCACCCTCATTTTTTTTCACCAGCCCCTCCTCCAACATCACCTACCCCATCACCTCCAGAAGTAATTGCACCACGAGGAATGTCATTTACCTCCTCACCTGCACCCTCTGTCATGCTTTTTATGTTGGCTTCACCAGTAACCCCTCAACATCAGAATTAACGGCCACCGGAACAGCGTAAATCTCAAACGTCTCCTTCCGGTGGCCTCTCATGCTAATTCACACAAGGTAACTTTTAATAACTGCTTTAACGTAAGGATCATCCGCACCCTACCGGACAACACCCCCGCCTCCCTACTTCGACAGTGGGAGTTAGCCCACATCTTCCTTCTTGATGCTTTCTCCACCTCCGGTCTCAACCTCCGATAACGCTATTGGCCGTCCCCCCTCCCCACCACCTCCTATCCCCGAACTCCTCTCATTACCCCTCTCCCCCTACCCATATCCTCCCCAGTGTGTCACTTTAAACAGTATATGTCTCTCCGTCGCTGAAGGGCGTCAGCCCGAAAGCTCCATATGTGTGTTGTTTTTGTGTTTTTCGTGTCTTCAGCATCCCCAGCGGCTCTGCTGGGGATGCTGAAGACACACGAAAAACACAAAAACAACACACATATGGAGCTTTCGGACTGATGCCCTTCTTCAGAGACGGAGAGACATATACTGTTTAAGTGACACACTGGGGAGGATATGGGTAGGGGGAGAGGGGTAATGAGAGGAGTTCGGGGATTGGAGGGACAGCCAATAGGGTTATCAGAGGTTAAGACCAGGGGAGGAGAAAGAGTCAAGGAGAAAGATGTAGGCTAACTCCCACTGTCGAAGTAGGGGGGCAGGGGTGTCATCCGGTAGGGTACGGATAATCCTTACAGTAAAGCAGTTATTAAAAGTTGCCTGGTGTGTGTATATATATACACACACACATACCGTATTTACTCGTGTAACCCACACACCTTTTTTCCCAATTATGGAGGCAAAAATCTAGCTTCTTCAATTAAATTTCAATTATAACAGCATAGGAAATATGTATAAGACGTAGAATAGACATTTCAATATCCAGATAACCTAGACTCAACAGTATCTACTAAGGTTTGATAGTAGTTGTTGCCTATGTTTTTAATAAATAATATACATTAAAGAAACAGCTTTATATTTACATCTTCACATGTTACAAAATAAATCATCTTTTCCCACTTCATAATTACAGAAAACAGTTAAACATATATAATTGTAACTCACAAGACAATTATTCTCTTAATATAATTCAAAACATACATTGCCAGAAACCATTGTATGGCCATTCTAACTTCAATTGCTCTAATGCCACTTTAAAATGTTTAAATGCAACATGTACAATCCTTTATTTAAAATGAAAGAAAATGTAATCCAAAAACTTACAAATTTAAAACATAGAAAAACTATTATATACTGTAAAACTTCCACAATGTACCATTTTATCTTGAAATGGTATTAAATAATATAAGAAAAATATACCTTCCTTCTTGTTCCATACTCAACAACACTGCTGGTAACCCAATGTTACCTAATAAAAACCATAATGGTAACTATGAAATCAACCCTTAAGCAATGGTAGGAAGAGAACTGCTTTGTCATCTACACCAAAACTGCTTTAAGAAAATCCTAATTAGTTGCCTCTGAGGCATTCAAGACTGGAATACGGAATAAGATTGATATGAGCCATGCATAAATAAATACATGGCTTGATAAATTTCTCATCACATACAGTACAAATACACTTATAAAGAAAAGTTGAAATTTCAATATAAAATAAGAAAAAAGCCATTCACAGGTACCACCCATCATTAGAAAATAATACATATATTACCAAGGGATAAGTATATTTTTTCCATTTATGGACAGATATAAAAAATTCATGGGAGAGGAGCAGTTATGGAGGATTGTAATGAATGAGAGCAATCCAAACTATACCTCAAACTGAGGTTGTGATGAACTCTCCCCACCAAGGTTTGGCACATAATTGCAATAAAAAAAACAAAAAACCTAATATTAAACTCCCTAGGCTTAGAGAAGTTTGTTGCTTAATATACAATAATCAATACCAGTATAGATTTCTGAGAACTTGTTTAGGGGAGGGCCAAAGACTCAAAACCACACTTGTAACCTTTGGGTCAACATTAATCTTTTTACAGTAACTCGAATCAGATTAACAGAAGTAGTTGATTTTTAAAGTGAAATTATGGCACATTTATAAAATAAAAAGGTCTGCAAGAAGAAGGATAAATACAATATATGCCCTTTACACTCAACAAGATTATTGCCTTTCAGGCAGCTATGAAGAATAGACAAGCAAAATGGATAAACTATAACAATTCCATTACTCTATGTGATAATGACAATAGACAATTTTACAGTAATGATAATGTGACTAATAATTAATTATTGCTTTCCAATGGTAGAATAGCAGATAAAAAGTGGCACCAAGTGATTATGGTACTAACAAAAAATTATTCCACTACCATATGCTATGTCAACCTTCATGAGTGAAAAGAGGCAAATCAAGCACCAACAAATAAGGTCAACATGAGTGGTCACCACCCAATGCTCCTATTTTTCTTCCAGAAAGTGTTCAGTCAGGGAAAATGTTTATGTAAAAATCACAGAATTAAAAAGCTCAATAAAAAGGAATAAACTTGTTCCAGAAAAAGCAATATTTTCTAAATATGTAAATACCACTACTCATAAAACGGTAGCCAGTATTAGCTTTTGGAAGGAATTGTAGAGAAAAAAGAAAGAGGAATGGTTTTTGAATGTTCATTTTATGACAGATAATAATTAAATAGTTATAAAAAACTAAGAGTTAATGGTAAGAGATGAGAGAGACTGTCAAAATGGTCACAACCACAACAATATAAAAAGAGGAAAAAACGTGCATTGATTCATCATGAGATCAAGTCATGTGTGGTTGAGAAAAAATGTGCATGATATGTTTTATATCTGCTCCTGTAATTCACTCAACTTTTATCCACAGAACAAACATCCTTAAGAGGAGCATTTGCCAAGGAGATGGGTTTCAATTAACATACTTTGGAATTACGCAGGAACAACATTTTGAAGAGGATAAGTAATTGCATGAGCCTCCTTAAAAGAGGGAGATGAGTTTTGATATCTCTTGATGAGTTGAGCACAAAATGGCACCTCACAGTAATACATCTCCTAATAAGTGACAACATATGCCCGAGACAATTTTTAAAGACATAGACTATCCCAGATCTCTGGATATTTAAAAAAACTTCAATAAATGCAGTGGTAAATTTTTCACGGAGACAAGTTGTAACAGCAATATTTCATTCTGACTTAAGGTAATTACCAGTGAAGGAGTGTTTAACCATGCAGTTTTCAGACGATTTCACTTTTATTAACAGATAACTACAACAGACTGAACTCTGAATGCAGAAGTAGTCAAAACATCTAATTTCAAAAGCTATTCTATAACCGTTTTCCAAACTCATACCTATATCAGATAAATCTTTTTATGACAAAAGGGTAGGAATAGCTAGGAGTGAATTACTCTTACAAATGAATATGAATTGATCACCCGAGTTTAGACTTCACACTCACTATTAAATATGAACCATTCATAAAAATGTGCGACCTTGGATGATTAATGAGCCTTCATGTGCTAGCCATATAGCTTTTTAAACAAGAACTTTCCAATAATTACTATAATTGCCACTTAGAAAAATGCGACTTTCCAAATTACAATAACATTTTCCTCCTTACTAAGGTTCAAGATATTTTCTTACATGTAACCATGCAACTGCTACTCAGTCACAAAAGCAATGGACTTTTTTTGCATTGAACTTTAAGAAGTTGCATGTAACTTTTGCCTCTGGCAGGAGAAAAATTAATGTGCTTTCAGAGTTAATTTTACTGGCACTTAGTGAAGAGAATCAATGTCTAGAAATTGTTGTATAACAAACTACGTTAACAAAATTTTTAGGCAACAATATTTTTTTTTATAGAAACAAAAGGGATAAAATCTTACATTTACAAATTGATACAGAAAAAAGGCAGACAATGCAAATTCTACATTCTTTCATGCAGAGATCCAAATAACAAAGGGAATTTTAAAAATAGAAATTTAAAATATCAACATGAAAAAATATGTGTCACTTTCAAAGCCATAGAAAAACAGCCTCTTGATAAAATGTTAAATAAAAATTTTTCTTGAACATATTCAATCTCTTCATTAACCTCATAAAATGCATACAATGTATTCCTGCTTTACATGCAATACAGCATTAGGAATGGTCTAAATACTTTCCAAATTATACTTAGGTATATTTGGAGAAAGCTAATTTTACTGAATGAATCGATAATTTCCCACCAATTACAGAAGTTCATGCATTTCTGCCAAATTGAAAGAAACAGTAAACAGGGAGTCAAAATGGTTCAGACAATGAAGACATTGTGGAAATAACTGGGCATTGTCCTGGTCAAGTTAAAGCTACATAACAACATTCAAACACATTACAGAATGAACATGAGATGGCAATGGTGCTCAAGGTAATAATTTCTCCTACTTCAACATATACCCAAAAGCCAGCTCTCCCATGGCCATTGTATCCTCTACTTCATTATCAGAGAAGAATAAAATCAACAACTGCAGGAATACAGGCACGACCATTAGACAAATTTGACGATCCCTCCCACCTTTCCTCTGTTGCTTCCCATCGGATTGATATTCTTTTGATTCAAATACCGACCTTCAATCAAACAACCTAAGACAGCATGGAGAGAGATTGGTAACGTTAACAAGAGTTTCTCCCACATAAAAGCTACCTTTACAAGGGTAACACCTTGCAGGTGGATGTTAGCACCTGAATGGACTGGGAAAAACCCTGACTGTATGATTGCACTTCTGGGCATGGAGAGGGCATCATCGTCTATTCCCCTACAGATGTGGCCCATCGATCAAACTCTATGCCACTGTCTGGACTGGTCCCGGTGGGAGGTTGAGGATCGAGTAAAAGGTTTGTGGGCGTGGGTGCTGGAGCAGGTGGCGGAGCTCCTTCAACCTCTCCCAAGCCAGGAGGGCTCCCACGGCCAGAATCTAGGGAAGAAGAGGAAGAAGGAGGGCCAGGCATGGGAGGTGAGGATGCAGGAGGAAGGGGATTGTTGGGATCCGAATGAAGGGATGCTGCATCCCCCAACACTTCCCGCTCAAATGCCAACAATTGCTGCATAAAGTGGAAGTTGGGAGCCACGTCTGCTTTACGAGAACGCACCAAATTGAAGGCATCATCGAGCCGAAGGGAGAGTTTGTGCATAAGGTATGCTAATGTGACGGTTACAGAGCGTGAGACACCAGCGACACAGTGGACCAAGACCCCATGCCCTCGAGACCGTGCTTCATCTGTAGATGGAAGAATGAAAAATTGGCAATAATAATATTAATGATAAAATATCACGTTCAGTTATAAGAAAGGCCTCAAGGTTATTATACAAACAGCAATTAATTCATTTTAACTTAAGATGTACTAGAACTTACTGAAATGAAAATAATTGCGTGGCATCAATAATGAAAAGCAAATTATAATACTGTACAAGCAGAATTTTTGGAAGCTATACTGGCTCTGATCCATTACTTAAAGATAAGCCCATCAATGTTAGACTTCATATGAAGCATTCTATGTTTTCACAAATTATGGTACATAGATAATGTAATTTGGCCATGCCAAGAAGCTAGGTAATTTTTACACTTACCCGAAGTACCAAAAAAATATTCATGCATTAAAAATGATTGGAAACTTAAAAGAATACATCTAAAATAATATATTTTTAAAAATTTATTAGCTGTGGTTGGTGGCATGAAATACACAAAATTTGTGTTGTAGCTGATGCACACCTGTTCTAGGATGTTCAAGTTCTGCAGCATGTTAACAATTCTTAGAAAAACTAAATCCTACTATATGAATATGTTAATTAAGATCATAAAGTAAATTATAATGAGTTCACTTCACGTCTACTTAGGAATAAAAAGAGATGGCAATGTCATTAATTCACCTATAACCTAAAATTGCAAATTCCCAGCTTAGAGAACTTTAGACGAAGAATTGCCTATCTGAAAAATTTCCAGTTTGTAGGTTTCCTGTAAACTATAATTTATATTGAAAAGGCTGTCTATTCAACTCACATCAGGCATATCAAATCAGCTAATTAGCTTCAATTACACTTCCCTAAGCAATATCTGTGAAGCCCAGCAATTTGACCAAGTTGATCTTTCAATTCAGAAAATAGTAATGAATCCTTATCAATAAGCACCTAGAAGAAGCTGAAATTTGGTATGTACTTATTTTAAAATACAGGCGACTCCCAAGTCTCGTTGGGGATGGGTTCCTGAAAACGTGTTCGAATAGTCGAGTGTCGAACGCCGTTTTTCCATATACTTGCATGTTATACCTAATCGGGGGATACGTTCCCGCATCTCGGGAAAAGTCTCCCCTCACGTTCTATAAAGATAAAATAACATTACTGATATGTTAATAAAACTATTAAATTATGAATAAATTATATAATAAATATTTTAAATGTATAACTTATTTTTTGCACTAAAAAGGAAAAAATGAATTTGTTTCTCGAACTTCAATATGCTTTACAGACAGCCCGGTCCGGATCGTGTGAGTCGTTGGTTACAAATGACTCACGCGAGTTTAATAACATACCTGCGTATATCTATCTATCTAATGTGTCCTTCAACTGTTAGCACTTATGTGAAACAGAAGGAGAAAATTCTAGAAGATGTGATAAAGTCACATAATTTGATAACAACAATAAACTCCTAGGAGCGGTGTTGTCATTCCTAAAATGGAAAAACTTTTAAAACTTTGGGTAGATGATCAGTGTCAGAAACATGCTGAAAGCCATACTGAAATCGTACAATCATTGGGAATATGTCAACTATTAGCACTTATGTGAAACAGAAGGAAAAAATTCTAGAACGTGATAAATTCAGGTAATTTTATAACAACAATAAACAGTTCCCCACCCAATAGCTCCTCTTCTTCCAACTAAAATCTTCCAACTTCTCAATTAATAAACCAAGTCCAGTAAGCGCAGTTGAAAAAGATTTAAGGTATGAAAATATTTTTAATTTTATTGTCTCTTTATTTTTAAGTTATTTTGTACATTTTAAATAACTTTTATATTAATTTCGCTGCGATTAATACTTGTATGTATAGATAGATATACGCAGGTATGTTATTAAGCTCGCGTGAGTCGTTTGTAACCAACAACTCGCACGATCCGGACCAGGCTGTCTGTAAAGCATATTGCATACATCTATCTTTGAAGTTCGAGAAACAAATTTATTTTTTCCTTTTTACTGCAAAAAATAAGTTATACATTTAAAATATTTATTATATAATTTATTCATAATTTAATAGTTTTATTAACATATCAGTAATGTTATTTTATCTTTATAGAACATGAGGGGAGACTTTTCCCGAGATGCGGGAACGTATCCCCCGATTAGGTATAACATGCAAGTATATGGAAAAACGGCATTCGACACTCGACTATTCGAGATTCGAACACGTTTTCAGGAACGCATCCCCAACGAGACTCGGGAGTCGCCTGTACTCTATAAAGTACTTTAAATGATGTACACTTATCTACTTTCATTATTTCGTTTACCTCATTAGAACCACATGTTTAGATTTGTGGTGATAGCAATTGTTTTTCGTTAATGTAATTAGTACTTTTGTTAAATTTTATTTTGACATAGCTTAAAAAAAAAGAAGACGCCCATAAGTGGTATTACGAAATGTAAACAGAAAAATCTCATGATTGAAAAAAGTGGAATTACTAAGAAAACTTGAAAAAGGTACTTCAGTGAAGAGACTTTGCAAAGAATATGGCATTAGTAGTTCCACTGTGTATGACTTAAAGAAGAAAAAAAAGAAATATTGAAATATTATGCAGAGAGTGATACACCTAAAGCTATGTGTAGCCATAAAACACTACACATCCCGGGTAAATATTGTTGGTAAGGTATTGTTTGAGTGGTTTCGTTGGCGAAGAAGTGAAGGTGTACTTATTTCAGGCCTAATGCTGATACAACAAGCGAAAATTTTTCACAATAGCAAAAAGAGTGGTAGAAGATGACATTGAAAACTGGATTGATATCGACAATGATGCGCCTGTAGTACTTCAGCTCATGTGAAATAGTGGACATGGTTTTGAAACACGAGCATGAAAAAGATGAAGAAAATGATAGTGACGATGATCATTAAGGGCAAACCTTCAAAAGATCACTGTATACTGTTGGTCATAGATACAATATCTGCTTTAGAACAATGCTCTTGCATTGATTTTCAAAAGATTACGTGTTTGTATCGAATACAAGATAAACTTATGAAGGAAAAATCAAAATGCATGAAGCAAGCTAGTTTTCCTGATCTGTTTAAAAAAAATTCTCAGAATAATGTGTGATGAAAATGTTGTAAATGCGTATTAGATATACGTTTTATTTCACGTTTGTTATTTACTTTTTAATGGTTCTTATATAATTCCTCATTTTAGTGCATGTATAAGCAATCTGTATTGATAATGGGTTCCCTTTTAATTGTTATTCATCATCTGAATTATATAATCAGTTACCAAAAATGTAATTACTTAAGGATTTTTTGTAAATTTTCAAAAACCCGGCAAATGCTAAGCCTCAAGGTTGCCAGGTTTATGAGGTTCTACTGTACTACAGTTGGCCCAAATATAATTTCAGAAAATTAGTTATACCCTTGAGATTCATGAAGACTGCTAATTAACATTTCCTCCCAATCAAATATTTATTCTTTAAAAACATACAGTAGGTAATTAAGCATTTTTATGGATGATATAATACAATTAAATTTGCAATTACATCCTATATTTTTTTAAATAATTGTGATTGATTGGTCCTTTCACACTGATATAAATCTTTCTAGTATTGAACAATAAATGATATGCACTCAAGTACATGGTAGGAAAAAACTCATTGAGACAGCACTTACCTATAAACTGGATGGCATTTGGGAAGAAACGAGCTAAATTCTGGCTCCAATGATCAGTAATTGGTATCTGCATATACTTGATGGCTCCAGTGCACTCAAAAACATTAGGCAGGTTGGGTGTAACATTCAGTACATACTGGGGGAAAGTAAAATAAAACAATGTTAGATCACTAGAGCTCAAAAACAAATTTTCATAATCTTTTCCCAAAATTATATTTAGTCTTTGAAGTTAGAAACATTATATAATATCAACTAAATTGATAATAGATATTTACAATGAATACTAACATTATTGCTATACTAAAACATACATGCTTTCAAGGGAAAGGAGAAAAAATTCTGTACTTACGCAGAAAATGAACCCAGGTCTACCACTTGCCATTCAGAGGCCTTACGTAATTAAGCTAGCAAGCCAGTACAATTATCCACTATCAAACTGGGTTATTTTAAGTTGGGAATGGGTTAAGGTTGTAAACCTTACTACGCTAAATAAACTCACTGAAGTACAAAACACAATTCCGCTGCTCTCAAACCAGTGAGATAACTGAAGTACATGACAGAATGTGAAACGAAGCTTTCTATACTTTAGAGTATCTATCTGAATATAAATAAATAGGCAGAGGAGAAAAAATCTGTTCTTAACCAGGGATCGATTCCTGGCTAGGTACAGATTATGGTATATATGTATAACTTCATTACTTTACATTCCATATTAAATGCTTCATGCTTTTATCACTCAAAAAATCACCATAGCAAGTCAGCTAAACATTAATTGTTATAAGGAATAAACAATCCTCTGATAAAAATTATAAATTATTTTTTAACAAGTAAGCAAATACTGTAGTTTACTGTTTTGAGTGTTTTATTATTTTGAATGAGAACATGAAACTGAAAAATAAATCTTTCACATAAAGACATAATGATGAACAATGTATTAGTACCAAAGATAAACTTTTCAGTGCAAATGGAATTCAATATCTAATCAGAGTAGTCATATGGTTCATTTATTGATTTGCTTTTAACCACTCATCTGGGTATCCAGAGTATATTCGTCAAGCTCGAGGGTAAAGCTGGTGGGTATCCGGAGATAACTCTTCACATTTTTCTGGGCCATTCGCTAGGGTATCCCGTATTATTTCGTCCTAGGTCTTAACCCTCAACTAGCTGTGCCCTTTTAGTTCACACTCCAAGCAATAGATGGAATTTCCTACCTTAGACTCCGATGAAATATGCATCTAACCAAAACCCTGCATCTGCTGTGCGGGGTTGCCTACCCTTACCCAAGCTGTAGAGAAAGTACGTTGGAGCACAAAATTTTTTTCGCACCTCCTTGTGAATTTTGACCATCTTGGAAGCTTCCCTTTACCCTCCTGGGAGGCCAAGGGAGCAATAAAACCTACCCTTTCCATTTCGAAGACTGTTGCACATCTGTAAATCTATGTGGAAATAAGAACAGTTGGCCTTTGAACAGCATAGTAGGCACTGCGATTTTCCGAGCGAATATACAAATCTTGCATACAAATTGTATTTCCTTTTATTTTGCAGTTACATTAGTAATATTATATTGTATTTGTTATACATATATAATTTTATAGTAATAGTGAAGGCAGTAATGGCATCATCTAGCAAACATGTCAAGTATTCTGATGATACTGAGGAAGATATTTTGGGCATTGAAGATAGTGAAGACGAAAGCATTAGTGATTATGATCTGGAGGACATTTACATAAACACTGATGTAAGTGAAAGTGAATCCGAAGGAGACATAAGTACTGCTGATGATGATATGGTGATGAACATTCCGGGACATCCATATGTGTGGACTGCACATGAAGCAGAAGTGCATCAACGATTTCCATTTATGGGTGATTGTGGAATCAAAGTGCAAACAGTGGACAAAGAAAATGTTTTGGAATATTTTGAAAGTTTGTTGAAGATGAACTGTGTATGATAATAGCCGAGCAAACAAACATTTATGCTAAGCAGTTCTTTGATGCAAACCCAAATCTGAAGCCACGATCAACAGCACACGAGTGGGTGAAAACAAATTCAGATGAGATCAAAACTTTATTAGGTATGTTTATCCTCCAGGGAATTGTGTTAAAACCTATGCAATGTACTTTACAGAACGCGAGAGTATAGCCACACCTTTCTTTGCAAAAGTTTTTACTGAAAAGAGATTCCACCTTCTTAAATTTTTGCATTTTGTTTATAACACAACTTATAATGCAGGCAGCCCTGGTAAGAAACTTTGTAAAATTTACCCTGTTATGAAGTTTTTGAGATAGATTTTCTTCTATGTACATTCCTGATCAGGCGATTGTAGTGGAGGAGTCTCTCATGTGGAAAGGCCGGCTATCTTGGAGGCAGTTCATACCTTCCAAGCGCAGCAAATTTGGCATGAAGTTTTTTGTGCTGTGTGAAAGCAATTCTGGTTTTATATGGAAATTTATCATATACACTGGAAAGGACACAGGTTTTAGTGATAAGTATAAGGACGAGAGCATCACCAGCTGTATTGTACTTGATTTGGCAGACAGTCTCTCAGGTAATGGATACACCTTATATTTGGATAACTGGTATACCAGCCCAAGCCTAGTGGACAAGCTGAGCAGAAGACAGACCGACATTGTAGGAACAGTGCAGTCAAATCGAAAAGATTTCCCTGAGGTTGTAAAATCTTCCAAGCTGACGAAGGAAGAAATATCGGCAGCTTTCCGAGGCAAGCAGATGGTGATGAAATGGAAGGATAAGAGAGATGTCATCATGGTGAGCACTTTTCACAGAACAGAAATGTGTAGAGTAGAGAAAAGGGAGAGATTTCATATGAAGCCATGCATCGTACAGGACTACAACACCAATATGGGCGGTGTTGGCAAAAGCGATGGGCTCATGAATATGTATAAGATCGCATGTAACAAGCCTAAGAAGTACCACAACAAGATCTTTAGGCCTTTGATAGATATGGCAATGCTCAATGCATACACCCTGTATAAAAAAAATAATGGGAAATTAATTCAAAGAGAGGTCATTATAACGCTTGCAGAAAAATTGATAAAAAAATATGCAAAGAACCTTCAAACAGTGCAGGGAAGGCCGTCCAAAATCACTATGCCCAACTCGTATCACGGAAAAACATTTTCCCAATTTCGTTACCTCTACAACAAAAAAAATCTCCAACCAGAAGATCCATAATATGCTGCAAGAAGGAACTCGCAGGGAAACTAGATATTGGTGTCCTGATTGTGGAGTGGGTTTATTTCCAGCACCATGCTTTCAAATTTACCACACAAAGGCTGAATTGTAAACTTGTTACTCACATATTTTTGTATAAATATTGAAATTTTATGTTTTGTAGTAAAAGGTGCCTGAATTCTGCAAACATATCAGATCGCTCTATTTTTAATTTTTGGGATTTTTAACAACAAAAATTAATATTCTTGCAATTTTCGATTTTCTTCTTCAGTTGTGTTACTTTACCTACACACCTGCCAAATCTCATATCCAATGAATGATTTATGTTTTCCTCATAGAAAAATTATTATAAACATTACGATTTTTACAGGGCAGAAAAGCTAAAATTATCGTAATTTTCAGATTTTGTCGTCGGTCGACTGTATCAGCCTCCCTTACTTTCAAATTTTATTCACCTGGGATTGCTCTCTGCTTTCAGGAGAAAATGTTATAAACAATTTTCTCAAAAAAGTCCTCACAAGCGGTGCAACTTTCAAAAATTAAATACCCAGATGAGTGATTAATAAAGACAAGTCATTAGAGGAGAAAATTTGGTACAATGGTAATAACAGGGCCACACTACCTAGGTCTACATTTCCCCTCTAGATGGCACAACTTATACACACTGGTCTGCCTACTAAGAACTTCCTATTTTGACCATTACATGGCACTGTTTGCATTACTCGATATGTCTGTGATGTTTCTACATTCTCATTCCAGGCAGAATGGGATTTCCCCGAGTGCACATAACACTGTTTTTTGCTACTCTTTTGTTATTTGTGAAGGAAAATTGGTGACTAAGGTGCAAAATATCTTGCCTGACTGCTGCGCTGCAAATGGAGCCAATTTAGCTTTCAAACCCAGAATGAGGGATAGGTTCCATTTTAGGCAACCATTATAACATTTTCTCTGAACGTAATTGTTATAAAAGAGCTTGCAAGGTGATTTAGCTTGCAAGACTATTTAGCTTGCAAACCGGGACTGAGGGATAGGTTCCATTTAAGGCACCTGTTGTAACTTTTTCACTAAATGTAATTGTTCTTGCAAGCCAATTTAGCTTGCAAACCAGGACTGAGGCATAGGTTCCATTTAAGGAACCTGTAATAACTTTAACGCCTGATGTTATTGTGATGGAGCTATTGTTGCACGTAAGGGATTCAAAGTAATGGTTGGGTTGTGGTGATCTCTGGACTAGGGAAAATCCCATCTGCCAGGAATGAGAACGTAGAAACATCGCAGACATATCAAGTAATGAACACAGTGCCACGCGATGGTCAAAATAGGAAGTTCTTAGTAAGAAGACCGGTGCATATAAGTAGTGCCATCTAGTGGGGAAACGTACAACTAGGTAGTGTGGCCCTGTACTACCATTGTACCAAAAATTTTTAAGGAAAAATATTTTCAACTAAAATATAAACTAGTAACAACACTGAATACTACTTTGCAGTTACTCTCAAAATCCAAGAACATGCACTTAAGAAGTACTTGTCTCAGGAATCTCCAATAGCCACAACAAAGTTACATTCTCAAAATCCTTCAATGTTTATTGTTTAAAGAAGCATAGGGAGTTTCATTATAACACAAGCTGATAAATTAGATTGTCTAATCCAGGATAAATCCTACTGACAAGGAGAGTAAGGAGGCTAGTACCCTCGGATTTTGTTCAAATTTCACATGGTGATAGCTGATGTGTTCCGATTTAATGTGTAACTTGCCGTTTGTGTGAATAGGCCTTGGTTGTCGAGATATCGCAGTTTGGAATTTTGGCCGATTTCTGCGTGTGCGTTAAGGCTCGTGAAAGTCACCCCGCTAGGACGGGACGGATGTAGCTGAAGTGGTAAGGCGTTGGGCTAGTAAGCCAGACGTCCGTGGTTCGAGTCCCCATTGTGGAATTTTTCTTTTTTGATTTTTATCTTTTTTAATGCTGAAAAAATGTACAATTCCCATTATTAATTTATTACGACTGTAAAAATTTAAATTGTACTATTTTTCTCGATTATAAGAATAAATATTTTTTATCTTATATTTGCGATTCAGCAATCTTTTAAAATAAATTCTTACGCTTTTTATTGCTACAAAATAATTTACATAATTATTTTGTATTACACATCAATACCTTATAAATTAATTATTCAGATTCTTCTTTTGAAAAAATCTGTCATGCGTGCTGGCAAAGTAGGGGATGAAAATTGTCATAAAAACAAACAAAGTACAAATGCTTCTGGCACCAGGAACACACAACAAACGCAACATTTTCGCATTCACATTTCCTCTTATGCAGGTTATCGGGGAAACAAACTTCATTTACGTTCATAAAAACACTCCCTGTCGTCGTTAATTTTGACGCAAATCATGCATATTTAATCATGTCTTCGAAAATGGGTGCACACAACTGGTGATGAATGATGGAGTGAATTTTCAATGCGTCGTCTCTTGTATTAATCTGACGATTCTCTCACAATAAATACGTACTGTTTTGCAGGCGCTTTATGAAATTTTTCATTTGCCTGTAAAAATAGATGTTGCAGGGTTGGCAGAAAGGCGTGCAATTATCTTTACCTGGCAAGTTGGAACATTATCGTCATCGATGAATTTTGCATTGAAGATGGAATAATCAGTTTGCCCTCCCCAAGAATCAAGGATCAAAAGAAAATTTTCCTTTTTGACATATGGCTTTAAAACATTGTCAAGAAATTTTTCGAACAACTGCGAAGTCAATTTTCCTGATTTCGAAGATGTAGCATAAACGTTCTTGTAAATCATTAACATGTCATCTATATGCATTTGTGCTTTGTTTGTTTTTATGACAATTTTCATCCCCCACTTTGCCGGCACGCATGACAGATTTTTCAAAAGAAGAATCTGAATAATTAATTTATAAGGTATTGATGTATAATACAAAATAATTATGTAAATTATTTTGTAGCAATAAAAAGCGTAAGAATTTATTTTAAAAGATTGCTGAATTGCAAATATAAGATAAAAAATATTTATTCTTATAATCGAGAAAAATAGTACAATTTAAATTTTTACAGTCGTAATAAATTAATAATGGGAATTGTACATTTTTCAGCATTAAAAAAGGTAAAAATCAAAAAAGAAAAATTCCACAACGGGGACTCGAACCCCGGACATCTGGCTTACTAGTCCAACACCTTACCACTTCAGCTACAGCCAGCTCGTTCTAGCGGGGTGACTTTCACGAGTCTTAATGCGCACGCGGAAATCGGCTGAAATTCCGAAAATTTCAAACTGCGATATCTCGACAACCAAGGTCTATTCACACAAACGGCAAGTTACACGTTAAATCGGAACACATCAGCTATCACCATGTGAAATTTGAACAAAATCCGAGGGTACTAGCCTCCCTACTCTCCTTGTGAGTAACAAACTACCTTACCTGTATATGATGTCTACTGAGTGCCTCCCTGTCTTCTGAATTTGCAGCATTTCCGAGAAATAGGTGAGGCAATATCTCAACAGGGAAATCACCACCACCATCTGCTGATGAAGTACTACTGCAACAATCTGTTTCAGGACATTCATGTTGCTGTACGGATTAAAATAGTTTAATTAAAATATAATTTCCAGATAATACAATTACAATGTTATAATTCAAATTCTATCCGATTTATGAAATAAACTGAAGGAAAAATAATGCTTAATTATGGAATACCACAGTGCTAAGGCAAAGATTGTCGAATTAAATAAGAATTAACTCTTTTTCAAGATCATGCATACTTGCATGGGTGAACATGCAACAATAGCTATGAGCTGGCAGGCCAACTCTCTGTGGGTTTTAATGGAAGGCTAGTATACCTGAGTCACAGGGGCAGAACCTCCAACAGGAGCTGAACTTGTTTGATTCCGGCGAACACGAGGAACCTCGGCAGTAGTTCCTGTGCTGCTACCTGCAATTCGCAGTGAGCGAAGACCAACAAGAGGCACTGCATCTGAGGTATCTGTCTCGCACCACTCTGGATACAAGGTTCGAAAGGAGGTAAATCCACCTAAAAATGATTTTAAAACATTGATTAGGAGGACGGAAGTTGCAAAACTAGAAAAAAGATCTCATAACCAAAGATTATAATTTGAATAAAGAAAATTATAATAAGAAATAAAGTTTGATTAAATCTTATCAATAAATTATTCAACTAGAACTAAAGAAACTATTTACAGGAATTCCAAAAGCCAGGAACAAATGATAAATATTCAAATAGACATTTTCATGTGCAACCTTTCTATTTTTAATATGTTACTTAACATAATTGTCAGCCATTTTTCAAAACATACAATAAAACAAAATCTAGTTTATGCTGAAAACCAACCATGAATTTCCAACTAAAGGTACTACTGAAATAAATAACAATCTAATGAAAATAAGAAAAGGCCAAAGAATAGGACAGGGGTCGGCAACCTATGGCATGCGTGCCAGAAGTAGCACGCGAAAAAAGAAATGATAAAGAAGATAAAAAAAATTCGTAGTATACATTTATTACAAGTATGTAATACAATAAAATATTCATAGA
The DNA here is from genome assembly GCA_036926305.1 of Uropetala carovei. Lineage (NCBI taxonomy): Eukaryota > Metazoa > Arthropoda > Insecta > Odonata > Petaluridae > Uropetala > Uropetala carovei. Next base: position 3,016,497 of record JAXCHB010000063.1, on the reverse strand, counting down.
AATGTAGTGAACTAGCGTTATATTTTATAGTAAGAGTAATTATTCACCTCTACAGTCAATTCTGTAGAACTGCTCTCACACATTTCATGTGCTATCTGTCTCCTATTTTCTCATTGTGACTAATAAACAAAATATATGGAAATTTATAGGTACAAATGCATACTGTTTACAATGTGTTCCATTAAATAAACAGGATTATCAAAAAATAAAAATTATAATTTAATTAAATGGAAATTTATTAGTGGCATGCGAAGCCATACATTGACATTAATTTGGCATGTCACTTGTGAAAGGTTGCCAATCCTTGGAATAGGACCTAGTTATAATCCACTTTATAATGAACATAAATCACCAATGATGGATTTTGAAATTACCCACCTGTAGACCAAATTATTTTTCTGACCACTGGTGCTTTTTCCCTAAAAGAATCACCCATATTTATTGGTTTGTCTGACCTCTGTGGATCATAATTGTCTAATTCATCAAAAACCTGTGTAATATTAACATTTTCATTCCCATGCTGAAATCCCGTCTATATTGCTGCCCCAGAATCTCGCCACCCCTAGAAAATTGCCTACTTGACCTTGTTGCTGATCTGCTAATGCCAGCCACATTTCTGCCAATAATTTTTATAAATAGGGCTCATGCTTTACCCTTGTAGAAACTTAAAATAAAATCAAACTCTTAAAAAAACAGCTGTATATTTACAAAACATGGGTGGTTAAAACAGTCATTAAACAGTGATAAAGTCGACTTATCATATTTGTCATCTTGATTATCAAAAGATGAATTTAGCAGTTACTATCTTCTTCCTTGAAATTGCTAGTGCATGTTAGAACTTGAAATGTGCCTAACATTTTTAAAAAACTTTTTTGGGCGACCAAATATTATTTAACAATTTGCCCTCAAAAAACACAAAAATCTATTTCACATGTATTGTAAAAAATATTTATTCTACAAATTAATTGAACTTTAACAATATTTTTTATCATTCATATTTTGTTTTTATGAAAGATAAATTTTCTGTAAGTACAATGTAAAAATGTCAATAATTTTATCAGAGGATATTATTTTTTAAAGATAGTGATGAATATTGAATTAGCATTTAATGCACAATAACATTAACGACAACGTTGGCCATCCAATAAGCCAAGAGTCACATCATCCTGATAACTTGAAAAATCTAATACAAAAGGAAATCGAATGTATCTAAGGGATTCATAAATTAATGAAATATAGTACTGTACACCTAGGGATTGAGAAAGACTGCCTTATGGTCAAAAGCAGATTCCATTTCATGATTTTACGAATTAAATTAAAGTGGTAGTATCGAGATAATCGCACAACCAAGTAAATATATACTAGATATAAATTAATTTACAAACTCAAATTATAATGAAATACTTAAGTTACAATAATAATTACGAAGACAAACATCCTCCATATATCGTTATTCTTAAGATGCGTAATTTGACGCTCACACTAGTGTATCATTATAGACTTGCCATTCATGAATGTCCACAGCTACATTCTCTAATCTAATAAATAATCTGTTCTATCCGATTCACAGTAGGTCATTTAGTAGACACGATACTGAAGATAGCAATCTAAAAGTCATATGTAAGTAAAAAAACATCGCGCGAACAAATGCCCTTCGCATATATCTTTAGGATATATCCCTTGTTAATTCAAACCATGGCATTTAGTCGTGTAACATTGAAAATGTTCCTTTATTCTAAGGGCTAATGTTTTATCTCATAAAGGACTGAAAAATTTACAAGGCTAAGAATATAGATGCTGATATCATGCATGTATAACGATTTATAAATTAAAAACATAAAGGTATCTTTTTAGTAATAAAATACAACTGAAAATGTGCATTCTAATCCACGTTTCTTTCTGGAGGAGAACGTTCTGATATCATTCCATTTTTCTGATTTGTCAATCATAACTGGAAATTCAATAAAACAGTAGATGAAAAAGTACAAAAGCATCAATTTTATTTTATAATAGTGATAAAAACGAATCGCTAATTACATGTGATGTTCCCAAGAAAGAGCCTAATCATTAATCGGGGTTTATCCACAACCATCTTTCGAATATTTAAGTTTAACTGTACAGGGGATAATTAATTACAGATTTAATTGCAGAGAAAATCTATAAAAGTGTTACAAAAGAAAGACCGCTTATTTAAAAAATATTAGCATTTTATAACGAATAGTAGAAAAGTTTTCCACGGACAAAAATAATATATCTTACACAAGACAAAACAGCTTTACAAATCTAAAGAAAGGAAGTCCTAAAAACACCGATGACGTAATGCGCAGAACTCTCTTAAAGTCCAATGCCAGTCCATTGACTACACACCTCGTATTCGCCCCACCACAGTCACAAACCATTACCGTTGCATTCACCAATAAGAATGAAGCACTACTCGAAACCATTCACAAAACACCTCAATCTGATGGCCGCCGTGGTAGAGATGAGTATTCAACACCTCTATCCCATATATGGCTAATTGTGAATCCGTTGAAGACAACTATTTAATTTTTATTGCAGAGATTGTTTAATTTACTTTGTTAAAAATTTAATGCTTTATTAGCAATGCCGATGAAAAGTTGGAAGCCTTAATTGTATTTTTACGTTATCCAATACGTAAATATCACTAAAACCTACCAGCTAATACAAATAAATAAAATCGACGAAAAATAATCATGAAATCAATGCCATTTATATGTAAACAAGAGCCTCAACACGTTCGTTATGCCCTCACATTACACTTAAGATACAAATATTACGGAAAATAATTGCAATACGTTCAGCTAAGGCAAAAGAAACTTACATACAATAGCATCTAGATAATTAAAGAAAGAAGAAGAACTTCAAATAAGGAAAATTACCTTCAAGGTACACTACATGGCAGCCATCTTGTTGTAATCGTCTTGACAATATTTGAAGCGTATCAGCCGGCGTGATGCCTGAATTTTGATCTATGTCACTATAAACCACGAACACATTTTCTTTGTACGCACTCATTATTTTGGACTTAAGTTCTCGACACTTGATAGTAGACAACAAATCAATTTTTCCTGCAGCCAGCCGACGTAACATTATGCTTGGAATACTAAAATTAACCGCATGCCTAATATGTGATTCCACATACTCATTCGAACTTCGACAATCTAAAATAACAAGCCCACTACAAGTTGAATTGGAACGAAGTTCTTGCAACAACCACCCAGCACTAACACTCAACTCAGTGCCATCCGTTGTCATAATTCGATCACTTTTGTCTTCAGAAGGCATTTCAGAAATAGTAGTTTACAAAGATTAAACACTATATCATCCCACTGTTAACCATTTACTGAGTTAATAATAGCTAAAACTTTTGCACTCCGAATTTCCAACGACCTTTCGTTAACCATTTCCTTGTATCCCATTGTGCATTTCCTTCCAATAACGCTATAATTTTATAACGCCACTTCAACAGTACGTGTATACGAAAGCTTTATGAATTTTAATCGGCTTCCTTTCTCACTTTCACTAAATTTTCTCGGAGTGCAAACAATCCTGTACACACCACGGTCATATTACGATAAAACGATTCATTTCGCTTTTGCTAGGCAACTTTTTTCTATGGAAGAGGGAGTGGTCACGTGCCTTCCGTATACCCAATAGGGTTGCTTGACGTCATTTCATTGACAGACGGGCAAGGCGTAAAGGGTACGAGGACATTGTAAACATGAGGCTTACGCGCTGTTTTCATGAATGGAATTGCGACTTTTGTGACATCCAACAGTACTGTCCTCTTTAAATTCCTCTATTGTAAATTATTTCAAATATATGATAAATAGGAAATTATGAATTATTATAGTATTCGGAATGTGAATTGGAATAATTCAAGTATTGATCTACCAAGCCTCACTCACAATTAAAGGGCGTAACAATATTCTGTTGCAAAATTACATTCCAGTTCCGTAACAAGAAACAATGTCATTTCGGCGTTCATCTATTATGCAATATTTAAAGATTTGATCTGACTCAAAGAAAACATCTATTATGTAAATCATAAAATTTAAGATATTTTAATTCAGCATTTTGGTTGATTATAAGTTTTACAGGTATGGTTGCGTTTTTCACATAGTTTCCGTAGGCTCATTTCATTTTTTTGTGAATTATTTGTGAAATTATTGTAAACAATGTCGTTTACTTAGCAACGGGAGATTTCGTCAATTTAGGTTGAAATGGCAAACGAATGATAAATTAACTGTTTTACGTTATTACAAGTAATTCCTTCTGAAAAAATTCTGAGTGAATAAACATGCATAAAAGGAAATTTTTAAGTTATTATTATGATCGATTAATTATACTAGCATTATTCAGTAAGGCATTAAAATATTTATATTTGCTTATAATTTCAACTGTAGAAATAAATCTGGCACGTTATTGATAAGCTTAATATCACTTTATGCATAGTGTTTAATATGTTTTATTTCAGTTATCTTGTTAATGACACTACCTTTAATGTATTTGATACCGCCTAATAACATAATGACTGCAATGACGAAAACAAATGTCATGCAACGACTAAATATGTCTACGAAAAGTTCCTTATTATCATTAGAACTACTTGTGTGCTGTTTGGCTTTATTTCTTTGCTGGAGCATAATAGAGGCAAGTTATATGTAGTATAGTTTAATGAAAAGTTTTGAGAGAAATATTATTTGGGCGATACAATTGTCTTTTAAATTTTTGTGGCAGATTCACAGGCAAAGAAGTAATAAAATTTTTGATAAATTACTGTCAATGGCAAGTGATGCCGAGAGGATTAATACTCAACATGGCAAAGAAGACATTCTTTTACGAAAATCCGTAAGCTAATTTTCTTTTAATTTAAAAAATGAAGCATTCCGTATTACTGCAACCAAAATTTTTTTGATTGCAGATAAATCTACTGGAACAGACGATGGAAGATTATGCGATGTTGCTAATCATGATAAATAAACGTCCTAGAGTGAGTACATCATCTTGAAATTCAGTAGCTGCTATACATTTAACCACAACTTTTCTTCGGTCGGTTAAGGAATAATACTACTAATAATTATTCAAAAACTTCTTTAAATATAGCAGTGATTAAATTTATAGCGTTGGATTGGTTGATTCCACTTTACACAAGCTTTTACAATTCCTAGGAAGATAGTACACGAGGTAACGCAAATAATTTTTCAACTGTTGAGATCCCAGTTCGTCCGTACGATACTGTATTGTCGGCAGGGGTCGTTAACTGTCGTGAGTTGGTCGTCGCCAAAATTTGTGATTATAGATGTTATGGATAGGCATTTAGCATTTCTATTATTCTAGCAATGCAGATTCTATTCTGCAACGTTGCTTAGATATATTAACTCTGCGGCAGAAATGCGAAAGATCGTACTAATTGTAAGTTTAGTTATAAAGAATGTAGATAGGTGATTATATACGATAGGAACAACTGTTAACTGCTCATCCCATTTGGTTTATTTGATTATATTAATGGATGTTCCGTTTCAATCACCTCAAAGAAGAGAAAAATGATTTCTGTTAATGGTTATTGGGTTTTCAGCATGTGTATGTAAAATATTTTAGTAATTTCCTATTCATTTACGTACCAAAATTTTTTAAACAAATTAATTAATAAAAAATAAACCGTATCTAAAGTATGCAGTGTACACGTCTATTTAGAGAACACTGCAATGAGTCGTATGTTGGTTATCTTAACTTCGCTCGCATTATTTGGCTTTACGAAACTCGCATCTAACAATCAGCTGAGTGAACATAGTATTGAACTTCACAGTGAAAGTATCATTTAATGCTTTTATCAAAAACCGTAATATGTGGAAGACAACCGTTGAGGTGTATTTTCCCAAATCACGGAAGTTCAGCCTTGGGTGAATGATTAATTCAAACCGAATTTGCTAGTTGAATGCTTTGATCGATTAACCGATGACATTGAGAAATTTTATAACTTTCGTTCATTTCAAAATCTTCTCAAGATGTTAAGGATACCGACAGATTTCTAGTGCTTTAAATCAAATTCAAGTATTTTGACCATCATAATGGCCTCCACCCACCTACCGTTGTGAGCTTGTGAGGGTAATGATGTCCCTGTTAGAAAATGAATCGAAAAGTATATACCAATGCAACTTCGATCATCGCAGTCAACTTCTGGCCTTATGTTAGTATATATCGAGAAATATGTACTTCTAAAAACGGATTTTCTTTCACTGACTTCGTGTTTTGGGTCTATGTATTTAAGAGAAACTAGATTTTTAGTATGAAATTATCAAGTCTAGTTACAGGTTAATGCTGACGGACAAACGTTTAAATTAGAATATAAAGATAGCTTTGACAAGGTACATACTTCCATCTGAAGAGCTAGCTGATAAATTTCAATGTCAAATTTCACATTAACATTTTTGTATATAATTTTTGTTTTTCTGAAAGAATATTTTTATTTAGATACATTCCATTTTTAGCTGTATTCATTATAATTTTAGTATTTCTGGATGATAATTTTTTTAAGATGTCCACTGACCTCAAAAAGTTGAACAGACCAATATTAGATGCTTATTTTATAAAAAAACTAGAAGTGCCTGTTGAATTTCAATGGATTTAGTGAATCTAAAGCTTCAACCATGTAGCTTGTAAACATCGCAGTAATAAGATAGTACAGTCAACCTCGGTTATAACGGATCGCCATGGGTGTCAGGCAAAAATCCGTTATAACCAAAGTCCGTTATATCCGATATATGGTAAAATTACGTTTTAAAATGTAACTTAAAGAAATACAGTTAAAAAGACAATTTTAAAATTTATTTCAAATGTTCATAAAGAAATACCTTTTATTAAATATTCTAAGACGTTAGCTCAATTTTGTTTTACTTTTTAAAATAATCTGTTATCTGGTTTTGTTTTCTCGAGCTTGATGACCACGTTTGCAGATCCTTCTCAACATAGTACAAATACATCTAATTTTTCATCAGAACCACAAGAGTTATAGTGCTGACTTACAGCCTTGAAAGCATTCAGAGCTTCCTGTGTAATGATAATAGGGCATTCGCTTTCTTGTCCACATTTGCCGATTTCGGTTTCATCATCACTGCCATCGATTAAAGTACGGTTAAATACATCAACAATAATGTTACGATCGATAGGAACCTCTTCAACTGCTGTGTTGTCATCAATAGAGGAATACTCAATAAAGTTGACTCAACCAAGAATAGAAATACAGCACTGTAGAGTATTCAAATCCTTTTCCTCAGAGTCATCAACTTCATCTGTTACATCATTAGCAAATCCCACTGTTTTGTAACAATTAACGATAGTTTCTGTCTTTACCATGAACCAAGCACAATGCAAAAGATACATTGAATCGAGAATATCGAACTCAAATGGAACTGCTTCTTCATAAGCAGCTAGTCGCTGACACACAAGTTGACTGCGATATTGAAGTTTCAAGTTTTTAATTACCCAATTATTGGTTCCTAAGATGGGGAGAAGGGAAAGGAAAGATCCCTTACTGGGGAGCGAAGACTCGAAGAAGGTCCATTGAGGGATGAAGTAAAAGGTTTTTTGCATAAGTCTCATCCACGTGGACCCAAAGCGTCAAACATGATGCTTTGAGCTTTTGACCTCAATGCATGATTGACTTGGTGGTTGAAATGTGGAAGGGTTGTTATTCTAGTTTTATTTTGGTGGGAAGAGCCGCATGAGTTATTTGTTGTCAACAAATAGTCATCACCTGACATCCCACCAGATGCCTCATCCGCTGCTTTGTTTTTGTGATCTGACTCAATTTCTAAAATTGAAAAACATTTAGTCTTTCTTATAGCAATCTCAAGTAAGATTTAATATATATAAAGTGGCTATAATATAGAATGGCATTTATTTTTAATATTTCTGTTAACCGAGTAATATTGTATACGTACTATACCAGATATAATAATGTTTAATGCGTTATAGACACATATCGGGCTGTTTTTCCTCGAATTGTATATTATTTTGTCAAGAAACATTATAGCCGAGGAAAATTTACTGTTAGGGAATGCCAAAGAAATCTGTTATAACTGTAGCCGAGGCCGGTATATCTGAAATAGTTACTGTTAAATAGAATAGCAAAACAGTCGGGGAGTGAGAAAAAATCTGTTATAACCGAGGCTGGTGTACACAGTTTTAACCATCGAATAAAGCCCACATGATTAGATGAATGAAGGAAAAAAATCTTGCACTGTGAAAAATCGAAAATTACGCTTAAACTTATGGGATAATAATTACTGAATTATGCTCTCCCTCCCCCAAAATTTTTTATTGTCATATAGTCCATGTTATCCGCAGGATAAAATTATATACCTATGTGAAGCTTCGTGACGATATCTCCAAAGGTTTGAAAATGACAATTTGTGGGCAATCTACGAAGAACGGAAACTTCGCATCGGGAACGAGTGCAGCATATTTTTCATTTGCATTTTAAAATTACATGGGGAGGGCCAGTTATTGGAATCTCAGATTTTGATGAAACTTGGTAAATGGATAGTAGTCGAGACGAGATTTACGAAACACCCCCCTATTGGGCATAGATGGTTAATAGTTTAGCCAGAAAATGAAATTTTTACTTTGGGGTTCCTTTAAAGCATATTATGAACAACCAGTATCTCACAGTAGATGTAGCATAGTGGTTACCGTTCCTGCTTGCAGACTCCTTTTCTCTCAATATTTTGTGTTTGAACAAATCTGCAAATTTATTCAGATTACCACCAGCTTCTCCTTCACTTCCTAAAAATTATTACATATTGTATTGTTGCTCATGTGTCGCGTGGACGTACGGTTGAAAAGGTTTCATTTGGAACAGTTGTCGTTGCCAGATAAAGTTTCGCCATCTTCATTGGTAATAGCTAAAAAGTTTTCGATAGATATTTATACACATAAGAGGCAGTGCAATACATAGTAATTTTTAGGAAGTGAAGGCGAAGCTGGTGGTAATCTGAATAAATTTGCAGATTTGTTCAAACACAAAATATTGAGAGAAAACGAGTCGGTGTGAAGTTTTCGTAAAGTTATAGACAAGAAAAAATAAAATCGGGTAGGTGAAAAGAAAATGTCGATCTCGGTATTCAAACCCTATGCATAGCGCTTTGCAAGCAGGAACGGTAACCACTATGCTACATCTACTGTGAGATACTGGTTGTTCATAATAGGCTTTAAAGGAAAAAGGGGGGTGATTCGTAAACCTCGTCTCGACTACTATCCATTTACCAAGTTTCATCAAAATCTGAGATTCCAATAAGTGGCCCTCCCCTTGTTAGAATCATCGTCCGATATTGGGACTTGGATGAAAGAATAAAAATTCATTTTCTTGCTGTTGTTTTTTAAATACGTGTCGAATCTGTCCATAAATTAGTTTTGGACACAAAAATTTAACGTTTTATTAGGTGAAAATTTATCGTTGTGATAGAACTGTATTGTTGTTAAACAGGATTGTTGCTAATTGGATTTGAGACATCGTCTTGAAATTCCTCTTCTCGTCCCCCCTGGCGCTGCATGTCCTACCGCAGTGAAATTTATCGAATTTTCGGTGGCTAATGAAAACCTTCGTAAATTTTAATATGTAATAAGATATAAAGTTTTGGTCTATCTGTTTCTATGTCCGCTTAAAACCCAAGAACGGCTAAAGATAGAGCCTCCACATTTAAATGAAGGAAGTTTATACTTTGAGCCAGGTTTTCATCAAGGTTTGGTGAACTGGCATAGACACACCAAATTTGTTACTATTCTTACTTACATCTTAATTTAGTGATTGGTCAAGGTTTGGTTAACCGGGATTAGTCAGTGCTGCCAATATAGGAGATTTACATTTTTTCATAACCATTATCCACGCCCAAACTATAACACCTAGAATAACCAAATTTGGAATGGTTCTTACTTACATCTTAACTTGGTGAATGGTTAAGGTTTGGTAAACCGGGATTAGTCGGTGCTGCCAGTATAGGGGATTGATATTTTTCCATAACATAACGTAAAAATCGATTGCTTGACGTGCAATATTTGCAAATTCAAATTAATTAAAATATAGACACAAACTTGAGATAAAAATACTCATTAATCTGAAAGAATCAACTTCATATTTTTAAAGACAGAATTCACATCAAAGTTGATTTTGCATAAAATGTAGTGTTCAATCATTAAAAACAATATTTTTATAGGTTTGTAAAAATGGAAAATGCTAAATACCATAGCAACCCGAGCAATGCCGGGCATTTCTGCTAGTTAGTAATATTTCAATTAAAATCAACAAATATTTGGTTGCCATGTAAACAAAGCAAAATCGCACACAAATTGAAAAACGATATTACGTTAAAATTTTTCCCATGTAAATGCGTTGGACTCTCAACTTCAGCTATAATGGGAGTTGTGATGGTAGCTTATAATTGGCATTGTCATAAAACTGATAAAATGATGTATTTTTCTGTTTCTAAATGCATTTTTATGCTAATTCGACCAGGATTCGGATTCTGTCTTCAATAAAAGTAAAGTTTGTTCTTTCCTGCATAGAACCGTTTGTACCATTTTTCTATGTAATTTTAAAATTCAAATGAAAAAGAAGCTGCACTCACCCTATTCAAATGGAGAAAATGAAAAATAAAGTATTTTTTAATTAGAAAGGTTTATCAAATCGGTATAAAAACCTAACTACACCACTTAACTCTTTATTTCAATTAAAACATACATACAAACACTTTAAAGATATCTATAGATTGAGAATGCATCCATTTGTTAGTACTACACCATAATTAACTTATTAGAGGAAATATTACTCAATAAATTGAGAGTTTTTTGTATTTTAAAAATGTTACACTTCTTTTAATTCCATAAATTACTACTATACGAATCTAAAAAGAACTTTAATAACCTGTCTGTTTCCATGAACTATTTTCTGAATACAGATATGTATTACCAATCTTTTTAATATTGTAATTTCTTATTAATATTTAATTTTTGCAATTTCTATCTATAATACAAATATTCCCTAGAATCTGACATTACTTACATAAAGTACAATGAAGTTATGCTAATAATGTATAATGAAAATAATATATAGTGATTTAGGTAACAATTGTATTTTAAATTGCATGTAAATGAAATATTTTTGCTTAAAGAGGTAGAAAATTTTAAATGTGCATTACTAGCTTTGTTTGTCCTTTTATATCTTAATATGCTTTCAGGAATCGGAGGATAAAAATCAGATTAATGCTCATTTTTCCTGTGAAAATAACGTGATGGAGAAAGGTAAATAAAATGAAATAAGTTACCAACATATTATGCATTTAAATATTAAATATTTTTTTATAGAATTAGAAATATGTACTCATCACAATTGTTACTATAGAATCATTCTTTACTGCTACCAGCATAGAGCTTCCAATTTTTTAAATTGAAAATTGGTGCATTTTATTATAGAGAGAGATAATGCTTATGGCGGTATTAAATTTCAGTTGACACATACAAAAGTTATCTGAGCATGAAGTATTTTAATAAATACTAATTCAGCTCAACCTTAATTTTTTCACAATAATTCTCAGACTTCTCCATGTGTCTCAATATTCTTTCCTAAGTGTTTGTTTCTATGAAATTTTACATAAAGGTTCTGCCCTAGGCACAGGTCTAGCTCATATAGCAAATCAATGTAGACATTAAAATTTTATTTTTCAGTTGAATAGTATTGTTTCCCAGGCAACAGTATCTGCAATTTCCAAGTGCCATCAGTGAGAGTTTAAGCATTTATGATCTGTCATCTGAGCCATAACTTATTTCCTTTGCTTTTTCTCACCAGTCAAGAATTATTCCTTCTATTTCACTAAAAATTTGTAAGTAAAACTTGCGTAAAATCTTTTCAAATTTGTTGTTTTAAGTTATGATACAATTAATAAAACTTTATTTTCTTCCCTATGGATTAAAATAGGTAATCAAGCATCAAATGGTAGATTTGGGATTTTTACATTCAAAATTCCATAACTTTCAAAATGAACAGGTTGATGTTTCATTGATAAAATGTGTGCCTTCATTGTAGTCATTTATTAAATATGAAAGCATTCAATTATTAGTCAGAGGGGGAAGAGAGTATATTTCATGAGAAAACTGCCTTATCCATTGAACAATATGTGTCCCATTGGAATGTGATCCCCCAGCGAGTCATGCCAGGATAATGTGTCAAGGTCATATTTTCCATTGATCAGTCATGGACGAAAACAAATGTTTTAGAGTGGTTTTCATTAACCTTTTAAAAGTGTTTGATACTGTAGGATGTCTCCTTATATTGTTAGAGTTATTGTTAGATTCATCTTTGTGATGGCCAGTATATGCTTACCCTTTGAGGTAATATTTGAACTTTTATAGATTATTTTCTGAAATTGATTATGGCACTTCATTATGTTTTTATCATATTTATAATATGAGGATATCACTTACTGTGAAATTTACTAATAGGTGATGTGCATGGCTTGTGGAGTAATAACAACATTTGAATACACTACACCTATTAGTTGCTTCACAAGAGTGGTCACATAACTCGAAATTTCCTAAGTTGAAACTTTTTTCGATTAGCAAAAACATTATAAACTGAGGTTCCTTACCTGAAAATTTGCCTAACTTCACTTTTCAGTATGAAATTATGTTATTTCTAATTTTTTTATTTGCTACTATATAAAAACATTTAATAGAGAATAGAATGAATTTATTTTTGTTGAAACGCTAAGCATTTGAATAGCAAATATTTACATGATAAGAAATTATTTATTGATTGTGTTTGCGAGATGAAGTTGACGGCTGTGACTCATCATCATTTGATGTCTTTGTCTGACGTTTAAAAAATTTGTCTAAAGACAGCTGATTTGCACGCTTCATCTTCTCTCTGTAGAGCTCCTTATAGTAAGCCACGGCTTTCTATGTAGGTATATTATACTAACAATGTGGAAATCTTTAATTGGACCAATATAAAAAAATAAAATAAAATCTTTTATACACTAAAAGTCTGTTGGTTTTCCCTTATAAAATTTCGTATGAAATCACGTTAACATGAAATGTAAGTTGAAACTGCATAAGTCGTGGGACAGGTGTAAATGTTCATTTCTATTACAAAGTAGCTATCCTCAGTGGTAAATGACTCGTTGATGGTTCATTACTCTGTTATGTATTAGTTATAGAGGTTACCTATATCATCTATTGGATTTAAACCATATCACCATATGATAAACTTGATAACTCATTTTTATACGAATTTTTGAAAGAAACATTACAAAACTAATTAGTAATATAACCAAGATTGGTGATTGTTTCCTTCTTTTAATTTATGAGCTTATAAGTGATGAGTTAGGTTACAATAATCAAATGTTCTTACAAAATTATTATATATATTCATGGTAAATATTCAATGGTAAATTCAGTGGGTAGTTTTCTTTCATAACCCTTCCTCTTTTGGTTCTTGGTCTTCTTTATGTCCATTCTATCCCAGTATCTTGACCTAAAACTGTTTTGCTTCTCCATAGTTTTCAATTTTGTAAAATCTTTTATGATAGAATCATCATTAAGATATAAGTTTTTCATTTTTATTGATTTTTTACTATTATTAATTTGGATGTCATGTTTATTTTTCAGCTTCATCAATGTTAAATATAACGTTCGTAGAATAAAATAGTAAATAATTTCTACTCCGCTGAGAAGACTACATCCTAAGAAGAGTCCTGCAATTCCACCAAATGATACTGAAAAATAAACAAATTAATGAATTTTAATTTATGTAAAATATTGTACAATCATGAAATGTGAGAAATAGAAATCAAAGTATTATTTGTTTCTCTATTTAACAGAACCTCTTGTAAAAGATAAAGATATATTCAAAAATATTTCAAATATGATATCCTCTGTTTAAGAAATTTTCTTCTGAACATCCCAACTAATTTTGAAAAATTGCATGCAGAAATATTCAGTAAGGAAGTTTAATTTAAGGCCCTAGAGTTAAAATTCAATGTTATAAATAACACCAATTAATTTGTAAAATTGTTAGGGGTTGATCCCAGTAAATCCTGTAACCTTAGTATATTTTAGCAAATAAGATGCACATTTCAGATAGAATGTAGCTGTTCTCAGCGATAATTCACAAATGGTTAATTTAAATGTCTTATAGCTACAGGATTTAAATGTATCATCAATTGGAGAAGTAAGGGAGTTAATCTCTTTTGAATTAGGAAGAAAGAGTATTTTGCATGTTTATTGAATTTCCTTTATATTATTAGACAAGGTGAGGTGATGCTTTTTGCCAGGTGGAGTTCGTTCTCTAAGCTTCCAGTAGAGAGCGTGCATGTAGAGTACAGGTAGTTCCCCCTAACGTAGCAATTGAAAATTACTAGAAGCTATCTTACGCCACGGTGATCTGAGGTAATATGTAGAGTAGAGGGGAGCAAATTCCATTAGAAAAGATAAAACTCGCATATGCCATGACAACAAATAAATCACAAGGCCAAACCTTAGGCGGTACTTTGGGATTAAGTGGCTCACACTACCTAGTAAAATAATATTTGAGCAAGAAAGATGAGCTTCCAACAATTTAAAAAATTAATCTTAAAGGTTGAAATAATGAGGCTTATTATTATTGAAATTCGATTCAACATGTAATTCATTAAAAATTCCTAGTTAGCTCAGTATTTATCCAAATAACCAATTTTCTTACAGCTGAATCACTAAGATAAACATTGAAACAATTCTGAGATGAAGTCCAGTGTAATTTCCAAAAATGATTTGTGTTTGTGTATATTTAAATGGAAGTGATTAGTAAGTCTAATAACTAATTTGAAATGAAGTTGACAGAAAATGATCACAATATTAGAACCCTCTTCCAAAAACATTGACATATTTTGAATTAGTTTGATGTTTTCAAATGTAGTCTACATAATATAACTATGATGGCAATTACTGTAAGCATAAGTTGCCAAATAACACACTATTTAGTGATGAAATTTATTTTTTTAGAAATCAATGCTTATATGATGAAATTCCCAACAATTTTAAAAATTCTACTTTCAATAACATACTGTTTACCTGGTTATTGATAGTTTTTTGTCATTTTAAGAGCCTAAGGTATTTAAGCAAAAAAGAATGTGTAGTGGTACATTGTACACTTTCTTCAATGTTTGTTCAATATCATTGGTGTACATCAGAAGAACAGGAAAATAATTTTTGAAAGAATTCCACTCTTAAGTCCCACCCATAATAATGTGAGCTATTCCACAAGAAATACTGAATGTAATTTGGACTTTATCCTAGCAATTTTGTTCTTACCTTGAGGAAATGTCCAGATATGAACTATGTTAATACAGAAAAAGTTGACATTATGGGTCTTCATAATTGGTGTGTGACATTGACAAAAATTATGTTTTTTTCAAGGAGACTTTGCCTTTACTTATTTAGTGGTGTTATTACATTTATTTAATAAATTATAAATTGCCCATACCTAGTAGGTCCACCCATCCAAAGAGAACTTCTCTCTTGTAGCGTACCATTGGCCAGGATACAAAACCTATGTCAAGTGGTTTGTTCTGATTACCATTGCCACTAAGGGACAGATGGAAGGAATTAGTTGCAAACAAGATGGAAGACAAATACATACAATTCCTTTCTTTTTAATGTTGAAGATGGCTAAAATATATCATTGAAGCTATCTTCACCATCACTTAAAAGTTTAGCTTGAAATTTCACTTATGAAAACTGAAATGTTGCTAAGATCTTTTCCTTCAATTTCTCATACATACCCTATGCATTTATTCATTTTCACTAACATTTCTTTTCTTTTAAAACATCATACAGTAGTCCCTTGTGCAACATAGGAGTTACCATCTTGGATAAGCCTGTTGTGATCAAAACCATGCTGTACAAATTTAACATCTTATGAAAAATACATGTTGATATAGGAGTATATGGAGAACCAAGTTTAACCTAGAATAATCACGGACCTGTCAACGGACCTACTACCTATGATGATGATAGGTTATTAACTTTCTCATGTCAAGTATGTAAAATACACTGCACACCAATTTAGGACTGTGTATATTTAAATTTCATACGTGTTTGATCAAGAAGCATCACATTTGTTCAACTGAGTACAACTAAGCGAACTATGGAGAAACCCTCCTTGTACATGGGTTTACAGTATTTAATTGCGAAAATTATTCATTAAGACCATCAGCAGCTTATTCATTATCACAAATAGTCATTTTTTGGTCTTATCAAGACATATTTACTAATGATTATAAAGTAAACTTTGTATAATTTAACAAGTACTGCCATAAGTATTTCCTTTCTCTGTTACTTTTCTTGAGAGATTGGAAGTTTACATTATTTAAATATTTGTCTAGGATACTTACGAGCCATCACCCAACTTTTCCACCTCATACACAGTATGCATGCAGCTCAGTTCACAGTTACATGATTTTCCAGTCCTTAGTTTGGCTTTATTTTCTGCCAAGCAACCCATTCCAGTAAGATTACAATGTTTGTATTTTCCTACATCAATGGAAAAATAAATCTCAGATATATCGGTGTCACTGCAAAATATTTCGTTTACTTGATTATATAATTTTATGCATAATTTACCATAAATACCCACATGTAGAACATAGGATGCAGGGAAGTTTTTGTAAGGTGACAAGATTTTTAAAACGTCAAAAGAGTACTACATTTTCTTTAATTAGGACAAAGTCTTCAAAAAGAGACAATCTGGTCACCTTAGATTTATGGCATTCAAAAGTTCTAATAAAGTTTTGTAGAATTTCAAAATTAATTTCTTGAACTGAACCATTTTTATAAAAAAATCTGATTCAGTTCACAATTCAGTAAATTAGGGCAGTTTTGTGGTATGGTTCAGTTCAGTTTGCTGCACTTATTATATGTAGTTGTTGTTGCTGCTCACTGTCGCTCTCTAGAAGCTGCCGCCTCTATGCAATTCACACATTGTACCCACAGTAAACACAGCCCTGTTCAAGGGTAAATGTAACAAGTTAGGAAAGTGTGCAGCTTATCACAAATGGGTGTGTTTCGTGCAATGGAGTATTTGAAATAAATGACATACACGTACGTAAGGGAAATAGCGTTTGCAAGTTCTTTTCTTTGTCATAAAAAATTAATTTTCTTCCTATTTAAAATTATTGCATACACATGTAAGCAGGGATGTAACTAGACTTTTATTCTTGGGGGGCCAGGATAATTTCCAGTATTTCCAAAATAAACAAAAGAATGCAAACATCTTGGTAGATTTTAATAGTGGAATATCTCTTTTTTGTAAGTATTGAATATTTTTAGATAAACAGATTGTTTTTCATTGAACAGTTCATGAAAAGCTGATAAAGTAATAAATGCGCTTTTCTTCATTTTAACTGAGGAGTATGGAAATTAATATAAAATACAATGCCAGTTAACAACATTTTATATAGGATTTTCATTTTACAGCAGAGATATACATAATATATAAATTAAATATATTTTTTGAATTTTTATTTTCTTATATAGCACAGGGACGTAACTTGCCAACCAACAGTAGGGAGGGCAGCGTTTAAGTCAAAAATATTTGGGGGTCCAAAGTAATTTGATTTTCTAATACATATTAACGAAGAAGCTATTTGTTGTTGTAATTTATATTAACGCATCACCACTTTTCGAAATTCGAATTATGTTTGTATTAAAAGTAATATAATAGCCTAGATATTTATTTGATACAAATGCTTTGTTTATATTATCAATCTGCTACTTTCCTATATCTTGAACTTATAACTCTGTTTTTTCTTATTTTTAGCGATTTTTTAAATAGCTTTGTCCGTCTGTCTGTATGTGAGCAATGAATATCTTGGAAACCATTTAAGCTAGGGCTGCCAAATTTAGGGGACTGACATACACCTTCCAACCATGTTTGTTCCGGATCGGTTACAGGGGCGAAGAGGGCCCCCTGAAGCACATTTTAATTTAAATTTAATGTCACCGGTGGAGCCAACAAATATAACAATACAATTGACACAATTTTAAAAAATCGCCCCCATTAAATTGCTTTTAGCAGTTTGGCTGCGCTAACTGGTTGTCTTATGTATAAACAATAAGGGTAATTTCTATCAATTATTTAATATTGTGTTTTTAATACTTATGATAATAACATACTCCATAAGGAAAGGATGGGATATTGCAATATTTTATCGAGTTTTTACCTACTTATTCACAGCCATTTGGTGTAGCGCAGTGTTTCACACTTAAAATCCTTTGACGGACCAGAAATTATAGCATTCTCTTTTCGAGGGCTGGTGATGTTTGTGTTTGCTAGTTATTCACATATCTTTACTTATGTAATGAAGTTTCATTAACTTAATAGTAACACATCAAACCAGAACGGAATGGCGAATAGCTACAGCAGAGGTACACTTCTTTTTATAACTTACAATTAGTGTTAATTAAGATAACGTTTTATAAAAATTATCAAGTCAAATAAATATATGCTAGCCAATAATTCTCAAGCATCTGCGATTAAGAAACGCTCTAGCGGCCATTTTCTGCAAAGGTCGTCCTCTATACTAATTTATTTAAATGTTCTTTACAGATGAAATAGAGGAAATTTTTAATTGTTGAATATGAAGAACAATTCTTAGGAAACCGATGTTAATTTATATTTGGAATATAGCCCCTCTGGGATTAAAACAAAAAATTTATTTTCCCATTCTGGTGATTTAATTTGAAAATTGCTTAGATAACTACCGTGTGGCACGATAATGCAATATCGGAATTACTAAAACGTCAGTATTTTTAAGCGTAATTGTAGAAATTTATGATAATTACTGTCATCAGCTGCTTTAGATTAATATATTAGAACTCTCAATAAAATTTAAGCTTTTTTTGGAAATGTCATTGTAAAAGTTACCTATTTCATAACGCGTTCATTTGTAATATCTAATTTGGTGTAAAAGTATTAACCCTTACAAAAGTGAGTGTTGAATCTGGTGCACTTGAGTAAGAAGATCCTTCTTAGACCACTAGCTATCCAATCCCATTGCACCACCAGACAATCTGGTCCTTTTCGTAAGTTAAAAGAAAGTGGATTATGTATTTTCAAAGATGTGACATCAACACTCATGGGGAATGGCTAAAGGGACAGAACTGCAAAATATTCCACAAATCTGAAACAATGATGGAAATTCCATTCTCTCACCCTTCATCCATAAGCCCTCGTGGGAAAATATTCCTTTGTCCATCCACAAGTAAAGCTAGATTCGAGACCTTTGAATCAGATGTTTTACTCTCCTCAGAAAAGAATTGGAAAGGGAAGCATCAGTTTTGAACGTGGGTGTAGGCGCTTGCTTTTACCCCAGGGATGGCAAATACATGGCACGCATAAGCTTGTATTTTCTGTATAACATATGACATTTCTTAGAGAAGGAGTAAACTAGTGGCATGCGAAAAAAAATTCTGATGGTTCACACTACTTTCTTGGCATGCGACTCAAAAATCATTTGCCATCCCTGTTTAACCCTAATACTTTCCAAATAAAGACACCATACAACTGTTGTTCAGCTATTGAAGTGTATAATGGTTGGCCCCCGGCAAGACTATTTTCGTGGAAAGGCAGAACCCCAGGAGGTAGTACAACCCAGCTTAGGTGCGAAGGGAAATATTCCGATTTTTCCCTGTACCTTTAACTCTATACGAGGGTGGAAAGCAGTAAGCATGCTTCTGCGTTGATACAGGCTTGAGAGATTATAAATAATAAGATACTAATTGAGGATCGGAAAAGCATCCTTATAAACTCTGGCATTACCTCAGATGGTGTACCGCATGCAATATGCTGACAGTCAGGGGAGGCTGGGGGGGGGGGGGGGGGGAAGGCCCCCCTTAGTTATGTCCCTGAATATAAGGAAATTAAACATTTTTGTGAGTTGTTTGTGTTAGCAACAATGTTGAAGTAACCATGCAAGAAATTTTCTACGTTCAACTCGAATTAAGCCATTCTTGTTTGATTTTATTGATAACGGCTACTCCTACAATAAAAATGTATAGGAAAAGAAATACACTACTAGTTCTACAAGTTTTATTTGAAAACTATTTTGATATGACGATTACTTTACAAGATACGACAAAAAATTCATTTTTTGTTACCAATAAAGTTGTACCCCTGATTGGCTTACGTGACTCATTTTTGTGATATTCTTATCATCTTTGACTGTAAGTCCTTAATATCAAATTTCATGAAAATCTGTTTTGTAGAAGCTAAGAACGAACATACAGACGGACGGACAGACCGGCACTAATAGGCACTTATGCTGGAAGTAAAACATGCCTAAAAATGAGAAGTATGTGCCAGTGCATAGAACTCACCCCATTTTTGAGCCCAAAATTTTTGGACAAAAAGTGCATCCTGTATGTGGGTATTTAAGGTACAAGTAATCTTCTTGTGTGCATCTAATAGACATTTATAAAGTATCCTTTGATTATTGGTATCACAGTGATGCATATAATCAAGTGGAATTATCAAAGCTCAAAAGTCATAGAGGTACAGACAACACAATCACTTAATAGGCTACGTTTTGAGAAGATAGATCAATAGCATTAGCCTGTTTTTTCAGCACACATGAGCTTTTATAGCATTTTCTAAGATATTCAAGTAGCTGGACTTGGTCCCCCTTCCCCCTGAGTATACTCAAGTTCGACTTATTGTTAGTATTGTCATTTCTACCATCTACTATTTTTTAATTTCCTCAAAATCAATTTTAATGCTTTCTTTTACATTTAAGTAAATATTTTCTTGCCCTGGTTATCTTATTTTTCAGATATTTTGACTAAATAGTACTGTTTTTCATGTTTTTTTAAAAAAACATTTCCATTAGTATGAACAACATGCTTGATGAAGATATTTTGAAGATTAAGGGTGAAATAGTTCTGAAAAAAACTTCAGTTTTAGTGAAAGTGAAGATGAATGCTTATACAGGCGACTCCCGAGATTCGACCAACTCGAGAATTCGACCGGTCGAATCGACCCAGCCGATCGATCGGTCGAATTAGAAACTAGTTTACGCAAAGTAATTTTTGGCCCGCCCTACCACGAGAGGTTTAGTTTCAGTCTAGACATAGTTATTTCTGCCCTAATTGTTTGAATTTGTGCTGATTCAACATTCGATGGTTCGAGATTCGACCACGTTTTCAGGAACGCATCCCCATTGAATCTCGGGAGTCTCCTGTAAATAAAATCAAATTTAGAAGTAAAACTTATAAATAAAAGTGCAATATTTAATAAATGGGTGAGTGAATTTAAAAACAAGAGTTGTACATAAAAGAGGGCATGTTATATGAGTACAAGCATGTACTGTGAAAGAAAGTGAGAGCCGGTGAGCCAGACCTAGTCCAGCACTGGGTGGACTGCAGGTTGCATACCATTTTAGCAAAGAAAGAGTTAGTAGCTCAGAAGAAATAATATTTTGTTAACTGAGAGAAAAATGTAACAGTATATTTCATGGCATATGTAAAAAATTCTGTTGCAACTTTTCATATATAAAAATAGATTCTCAATTGCAAGTCTTATAAAGAAATTGCTGAAAGAATTATTTGCTATTTAAATTTGGTATAGCTGATGCACAAAGTATTTAAAAAGATAGTTATATTTATCATAAAGTGCAGGATTAAATTAACATTATAATACAAATAGTAAATTTGTAATTTGTTATTTTTCATGCATGGATAATCTGAAAGCTGTGAAATGGATAATCCTCACTTGGTTGATTGAGAAAACTCTGAATATAGTAAAAGCCAGCCAGCAAGCAAAGCTTAAGTATGTGCATTTCAAAATAAGTTCTGTGGAATATTATTTTTCTTCCACTGTAGTTAGGAAAATTTTCCTTCTAAATGAAATAATTGCAATATTTGAGCTTTGGCTTAACATTCATTTGAACAAAAGATGAGGGTGCATTTTTCTAGCAGCACCCAAGACAAATACTACTTTTACCAAACCCTAGTTATAGCTCTGGTAAAGGCTTTTAGAATAAATAATAAATGAAGAACTTCCATTGTGCCAAATATCACTTGCCTATTTCATTGATGAGTGGAGGAACACATCCACAGAGTTTCATTGCTTCTTCTGCATGACATTCCCTCATACAGACACTGTGAGTGTAGATTTCTGGATCAAGGGTGAGCTGAATTTCATCAGGAAAAATACAATGCCGCTGTCTAACTGACAACTGTCTAGTTTCAGGTGTCGTGTAAGTTGTCTTAGGTGAAAATGCCACACTACCAACACGGCCATCCCATTCATGTTGAGGGTAGTTGTCAGTGGCAGGGACTTCCTCCCATTCATGAATAAACACCTAGGAAGTTCAATAGCAAGTGTCAGTGATGTAACTATGGATGCAATGGCCTGCATCAAAATATTATCGATGACCTCTTTCTCCCATACCCAACAAATATATGTCTAATGAAAGCTGAAATTCATTCTAAAGACTACCAAGTTTTGCTTATTAATCAAGTATCAGGAATGTGTTGAAAATGCTAGGCTTTTTCAATTGCTGTCTAACAGTTGTGCCTATGTGGAAAGTAATTTAGATATGAGAATACAAAACGGGTCATAAAAAAAATCATTTTTTCTATTTTTGGAAAATTTTTATGGCTCCCCCAAGGCTTGAGGCATTTGGCCACACATGCTATGCTATTGTTACACCACTGGTAAGTGTGAGTATAAAGGAACGTAACTATGAAACAATCTCTCAATTTTAAGTCGAATCCATTAAATACCTACCTATAATCCATTAAATCATCATCATAGGTAGTCTGTCTGTAGACAGGTCCATGATTATTCATGATTAAAGCTGGTTCTCCACATATTTCCTATGTTCTGCAGCCTTCTTCATGTCTTGATAGTTCTCTTTCCCTTTCAAGTCATCTACCAACTGAAACCTTTTCCTATCTCTTTCTCTTTTTTCTATCCAGTTTTCCTTCTAGCACATCTTTAATCATGCTCTCTCTTCTCAGGTAATGTCCAATCCTTCCCTTCGCCTTCCTCTTTCTTATAGTTTGTATAATTTTTTGCTTCTCTCCTTTTCTTCATAGTACTCGTTTTTCAACCTATTTGTCCATTTTATCTTCAGCATTCTTCTCCAAGTCCACATTTTGAAGCTTTTTAAGTATTTAATATAATTTTTAATCCTTAGCATCCATGTTTCTGCCTCGTACAAAGCTGTACTCCATACATAACATTTTATCAACTTCTTATTGATATCCTCCTTTATATTCCCTTTTAGTAGGAGTTTCTTTCTTCTGAAATATTTAATCCATTAAATATATTCTGTTACATATAATCCTTTAAATTATCCGTTTATATATCTGTTGAACTCACAATTATAAATACCTACATAAGAAAATATTTGCAGGATTTCAAATCAACTTGAAAGGTTTTAGAACTTGTGGTTATTTAATTATTTCATTCCAAAGCAACTATCTATATTAACAAGCCATTTAAATACCCTTATAAGTTCTGAACCACTGCAACTCATACATCTGGTTTCATTTTCAAATATCATACAGACAGTCAAGTTCTGCACTATACATACTTACTTTATTTTGTTTTCATAACATTTAATTTACACTTACCTAATTCATATGTATTTACTTTGTTTTTGAAATATGTAATTACCAGTTATAATATTTACTGAAATGTAAAAGTGTGTGTATTATAGTACAACTGCAAATTCAAATTGAAACTCAGTTCTAATGAAATTTTTGCCTGTAGAGATCCTTATCCAAACCATTATAGTAAATGGATGGAATTTGATTTTTTTACTTAAGATATTGTTCATACAAAATGTGTTACTAGTCACATTCGTTAAGACTTTGACACCAAAAAACTTGTCGTTTGAGAATGGCTTCATGAGGTAATGTGTAAAATGTGTAGAGTGAATATACATTATTATTATATTTATATTTATTTATACTTTATATTTATTGAAATGGTATTGAAAACATAGCTTTGTGTGAAAAAACCATCCTCATCATGATATATTTTACTGTTATAATATTTTGCAATATTTCTAAAAAATGTGTGATTCTTTTTATATAGGTTTTTATAAATTTGCCATTATCCTAATACCTTCACAGGAAAATGCTTGATGTCTTTCAAATTAAAGCTGAAGTCCCAGCTTTCATCTGTTTCATAAATTTCCAAAACTTTGTTGCTCTCAATTTCTTTATTCAACCTAAAAATGAAAGAAAGCTATAGTCAAATAATAAACAGTTAAACATTTTTATGGCAATTTGTTTAATTACAAAAAATTTTTCTATGTTGTTTGCCTATTATCTAAAAACCTAATTGTTCTCCACATAAGTTATAACCAGTGCCAGCCCATGCTAAAAAATTGGAGGATGTAAAAATGAAAATCCTCCACATTTTTCCTAATTGTATATTTTTATTTATTTTTCACTGAAAATTTTGAAATGCTTTTTTGTAAATTCAAATCACTGATGATCATAATGGTACATTATAAAATATATTATAAAATTTAATTTATTAACAAAACGAAGGTATTTAGAAAATTAAACTTTTGATCTTTAATCTGGCAAAGATTTTTATTGATTTATCCATATTTATTTCTTCAGATGTTTTATTTTATACAAAGAATTGCTAATTTTTGCATTTTATTCCACTAAGATTTTGCACCTCTAAATTTTGCACAGTGCTTTGCACCTTTTGCACCCACTTTATGCTGGGCCTGGTTATAAAAATAGATTTATCAAGCAAGATTATGAGCAGAGAGTAATGTCCTCATCATCATTATTAGCTATTCGTTCTTAGATTTATCTGTGATTTTGTTAAATCTGACTCTCTACATTATCCTCTACTTTGCAACCTTCTTTATTTCTTGTTAAGGGTCTTTCTTTTTCAAGTCTGTACAGGGAAATCTTGTTACAACGTACTTCACAATTATGTTTGTTTCAAGTTAACGTACTTTTATTGAACCCCACTTCACTTTCCCCGTATAAATACTGAATAAATATTTCAAAGTAACGTACTTCAACTTAACGTACTTTTCAATACTACGTACGATATTCAGAGATCCCGAAAAAAGATTTTTGTGGTTTTAACGTAGTCTTTCATCCGTAATGGCTCAATCATAACCATTTCTTTCTCATTCAATTCGTTTTCACCAATTTGAAGGCATATATTGTCTTTAGTACAGAAAGATCTGCGGAACTCTGCCAAAATCCTAAAAGAGAGGATTTTCCGAACTGAGAATTTTAGAACCCATGATCAGACATACCTCTCATATTTCCACAGTAACATTGACATAAAATCTTAAGTTCTAGGAATTATCTCTCTTGTTAGACTATCATTCTCGCCGGTTTCGGTTTGTGCTGGACCTGCAAGAATGCCGATCTCCCACTGAGATGTTTTCAGAGAAAATGCTGTACTCCTTATGGGTATTTCAGTATGCCGTACTTTCAGTATAAAGTATAAAAATTCATGCTTCCTAGAGATACGTTGTATCGAGATTTTACTGTATTATTTGAACTATTTTCTACCTCATCCTTTTTTGCTTTCAAGTTTTCTCTCAATCATGTCTTTAATCATAAAATCTCTCCTCAAGAAATACCCAAACAATTTCACCTTCCTCTTTGTTATAACATATTGTATCAGTGTCCTTTCTCCTATTCATCTTAATACTTACTGAATTTTTACTCTGAACTAGAGCTTGCATATCTGCAATTCATCTGATCTGACCTGTTGATATCTTAAATCCAGCATGATAAAATAGGATTGCGTAAATTAGGCGATGATGATATGGTCCGCATGAACACAATGAATAATTTCGTGCCACAGAGTATTGCTTCGCATAACATAGACTTTTTCCATGTTCACGTCGTAGGAACTGATGTGATTTGGCAGGCAACATGACAAAATTGCTGTGACTCCTACACGCTGATGTTGCCTCTAGATAAGTGTAAATTGGTCCTATGGAGAGTAATAAAAATCAAATTATTGTGAAGTTCATTATAACAAGATTTTCATTTTAATTATGATGCAGTACTTTTAAAAAAAGTACTAAATTACACCTTATTTGTTTCATTTCTCCCAATGGGAGAAATGAAACAAATAAGGTGTAATTTAGTTGAAATTAATATATTTCTTGACATTTAACTGAGGTATTATTCGTTTCTCTCCCCCTCTCTGTTACAAATGCAGATCAACCTTTTGTTTTACCATTAATCTTGATGAAACCGAATCTCGAAGTAAGAAAAATATTTTCCGAAACATAACTTTTTGTTTAAATTTGAGTGTATCTACATTAAATATTGATGTATAGGATGATGTAACCCAGGGGTTTCCAACCTTTTTGATGTGGCGAGCACCAATTTGTATCGTAGAATATCAAGTGAGCACCACTAAATTACTGAAAAATAGGGATGATCATGAATAAAATCAAACCAAAATCAAAGTTATTCTTAATGATCTTGAATAAGTTTAGAAAGAAATCAACCAAACAAATAAAATTTTCAGTTCTAAGTAATTGGATATTAAGCACCATAGAAGAGCACAGGCTGTCAAAGAGCACCAATAGGCTTCCAAAGAGCACAGTGGTGCTCGCAAACACCAGGTTGAGAACCCCTGTTTTAATCTATCACATACAAATAAATGGCCTTGGTAAAGAGATGGTCAGTCTATCTCCCCATAATAGGGTTGCAGATTGAAAATTTGCTGTGGGCATTGTCATTGTCTTTGTAATTGCTGATTTACTCATTGTAAAAGGATATGAACTACTGTCTATGAGATAGTTAACAGTAAATATAAATACCAGGGCCAAGAGAGTTCAGCTTTGTGAGAGTTAAAGCTATAACAGAAACCATGATCTGTGAATATTGGTCGCAATCCCAAACGGTGATCTGGTACGCAGCAACTTCCCATCGTTTTACCTTTCCATTTGCAATCCTTGAATAAGTCTTCACAGTGAGCAACAACCTTGAATCAAACAGAAAAAAAGAATTATCACTGTTGGTCAATTTGAAAAAATGAATTTTTTAGTATATAATAAATGCCGTTTAATATCATCTCTTTTTATTGCTAACTGCTGTTTATTGTGGTCAAACCCGGAATTCAATTACTAAATCAAGTTTAAACAAGAAAGCCATGTATTCTTATCACCCGTCATATGTTATCAATGGAATGTAACTCAATGCGATCAAATAAAATGGTATCTGCAGTATTTTATTAAACAATGAGACTGAACCAGAGTCGACATTCTCATTGCTCACATGGTGCTTGCAACGAGTATTATTTTATTTTATACTAAATAGGTGACTGGTTCCAAAAGAATCATCATATATTTCATCACTCCTGACATAGACCAACTCAGTTCTAAGTAATCTTTCTAGGGTCCAACTATGGGAAGGATATTGGGTCCAGTTTCCCATGGTTCCGGTAATCATGTAACCAGAATATTTCGGCATGGCAGGTAAAAAAACGTCACCTCAAAGCACAAGTTAACTTCATAGGTGGGCTTGTACTGGTTCCCTTTGATTCATAGTTGGACCTTATCTCTTCCAAATAGGGCGGCGAGTAGACACTTTTGAAGAACACGTTTTACCTTTTATGGTTAAGATTTTTTTCTCATTACTTTTCAAGAAATGTTCTCTTTTAACAATTTTTATTTAAAATATTTTCTATTTTCTTTCTACACCAATTTTATTTGATTTTATGCATATTAGTGCATAAGAACTAATTATATAATTTTTAAAAATGTATTTTTCTGAGGGATAGGATTACCTGCACTCATATTTGCCAATGAAAAACTGAAAATATTCTCATTTAGGTTCTAAAAGATCTGGTGACCATAATTCCAACTGGATGAAGGCAAAATAAGTGACATACCTCAAAAGTCAAGTTCCTCAATCCGTCTTGTGGTAGATTATCGTCATAGAAACGACTTTTGAATGCATCAAGGTTTTCGTAGTTTAGACCTGCCAGATCGATGAGAAAACGCGACAAACAGTTACTTTTTCCATCTGCTGAGAGAGCAACATGGTCGTCATCTTCATCTTTGGGAACAGCACACTCCTCAGACATTCCGTTGTTCGACACATTTAAGTTAGACATATTCCACTTGCTGAAAGTGTATAAAAATATCATTGGAAAAAAAACGAATTTGACAATTAGCAGAATGGGGAGGTGAATAAGTTCTTGCAGGAACCATTCAGCGCAAAGGAGAAACAATTCTTGAATCCAATGGTTTCCTGTTTCTTTACTTTCTCTTTGCTCATTTTTGAAATATTGACTCTTTAGTAGGCTTGAGAATTTTCCACGTTCATTTTTCTTAGAAATCATCGACAAATATCGATGTTTATTTTATACATTTTATTGATTTTTCATAAGTTTGATTCTATCTAATTGTAACTTACTAAAGTGTATACCACATATACTTGAGTATAGGTTGAGTTTTTAAGACCAATTTTTTAGCGAAAAACTCGGGGGTCGACTTATAAACGAGTAATATTTGTTTCAGGTTAAAATGCATGACGTTATTCCCCCTACGGTTGTTAAAATTTGATGGCATTGAAACTATTGTTTTTAAATTGTATTGTTATCTATTGAATATTTAAATATTGATGTATATGAAAAAATAAAGTTACTATATAATTCGGTGATCCTAAGTTGATCTCTGAAGCTTCGCAAATAATTAAGCAATTTTCATTCTTTTCATTGGTAAAGTTATGACGGCAGGACTAAGAATGACAGCAAGACAGAGGCACAATATGTAAATTCTGTAATATATAAACAAAGAAACACGTTGTCTGGGGTAGGCATTGTACTACTTCACTGCTACTTAACACCACATAGTTAATTTGATATTCGAAGAATTATAGAGACACAACAAATAGTCTTTTCTGGATTCTTTATGATACTGAATAAAATTATTTCATTTTACTACACCTAATAAACTGGGGTCGACTTATAAATGAGATATTCGAAAAAACAAAAGTTTTTATTAAAATAGTTGTGATTGACCTATACACGAGTATATATGGTACATAAAAAGAACATTTTTTTATATGCTGGATTGTTTGTTGTTCTCTAAATTTTGTTGAATGTGCTGTTGTTCACTAACACTAATATGAAAATGACATACTCGGGTCAGGGGCATAGCTACAGTTTTGGGGCCCCCACACAAGTCAAGTTTTTGGGGCACTCATTTATAGAAAAATATATGAAATTATTATACCGTTTTGATTTTTATTGATATTTTTTCGTTTTAATTCCATAAATACATTGAGACTTCTATAATTCTAACATTATAAGGATAGGACAAAACAACTCCAAACACTTGAGATGGGTATTTTCGTCTTCATTTCGAGCGATGAAATCTTTCATTCTCATAAGGATATTATTACTTTGAATACCTTACAGCAGATTACGGGAAAAATTCTAAGTATTTTTGTGGGGCCCAAATATCTTGGGCCCCCACACACCATGTGGGCCTGCGCCCCCCAAATTACGCGCCTGACTCGGGTCAAATAAAACAGCAAGCAACTTTCCTTAAATCGTAAATAATTTTAAAGTTTTTGATCAAAGTTATTCTTATAAATGTTTTTTTGAGAGGATTGATAGTTTTTGAGATACAAGCGATGAAAAATTACTTATTCATTTTCATATCGTATGGACGCGTTCCTTTAAGGTTTAGAATATTATTGAAATACAGGACAAAAATGATGTACTCGAGTTACTTTTTTCAACCAATAATGCCAGTGAATCGGAAATATTTTAAATCTCAATCTCGATTATAAAAATCATTAAACTTTCTAAACTCTCTATATCAGGGATGGCCAAACTTATTAACCCTCGGAGCCGCATACGATAGTTTTCGTAAGTTCGAGAGCCGCATGCATGTGCTAATAAATTTGCGAGCAGTACATAAACTGTATCCAAAGCAATTAAGATATATTGCATGCCCCTTAGGCATCCCCGAAACGTCTCAAGTCGCACTTCGTCGATGCAGTCTGCAGCGAAAAACATTAAATGGAAATTTAAAAGAGCCGCATGTGGCTCGCGAGCTGCAGTTTGGCCACCCCTGCTCTTTATTATAAAATCGTAATGGTCAGCATGATACGTAACGCTCTAATTTTGCGAATAACTCGATTAGAAATAGACTTAGATGCCTGAAATTTCTCAGGATTTCAATGTTGGTGAATTTCTACGTTATGACTAAAAAAATTTCGAAAAAGGTCACGGGTTAGACTCCAGATGATGAATGTCGTTTCCCATAAGATACCACGTATGAATCACCTTTTTGGTTTGAAGGCTTTCATTCTTTTACTCTTTAAAATATCTTAAAATTATGTTATCGACGCGAAATTTGCGCTAAAACACGTCGAAATGAATGAGGTTTCTTATTCTTACCGTACAATACTCGATCTCTTTCGAATTCGCTCATATTTTGAAATTATACTTACTCGAGTTTTGGTAATTTTTTTAACAGTTCAATAATAAGATTCCATGGGTACCGGTATAGTTGTCCTCAGTAATTTACGTGCATATGCACTTAAATAAAGGCTTAAAGATCGAAAATAAGATTAAAACATGCTCGAAATGACCTAACAGGGCCGGCTCTAGGCGGTGAGCGAGGTAAGCAAGGCATCGGGGCGCCGAAAATCAAGGGGCGCTCAAAAGGTTTTCGGCGGTTCCCCATTGTCACTTTGAATCGATACATTATTGGAGAGTGTTGAGTGAGTCTCCTTGTGGGTTTTACTTAAGAGAAAGATACTAATTTGTTGTAGGTTTCGCTTGCGAGGTAAACAAGTATAAACATGTTCAGTTACTTTGCGCCCACCCTGTACCTTGATGGGAAGGCGTTCTAGGAAAGTTAGCGCCCTTATGCGACGCGCTCTTTGCACCCAGGGTGATTGATTTCAGAAAGGCCGCGCCAATCCGGGACGCAATGGATGCAAGGCACCCGTGCGCCAACATGCCAGGGGCACCATCACATGATAGTATTTGTGTCTGTATATTATTGGAATGCGAGTTATAAGCTGGATGGGCGATGTGTGTTCGTCGCCGATCTTTTCGAAGCCATGTGTTAATGCGAAAAGTGAAAGTTGGAAATGCCAGAGCAGCAAATCTCCGTCGCAAA
This sequence comes from Uropetala carovei, assembly GCA_036926305.1. Taxonomy (NCBI): domain Eukaryota; kingdom Metazoa; phylum Arthropoda; class Insecta; order Odonata; family Petaluridae; genus Uropetala; species Uropetala carovei. The sequence continues at coordinate 2,985,286 of JAXCHB010000063.1, read as the reverse complement.
TTCTGCCCCCGAACCCTCGAGGTAGGGGGTCGCTCACTTTAGTGTAGGGAAGATGCGTATTGGAGGTGGCCGAGAATAAGGGCACCGAAGGATGTAGGGGCGCTACCCTGCTGATTGCCATTCGTCCTCCATTCGGTCCTAGCATTAATTTCATATCAATTTATTGTTATACTGAAGATAATTTGTAGAATAACATGTGAAAGATTTATTCCACAATAAAGAGGGTCGCCGGAAGGCAGGGCGGGCGAAGACCTTAACCTAAGCCGAAGCAATGGATAAATAATCGAGGTTTTGTTTTCTTTTAAAAACCGTATCTGACAGTGCTAGTAAATCTAAAGAAATACACGAAATCCGGTGGGAATCTTCGAATGATGCATTGTGGACTTTTAATCCCATATGTAGCGAGTTTCATGTTTCCTATGCGCAAATATGTTACAGGTTATACAATAACCCTTTAACTGCTAGCCGACAGATCTGTCGGCCCACGCTGCATCTACGACAACTGTCACCGGCAGATCTATTGGTTAAGCTTCTTAATAAAGATCAGATGGGTTGGTCAACCAGTTTTACCTTATCTGTGATGCTCGTGCTTTTGAATCACAATAAAATCATTAAGGAAAGCTTGACTTGCGATTTTTTTTGACTTTAGCAATAAGATCCTAGTCTGTCTGTAGCTTGTCTGGTGTATTGGAGTGCACATTGGAGCGGTGATTTATAGTTCCTTTTTTGCGATTGATCTGTAGTGTTGGGATAAAAAAATCAGCCTTATCATCTATCACAGTGTTTCTCAACCGGTGTGTCGCGACACACTAGTGTGTCGTGGACGAGGTCGGGGTGTGTCGCGAAAATTTAGGAAAAAAGGCTCAAATTTCACATTAATTTTTAAAAAATTGTTATTCGACAAATTTTCATTTCTTTTTGTTTATTTTGTTAAATAATGAATTTTATTTATACATATATAGATTTCGTTGTACATACTCTGAAATGACCTCGGTCATATTTGTACTAATTTGATGTTAACAAACAAACATTTTCTTATATTTTTTGTTATATTTATGATGTTTTATTGTTAAATTATGAATTTTAAGTATTTTTGTTATGTTTTAACGAACAAAATTGATTTTTTATATTATGGTGTGTCCCGATTATTTCATGGTGTGTCGCGAGAGCTGGATCATTTAAAAACTGTGTCGCCAAAGCAAAAAGGTTGAAAAACACTGATCTATCATATTAAGTATTGTAAAACTTTATTTTTCATAAAATTTATCATAAGTTCCTCTAAGAAAATAATAGTAGTTGGAATATTTTGACTACACAAACCTAAATGCTCATTATGGTTTTGGATTAATGTTGAGTTGATGTTAAAAATTTGTGGTTTCCTTTTTGTTGCAGATTTTGTTTTATTTTAAAACCCAGCATTTATTATTGTTAGCATCAATGGATAAGAAAAATAAATTGTCCGGTTTTAAAATAAGAAAAGAAAATCTGTGGAAGAGTTACAAATAGAAAAACAGAAAGGCGGATCATTATACTGAAAATATGAATTTCTTCCCTTATTTGGGAAAAAATGGGGTTGTGGGCGCTTCCAAATGACTTTGCATCGGGGCGCCAATGTAACTAGAGCCGGCTCTGTGACCGAAGATACGAATTTAATGCAAATAAATCGAACGCAGTATTCATGTTATTTATATTTTTTATATATATTACTAAAATCCTATTTCTGGTTGTCTCTCTCTTTAACGCTCTATACCTCAGCCATTTTTAATCTCCCTCTAAGTTTATTTTTTATTGAGTTATTCAACTAATTTCCTTAATTTGTTATTAAAAACCAAACATACATCCCTTATGAAATATATTTATTAAACTCAAATTGAAAACATATTTCCGTAAAACTAATCTAAATCCAATAGGTACATGGTAGGAACGAAGAAACAGCGAGCAAGGGGGGGGGGGGTTTGGCGAGCGTCAGCGAGCAGGGGGCTTGCCACCTAGAAAAGTCAGTAATTTCATCATCCATTATTGTTATTAAATGACGTACACTGTGACAACTCGAGTGTATAAATAACAATTATGAAATAGTTTTTATGTTGCTTCTCTATCACTTTCATTTCTTTAAAAATTTGTTATACGAGGAATAAAATTATTAGAAGGTCCAGATAATTTCTGCAGTTATCGATGTATTGTACTCGTTCAACTTCGGCGTAATCCTGTATTAATTTTTTATCGTACACGCGCCGAGTTCTATTTTAATCGCACAGCTTATTCGATTCATTATCTTTTAAGATATTGTTTTGTTTTCTTCAGATATTTATTCAATAATAATTACCTGATAAAACTGGCAACGTATTCATTTCGATGGGGATGAGAGACGCATAAAGTGATTGCTGGGAACTCAACGTTCCAGTCGTGAAAATCGGTGTCCAATCCGGTTATGGTAGGATTGGTTTGAAATTTTTCCCATAGCAAAACTATGATGACTGCAGTCGATACCATTCCGAGACAGCAGATCAATAACCATGCGAGTCTGAATGGAAGTTTGCGCATAGTTTATATAAAGAAAATATGAAATAAGTTATATAACATTAAACAGTCACGCAGAAGCGAAAAAATCGATAAGCATAATCGTAGCTTGTGCAACCGCGGACAAGAGAGTTTGTCCTGGAAAACTGTTCATAGATGTGAATTCAGTGGACTGAATATGAACACTGACCTTTCCAATGAGTGAAGATTTTCTTCGGCGATATAATGAATGCCATGAATAGTGCTGTTTTTAAAAAACTCTTTTGTTTGAGATTTTAGAGTTCGTTTGAATGTTTTCCAGTAGGATAATTTCCCCATCTTCTCGTTCTTATTAATGTTGCTTCGATTGCGTTGTGTTGGGAGCAAAACCTTTAGTTTTCCAATTCTTTGGAAAAAGTTCTATTTATCGTTTATCAAATGAATGCATTTCCAATGCTGCGTGCCTTCGAGCACGCTATAGTTGACGTGACCGAAGGAAAATAAATTTATTTTATTTCAACACGTCTAGCCTTTTCGATGAAACTGATAAAACGGTCATTTTGATCTTTTAAGCGACAACTACCATGTTATTGCAGCTGCGCACGAAGTAGATTGAAGTGAATATTCTAAGAAATACGATGAACACATGCTGAATAAACTGTAAAGTCCATAAAATTCAATTTATGATTTGGGAAAAAATATTCATGAACCGCTTTTTTGTACTAGAAGAATAATGACAATCTTATTAATTTATTACAGGAAATTGAAACGAAAAAAGCTTTTTCTAAAAACTTGAAACAACTATAGATATATTTTGGACGTGACTTCGAGGAAATAATTCATAGGAATATATAAAGAAAACCATAACATTGAATTTAGTTACTTATTGATACGACATAGATTTTCCTTGTCGACCATCATTAGGTAAGATTATGCGATGGGAGCAGGGGTGGAAATGAGTTTTCAAACCTAGGTGGTATACGCTCCAACCCGATTCAACCTACCCATAAATTGGGTATACGGCCTATAGCCCCATTTCCATCCCTGGGTGGGTGGAGTAGGAGGTTGGGAAAGGAGTAAAGATTGCAGTTCAAAAGACAGAGGTGACTCCATTAGCTACAAAGGAGTCGAGTAAAACGCAGTGGATTTCAGCTGCTCTCTGACAGTGACGGATGTTCCGGTGTCCCGTGGCATTAGCCAAGAGGGGACCCATAAATGGTAGTACAATGGGTCCCCGGCATTCGCGGATTCAGTATTCGTTATTTCATGCATTCGTCATTAATGTATTATGGAACAATGTTTCGGTATTCACGGTTTTTTCGTTTCACTTATTCGTCACTCGGAGTAAGAAGTCGACACGCGCACTACTTGTTCAACAGTGAGGAACACTCGTTTTTTTATTTTATGGCCTATTTTGTTTATTTTTTGCTATTGATAATGAATATACCATGTTGGTAATTATCAGACACTTAATTGAGGTGCGAACACCGGGCCCCGCACTTCAAGAGGCCTCACGCTCCCTAAGAAATATTTGTCGTACTTATAAAGTACACGCATTTTTGAAAAAAAATATCGATATGTCATATTGCTTTAGTTATTATAATTTACAATTAAAATTTTTTGACGCATAAGAGACACCGGGCGCACACTTTTCACCGAGACCCGCGATTTTCCTAGCCGTCTATGTTAATTATTTTTTATTTTTTTTATTCGTTTTAACTAGCGTAAGGAAGTGAACTAACCATGGAGCCTATAGGCTCCATGGAACTAACACACCAACTTACCATTTGTGTGTTATTACGCACCAGTCACGTACTTTGTTTTGGAATTGTGCCATGAATATCGTATCCGAGATTCTCGCGAGTTTTATCCCGCAATATCTGCGTGCGCGTTTCATATGTGTGTGCGCATGTGAGTTGTGTGTTTTCCATTCGTATTTATGTAATTTTAAGTTATTTTCATTTACATTAAGATTAGGCAATGTTCAGTGCCAGGGCCTATCACAGGGGGGACCAGGAGGGCCATTTGGCCCGGGTCTCACATTCACGGAGGGCCTCAAATTTAGACTTTTGATGTTTTCTCCAAATGAGGTTATACATACAGACACAGAGATACACTGAAAGGATTGAAAGAAGAAGACGTTCATCATACAACTTAAAACTTGTGTCCCATTACCTGGCCACACTGCCTCTAGTGCACTATGTATTAACATAAACAGCGGCAAGCAGTAGGTACTCTTCCTACTGGCCTAGCGCTTGGCAACACTGGCAACAGCGTTGTCAGGGAGCAAAGGAGCTATCACAGGAGTCTAGTAGTTGTCACAACTGTAACTACGCTACGAGTCAGTCCGACTTGTATGTTGTTTGTTCTTCATTAGTGGATAGGCACTGCAAATTTCATCACCCATTGAAATGTTGTGATAGTTCGTAATTTTTGGGCAGAGCTGTGTTGTGTTCTTAACTCCGAAATACCAGATATTTTTCAATAATTGTTGATGCTATGCCAGATTGTTCTAACAAAGAACAAACCACTATTGTAATTCGGTATGTAAAGATTGTCGACAACAGCTCAACATTTTCAATCGAAGAAAGGTTTTTGTGTTTTGATAATTTCACTATTGCTGCTCGAGTTTTAACAATTCTAGAGGAGTTTGGGTTAGATTTGCAACTCTGCATTGGTCAAGCCTACAATAATGGATCTAACATGGCTGGCAAGTATAACAGCGTACAATCAGTTCTCCTTGAGCATAACTCAAAATGCATTTTCTCCAGCTGTGGAAACCACACATAAAATCTTGTAGGTGTTGACTGTGCTGAATCGTGCAAAGAGACAATCACTTACTTTGGAACTATACAGCAAATGTACAACTTATTCAATAGTAGTCCACAAAGGTGAGAAATATTGAAGCAACATCTTCCGGTTTCACTGCATGGGATGTCCAAAACTTTGTTTTCTGCACAGATTGATGGTGTATAACCAGTTGCATATCATTTGGATGAAGTAAGAATGGCCTAAAGTGAACTTGAATCTCTCAATCTCACACTGCACAGGCTCGAACTGAACTTAATTCTAAACAAAAATACATGTCCAAATTTGAAAATGTGTTCTAATGTCATCTTTGTGGGTTAAGTTACTACCAGACTAATCTGTTGATGAAGCACGTAATGCTACACTTGATGTTGAGAGGGGTAACATTGAAAGTCTCATTGCTGACATTCAGCAGGTTCGTGAACACTGGGATGGGATCTTGAGTGAGGCCAAATTAGTAGCTCAGAATATTGGCATTTCATTTGAGTTTACCTGCAATCGCAAGATTTGTAATGAGTCTGATGTTGAACAACATTATAGAATCAATGTCTTCTTTGTTATTGTTGACTCCATTTTATCAGGTCTTAGAAGGCAGTTTGAATCACTTAATGTAATTCGTAACCTGTTTGGGTTCCTCTGGCAATTTAATAGCTTAAGTAGTGAAGATCTACGTATATCACCAGAACAATTCCAAAGAAAGTACACCAAAGAAATATCAGCAGATGTGTGACAAGGTCATTTTCCTCAAGCGAATACATTCCGTGAACTTTAAACTGGATTGTAAGCCAAAGGAATTGCTTCAAGAAATACCCCAACTTGGACTTGCTGGTGTGTTCCTAATGTCACCGTTGCATTGAGGATTTTTCTCAATCTACCTGCATCAGTAGCTACAGGTGAATGGTTTTTCAATGTGCCGAAGCAGGTCAAGAATTACCACCATTCAACTACGGGACAAGATCGTTTGAATGGCCCTGCTATGCTCAACATAAACTGTGACATTGCAAGAAAACAAAATTTTTCCACAATAATTGGTCAATTTGCACAGAAAAAGGCTAGAAAAGCACTTGTTAAATAAAAAAGAACATTTATTACAAATTATTGCATTGTATTTTTTGTGTTAAAAGCATTAATTTGTTAAATGTAAACATTTAAAATATACCACAATTTTTGTAACCCTGTTTGGCATATCTTCATTTTTTAATATCCCGGGAGCCTCAAAAAATGGAAGTGGCCCGGGCCTCTCTCGACCTCTGAGAGGACCTGTTCAGTGCAATGCTGTAACTAGGGCGGGGCATCTGTCCCGGGCGCAACTAAGCAAGGGACACAAAAAATCCAAATAGTAATTAAATACGAGGGCAAGTCAAAAAGCATCCGCAATATATTTATTTAAATTCACATAACAACAATACAGAATTCACACGTGCATCATTTTTCAACATAGTCACCCTGCTTTTCAACAAAATCGGTTCAGCGTTGCACAAGGTTTTGTATGCCTTTAGAAAAAAATGTTTTCGGCCAAGCGGCAAACCACCTATGCACCGCCTCCTTCAGCTCATTGTCGTTGGCAAAACGACGGCCTCTTAAAGCAACTTAGTGGAGTCCAAACAGATGATAGTCTGACTGGGCAGGGTCAAGGCTGTATGATGGATGTTCTACGACCTCAAAGTATAGCTGCTGGAGTGTTTCAACTTTGTGGACAGCATTATGAGGACGGACATTGTTATGCAACAACACAACACCTTGGGACAGTTTTCCTCGACATTTACTCCAAATCGCTGGTTTCAGCTTATCACACAGCACCTCACTGTAGCGTACACTCTTTATCATCATACCCCTTTCCTGATAATGTTTAAAGATTGGTCCTTATTAATCTCAGAAAAGTCTGAGCATCACTTTTTGCAGTCGGCTGAGATTTGAACTTCTTTCTGACGGGGGACGTAGGGTGTTCCGATGTTTGTTCTTCACTCATAGTGTTGGAGCCACGTTTCATCACCAGTGAGAATGTGATTCAGGAAGGCATCACCATCCTCTTGATACTGGTACAAAAGTCGGTTACAAATGTCCAAACGGATACAACTGTGCTGATAAGTGAGTTGTTTGAAAACCCATCATGCACAAAATTTATGGAAGAGAAGTCTGTTATGAATAAATTCATAGGCCGAACGGTGACTAATCTGCAGGTGGTTTGCCACTTCATCGATAGTTACCTTTCTGTTGGCAAAAATCAGTGCGTGGACTTTTTCAATGTTGTCATCAGTCGTCGATGTGAACGGGCGCTCTGTTCGCTGTTCGCCTGTGACACTTGCTCGGCCATTCTTGAACATGTCTATCCAGTCATACACGCTTCGCTGTGGAAAAGCGCTGCTGCCATACTTTGCTGATAGTCTTCGATGAATTTCTGCATCTGTTACACCTTCAGCCCACAAAAATCGAATGACTGCATGCTACTCTTCTTTGGTGCATGTGGTAAGCGGAGCGGCCATGTTGACATTGCTATTGTTGAAAGTCAACTGCATGGGCAAGGTCAAATATGCCACTACAACAACAGAGAGGCTTCGTGCTTAACATTGCACATGCATTCACGCCAATCTCAACAAGAAAAATATGAGCATTTTGCTGATACTTATTGACTCGCCCTCGTAAACTAGAGAAAATAATTTCTTGAAGGGAGAGAGATCGCATATTTAGTAGTTTGCCCAGGGCGCTAAAATATCTAGTAACGGGGCTGGTTCAGTGTATGTACTGTCCTGTATATTAACCATTTCACGATCGGAACGCCCGTATACGGACTTACTTACTTAGTTTGGATGTCATAGGGTAAAGTGACAACGACTTAAACCTAATCTCACTTTTGACATGAAATCTTATCGGAGAAAATTCCCTTTTTTCGTCACATGAGTGATTTTAGTGGCGAATCGGAAGGTAACCCCCCCCCCCCCCCCCCCCCCCCCCTTATATAATGTATTTTTATGGGAAAAATTCCGCGGTATTTGCTACCATTTTCTGGTACGTAACACCCGCGAATAACAGGGACCCACTGTATTAAGGTTGTGAATATGGACCCGTGGCCATAGTGTCAATCAAGGTTCAAGGCATCATTAATCCATCTCTATCCTCAGTGATATTATAATGAATGTTGATTTAATATATATGTGATGCACACAACTGCTGTGAACTGGGTGGAAATCATTGAAGCAAGGGGTAACTAGAGTGTCAAGATGAAGCGTAATATTTTATCCTACTAGGGCAGGGGTCGGCAACCTTTCGAAGTAAAAGAGCCATTTTTTTGTTTATTTGCCTCATTCCAAAAATCTTGAGAGCCACACAACGAAAATCTGTGTGACCTTTTTGTTTATAGAGATTCGATTGAGGATGAGGACTGAGTAAGCATGTTTTCATGACTGATAAAGGGACTTTACCTAACTTCTAAGGAGCCACAAATATGTACTCCGGAGCCGCAGGTTGCCGACCCCTGTACTAAGGGCTCTGTCTTACGGGGGCCCACCTCTTTTAAAGGCTCGTTTTGCACGCCTATCATTTTCAGTCTAATTAAATTGAATTTAATAAATATTTGAAATGTATAAAATGCATATTTATTAACACTAGCCCTCATATATCACTGGTTCATAAGACTATAACGTATTTTGTTTTTTAATACCAAATATTCAGAAAGCGCGGACTATGCATCGCATTGACGCGGTTTGGTCGGATCTAATATGTGGGATTCCAGATTACCGAGTCAGTATGAGAAATTTTGGAGGGCCCGAGAACTTTCTTCATAAGCTTAGATAGTCGACAACAGCACTTTACTTTGTAGATAATATGCATCAGAGAGAAGTTTGGGAATTTTGGTTCTGGAGGAGGCGTTCTGAAGTGGTATGGAACACAACCCTCATTTCAATATGTAAAGCTAGACTCACAGAATGCGGATTCACATTACACATCACTTTTTCAGAACGATATAGGATATGGGAGAATGATATAGGAGGGCCAGGTTTGTCTGTTTTATACCAATAATTAAAAGGGCGCGTTTATGCTTTCACTTTGACGTATGTTTGTCCGTCTGTTGGTGCACTTGTTTAAAGTGAAACTGTGTCGAAACTAAAAATATTAAAAGTTTTAGGATTTAGAATTTTTTTCATGGGTTGTGTCAAAAACCCTTCCATCGTGTGAAATTTCATGTCTGTAGCCCTTCTAGAAGTATGTATGTACCTTAACATGTATATCCTCCTATTTCCCATGTAAGAAGCAGCTATTTAAAACAGTTGAAAAAAATTTCTACGTTTATTTAGGATACATAAAAATGACCTATTAGGTACATTATTTCAAATTATTAGTGATTAAGGCTGATTGGTAGCCGAAATGCGCATGTGTTTTTTTATTACTTTCTTTAAAGCTATTGGATGTACGTGAGATGTTTATTTTTTCAGTGTTGATTTATAAGGGCTCTTTTTTGTTTATTTTTAGCCAGAAGACAAGCCCAATTATTCTCTATTGGACATCTAAATTATATCTGTTTGCGTTGTTAACAAAATGAAAGATCACAACCAGAATGATGTCGGAAAATAAAATCTTTAAAATGAATCATTAAAATATTTTTATTTATTATTCAGAAAAAAAATTTACAATTCAGGTAAACAAAACCTTACAATTAATAAAAAGAACAAGACTTCCTATACAAACGATGCTAATACTTTAGTGGCGAAAATTTCAAAACTAAACAGAATGGTAAGCTTGCAAAATTGCGTTACTCGATCAGTAGCGTGATGTCGGAAAACTGCTATAGGCGCAAGCTGCGTTTTGTTTGTTTTCGTGATCTTGGATTTAATAATTGATTTAGATTTTCCACACTGAAAGTATTATTTAAACAATGGCATCATCATCGTCAATGTCATGTAATTATAAATTAAGCTGTCAGCTTTCTGGCCACACATCTGATGTACGCGGATTAGCTGTCACACCTGAGGGGTATATACTGTCAGCATCAAGAGATCAAACTACCAAAGTGTGGAAAAAACATGAGTAAGATCTGTGTTAATTTGTACTTATTTTGATGTTAATACTTGAAATATTTTTTATATCCTGGTTTATATTTTTTATCAGGTCTAACGTCGACTATTCAGCAGTTCAAACCTTGCGAGGCCATACGAATTTTGTCTCTTGTGTTTGTTTTCTTAATCCTTGTTGTTATTTTAAATATGGACTTATATTAACCGGTGGAAACGATAAAGTTATCTGTGCATTTGATCCAGAATCTGGGCAATTAGTCAGCAAACTAACTGGACACTCCAATACTGGTATGCCTTTAATTACATTAATGTTGGTTATTCACTTCAATTTCGACTCTGTGATAATTTAAATTGTAAAATTTTGTTATTATTTGGAATATTTTGACTTGCGGTATCTTATGATATTGACCAAGTAAATCGAATTGATGATCTAGTAAAAAAAACTGCAATCTGGATGACTACTTATCACTAATACTTTATTTAATTGGTTTTAGTCGTACATGCACTCTGTTCTGATAAATTATATTTTACACACAAATATAAGTTTTTACATATTTATTATTTTCTTTCATCCTAGAGCATCTAGTACCGCTTGCATAAATTGTATTTTTATTGACTGGTTAACAGTGCATATACTGTATGAAAGAAATTTTGTTTTTGGCATTACCATGATGTATTTATGCAGATACATAATTATGGAGGGATAGAGAAAACATTTTTAGTTCACATTATCTCAAACAGTAATTACCAAGAAGCAGATTATTACTGTCATTAATTTTCTTGTTTCCTTAAATGTAAAAGCATTTAATTTCATAACTGTTTACGAAAAGCTATGTAAAATGTTATTGCTCCCATTTTATAAAGAATATTTTATGACTTGATATTTGAAACAATGGAAATCAGATACCAGACTTTATATTACAACAAAGATATTGGAAAGAAGTTTTCATATATTTCAAATAAATAAAAAAATAGTCTAGTTTTGTTATTTGAGGTTAATTTAATTCTAATACCACTGTAAAGATAAAGTAGCAGAAAAGTTTTCTGACATTTCTTCATAATATTGTTGTAAAAATAGTAAAATTTATTTGAATAATTGCAATGTCTTCAAATATCGCATTCAAGTCTGTAGTTTGGCTGCTAGCAATAATGGGGAGGGAGCATTCCTGAGTACCTCATGGGACGCAACAGCTTGTCTATGGCGAAATGGTGTGCCTGAAGTTACTTTCTCAGGCCATCAAGCTGCTGTTTGGTGTGCAGTTGATCTTCCTAAATCAAATATCATTGTAACTGGGTCAGCAGACAAAACTATATCACTCTGGACATCCAGTGGCCAACAGAAAAATAGTCTTACTGGTAAGTTGTTTGTGGAATATGTGTTAGGTTTTTTATTATATTTAATTAAAGTTAATAATAATACTTAAATCTTTATTGTGCCTTTGCAAGTTTGGATTCTCAGCGTTTAGTTTAATTAGCAATTTTTGCAATAATAATTATACTAGCATTAATTTTCAAAATGATAATTCATGACATCAGTTTATTTATTTGGATTTTTTTCAGTTATCTCTTTATTCACTAATTGTTTCATAGTGATATCACTTTTTTAAATTTTATTTTATTAATCTTAGTGCTAGAAATATTAATTTAGTAATAAAACTTTTTCTTTTGTGTTAGCACTAATTAATTAGAAATGTTAACTTTGCGTAGTTTTGTGATAATAATTCTCTATATCTGAAAAGAAAATCCTTAAAAGAATTTCAATCAGTAAAAGTATGGACTATTTTTTTGTTTAAAAGGCCGTATAGCTGATGTAATTAAAGGAGAAAAACAATTGTGTTTCACCAAGTTGATATAAAAGTTTTCTAATTACAGTAGAGCCCCAGTTATATTAGTCTCGATAATCAGAAGTTCCTTATTATCTGAGATGCATGAGAAAAAAGTCGCAATGTATTATTTTGAAAATTTGCAATTTAACAGTATCGTATTTGTTACATATCAAAGTGGCTACATCGAACTTAACATTCATGATATTTCGATAATAAATTCAGTTTATTTCGCAGTAATCTGTTTGTACTTTTATTTATTTCAACCCGTAGTTTATCAAAGGTATACAGTAAAACCTCGTTATTTCAAAGTTCAAGGGACCAAAAAATTATGACTTCGAAGTATCCGGGTTCGAAATAAATGAACTTTCATAAAAATCAAACTTTTTTGCGATCAGCTACTTGGTCAGCAAAACCGCAATACAGAATCTTACCCATCCGTTCTACAACTGAATTGGCCTTACAAGTTAGTGTACACGGTGAATTTGAACAGAGCTGAAGTGAACAATTAGTTAGTGATTCACAAAGACCACTACATGTAAAAAAGGCTCCAGCGAATATCCCAAATTTCCCAATACCAACATTTCTCGCACAAGCCGGTTTTAGAAAATATGAAAATTTATTGATTTTGTCCTTTAAAGTACATTTTGCCCTATATGATATTCAATTACTGACAGTGTATGAAATGGAATATATTACAAATTGAACACTTCTTAAGCTAGCGCAATGGTGCACAAACTTTTTCTATCAAAGGGCTGCATTACACATTTTCCCCGAGTCCGTGGGTCACATTATGGAAAAAATTATATGGAATACATAAATTTAAGGAAAATCTGAATTAAAATTTTTTTTATTACATTTTATGAGATTTTAAAAATTTTAAATAAATAATGATGGTTTTAAATAATAATAATTACAACTTAATTTTCTGCGATTAAAAAATATCAGACTCCTAAACCGTAAAACAAGATAATTCGAGACCCACAAGGAAGGAAAAGAAAGAAACTAAAAACTTACAGGTTTAGGGGATTTTACGCCGTGCCAGGGACTTGTTGTCACTCACACATGCACTAACACAGTCGCTCAAGCACTCGTACAGGAACTAACACACTTCGTCTGTAGGTTTATGCACCTTTCAGTGATGACAGGGACCTACAGACAACCAGTCACACACAGACGCACTCAAAACACTCGTACAGGATCTCAAATTAAACACACCAACAACTAAATACGTATTTCGAGAGCTAAGCTCTCATCATCAGTAGATGATGTGAAGTGACTTGTCGAAGTGTTGTGACCAGTATTTATAGTCTGTGTAAAAGTGAAAGGAGGTGGGGTTTCGGCTGTTACAAGGAAAAGAGGTGAAAGGGGGATCGGTCCACGGTCACTATTCATAACGGAAGTTTTGTTTATGTGAATGCTCTCATAGGCATCTAGTTTGTTGTCGTTGCTTATAGATTTTAAGGGTGTTAGGTTTTGAATCGTGATCGGATGATGGTTTTCTTGTATATGAGTGGCTATGCTGGAGTTGTTTATTCTGTTGTGTTTAAAATGTGCTAAATGTTCTTTAAAACGTGTTTCAATTTTTTGTTTTGTTTGCCCGATGTATATTTTATCACAACCCCTGCATGTAGCGTAGTTCCTGTACGAGTGCTTGAGCGACTGTGTGAGTGCATGTGTGAGTGACATCAGGTCCCTGGTGCAGCATAAAATCCCCTAAACCTATAAGTTTTTAGTTTTTGTTTTCTTTCTTTTTCTTTTTTGTGGGTCTCAAATTATCTTGTTTTATGGTTTAGGAGTTTGATATTTTTTAATAACTATCTTGCCGTAGTCTCCACTTCTCTTTATTTAATTTTCTGCATAAATTAAACTTTTCATTTAAATAAGAAAGCCCTGACACAAAATTAATAGGAAATAAGAACACTCAACCTTTCTATTTTAAAGCGAATTTAGTTTGCCTCAATGCGGTCGTTGAGCCTGCATTGCCGTTGTTAAACACTTAATATCTGGTGTAATGTTTGTTGTGTTCAGCTGCAAGATTGAACACATTTTCATCCGTCAACAGGTTTCGATATGATCAATTTTATCAATGGAAAAGCGTGTTCATGTTTAGAAGTGCTTCCAAACAGACTTGTGCAAATAGCTGCCATCCATCGTAGATTTGAATAGGATTCTTTCGGAAGGCATTTATAAAAAATTTGCAGAATTTGAAACTATTTACATTGTATTTTTTAAATATTTCTTGGCAGTTAGGAAAGTGACAGGTATTGTTCTTCAACAGTTGCTAATTTGATAATTTAATTTGGAACGCTGATACATTGTTAGCAAGTTCAAATATCAGATGGTTTTTACCTTGCAATCTCAGATTCAATTTGTTTAAATGTGCAGTAATATCAGTCAAAAATACCAAGTCACATACCCAGGTTGGATGTCCGAGATGATTTACTGCTTGTCCTTTTTCTGTCAGAAACATTTTTATCTCCTCGAAGAGCGATATAAAATGTTGCAAAACCTTGCCTCTGCTAAGCCAAAGGGACTTCAAAATAGTACAAAATATCGCCATATCAGCTTCAATTTCCTTGAGAAAAGCTTTGAATTGTCTGTGGTTTTGCGCACATGATCTGATGAAGTTGATTGCATTTAAAACATCACTCATACCTTTACTAAATCCTAGATCCTTCCCAATTAGGTTTTTCTGCTGAATTATGCAGTAATATTTTATCAACTCATTTTTGAGCCCCAACTATTAGACATGTTTGGACAGGAGAGATACCATCCCGTTTTGAGCACCTGTTATAGAAGGCGCACCATTGGTAACTCTCCCGACAACTTTATTTAAGTCCATATTATGCTTGTGAAGCAATCCCTCAAGAAAATCAGATCCTTCGGTCTGATCTTTCAACAGATAGAGCTCTATGAGCTCTTCATACACTTCAAAATTCTGGTGTTACATCACATGTGAATATAAACATTAGTGAGGTTGATGTGACATCTGTCAATTCATCTACTGCCAGTGAAAAGTAAATGCACTTATTGAATAGTTCCAAAAATTTGGTTTCAACATCACAGGAAATATCTTTCAGTTGCCGTTGCACGGTCATCCGATTTAAGTTGATGGCTTCAAACTTCTTAACACAGTTGTACAACATAGCTTGTCTCGAAGATTTAGCAATCAATTGAGATATATCAAAACTAACTTCGATAATCTGCTCTGAAGTATCCAAACTCTTCTTAAAAACATTTTTTTGTGCTTTCAGTGACTGAATCAGGGAAAAACCTTTTGTTTTCTAAGTTCCCCAGAAAACTTTTTATTGAATTCTGTATGCTTTGTTTCAAAATGCCATTTTAAGTTGCACTCTTTTGGTATGCTTACAATTTGGTTATAAATTAAACAATTTTATCTTTTTTCACCACAAAACAATATCTTTCAGTCCAATATTCTTGGAACACTTTTTTCTTCTTCTAGGGTTCGTTTCTTTGTATTCCGTGTACTACTCATTTTAACAAAGTCAGTTGGAACAAGTGCAAAATATTAAATTAAATGAATATAAAATATGAGCCATATTCATAAGCAAAAATAGAAGAAAAAGAAAGAAAGTAAACCATAAACGGCAAATTCAGGTTTCTGTTATAGATCCCAAATCGTAAGGATAGCCAACATGCGGCATTTGTAGAGTAATATTACAGATGATTTGGAGCCTAATGCCAACCCTGTCATAGAGGGGTTTCCCCAGATTCCAGTATTCCACATGTCCCCCATTCTTGAGTAGGCAGGGCCAGCGTGATTATTTTCAGGGCCTAGTTTGATAGTGAGCAGGAGTGGGGCCTATTTATGTATGTATATATACCAGGTGGAATAAATAATGCGATTTTAAAAAGAAGAATGGCAATTTTTTAAATGAAAAACAGTTACAATTAATTTTTTGAAATTATTATGATTATGTTTAATAATATTAATATGTAATAAAAAATTGCCTAAATCTCAATACATGAGAATTGAGCCTTGTGCAGGGCCCCTAATAAAACGTGGGACCCTGTTCGGGGGAACTGATTGCACATGCCTCACGCCGGCCCTGTGAGTGGGAATTGTCATTTGTTTGTTTCCACAATATGTTTATAGAACTCAAGAGTATCCTCACCTCCGAGGGCAGAAACAGAAAATTTTCAAGAGAGAGGCGATAGGTTTTATTCAATAGAAGCGATCCTCCTCTCATTGTCAGATACGCAACTTTCCACCACCACAATTTGGGTATCTCTTGCTCTGCAAATTTTGTTTGCCTTTCTCAGGAAGAACTAATCTGCGGCGTAAATTCGAGGAAGTGTACTGAATAGGTCAAAGAGTGCATCTTGGAATGGAAGACTGTGACTTCCAAACGAAGATGCGATCGCCAGTCTGGTGGGTGGAAAGTAATTGAATATATTTATACCATTATACCTCACATGCGAAACCTACAACACGTTTGTATCTTTATTTCTCTCAAATAAAACCTACAAGGAGGCTTACTCAATACTTGCATAATTTATGGATTCAAAGGGAAAATGGGAGAACCGCTGACAATCTGTTGAGTGCCTTTTGATTTTCGGCACCCTGATGCCTTTCTTACCGCCTAGAGCTGGCCCTGATTATAAGGCTCGGTATGTTATTTCTGCTGTGCAGCGTGTATGAATCATATCAGCTTGAGGCCCACTTCGGTGTTTAAATTTAAAAAATCCAATTTTAAAAAAGTCTCGAATGAAAATTTCTCAAGACAAGAAATCCCCCACCCTCCTCCCTAGAGCGAAATGTAATTTATGGATGATCCCATACAAATTGGGTTAGATCCCCCAAACTATTTTTTAAAAACCTGTCAATTTTTTTTAAATTTTAGAAGTTTACGCATAAAATGCCGTGGCGGGCCGCAGGTTGTGCACCACTGAGCTAGCGGAACGCTATTACTAAACTAGAGTGATCTGGTACCCCTGGCATGTAGGCATCCTACCACTCTTATCCAAATTTCCTTGACTTTCTTTTATAGAGCCGGTTCTTAATTTTTTTCCAGCTCATCACTGGGTAAAACCACTAGGTTTTTGTTTTTGGCTCATCACTTATTCTCGGGTAAAACAAAGGCATGATCTTTTTATAGATGACATTTGATATAGGTAACTTCGTACAAGGTTATTTAAAGATTGGTTCAGTAACAGAAATCAATATTACACGGTATTTTCTGTAGCATATCACTTTCTCAAGAGAAAAGCCTTGCCCAGGTTTGGGAAAACATGAGGATTGAGATGGTAAGGGTTTTTGCAACTTCTGTTTCAACTTAGTTAGTTCTCGAATTTCGCTATCCAGTTGAGAATGTGAGCATTCACAGTGATGCAAGGATAAGCTGATTCATTTATTTGAATCATCTACTTTTATTTAACGTTGACTATTAAATAGGGTGACCTTATTCCAAGGAGGTGAGAACGGGATATTTCCCGTCGTTGTAAGAAAAAATGGGACAAACTTTCGCATGATTTTTTTTAATGGTGGATCTGTCACTATCACGATCTATAGAGAAAAATGCAAATACCAACCTTCCTTACAGTCTGGAGCATGCCAGACTAGGACAAAGCTCACAATCAAAAGAGAACCCAACTAGCGTTGTCATTGTTGAAACTCGAGGGAATAAGTTAGGTTAAACCCTGGCAGGGTTTGCCACCTCAAATTTATCAATGACCCTGAGGTTTCCTAACCTGATTTTGCGACTGTAATTAAAATTTGTTGTTCGTTTGATAACCTCCATGTTTCCGAGAATCTTACATTTCTACTAGGAATATCAGTTATACTATCAGATAATCTAAATTTTATTTGCGATGGGCTTCAAAACGGTACAAAATGGCTTTTTTGACAAAAAACTGTCCTGGCAAAAATGGGACGTTTGGTCATCCTACTATTAAATAAGTAAAAGGGAGTCACATATTTGGGGTGCTATATGTATTTCGTGTGCGAGAAATGAACAAAAACGTGATGTGTTGGCGTGCGCGCGAACCTTCCGCTTACATAGGATCGAGTCTTCGAATTAAACGAACTTTTTGTGAGTCACTGGCCCAGATCATGACTTTGAATTTAATTGTAGGCACATTTTGAATAATCCATACCAAAAAGTATGCAAAATCCTATTGTGTTGGCCGGGGACTGATCTTAGCTTCGAATTATCCGGGATCGAAATAACGGGGTTTTACTGTATATTGTTATATACAGTACAAGTAGAACAGGGGTGGGCAAACAAATAAAGTCATTCTTGTTAGTTAAAATTATGGCCAAGAAACCTCTACTAGTGAAGTTATTACATTGAAATTGATTTTAATTATAATAGGATTCATTTATTGATTTTAATTATAATAGGATTGCTTGCGATCCCATGAGTAACTGCTAATATGAGCTCTAATGTGGCCCGCCGAAGCCGTGGGGCCGTACTGGTAGTACGGCCCACTTATGCATTTGCTGCAGTTGGTGCAACCTGCTTTATAAAAAGTTTACCCACTCCTGGAGTAGTGGACACTTGCATTCTGCAAGCATTTCAGCCTACTTTCATTGGTATACTGTACATATTTTTTTGCCTTTGCTTTTGAAAGTAAAAATTAAAAACTCATTAAATAAATAAAAAAACTTAAAATACATTAGAACTCTCATGCCATCTCAATTCCAATTGTTAGGTTTATGACATTATCATAAGAATATATAATAGTTTTAAATTAATGGTATTAAAATATTGCCTTCTGATACCCATTAAAAGCTTACCCATATAAAAGCATTGAGTTCGTTGACAAGGTAGTCCATTGTTGAGGCCTAGAAAAATTCCCACTTTTTTTTTGTACAAACTAAGTATTTGTGCCAAATCTACAGGAACTTATTATCTTAGTTCAGTTTGGTCCCATTGTCCTGGGATAATTGGGTCTTTACTGTATCTGGCATACCATTTATACTCGTGTATAATGAGCCCTTGTGCATAACATGCACCCGCACTTTTTGCCAAAAAATCCCGACTTTTTCTTATACTCCGTGTATAATGCGCACTCTTGGTTTTTGTGGGGTATAAGAACAAAATTTTAGAATTATATCATCATGTTAAGTATTAACTAGAGTACCATAAAGCATTAAATTATCACCAGTTAACAATTTTAGAATGCTTGGACTTGCCCATAAGTATTACGTTCAATAAGCTCCACATTACGTCTTAGAGACATGTTCAGTAATGAAAGCGAATGAGTTGAGATGGCAGTAACTTCATACAGTAAGTTGGCCAAACTGAAGCCGCGTAGAAAACTGTAGCGCCACTGTTGCCAATCCTTTTAAATCGGACAAAAAGGGATCTATAAAATAGATAGTTTTGATTTATACTGGATTTTGGTTCTCTCTTTCCTATCTCATCTTAAACTGTTGAATAGAAGGAATAACGCGACGATTTAACAAACAAATCTGGAAACAGGAAACACGACAATTAAGATTAAGTTCATACACGTCATTCCATAGGTTTTAAATTACTTACGTTGTTAATTGTACATACATACTAGAATCATTAACTAAAAAAACTTATTCTATGTTGTTTTCGATGCGTTTTTTGCAGAAAGTCTATCTTGCGAGTTTGCAAAAATTACAGCAATAATTTTATTTAATCTTCGTCATTCATTGGTTGCTTGCTGACTTGCATTTGCATGGTTTGCATTCCGTGCAGTGTTCTCTCTTCTGATTCTTTCTAACGTCTTCTGACTTTGCCTTACTACCCAACGCTGTCTCCTTTCTCTAGCTAATCTTCATTTTCTATCTGCTTGTCTCTCATCATTTCCCCATCCATTGCTATAAATGAATAAAGCTTATTTTTTGGAGACATTGAAATAAAAATTGAGCTTACTAATTAATCAATCAGCTGAATAATTTCTTTGAAAACTGTCTGAACGAAAACAAATCACCAATTTATTTCAACATTGTAAACTGGTAACACACCAAACTTAACTAAATATTATCTTTCAAATGCTTTAATTTGCTTAAAAATGTAAATTTCAGTGAAGAATTTATTGAAGAAAAATTGATTTGAAACAATTCTGAATAAAGTTGGCTTTGCGTAATAATACAGACGATATATTAAAGTGAGGATTACAAAGCAATTATCACAAAATATTACTGCTTTTATTCTAAACAAATCAAAATGAAATATTAGACTTACCGATATCTAAATCAAATCGATGAATACTGCACGTTATAACAATGAAACTCGGTCATTATGTAAACAAAAAAAGTACCGATTTATTTTGCTTGTTTCTATGGAACAAAATGTTAACAAAATTTTTAAATCAATCACAAAGGAAATTAATTAGTAATATTTGATAGACACCGTGCCAGTGTTTGTTTACCTTTATGTTTATAGATATATTCTGAAGAATTATTTTTTAATGGATAAATAAATTGTGGCAATGTTTTTCCCGGCATAAGGTTTGTTATGTGATAAAAATATTTGCTTAATTTCAAAATATTATATTGGAACATTTGCAAGACTTTTAATGCTATATGAATAAACTTTAAGGAATAGCAGGTTTTTAATTCAAAGAGGGTTTTGACCTCTCTAAATTTCTAAAATGAAATATCAAGCATTCTAAAATCTACAATTGGAGAATTGCTGAATTTGTATCCTAGATGTGCATTGATTTTACCAACCATTTTGTAGCTATCAGAATTACTCATTATTGGTTGATTTCTGACTATGGGTTTTGGATTGTCTATTATTTTGCATTTTTAACAATTTCTTCTTCTATTTGCTTTAATGTAAAACTCTTTGATGGTGATCATTCTCGACATATTAGAATTTTAAAAATTTTCTTGCTTTTGTAGTTATATATCCTCTTGATATATTTTTTCATTTAATTCATCTTTAACTTTTTCTTGCATTGGTATTAAGATTACATTCAACATGTGTGAATATGTTGGTGCAGATGCATTATTTGGACATTTGGCAGATAAATGGTGATTGAGGCAAATTTTTGTTTTATTAGTCGTTAATAATCTTCAATCCCACTTTAACAGGGCACACAGATTGTGTGCGAGGATTGGCTGCACTTTCATCCTCTAATTTCCTGTCATGTGCCAACGATGCCACAATTCGTCGATGGTGTGCTACTACAGGAGATTGCCTTTTTATTTATTATGGTCACTCAAACTTCATCTATTGGTTAGTGTGCATTAACTTTAGTATTCTTAAAGATGTTCATTTGTTGAAATACATGTTTTAGCATTGCAACTTTTGTGGTCTTTTATAAGGTTCATTTCATTTTTTATGCATTATAACATAAGCCCAATTCTATAAAAAAATATCCATAGTTCGTGCTATGGTAATGGAAAATTTAGTAGCAAATTCAAATTATTTGAAATTAGAACCATTTAGAAGTCAATTTTTATGCTTGTGGATAAATGTAAATTTAATAAATCCCCGATTATTTTCAATAATATACAACATAACTGTCAATCTTGATTAATATTTAATCTAAGGAATATATTTAACATATGGGACGTATTACTCATTTCACGATTTGAAGAGTAGGGAAAGGAGTATTCTTGTCTGTATTGGTTATAGTGTGGCTGTTGGATCATTTGGAGAGTTTGTATCGTCTGCTGAAGATGGCACGATTCGAATTTGGGGAGATTCTGATGCATCTGGTAGCACAGGATGTTTGCAGACAATCACTCTACCAGCTCCAACCATCTGGTCTGTAGCATATCTACCTAATGGAGACATAGTGACTGGAAGCAGGTAACATACTTTAAAATTACAGGATAATATTGTTTGCATACTTAAAAATGCACTCAAACCTGACAATTATTTATTGTTTTTTTATAATTGTGGAGATGGTGAGTTTAATTTGTTATAACTCACCAAAGTATTTGCAGTTGATGGAAGATTATAGTACCTTTTGACAATATACTTTTCAGATCTTTCATTTTTGTAGCATATTACTCATGATTGATGGTTATCAGTTTTAAATTTTCTTAAATTTTTATTTAACTATTAGATTATAAAAGACCTCTAGATTAATGTAACCTTTAAAAAAAATCGGTACTTATGTATTAAAGGAGGACACAATAAAATAGACAGAGAAAATGAGAGTTTGTCAACAGAAATGTTTATTTACAAGTAACCAAGGATATTGGTGAGCCTTTGGCTTGCTTTCTTTTTAGATTATAATGCCTTTTATATCAGGTGTACCCATCTCCGGGTGCTATCATGCCCTTCGCCTCTCTGGAATGAATCTATCCCTCCACAATATGCAGTGATCGGGTGGGTAAATGTCGCCACAGGCAGATCAGTCATGGTTTTGCAAGCTTTCGTTTTGCGTGAAAGTGTTATCTCAAAAAATTATATTTCAAAAGGGGTCCAGGATAACCGAAGAGAACCCATTTTTCTTTGAATTTTAACATTTAAACTTGGGTCCCCCATTAATACATACCATATATACTCGTGTATAATGTCATAGTTTTAAATTAATTGTATTAAAATATTGCCCTCTGATACCCATATAAAAGCATTGAGTTCGTTGACAAGGTAGTCCATTGTTAAGGCCTAGAAAAATTCCCACTTTTTTCTGGTAAAAACTAAATATTTGTGCCAAATCTACATGGACTTGATTATCTGAGGTTGGTTTGGTCCCATTGACCACGGATAATTGGGTATCTACTGTATCTGGCATACCGTATATACTTGTGTATAATGAGCCCTCGTGTGTAATGCACACCCTTGGTTTTTGTGGGGTATAAGAACAAAATTTTAGAATTATATCATCATGTTAAGTATTAACTAGAGTACCATAAATAAATACATTAAAGCATTAAATTATCACCAGTTAGCAATTTTAGAACGGTTGGACTTGCCCATAAGTATTACGTTCAATAAGCTCCACAGTACGTCTTAGAGACATGTTCAGTAATGAAAGCGAATGAGTTGAGATGGCAGTAACTTCATACAGGAAGTTGGCCAAACTGATGCCGCATAGAAAACTGCAGTGCCACTGCTGCCAATCCTTTTAAATCAGACAAAGAGGCATCTATAAAATAGATAGGAATGAATTATACATTTATAACCTTGCGTCTAAGGGAAAATAGCCCTCGATATTCGTCTTTTCGCTTATCATCCAGTTTCCACGGAACCAATTAAGGACAAATATCGAGAGACGCCTGTACATACTAGAATCATTAACTCAATAAAATTATTTAAATTTACTTATTCTATGTTTTTTTCGATGTGTGTTTTGTGGGAAGTCTATCTTGAGAGTTTGCAAAAATTACAGCAATCAGCTGATGAACTAGTGAAATGTGGAATATTTGGAGAGGATGGAATTATAACTGTATAGAAGTAATTAGGTGTTCTATACATATAATTAATATATGCATAACCTGGATCACCAATAATTAATGTGGTTTTCCCCTTAATTCACCCAAAAAGCGAGAATCTGGTGCGAGGTAGTCTCACTTTAATTTCCGATTTTAAGTGCCCAAAAGTGTTACCCGTGTATAACATGCACCCCTACTTTATGACCTGAAATTTGGTCTTCAAACTGTACATTATACACAAGTACATATATATGGTAAGTACCAAAAAATCTTTTAATGCTGTACATTGAATGCCCTACATTAACTGGCCATTTTTTCTTGAGTAGAAATGAATTGTTTTGTTTATTTGGCATGCAAAACCTTTGTATTAGAAAAATTAAAATCATAACTTTAAAACATTGAGACTTAACATAACATTTATATAGTTGAACATGCTGATGTGTTTAATATAATTTTGAAAATCAGTAAAAATAAATTTGGTATAAAAATTGTCTAAATTCATGCAAAACTTGAAATAACCTCATCAATCCTGGGCATACATAGCCATAAGGTCTTAGGAGTAAGAGGGTTAATAGAAGGTCATTTTGTATAATGAAATTATTTTGTTTGTCAAAGCTGCTTCTATAAATGTAATTCAGATAGTGTTATTATTGATCAAGTCAGTTCATTTTATAAAACCAAATTTCATTTTCACTTACTAATGCATATTTACAAACATTTTTTCCCTATGCCGAAAACTTTGTTATTGTAGTTGTAGATAATTTAATTTAATATCACTTCATAAATTTAGCTTGCTACAATTAAGAATTCTTGTCTGCTGTTTTGCTGAGATATCCAGTTCCATTTTATTCATTCTATTACCAAAGAACTTTATTTCTTTATAATTTCAATTAGACATTTTTTGTCTGTAATTTGTATTTCTTAGTGATGGAATAGTAAGAGTTTTCACCCGTGATCCTATGCATTATGCAAATGATGTTGCATTGGAAGTATTCAATGAAGAAGTACAAGTATGCACTGTAGCAGCTCAAGAAGAAATTGGTGGAATAAAATTAAGCGAGTAAGATACCTTATTGATCTGTATTGATAAGTACAATTATTTTGTTAAAGTCATCAATGTGCATTTTTATCATTAACAATAATGCGTATTTGCTAAAAAATGAAATAAAATTTATGTTTTAAATATTTTGCAAACTTGGATGTTTGAAAAAAGTCCATTGTATTCAGAAAGCATGTGGGTTTGTTTTACATATGGTTGTGTGTATATTGTATGTTTGTTTATTGAACTGATTTTTTGAGGTCTTATAAAACTTGTAAATTTGGTTTTTAGCTTGCCTGGACGTGAGATTTTACTGCAAGATGGCACAAAAGATGGTCAGACTAAACTTGTGCGAGAGGGTAGAATTGTTACATGTTACCAATGGGTAGCTGCATCACATAAATGGGAGCCTATGGGTGAGGTAATGGGTGCTAGTGGTGGTACACAAGAAACATCTGGGAAGCAGCTTTATAATGGAAAGGTAAGGAAAACTTATTCATCATGCACTGTTTTAAGTAAAAAATAAATAATAATAATTTAATGTAATAAAAAATAATGCTCTCCTTCAGAACCTCCTAACCTTCCACTGCTTTCATGGTTCTGTTGCTCTCTTTCTTTCTAAAATATATGGTTAACCCTTCAGTGCCGGTCTAGATTTAAATACCACTCTATCCTATGGCCGGCGGGTACTTAATTTAAATGGCTGTTTTTGATGTAGTTAATTGTAAACATTTGTAACTTTTTACCTAATGTGGCAACCAAATCACATTGCTGCATCAACCTCTAACTAAATGCTATATTTTACAGACAAATTATAACAAAAACAGCAAAACAAATGGTCTTGAGATGCACACGCCTCGTAGTTTAAATTACATGAATAACATAGCATATATTGTAATTAAGCAAACATGACATAACGAAAGGCAAGGAGACTTGAGACATAAAACTTGTCTCGCAATGTAAAACACTTCATGGGTATTGTCTATAGTTAAAACGTGTCCTCAGGAACCGTTCAGCACACACGATTTGTGAGGAAAATCTTCTCGTCTCTCGCAGTTTAAGCTCCTCTCTCCCCGTCAAACGGCAATCGCGTCATATAGCCCGTCGACCGCTCAGCTGTCCGTCTCTCAGAGTAACTGCCTCTCGTTCTGCCGAATGCCGCGGTCCTGTGACGGGAGCGGATGAGGGGAGGTTCAGCGGCTAGTTTGAACGGGCGACTCCTTGACTTCGTATTGGTTAATTTCTTGAGTACATTATATAACCATGGGAAAAAGGAAGAAATGGGAAATAGGGGTAATATTCGCCCTATATAAAGCGCGTTGCTATAGGGCCGAGCCATTGGCGAGAAGAGCCATGGCATTTCTGTTCGGCGATTACAAAAGACGGCAATAAGGAAGGAAGGCGATATTCGATGGTTGGCGTTATTCGTTGCGTTTTTTCGACAAGTGCTTCATTAAGTGCGTAGGTGCAGGGAAAATCGCTGCATTAATAATCACATTTTCTTGTAATTTTCAGAATATTTACACTATAGTACATTTGTTTTAAATTATTTTTTACAAAATCGTTTCAATAAGCTTTTGCGTTATTGCATGAAGAATAAATAAAAGTTTATTCTACACAAATTTTAACTCTTATTAACTGCTTTTAGTGCTAGATTAGTCCAATGTCCTTCAACTTCATTCAAATAACGAGGTCGAGTTCGCTGTAAACACTCAGCTAGCTGCTTCGTTCGTTCTCCTTGCCAAGCAGTTGCTGAGAGTCTCTTCCCACTTTCTTTATCTCTTCTAAACACAGACATCGTGGCACTCAAGATCTGTTTATGAATAATATCCCATGGATACGATGAATGAGAAAGAGAGTGAATCATCTCTAGCAGTCACCTATTCCCATTCTCGCGATGACTTAGTCTGAAGTAAAACTCGTCTTAGCATCAGCTGTATCAGCATACTCCTACTAGCCATGTCTGTGCAATAATAATAATACGACTTTATTTTCAAGGGCGATATTTAGACTATATAGTCCTCTCTTACATAGAACCCATTACGATGAACACAAACGTCCATGCCCTCGGCGGGATTCGAACCCGCGACCTTAGTATTCAGCAGCAGATACTCTAACCACCCTTCTACCAAGGCTGGCAATGAGGAGTAACCAGTAGCGCCCTTTGACCCGGGCAAGCGGGGCCTCTGCCCTGGGCCCCGTGCTTTGGCGGTTCACACATGTCACAAACAAAAAATACGTGTATTAAATAAGAGATACAATGAAATATGCAGAATCAAATAAAATAATTATATGAACGATATTCACAACCAAGCATATATTACTGTATCTTGTATGAAACACAGGAATGAAATGTATAACGTCTGAATACACCTAATTATTACAGTTTATTGCACAAAATAATCAACCTATGTAAACATAAGGAGTACTTTCCTGAAGAATGGAGTTATCTTAAGCCAATCTTCGCGGATTAGGCGGGACAGTCCCGGATTTCGATAGTTTGTCTCGCATGGTGAGGAGTCCCGGAAAATGTTTAGCATTCGTACAATTTGTTCCGCTTGCCCCGAATTTTCACAAATAATCACACTTGAAAATTGAGCGAATCGCTAAGCACTCTTACATTTATCGCTCTCGCTCCATGTTAGCCGTCATGCATCGGTTCAAATTACAATGTATACTGTTGATTTAATACATTGTCGCATAGGATAAATTTCATACATCGCCACATACAAAATGAGGCGTAATTGCTGATGCTATCAGTCAGTCACATTCGAAAACTTTTAGTGTTGACATCATAGACAAGTAAAATATTTCGATATTCTTATCTGACGTAAATACCAAAATATCGTTGCTGAATTTAATGTTTTTCTTTTGATATCTCGAGTGCGTTCTACATCTATAATACAGGAATATACATATCTCATATAATAATATCTATAATACGGGAATTATACATATCTAAAAATATGAAATATTTTTACAATTATTTTTTAGTGCGCGAATTATACCTTGATAATTTTAGATTGTTAAGGGGCCCCTCAAATGCTGATTGCCCCGGGCCCCGCACCCCCTAGGTGCGGCCCTGGGGGTAATGACTCGTAAAATTTTATTCGGAGTAAAATCCTTAGAACTAAATGAACGGATATAAAGTCACTTGACAAATAAGTATATTTCTGTAGATGTAATAAAATAACTCCACAATTTTTGGTCAGTGCATGGCAGAGACTAGAAACCAATGGAACGGATCAAATATTTTTCTTTCTAGCGATGTAAGCTCTTCTTTCAACAAAGGAAACATCTTCTAAGGATGCACTTAGTGACGACCACTAATTCACATTGGTTGAGAACACTCTCCTTGTGTTCTGTATCTAATCAATTTCGGAACCAACTCTGCATCTTCTCATGCTCACATATACCAGTCAGTGAATGGGCTACACTGGCAAGTCTCAAGAGGCTTATTGTCAGAGTATTAGCTTTAGCTGTCACCATATCTTTCTAGTTTACAAATTGAAAGACTAAGGAAATCTTGAGATCAGTTTTGAATTGATGTGCTATCATTGAGTGTAATCTTTCTAATGATGAGATTTTCTGATGGAGATAATCGAGTTATTTTCTCATTACTTTCTTAGAATAAATAGCGAAAAATCTTACATAAAGAAATTGCTAATTTCTAAAAGTGATTTAGAGATGTAAATAAATAGTTAGGAATTGATTGAGATCGAGTTTGAAGAAATAAAGCAAATCATTTTTACTCGCGTCAACCAGCAGAGTAGACGTTGTTGTAGCAGAGGGAAATTAGTTTATTAACCAAAAAATTCAAAAAAATATCCTATTCAACTTTTTCTTAAGACAAAACCTTTCTCTTCAATAATGTGAAAACCAATCAAATAAAAATTAAAAACTTATTAGAATATAGCGAATTAAAACTAGTGCGGCATGGGTCCATACCACGCACAGAGGCCGGTGATACAGTGAGAAATCGAAAGTCCGTACCATGCACAGAGGCCAGCGCTGAAGGATTAAATTACTTATTTGTGACAGATATTTGGTAAAACATGTAATGTTAATAATAAAACCACCTAGAATTTTCTGCATTCAGCAATTCATATTGCTAATTGTGCAAGTTCAAATTTCTCTTTACATATTATTTAATAATAGTAGGTTGGGTTTTTGACCAGTCGAAAACTTTTCGGTCAATTGGTCGGTCAAATTTTGTCAAAAGTAGGTCAAAAATAGTCAAAAAATAGCATTTGTATAGATTTTTAAGTAAACACTTAATACTTTTGTATAACTTATAAGTATTTAACATGAACATTCAAAAACACAGCCTGGAGTTTAGGCTAAAACAAAAATAAAGATTAAAAACAATGAAGTTGAAATACTATTCATTGTACAATAACAAACTTTAATAAACTGTTCTGGTTCATGTAAAATATAAAAAAAGCAGGTGTTTGTAGTGTCCATCAGTCAGTTTCACTTTATTTTTCATTCAGTGTTCTCATATGGTTATCTCTTTTAAAAGCATTTCACCTTCCATGTCCTCACTCTGTTTCCCCAGAATCTGATTCCATCTCTGAATATGTTAACAAATCTTCATCCTTTTCAGAAATATTTTTCATGTCTGAGATTATGATAAACTGTTGCCAACTTCCCAGCTGTTTCTGTTTTTGGTATGGATGTTCTCCCAAACTTACCAGTTTCGCTCAGCACAAGCAGTAGAGCTGGAAGATGTCAGCAGAATGTCAGCAATTTTTGCTAGTAAACTGGAAGGGCAGAGACCCACCAGTTTGATGGTGTAATTTGGCCTGCATTAATAGATTCAACTGCATTCCATATAATTTTTCTGTTGAAAGTGTCACTTCTTGCTTTGAAATTAACTAGTATTTCAGTCAAAATAGAATTGCTTTCAGGAAAATTTCTAAATTTGGCCATATTTAGTATTAATTTGCATGCATCATCAAACTCTTCATTTTTCAGCATATCAACTTGATATCGGGGATCTAAAAGATATGCTGCATTGTGCACATTAGTGATTACTTGGCACTTGCGTTTTTATATCATTTCTTTTACCAGTTTTTCCTCAGCTGCTGAGAGTGGTAATTCTTTGCATTTGTCATTTATGTGGTCCTGAATTTTCATGATTTCAGACTTCATGTCTGCCAGTGTACATTTGTCACCTTCAACTTTATGTATTGCTTCAGAAATGGGTAGCAACATATCTAAAAATTTCAAATTTCACACCCAAAAGACATCATCATCTAATATGTCACTTTTAATGTCTCGTGAACAGATGCTAGAAATACTATCCTCTACTATAGCTGACTGCACATAGTTGAAGTGTGTGCTGTTTACAGCATCGAAGAAGTACAGCAGCTGAAACATGTTTGTTTTGAAGAATTTGACAATCTTCTTAACTTTTGAATTGTGGAATTGAATTGACTGAATACTTTCTAGAGTGTGAATAAAGAGCTGCAATGTGTGAGCAGAGCAACTGTACAGCTGTATATATGTGAATATTTTTTCTTCACAATATTCCATGCACATCTCATGTTTGCTGCATCATCAATCACAACAGAAAATACTTTATTCGAGCGTAGTTCTTCAATAACAGTTTCAAACTGTGATGCTACATACTCTGCTGTGTGGCAGTGTTCTTTTGTGTTTAAAATTTGTAGAATAATGGTTGAGGAGCTGCTACCATGAAATTAATACCTTCATCTCGAACATTGCTCCAACCATCTGAGACAATAGATAGATGAGATGCCTCTTCAATAATACTACCAATTTTTTGTTGTATTTTGTCATAAGCCTCATCAAGATGTCCAGCCAAGCGTTTTCTTCCTGGTAGAGTATAAATTTACCAAAAAAAATCTACAATATAGGGGTTTTCTAGAATGTGAAACGGCAAATTACTTGCATACATAGCTTTAGCAATAACCCTGTCAGATTCAGTCTTCTCTTGTGGACTCATTCTGTCCAAAAATCCTCATAATCCTGGTTTCTTTTTTGAAGTATAACTCAATAAAGAAGAATGGCAGGAAACTGACTGCTGCTGAGATGCTGTGGGGCCCACATCACTTGCCAAAGATGAATTGGCAGGTATACAGTGTTGCCAATTTAGCAAATTTGTCGCTAAATCTAGCGAGTTTTTACTTAAGAGACTTTTTTATGGTTTAGCGATGTTGCTAATTTAGCGATTTTCTCCTAATCTGACAACAAATTTAGCGTCTTCTGTATTTGGAAATAAATACATACAATATTCAAAATACATTAATTACTTTTATATAGCTTTATTAAAATCAATATAAGTATTTGGTAAATCTTAAAATACTTTTTACTGCAATTTCTCCAATACTACAGGAATACTTAATATAGCTAAAATGTTTGTTGAAGATTCAGCATTGCTGACTCGTAATGATTTTCTGTGTAAAAAACTACATACAATTATGTGGACAGAAAACTCAGAATCGTTAAAACTATGGCAGGAAATTGCTAGCTACCGAGATGCAATTGGTGAAAATCCTTTTAAGGACATTTCACATCTGGCATTGATAGTACTCACATTACCCCACTCAAATGATGTAATGTTGAACGTCAATTTACTAACATGAACATTATAAAATCAAAATTACGGAAAAGAATGTGTCAAGACTTTAAATGCAATTTTGACTATTAAATATGGTTTAAGAAAACATGGAAAATGTTATGGTTACGATCTGCTGAAGAGTATTGTAAGTAATAAAACTGGTTCCACTGGTGCATATAGGTATTCAGCTAAAGAGAAAGCAAAAAGATGGTAATTTAAGTGGAGAAGAATTACCCCAATGTGATTTGTTTGTATCTGAAGATTTACTTTAGGATTTTTATTGTACATTTTTTTAAAATCTTTCACTTTTCTATTTATTTTATAAGCTTGGACTATAAATGCTTTTATCCTTTCCATTTTGTAAAAATTCTGCATTATTTTATTCTAGTTATTCAAATATTAATTTAATTGTGATTTATCTTCAAGAAGATTATAATATTACTAATTAGATGTAATAAGAAATATTTTAAAGTATTTCTGCACTTATTTATTTTTAGCTACT
Organism: Uropetala carovei; assembly: GCA_036926305.1. Classification (NCBI taxonomy): domain Eukaryota; kingdom Metazoa; phylum Arthropoda; class Insecta; order Odonata; family Petaluridae; genus Uropetala; species Uropetala carovei. The sequence goes on along the minus strand of JAXCHB010000063.1, from coordinate 2,953,682 downwards.
TTTGATGGTGGATTTAGTGACATTTTTAAATTTCTTTTGGCAGCACTGGTCAGTAACTGCTGTAACAGTAAAATCGTTATCTTTTGAATGATCAGCAGGAGCATAGCCTCCCTACCAAGAAAAAAAAATGCCTCCCTCCAAGTAAAACAATGGACCCCCAATTCCTTGATATTGGGCCTTATTTGGACCTGGGCCCCCTGCCATGGGGGGGGGGTCAGCTGATGATCAGACATACAAGTATTTACATACACTTGTATTTTTATGAAACTTTGTTTTGCTGAGATTGCAATAGTTCAGCGGAAAAATATCCTATATACGTATTAAGCAGAGATTGTTTGTGTGTGCATGTGTTATCCACTTAGCCCTAAACCATTTTTGAATTAAGTATTACTTAATGGTTTTTATGCAGACAGAGCAGTGTTTTGATATCTAACCAGAAAATATCCCAAGTCCATAGTATGTTTAATATCCACCAAATTTGTTAGCGCTAGTTCAAGTTTTACCTTAACAGGTCCAGAATGACCTGGTCAAAAAAAGCACTCAAAAATTCGGTCAACTGACCAATTTTTGACCAGTAAATTGACTGGTTGGCCAACCCTAAATAATAGTAAACTTAACCCTTCAGCATGGTGACAGTTAAATTCCTTTCCATCCCCATCTGCAGGAGGAGGTTGAACCAGGGTATTTAAATTTTAGCCTAAAATAGTATACAAGCTCAAAAATTCATATCTTCTTCAATTTTTTACGATTAGTATGAAAATTGGAGATCATATTTGCTTAACACTATGTTATCTTATCCCAAAAATTCAAGACTGTGATAAGTCTTGAAACAGCTATCGATGCAAAGGCCAGCTTGACAATCTGGGCACCAGTATACGGTCTCCTTTCTTCTATTATTTTTATAACAAACAATGCACTTCTTCTGTGGCCTGGATTTCTTCTCTGTTGGGGGAATATGCTCTGGGAAGTGTCTCTCCGTAAGCCGCATCACATTGTTGTCTGTCGAATGCCTCCCAGATACCTTTCTTTCTGTTTCCCCTGCGTGTTCCACTAGAAATGCCTGCACTAAGTCTACTCTAAACTTTAGATGGTCGATCTTTTCACAGAGCGAGTTAGCTCTACAAATTATCATTGTGTTAAGGATTGTGGCATTTAGTAATCTTTTGAATAGTTTAATGTACCATTCATTTTTTTTTTCGTTCGAAGAGGTACATCTGCAGAAGCTGATCCTTTAGATCCACTCCACCAATGTGCTGGTTATAATCAGCACACAAATTGGTTTTTTCCTTTTCTTTCCCTGCTTTTGTGGTTCCTTTCCAGGTTTCGTTGTCATGATACGTAGATATCATAGTTACGATTTTTTTGTTGCACCATTTAATTACAAAAACTGGTCCAGAATATTGTGCAATCACCTCTCACTTCTTCAACTATTTTTCTTTCACTTTCTTGGGCACATCTTTCCTATTCAACCGTAAGGTGCCAACACAGTCAGTCCTCATGCTTTTAAGTTTCTTAGCCAAAGAGGGTGGGTTGTAAAAGTTATCCATCCAAAACGTATAACCTTGACCTATCAAAGGTTCCATAAGTGTCATCACAATAGCTACCGTCTTGTTTGCTTCTGCTGAAATGAAGGATGACTCGAGCTTTGTGTCTTTGCCTGTGTAAACAATGAAAGACCACAGGTAGCCTGAACTTGATTCACACAATTCGTAGGATTTTATTCTGAATTGCAAGGATTTCAGTGGAAGGTACTGCCTAAAGGAGAGCCTTCCTTTCCACAGGGTGAGCAACTCATCCATTGAAATATTTTGCTGTGGGTTATACAAATCCTTAAATTTTCTGTTCAGATACATTATGATGAAGTAAATTTTGAATAGTTTAGGAGGACCTTGGTAATTGTTTATACTCTGTTGTCGATAAAGTGCATGAATTTACAAATAAGCTCAAATCTGTCCATTGAGATTATAGAGCCAAACATTGGAGTCGTTAGGAGACAATTTTTACTAAAATATGACCCAAATGTAGGTTTTTGCACTATATCCATGAGCATGAAAAGAGCTAAAACTACATATATTTCGTCTTTAGTGACCGGTTTCCAGTCTCTCACTCTAGATTGGAAGGGAAACGCGACACTTCTTGAGTTTATGTGCTGTTCTGAATATCGATTTGTTTCGCACACAATTAATTCCACCAGTCCATATGTGAAAAACATTTTGAAAACTTTCATGCCATCGGTCATATACTTTGCATCATTTTGAGGTCCACAATCACCAGTAATTTTTTCTCTATTACCTAAATAATCCAATACACCCAAGTAAATCCAGTATCTTTTATATCCATGCAATGAGTGCTACTTACACGCTGAGAGTCTTCATTACCGCTCTCACTCTCATCGATAATCTCACGAGCAGCTAAATCTTCCGTTGCGCTTGAATCATCATCAGAGTCCAGCATATTATCATCACAATCACTTAAATAATCTTCCAATAAACATTGAACAGCCTCTGTTGATAAATTAGACTTACTATTTGAAGCCATGCCTATGGTAAACCAGACAAACAACAAAAACGTGATCACTGAAAGATCAAAAAAAAATCGAAAAACATCATTTTCTTAAATCGAAATAATAATAAATCGAAAGATGAAGATCTTCCCAAAAAAAGGAATTTGCCAAAATTCATCTATCATGAGTAGTAACCGATAGATGGAAGCACAAAACGAGGCCTGCAAGATGCATGCCCTGCACGGCACTCCACTACAGCGAACGGCTGAGCTATGACGTGTCCTGCATGGCACTCCACGCCGCGGGGTTAATGGGAAAAGATAGGATTGCTTCTTATGGATCCAAATCAAAACCAAATTCTGCAAAATTACTTGGAACCAGAGATGTTTAAGAATGGATGTCACTTGAAATATACTTATATTGTACTTTTCCTAGGTATTGGACTTTTTCTGTGCACTGTGGTTGATTTTGTAAACTACTATCCATAAATCTTTTTCTGACCTGCAGGAATATGATTATGTGTTCAGTGTTGATGTGGAAGATGGCAAACCTCCTCTTAAGTTACCTTACAATAAGTCTGATGATCCATGGTTAGCAGCTCAAACATTCATTGATGATAACAATCTGAGCCAATTGTTTTTGGATCAGGTTGCAAATTTCATTTTGGAGAACTCAAAATTAGCTTCAGTTAATACAAATACATCAGGCTCGGATTATGTAGATCCATTTACAGGTAAATATTACTAATATTTATAGCATAAAGTATTTGTTAGATGTGAGTAAACTTCCTATGAAGTACAGGCGACTCCCGAGTCTCGTTGGGGATGCATTCCTGAAAACGTGTTCGAATCTTGAATATTCGAGTGTCGAACGCCGTTTTTCCATATACTTGCATGTTATAATCGGGGGATACGTTCCCGCATCTCGGGAAAAAGTCTCCCTTCACGTTCTATAAAGATAAAATAACATTACTAATATGTTAATACAACAATATTAAATTGTGAATAAATTATATAATACATATTTTAAATGTATAACTTATTTTTTTGCACTAAAAAGGAAAAAATAAATTTGTGTTTCGAACTTCAAAGATAGATGTATGCAATATGTCATGCAGACAGCCCGGTCCAGATCGCGCAAGTCGTTTGTTACAAACGACTCGCGCGAGCTGGATAACATACCTGCGTACATCTATCTATACATACAACTATTTATCGCAGCAAAATTAATATAAAAGTTATTAAAAATGCACAAAATAACTTAAGAATAAAGAAAATAAAATTAAAAATATTTCATTAACTTAAATCTTTTTCAACTGCGCATACTGGACTTGATTAATTTAGAAGTTGGAAGAAGAGGAGCTATTGGGTGGGGAACTGTTTATTGTTGTTATCAAATTACCTGAGTTTATCACGTTCTAGAATTTTTTTCTTCTGTTTCACATAAGTGCTCATAGTTGACACATTCCCAACGATTGTATGATTTCAGTATATGTTTCTGACACTGATCATCTACCCAAAGTTTTAGAAGTTTCTCCATTTTAGGAATCACAACACCGCACCTAGGACTGTTTATTGTTGTTATCAAATTACTTGAATTTATCACATCTAGAATTTTCTCCTTCTGTTTCACATAAGTGCTAATAGTTGAACGACACATTCCCAACGATCGTGTGATTTCAGCTTGGCTTTCACCTTTCTCATCACGCTTTAAAATTTCTAATTTCAATTCATAACTATGAGTCTTATGCACTCTTTTATTTGATTCACTTACATTATCGCTATTTCATTTCCTTTTAGATGCCATGTCAAGTGATAAATTTATAAATAAATCAATGAAATAAATAAATTTAAATAAAAGATTAACAGAAAAAAGAGTGAAATCAGCACAAATTCAAACAATAAGAGCAGATATAACTACATCTACACCAAAACTAAACCTAGCATTTGGTCAGAACCAATAACTACGCGAAGTTTTTCCACTTATATTATCGATCGGCGGGATCGAAATCTCAAATTAATCGAGACTCAAACAATCGAGACTCGGGAGTCGCCTGTACTTGCATTTTTTTAATAATAGGACACATTAAGAGGCATTTAAATATTTTTTGTTCCTTCTAAGGTTTTCTGTTTAAATATGCCTGCAAGTTCTTATTTCTTTACAATGGGTATGTTGTGCAGGGAAATTTTTAACAATCATTTGAGTTATATTTTTCAACTAGAAATATTCAGATGATTATTCAATACTTGCTAACTTTTATGTGTGAAAGTGCTCAGATTCTTAATCTTGCTCATTATAGTTTTATGCAGTATTAAACTTCATTGCCATTCTCTTTATATGAAATGTTTGCACCTTAAGTTTAAGTAGCCCTTTAAATTATATGTATATTTTTCATAAAATTATTTTTTAGGAGGAAATCGGTATATTCCGGGTGATGCTACAGTAGGACATTCTGGTCATCATGGCCTTTCTGCTGGAGAGCCAAAAACTGATTTCAATTCTGAAGCTACAAGTACATATTTCCCCCAAAGAACATATGTACAGTTTGACCAGGCGAACTTGGGTGCTATCTTAGGTGTGTATAAGAGCCTAAATTATGATGTGATAGTTTTTTTTTTGAAGTTGGTGTGAAAAAATTTTAAGTTGCTTTTTTGCCCCGACTTCTACTTGGTAAATTCTTACTATAAATTAATTGCGAGGGTAGCATCCTAAGTAAATCTGACTTTTATAGTATGGAAATTATGAAAGTAAGTTGCAGTTCAGTTCTGACAAACAAAGATTTGAATAAGATTATGAGAATAACTTTGAAAAAATGTTTCTTTGTACACCATGCTAGGTGATAAATTGAATGTCATATTTTGCATGATTATTTTATAATATAAAATTACTTTTTTTCATAAGAATATCCTCATCTTTGGATAATTTAATTTTTTACAATATTAATATTTTGCGGTGATGAAATACAATTTATGTTCCCTGTGCCTTGATATTATTTAGTTGAATTTGCTTCCTGACCTCTAAACATTGAACAAGTCTGCTCTGGAAGCTAAATTTCTCATGATTTCATTTTTAAGGATAAAAATTATTTAGGATGATCGCTGAAGATAACCAGGAGTCACCTGTACAGAGGCATAGCGAGGGGGGAGGGAGCAGTAGCCCCAGGCGAAGGGCTGAGAGGGCAAAATCTCATGGACCGAAAATTACATTTTTGTTTGAATTTTATTTGGAGGGCTTCTAGGTTGTGAAATGTGTTAATGGTTAATAATTATTATTTAAAAAATGAGATGATTAACCTTCTTGTGAAAGGGAACTTAAGTTCCTATTAAAAGGTTATTGATAAACAATTTATTTACACTATATATGCCCTCAATTGTCAGTTGTTATGTAACGTACCATAATTCTATATTTATCATATTAAGAACATTCGCTGATTTCATTTAGAAAATATAATTAATCATTTTGCAGCAGTGAAGGCTGGACAAATTAACTTGTATATTTTGCTACATTACAACTTTTACATAAATTATTTTTAATTAAAAAATTCACTCTTAAGAGGTGCATGCCTATTGCATCTAATGAGAAATCCGACCATGTGTGTAAGTGGCAATTTGAGGGAAAATGTCATTTAAAAATCAGAAATACTGATAACCTCTTGGCCCCAAGAAAGATGTATGTATGTATGATCTATAAACAAAGGTAGAATAATTCTGTTATGAGTTAGTGATTGCTGGAGCAAGGGAAATGTTTCAGCAGAATCTATTTTATTCCATAGTGAAATTTTTGAATTTTTTTGTCTTGACATTTTCTTCACATTATTGCATTCTTCTGTTAAGTCTTTTAAGAGTTTCAAATATTTCTGCAAGAAAGCCACATTATTTCTCTATGAAGAAACAGTTTTTTCATTTATTCCCTTATCATCACACAAGTCTAAAAGAAGTCTTGGTTTTAAAGAAATTCTTAATTTTTACTGTGCAACATAAACTTCTTTAATTTCTGAACCTACAGTCTTCAACATCAAGAAAATGTCGTTCCTCCAAGATTCTGCCCAAAAATAAATATTTATTGTAGCTTTAGTGCACCTAATTGTTATACATTTTTTCTGCCTCTAAACGTTAGGCATGATGTGACGTTTATTTCTCTGCTTGTAGAAAAACTTCGAGAGTTCAATCAACAAATGAGCACTGCGCAAGGTTATGAAGCAACTAATTCAGAGATACTAGAGGAAGTAGTAAAGATTGCTGCTCTAGATCCTGGAGCTCCACCAATCTCTGTCAAACACTTGGATGCTTTGGAACATATGCTTGGATGGCCTCTTGGTGAGGATATTTTCTATTAGCCTTTACGATCAAAAGAGTTTTTCTTATCTAGGGTTCACTGGGTGAGATTTTTCCTGCCTCTTCAGAAGGATACTTTTGATTTCAGAATGTTAATTTTTTGCTTGGAAAATACTGAGATTATAGCTGTGAAATGAAAATTGTAATGCACGTATAATTTACAGCTCCATAAAATTATATTTTTTCTATGCAGAAGATGGGAAAAACCTTAACTTGGCCAGTAATCAAATCTAGGTCTTCCACTTTATAGGCAGGTGCTATAAGCAAATGAGCTCACAAACCATTATGATTCATTTCTCTCAAATTAGTTGGTTAAAGCAATTGTTCATAAAGTGGGAGATATGGTTTTGAGTCCCAGTGAAATTCAGAATTTTTCTCCATTATGTTGAAATGTATGTTTAGTATTATGCATTCATATGAAAAATCTTGCATTCCATCTTATAAATTTTATTGATAAACTTATGCTGGTTTTAAACAATTTTTAACAAGAATACTTGAAAACTAAGTATCATTGTCTTACAATAAATAGTATATAGGTAATAATTACAGAAAATTTTCAACTAAACTCCAAAATATATTATACAGGTGACTCCCGAGATTCGACGGGGATGCGTTCCTGTAAACGTGGTCGAATCTCGAACAGTCGAATGTTAAATCAGCACAAATTTAAACAATTAGAGCATAAATAATGATATCTAGACTTAAACTAAACCTCTCGTGGTCAGGCAAACCAAAAATTACTTCGCGTAAACTAGTTTCTAATTCGACCGATCGATCGGCTGGGTCGATTCGACTGGTCGAATTCTTGAGTTGGTCGAATCTTGAACTGTTGAATCTCAGGAGTTGCCTGTATAGCGTTTTTACTTGTATGTCCCATGCACCTCTTTTCCCAAAATGCAGTAAAAAAAATGAACTGCACGTCATACATGAAGATTTCTGAACAGGTTATATAATTTGTGAGTTTCAATAGTAAATTTACCGCAACACGCTTGTGTATATGTTTATACTCGCAGAAGATGAAGTCTGTGAAGTATACACATCCATATGACAAAACAAATGTTAGGGTTTAAATGTGCAATTTATACTGCCTTTGGAGCATCTTCAAGATTATGATGGAAATTTAGATGATTGAGATGATGCAACATTTTTATAATATTAAAACAGTACCTTTTAAATGAGCTTTAAGTTTATTATTGTTACTCAAAATAAGCACTTCTATCATTAAAAATTTGCTATCAATTTCTACCTATGCTTTTGCCGGAATAAGTTGGCATCTGTGTTTGTTGAATTCATCGTGAACTGCTGACGCTCCTTTAACATAAGAGTGGTGACTACCAAGGAGGAGATTTCAGCTAATATCTGCATAAAGAAATCACCCAATAAATTATGTCATGCAGGCAGGAGGGTGATGCTTAACTTAGGTGGACCGTGTTTCAGTGAGGTAGAGTCAGTGAAGAGGCCGACCTTTTTTTTAAATCCGAGATGTCAAGTTATTCATGCATGAATTTATTTTTTTCCTTCCAAACTGGTCCAAAAATAAGGGTGCACGTGGTACATGAGGGTGCAGGTTACACAAGTAAATATGGTAATTCTTTTTCTATAGTGTGGTAATTTATTTATCTTTTTTACTTTTTCCATATACGTAGTATAGAGAAAGTATTGTTTTCTTGAAAAAAATTGACTTCAAGATTTCAATGGAAATACATGTTTTGAGGTCCCTAGAACACGTTTAGACTATTTTCAGAATGATGTCTGTATGTGTGTGTGTGTGTATGTATGTGTGATCGTGGGCGCCATATCATTACCATATTTCATATATAACACTTTGGTATGAGCACGAAGAGCTGATTAGTTTTTGGACAATATCAGTAAACTAGAAGTCGAGGTTTATTCAAAACTTGATTCGGGTTTGGGAAATTTCTTCGTTAAAACATCATTATTGTATATACAATTCTATACAAGGGTTATAGAGAATGTAATTTCCTACAACTTTTATTTAAAACAATTTTCTATAGCAGTTATTGTTTAGGAATTATTTATAAATAATTGGTTTTTTCGGTTTCCATAATTTATAAAGCCTGTGTTCTTACGTTAGCACTAAGAGGAAATACCTGAAGCATCCTCTAAAATAGATGTTCACCTTTGTTTCTGCTGAAAATTTATAATTAAGAGCAAGAAATCCTGTTCACTTTCAGGATACATGTCAACTTGCAGATTATATCTCATAAGCATATGCTCAAGAATGAGGTGTAATAAAAATAGTGACTCATGCAATGTGTTTGGGACATTAGCTTCCCACTCTCTTGAAGTTTTGGGTCATATAGGTGAACAAGCCAACCTTTTCGTGATCCTTAACTCTACAAAAAACAACATACTGTTAATGTAAAAAATTAAGTTGTTCTTTAGCATTAAATCACCTGGAAATTATATTCATAATGTCCCTCATCTTATTATGAATTGATCCAATTTTTACAGGTTTAATGAAAAAGTGATCATTTAATCATAAAAAATGGTTACAAAATATTTTTATTAGCCCTTCCTCACAGTATAGTTCACTTCATTACTCCTTCCATATGGTTTTTCAATACATTTTCTATGTATTTGCCTAATTTTGAGTGTTTTTGTTACATTTACAGACTGGCATTCCTTGTACCACTATGTATCATTTTTGAACAATGTATTTATGTGCTTTCTCGGCATTCCACCCAAGACTGCCAGTTGAAACTAGTAGCTATCAATATGACTCACAAGGAGAGTAGGGAGGCTAGTACCCTCGGATTTTGTTCAAATTTCACATGGTGATAGCTGACGTGTTCCGATTTAACGTGTAACTTGCCGTTTGTGTGAATAGGCCTTGGTTGTCGAGATATCGCAGTTTGAATTTCGGCCGATTTCCACGTGCGCGTTATTAATTTATTACGACCGTAAAAATTTCACGAGTCTTAACGCTCACGCGGAAATCGGCCGAAATTCAAACTGCGATATCTCGACAACCAAGGCCTATTCACACAAACGGCAAGTTACACGTTAAATCGGAACACGTCAGCTATCACCATGTGAAATTTGAACAAAATCCGAGGGTACTAGCCTCCCTACTCTCCTTGTCAGTGACAGGGAGATTGCTTGTGAGTTAAACAAATTAGTCTGTGCAAAGCAATGATAGTAAATATGTATTTGAATGAAAGTAGTATTTTGAGATTTTTGACTATAATTGTATTCTGAGGGAGAGTGTGAATAAGAATAAAACCTGTTTTGACTGAAAGGCAGATAAAGTGCTGGTGATTAAATTGTGCTTTTATATGTTCAGAAATGTGCAATTACATTTCTGCAAGTTAATTCATTATAGATGTAGGATCTGTTAATGATCTACTTCTCAGGGCAACAGAATTAGAGCTTTTTGAGTATTTCTTAGTTGATATTTTTGCTTGAATTACCAAAGCTGCAAATGCATATACAATATATAAGTCTAATAATGATAGGAACAAAAGGGACTGGGAGGAAAAGGGCAAGGTATCTTGTATTATTAATTTACATGGGAATTTCTCAACTTCATATCAAAAACAAGTTTTCAGGTGTTGCCCCATTAGTTTAATATTGCTAACCCTATTTGTTTAACATAATTAGGCAAGTATAACATTATTTTCCATAAAACAGCTTACTGGATCTTTAGTGAAAATTTCTCAAAAATTCATTAAGTAAATTTGAAATTTAATAAAACTCAGTACATCATACCAGCATCCTAGGAAAAGAAATGCATTAAATTCCCATATAGGAGGATGTTTTAATTCTGTGAGAGACATATTGTGAGAATTGGCAGAGGTTTATAATATACTGACACTTCCCGGGTTACATAAGGTTCTGACAGCCATTCCGTAACCCAAAATTTATGTAAGTCGAAAATTACTACAGATAGTATACAGTACAGTATAGGGCGCTTAGGTTCCATGACTTAATTTGACATCAGTTTTTGCTTAATCTTTATCTTTCACAATGGTGTTTGTGATTGACACCACCATACTGAGAGTATGTGAGATGTATGAAAGCGACTAACCATTTTCATCTCTCTTCACAATATCCATTTTTTCTTCTAAAGTAACGGTACATCACCTCTTTTTGTTTTGCTAAGGAGAGTGAAATAAGTAAAATTTGAAAAATAGCTCGTGTCACCATAATAATTTTAAATTCATCTTTTTTATTGATGGGTCTGTAAATGGAAAGGATTTATATAAGGTTCCAATCCTTTTTGCAGATAAAGTTCATCCTGCATTAGATGTGGCTCGTCTGGCTGTGAGACAAGCATCTGTGAATCAAGCTCTTTGTTCTACCCCAAAGGGAAACTCTTTAATAATTGGCTTGCTGCAGAGGACCTTAGAGCCTACACCTAACATTACTGCTCCAATACTAACCTTTGCTCTACGCCTAGCAGTAAACATGTTTTCTCATAGATATGGAGAAAATCTAGCTCTCCAAAATTGGCCATTTCTGCTAGGCTCAATTCTTGCACTGTCTCCAAACCCAGAAGGAGGATTTGGAGCAACAAAGGAAGAAGTGATTCAGTCACTACTCAGGTGTGCTCCAGTTCAAGTGAGTATTTTCCAGCAATTAATTGCATACTCCTCAAAAATAAATTCATGATTATAATAAGTAAAGATTGGCACCATGGCTCTTTATATGGAAATTTTCCCCTGATAACACTTGCAGCTACAAAAAGTACAATATTTTTTAAAGATCTTATTACTTGACATAACATTCAAAGTCAGACTGATTAGTAATCCTCAATCATCTTTATAGACATGCCTTTTCTCCTAGTTGTTTTTGGCTAATTGCTTTTTCATTATGATGCAAAGTGTGGATCACAGATCCCTATGTGAGAGGCACATGATGAAATGAGAAAAATGGGGAAATTCTGCCAAGACTAGGAATTGAACTTGGCTCAATACTTAGGTATTTAGATCTTCAGTAGAGCCAAGGATAGAGTGTATATGGGCATCAAGGAAAAGATTGATATAATGATTAAACAAAACTATACATGTCCATGAGAAAATATTTTTGAAAGAAAAAATTTAGAAAAATCAGTCTTGACTCTTTCTAAACTACATGTGTTTTGTTTGTAGAGGTTTCCTTTTTCACTTCTGGGCAAGTCTTGTTATGACCATAATAGCCCAAGAGGTTGATTCGCTTAAAACAGGGGACGTGCAACCTTTTTATGTGGTGGGCCACATTCATATATTGAGTGCTTTGAAAGTCACGAGTGCCTCGGTGTGCCGGATTACAGTTTACAACGGAACTTATTCAAGGGATTACAGTAAAATCTCGATACAATGTATCTCTACAGAGCATGAATTTTTATACTTTATACTAAAATACCCATAAGGAGTACAGTGTTTATTCTGGAAGCATCTCAATAGGGGATCGGCATTCTCGCAGGTCCAGCGCAAACTAACTGGCAAGAATAAGTCTAACAGGAGAGATAGTCCTTAGAACTTAAGATTTTACCTCAATGCTATTGTGAAAATACAAGAGAGATAACTGATCATTGGTTCTAAAATTTTCAGTATGGAAAATCCCTTCTTTTGGGATTTTGGCAGAGTTCCTCAATCTTTTCGTACTAAAGACAAAAGATGCCTTCAAAATTGGTGTAAACTACTTGAATTGGTTATTTGCAGTGCTGTAGTCTTAAAAAAAAAAAGCAGAGGGTATACTGTATACTAAAGTAAAACTTTAAGGGAGGGTTCTTGTCCATTTTTTAAGAGCAAATTACACGACTGTAATGTTACGATGCCAGGAGAAAACGTATGAAATTTTTTTTCAGTCGACCTGTATAATTTTTCATAAGGCACGGGCATGTGCTATTTGTTCGAAAGGGCAGAGGGTATACCCTATTCATTCAAAAAATCGATACAATATACATTGTACAAACTCTCATATGCTAATGCGTCGTTTATTTATCTTTAGAAAAATACGAACTATGTAGAATCATTATAAATATCAACTTAAATAATTATACAAAATTTGATGAAAATCGCGTCGTTTTTTAGAAAATCCAATTGTTATTAAAGTTGCCAAGAATAAACTAGCCTTACATTCATTTTTAGGTGCGTTTCGCTTCCAGCGTGAGCGCCTATTATCGTCGGTTTGTCCGTCCGTATGTTTGTTCTCGGCTTCTACCAAACGGATTTTCATGAAATTTGATATTAAGGACTTACAATCAAAGATAATAAGAAAATCACAAAAATGAATCACGTTTGCCAATCAGGGGTACCCAGCACTGGTTATAGTTGTCCTTTAGAGATGAAAGCATATGTTAAAACAACTAAAACCTTTTTTCAGGACCTCTGAATTTCATACTTAGCACTGAAAAGTGTGTTAAGTTGAAGTACGTTATCTTGAAATATTTATACGGGAAAATTGACGAGTATTCAAAAAAAGTACGTTAATTTGAAACATGTAATAATGAAGTATGCTGTAACGAGGTTTCACTGTACAGGTAACCTCCGATTTACATCAGGGATGTGTTCCGAGAACCGGCGACGTATATCGAAACGACGTAAATCGGACGTTTTTCCCATATATTTATCTCTTATATATTTATGAAAGTTTGTTTGTGCATCTATACATTTCCACACCATTAAAGTTAGAGTAATCAAACTTTCAACAGATACTTTCTTCACAAATAGGAAGGCCGTAGGCTACTTTTTAATCCCAAATGTTTTATACTAATTGTACAACAAGCGAAATAACTTTGTATGTCAGAAAGAATGGAACAGTTCTTTTCGAGCTGTTCTGATGCCTAAACTGTTCAATAAAATAACTGTTCTCAAAGAACAGGTAACTCTACATCTTATACATAGTGAGAAAGGTGGGAAACGACTACTTCCTTATCCGTAATTGGACGGCGGGGACTGATTAAACTACGCGTATTTTCCCAAGTCCAACTATTGATTTTAATCAAATTTGGTACGATTGTGAAGGGCTCCCAGAAATAATTCATACGTGGTTTTTGCTTCTCTCTGCCCATTTTATTCAATACGGCAGCCGTGTGGATTCTTAAATACCATGCATCATCTAGAATTCCGATCGGATTTGAACCAAATTTCCCCAGGCTACGCCGGGTATTTCTGCTAGTATGTTATAAAGGGATTAACTAATTAAATGATTAACTCGAATTCTCCATCTGCCTAGCGATTGAAAGGAGAAGCAATCGATACATTGCAGCGGTTCGCTCGACATTATATCGGACATAGAAACAACGAACGATGTAAAACGGAGAAACTGTCCCCTATTTGTAAACGACGTTATATCGAAACAATGTAAATCGGAACGACGTAAATCGGAGATTACCTGATTATAAGATTTAAAAACTGAAAATCAAGTTTTAACCATTTTTTAGCGTAAAAACTTTGCCAGGCAATGTGTTATGGCAACAATCAAACAAAATGTACAAAATAAATATCACAGACCATATCTTCACCAAAGCTTTGCGGGCCACATAAAATGCCCTTGCGGGCCGGATGTGGCCCATGGGCCGTAGGTGGCATGCCCCTGGCTTAATACATATATACACAGGTGAGATTGCATTTAGAACCTGATTGAAAGTGCTGATCATAGATATTTATGTGACAGGCCTATAGGAGAAACTATTGGAGAAGGTAGATACTTGCTTGGCTAGCCTGGTCCCGAACAAGAAATTCAACATTCTGAAACAGGAAAATTAGTCTACCATGATGGCTGTGGTAGTAGAATATCTGCTCAAAAAGTGGAAGACCAAGGTTTGATTCCAGGTCATGCCAGAATATTTCTCCTGATTTCTAATTTTTCATTGGTGAATATGATTATAAAGTATATAATACCTATTACAACAAAATTCAAGATTTGTATGATATCATTTATTTTCAAAAATGCATCATCACAATGGAATCAAGATTTTTCCTTCATTAAAGAAGAAATTGAATTGTATAAACTAAACAATAGTGTGAACAAAAAGTAAACAATTTTAAGATGCATAACAGTTAAGTAATATTTTCTCATTTACAGTGATATAATCAATAGTATTTATTTTAATAGCAGTCAAATTACATAAGGCTAAGTACATAACTTATATTGATAGCAACAGCAATTATCATCGTTTAAATGCTGCATTTGCAGATTTTAGAGATGATAGTACATATAAATACTCTACCTGCTCCACCACCAATACCAATCATATAAAATGTTCTTCTGGAAAAAAGGCTCCAGAAGTAACCCAAGTTGCTATTTATGCATTTTACCAGGAGTATTACCAGAAACTGTTCAGTACAATTGAACATATAGTTATGGCTTGAAAAACAACTTTATGCCCAGTAAAACTATACATCAGTATTGTTACAAATATTTATTATAACCTTGATTTCTTAAGTCAGAAAACAGTACGAAAGCTATACATCAATATGAGATGCATGTTTATTTAATTTTTGCTTTTAAAAAATCAATCAGTATGTCTTATGAGAGAAGTACTTAATATGAGATTAACAGTCAGTACAAGTACCAACAAAATATGCCAATGGTCCATTTGGCAACAGCATAGCAGTAAGGTAACCTATAATATACATAGATGTCTCAAAACAACAACAGAAATGATACAATCATTAATGTTACAACTACTGAATGACTCTAATAGGAAAAGTCACTTGAAATCACACCATAGCATGGTGACATTGGAACTGAATGATCAAGAAATTCCGGTCAAGTGCTAACTTCACGTTGCGAAGAGAAGAAATTTATATAAATAGATTAAAATTATCAAGATACTTGAAAGAGATTCAGCAAATCAATGAAAAAAAGGCATAAGAAATGTTCCAAGAAATCAAAAAGTAACTCAAAAACCAATGATTTGATAGATAGTGTGTAATATTGTCAGCTTTCAGCAAGGTTTGCCAAGACTAGGGTATTTTAGGTTGGAGCTTGATATTTCATATCAACACCACTTTAAATCTTACTATCCATGCTGATCCTTAGAGCCATCTCACAGCTGTTTGACTACCTGCCTCAAATAATATCACCCCTTAGCCTTACACTTCCATATCACCACTAAGGAAAGTCAAAAGTTTAATCTAGAGGTAATTTTATAGGGTTATGCATCAACTTTTATTGGACTGTGCCCTCCCTCTAGATGGGGCCCTGAGTGGAAATATATATTTTGAATAAAATGGTTCCATCATCAGAAAATGCATATTATTTTCTTTTACTTAAGTTTACAATTTTCAATCAGAGAATTCCAACACTTTGGAAATGCCATTCCATCTCAAATTTCTATACACACAACTGCCTATCATTAGATGCGCTGTTAGGAGTGTCAGAACCACCGAATCAAAGTGGTTGTACTTCATGGCTTTCATATCTTGGATATATTAATATAAACCTCACTTCTGTAGCTGCTTTGAAGCAATTATGGATGTAGTCTAGCATTAATGCTAGCTGGCACAACTGAATAGACAAAAATTACATAAGGTTAGATATTTGCAAATTTTTCCAATCAAGCATTTTTAGTGTAGCAACTCCCAACTTTTAGTTTGATAAATTATGATTGCATAAATAGCATCTTTGAGCTCAATCAACTTCAAATTTATTTGGAGTCTTCCATATTTATCTTCTTCAAAAGCATTGCACTTGTCTTACTTTTGCTTTTTCAAGTTAGAATAAATTGAGTAACTCCAAACAAATTTCATGTTTTATAACAAAAATACAATACTCTAATCTTATATAATCCTCAGGTTTGCCTGCCTACAGCCTTAATTTTTACATAATTTGAACTGGCCTCTTTAAATGTGACAGTATGCTGACTCCACGCGAGCTTTAGTTTCTTACCAAAAAAAAAAGAGCAGCATATGGTGGAATGTAACTAGTCTTGAATATTGGTTTCAAATAAAATGTGACACTATTATATACTGGGACAGTGCCGTAGTGACCTCATTTGGCACCCTGAGTAGTTTTTTTGGTGCCCAAAAATTAACTAAAAATAAAGTTTTTTCTGGCGACTGCAAAATAAATATTCAATTTGGCAACCTCTACAAACCTGCACTCATGCCCTGGCTGCCCTGCCCTCACTACGGCACTGTACTGGGACCAGCTTTTCTCTTGCAGATGTATAGTTATTATATTTTTATTTTCAGGTGGCCCTGTCTACATTATTGCTCAACTTTTCCGTGGCATTTGCAGGCAAGGAGGTTAAGACTGATATAAATGAGCAACGTGATAAGCTCCTTGAGGTGGCCATTGAAGTACTGACGAGGCTTACAGATCCTGAGGCTCAGTTTAGAACTCTTGTGTCCTTTGGTACTCTAACCTCATCGTATTCCTCACTTCCTATATGTCTTCAAGATCAGGGAAATCAAGCCTTAGTTAAAAAAACTATGAATAAACTCATTCAAGACACAAAGCAAACAAAAATAAAAGATTGTGCTTCACAAATAATCAGGCAGATGGGATGGTGATGTGCAGAATCCGTTAATCAAATTAAAGTCTTGTAAGAACTTTGGGAGATTCACAAATTTTCAGCAGTCAAGACAAAACTACGGACAAATGGTGTAGGAGTTAAGGTATGAAGAGCTATTGGTCGTTAACACAATTTATTTAAACCAACCCGAACTACTGCTTTACATACTGTATTTCTTCTGTGCAGTGTCCAAAATAAAAGAAAATGTTTCTGTAGAAATGACATCTTCATGTCGATGCTTTTCTTATAATTGTAACTTAAAACTAAAGCCACAACAATTACGAGTGAAAATCACATAGACATCCAGTACATGAGATTAATTAGCATTTTCACATGCATCGATCCAGTCGTTGTAAACATCTACGGCTTCAGAAAGGAAGTTAATAGATGTTTGGAAATCCTCCAAACACACCCTGCATGTTATCCGCGCCGTGTTCCGAGATTTATCCCTAATGACACGGGAAACAAATTAATCTATATTTCATATTGACATACTTCATCACCTGAAGGTCAATAACTACTCACATTTTTACTTCGCACGATTTCTCGTGGTTACAAAATGGGCAGTTGAATTGTGTGTCTAAAGGCTCGATGGCCTTTCTTTTAGTTGGTGGTTTTCTTTTGCTCTTACGTCGTCCCATTTTGTTTTAACTGTCGCAACTATATGCTTAGTAAACAGAACTTTCGACGTAATAAAAACTAGCAATCCACCACACGCTTGATTCTGTGGCGCTTGATAAACTGCAATTCGTCGTAGTCGATCACGCCTCCATTGTGTTTCAGCTGTTTTAGTGGAAGTCAATATGATAATTATTTAGTTCGAGGGTATACCAGAAAAATGTTTCGGAAGAAAATAAACTTCAAATATATATAAAAATTAATAAAATCAATTTTTGGGCGCATTAAATGGATAAAAGTATTTTAATTAATTTTTACAATTGAAGATACCTTCGGAAAGCGTAGACATTGGTCGTCTCGTTTTCTCTGGTTCGCCGCTAGAGGCGGTAGTAATCTCGAAGTGAGACCATGGAAGAATAATTATTCTTCCATGGTGAGACGGTGTCGTTGAACAGGAAATTTAAATGTTATATTGGTCGCGTATGAGTAAATTGGCTTAGGTTAGTTTGTATTAAATATCGTGTAAAATTATACATTTGAACTAAATATTTGTCTTATTACTTGGTTATATCACTCTTCGCTATATTTGCAGTATTGTAATGCAAGCCACTACAACATAACTAATCCAACCATACAAATACAACTAACCCTATCCAATCAATACAAACATTCAAATTTCCGCTATCCGAAGGCACAACCCGCTTGGAGGCTACTACCGCCTCTAGTGGCATACTTGAGAAAAACAAGATCAATGTCGGCGTTAACTAAAGGTATATTTTATTGCAAATATTAAAATAAATCTTTACAATTATCTTTTGTCGCGCCGACAAGTTGATTTTTTTAATTTTTTAAAAACATAATGGAAAAGTTTTTCCTCCATGACATTTTTCAGTTGGGCCTCTAAAGTAAATAATTAAGATAATTTCATCATATATTGAATACTGCGTGTGAAAAATTAAGCGCTGCAAATAGAATTGTAATTGGCGTAATTCAATTTAATATCTTTATTTCTTAGATTGACAGCGAAAGCGGCGTTATTGACATGCCAGCAGCGCTAATGTAGTCAAAGTAGGCGAAGTACCTGACTTTGGTCAGGATGCAAATAAAATACGATCGAAACTACTTTCCTGTACGTAATCAATATGATGTGCGTGCTGCAAGGTGGAAAGATTACTACGTTTTTGTACCTGTTTTAATGCTCACATTTCTTTACGCGTTAAGAAGCTATTAGGAATTACGAAAAGGTTATTTTCATGCAATTAGGGAAATTCTGCTCTCCTCGAGGCTATTTTTCTTTGTTTGTACTAGCCACTTTCGTGGAGTAATTATTTTTCAAGTTGGTGATTGTCTTGTTAAATCCCAACATTTATAGCGAAATTACTTAGACAAGGTAAAATTCAAGCTTTTCGTAAATAAGTGTCGACTTAAGCGATAGGCATGTACAAGCGTTGGTGATTATATAAGTAGTTCATCCAGTCATGTCTGATGGGTTTAAGGTTGACCGTGAAAATTTTACAGTACCAAAAGGTCTCATTCAGTATCAAGATTTCCCCCATTTTGTGTTAAGTAAACCTATGCTCATTCCTTTGAAGCCGGTGAATTTGAGAAAACTGGAACAAATGCAAAGGGAGATCCTGAAAAAAGTGAAGAATCAAGAAAATGCTCCGCATAAATGAAGCATTTTCTTTTACCTCATCGGGCATTGATTAAAAATAAGTGAAGTTTTACTTGTGTGGGTGCAGTCAATATGTCTTTGGGCCCTCTCTTGACAGAGGTCGTAGTCACCTTTGTTTTAGCTTCCAGCTTACTATATAGATATGGAAATTGGTTCAAGCATCACATCATAGTAACCATCTCGGTGTTGATTGCTTGGTACTTCTCATTTTTAATAATTTTTGTTCTTCCGCTTGACGTTTCGTCCGTAAGTGTGTTCTTTCATCATATTTTGCTTCTCACAACTTTACTTACCCTTAACCCATTAATGCATAAAATCAAATGAATCAGAAACATTTTTCTTTAGAATCTTTTTTGTTGCATTTTTATAACTCAACTAACGTGCGTTAGCAACAAATTTCTGTTCCGATCACAAATACAACTAGCTCACTGTCGAAAATGAATAAATAACTAGATGCTCTAATGGGTTAATAAATTCAGTTTTTCGATTACATAAGTCCATATATTTATAAAGCATTACATTAAGATATGTCATATATTTTTGTTAGACATTTATTGACTTGCTGTAAAAACTTAATTAGTATTGTGAAGTACATTACGCTTTTGCTGGAAATATTGTGTCATTAATTATACGCTTAATGTTTTTTTCAGACTGTTTTTCGACAATGCATCCATGAAAATAATGCTGTGAATTTTAGTCTACTGGATGTCTATAGTGCTAGTGATGCGAATGTCACTCCAGCTGCTTCTAATCGCTCATGTGAAGAACCATGGAGTAATGTCCCTGAGGGAGTCTTTCCTAACCTTTGGAGGGTTGTGTACTGGACTTCTCAATGCCTTACATGGTAAATTTTGCTTTTTAGTTTTTCAGCTTTTCCTATAACAGAGCTGATTGTGCATGATAAAATAATCATAATTAAGGGCAACAGATTTGCTCAGAAGTTTAAAAATCAGTGCATAATGTCTTAATCATGCCAAATTAATGTAATATTTATTGTGGGGCATCAAAATTTATAGCACATGAAAAATTTACATTTATTAATCATCATGAACTGTTGCAATGATTTCCATTTAATGATAAACCGTTGTAGTTATCTGAAGCAAAATTCGTGTGATATTTTGCATGCAGTGCTTTTAAATATTATTCATTGTACATAATTTTATCCATCATTCACTCCTTTTATGAATTTCAGTTATGAAGCAATGGTAGAAATTAATACAAGTGTTTATGCTTTGTGAAATTCTTAACCTATTTTGGGAGGTAATTGGTCTTTTGTCTGAAATCTCATTTGTTATAACCTTGTGATTGAAATAATTTTGGTTGTCTCTAGAACAGTGGTTCTCAGGAGCTATTTTCTTGTGGCCGCATCTGTGGCCACAGTCAAACCCTTGTGGCCGCATCAAGGAAACATTTCAGAAATTGTAACGATAATCATGTAAAAACATCCATATACCTTCTTATTTAATGATGACAGTTACTTATTTATCATTAATAATTGTTTTTCTTTAAATCAAATTATTGTAATTTTATTGTGGCTGCACCGAAATTGTCTGGTGGCTGCACTTGAGAACCCCTGCTCTAGAACTTTAGCACTTCTAAATTTTTGTATCTGTTGAATATGGTGGTTTCTGCTGGACTTCTCAATACATATTTGAAGTACCACTTCATTTTTTCTTCTACTCTGGATCATTTATGTTTTCATCATCTGATTATTGATATTTGTATTAAGAGAATTTAACTATTAACTGATAAGCTTAATGATTTTGAGTATTTTTGTCTTGATATTAACAGTAGATAAATTTCTTTGTTAATGATTAATTAATTAATGATAAATTTAGCAATAGAGCAAAATAAAGCTGAAATGCGCACCTGATATTTTTATAACCTTGTGACCAGGGGAGCTTTACGACATTGTGCACCTGTAGACAGAGTAAATTTTTGCACCCTCTCAAACTCATACTTTTTGCCATAAACTTTAAAAATTATGCACCTGGTTTTTTAAATTTGGCACCCCCGCACTCCTTAAATTCGGTGCCCATAGGCAGGTGCCTACTTGGCATAGTGGATAAAGCACTACTGCTTGTGGCTATTGGAATATCTGAGATAAGTACTTTAATTTTTTGACATTTAAGTGCTTATTCTTGATTTTTTTCAGCTATAAAACGAGCTTGATAATTATCTGGTTGAGTAATGAATTATAAATATCAGAAATCCTCTTTATGAGATGATATAATGGATTTGATAATAATAATAATATGTATTAATTCTGTGAAGGTTCAAAACAATGAACATGGAAATACAATACAATATTTCCTCAATTTAACGGACTAATAGGAGGAAGGGGCGTCCATTAAAGCCGAATGTCAGTTAAATGGAGAATGGGATATTTTGAGCCCAAAAACACACTCATACATGAGAAAACCTACTTTATTGATAGTACATAATGATAATTACTGTCTAAAATAATACTTTACTGTAATAACAACAACAACAATAATAATAATCTTATAATATTAAAATTCTAATCGTACGTACGTGAAGCATTACAGGGCATATTTCTTGAGAACCATTTGTTGTAAAGATATGTGGTAAATGGCGTTTTATTTCTATTAGCTATGAGGTCCTTGGAAAAATATTTTCTTTTGTTAAAGTGTCCCGGGTTCGAATCAAGGAGACTTATATTTTCCAATAAGTTTATGTGGGATTTTTGATTTTTCAGAGTGCAAGGTTTCTTTACTTTATTCATCAAAATACGTAAATATGGGCCGATTTTCTGTTTTTGCTTTATTCGACGGCTAAAACTCTATGCTATCTTATTCTTGCAATGTTTACATTTTACACAGTCGAAGTTTTCAGAAATATGCATTCTTTTTCGAAATTTTGCAGATTTTTCATACTCATTCCGGGCATTGCCAAGGAGGCTCTCATTGTTGCCTCCGATTCATTTCATGCCAATTAAACCTTCAAATAGATGAAAGAAAAGCATTATTTGCTTTGAACTGTTGTTTGAGCATCGAAATTAATGAAGCTTTACACTTTACGCACAGAGAGAACTCAAACAAAGAGGCTGAGATAGCCACTTTGTTTGAGTCAGCTGTATTGCATACACCGTACACTACAGAGTACTATATTATTATCCGGACTGATTCGCCAAACAATGCCCTGTTGTTTGGGGCAAAGTCCGTTATTGCCTGAAATTTGCACAAAACTCGGATCCAGCAGATTTTGTTCGTTAAATCCGAAGTCCGCTAAACTGAGGTCCGTTAAATGTACAATGCAATGATGTTGTTGTGTATCAAATTTTGAGTAAGTTTGTTGGATTTTCTAAGTAGCCATGTACTTTTACTTTATTATGGTGAATAGCTTTTATATATCTTCTTTCTGTTTCACTTAACTGTAGGCTCATCTTACCCCTTATGCAGTCATATACTCAAGCAGGAGATTTCACAGTCAGTGGGAAGCTGAAGGCTGCCCTTGTTGACAATGCCATTTACTATGGGTCGTATCTATTTATTGCTGGAATCCTTCTCATCTATATTGCTGTTAAACCTGGACTAGATATTGATGGGTAATTTCATCACCTTATAATGTTCCTTTTTGATTTATTACTGGTTTTACATATCATAAATTAATTAAATGCATTTAAAATTTAATAAATAATATTTAAAATATTCATTGCATTAGTCTATTTATATTGTCTTTGAATGTTATATTTTCTGTATAAATATAGCATTAATATTATTCATGTATTACCTAATTTTTCATTTGGTTTCATTATATAGCCAAAAGCTGAAAGCCATTGCTTCATCTGCAAGCAATACATGGGGGCTTACTTTACTTGTGCTTCTACTTGGATATGCTCTCGTTGAAGTTCCTCGTTCACTTTGGAATGCTAGTCGTAATGAATATATGCTGCGCTATGCATACTTCAAGGCTGCCAAACTCAGTGCTGAACATAGTGAGGCTGAGGAGACAGTTGATGATGTTGTTGAAGTAAGATTTCAGACAATTATATATGATAGAACTTTGTCATTATGATATTGGTTAATAGGAATATTACCATCATATTGTTCTTGGGCACTGCAGACATGTTTCTTTGATGACGAGGTGTTCATTTGTGAAAATTTTATAGTTGTCTAATTATGTGTTAAAATTACTAATTTTTATGTTATTCTAAATAAAGTAAAGCTGGGAGTTCAGTTGATTTACTGGTTACCTCATTATAACTTTGAAATATGAACTGTGTTTTTTACACTATTAACATTTAATATTTTATACTGTTATCACAGCAAAGATTTGCCATTCTCTTGGATTAAATGGACTTTAAATTAAGAACACTTTCATAATGCAGAGTGAAATGCAATTAAAATGTTGCTATAATTGTCAGCTTAGCTCATAATTGAGAATATGCATGAGAGATATGTTCTAAAATATATTTAATCCCTCTAGTATGTGTAGGATACAGTTTCCATCCATGAAATTTTGTTAACTTTGTGTTATGCTCTTTTTCCATCCATGTTTTTCTCGGAAGATATTTCCTTGATTTTGCATGAATTTTCATTCTAATTCATCACTAAGTTAAAGGCTGACAAGAATGTTTAAATGCTGTAAAAAATACTTGGGAGGATAATGTAGCAAAGTTAGGATAAAAGTTGACCAAAGTGTAGTGCTCAGTTTATTTTGTGACCCTAGAGGATCTTGCTACAAATACATTGTGTGAGTTAAAACATATAGGTCCATCTAATGCCACAACTTTTCTCATAAATTAATCTGATGAAAAATTATTATAAGCTATGAATAATTAAGTTTAGCACATCCAATAAACTCCCAATTTACAAGATGTCTTAGGCCTGAGCCTTTTCCGATATTCTGGTTGATTGAATTGCACATACCATAGCACACACATGAAAAAATTAAGGAAATCTGAGTTTTGTTAACCCCCTCAAGCCGTTATTTAAATTCCTAAAAGTTTGCTTCAGGAATGGTATTTCAATTTGCATTGAGTAATAAAAAATGCATTTTAGTTAGTTGGTCTTTGTTTAAAAATTATTTGTCCAATCCATTTCAGACTCTCGAATATTTGATTTGGCAAGTATGTACTAGGGTCACCGGCTTGGAGGGTTAAGTCGTCAGGTTAAGGCAGACACAAATGAAAGTGTAGATGAAAATTTTATGTGGACACGATTGGACTCGAAGACATTCTGAAAATGCAGGAGAAAAATTTGCCTTGACCAGGAATCAAGCCTGGTGGATTTTCTAGCACTGAAATACCGAGGCAGACTAATCTTCCAACTTCAGAATAGGTAATTTTCATGCACTGAGATCAGGCTAGTCAAGCTAGTATCAACTTCCCTCAATAAAGGTCTTCCATGGGGAATGGCAAGTACATTCCAAAGGTGTGATGGCCAGATAAAAATGAAAGTGTTGATGTAAATTCTATGTAGACGGGCATATTGGGCATTCTTCACAGAGAACATGGGGAAAGCACTGGCAGCTTTAGGGATGGGCAAATAGGGGGCCAATCAGGAGTCCCAATAAAAATTATGGGCAAAGTTTTAGCAAGAAAGTGGCTCAAATTCCAGGTGATTTTTTAACTCAAACAAATGTTGTGATTCATTGCAGATTCATGGGAAGGGAAAAGTTAAATTTAATCAAATTCCCAACTTACTTATAGTCAAAGGATCCTCAAGAACTCTGTGGCCACCACTGGGAGTAGTCAATACTAGATTGGCTAGCTTGACCTCAGTGCATGAGAAATACTCTATTCTAAAGCAGAGGATTAGTCTGCCTTGGTAGATCAATGATAGAATATTGCCCGGTAAGTGGAAAATCTAGTTTCAATTCCTGGTAAAGGCAGAACTTTCTCCTGCTTTAGAATGTCTTTATATGAAGGAAGAATGAAAATTTTCAGTTAGTGCTATTTTGTCTTCCTCATTTGATTGAGAATACATTCCACAGTATTTTTTCTGTTATGATGTACATCTGTCGAAATTATTTTTTGTGTATGCTTAATTGAGAAATTTTTTTATGCAGTCTTTGCAAGGGGTATGCGCCTGCGTTGGACCATATCATCCCCTTCATCCCTGTGTTGAGACCATTCTGCATAAACTCCCACCTCAATTGAGGGAGCGCATTGGTAGACATGGTGGTTCTGATGACAGACAAGAAGAAAAGTTTGGCAGGAGAGGCAGACGGGATCCAGCCAACCGTGAAATTATGGACAACTCTCTTGGTTCCATTCCATCAGAGAAGGCTCTTGTTCGGCTACATAGACAGGTAATATTTAACAAGGATAAGGATATTTTCATTAAGGTTTTGGAATTTAAAAAATTCACAGCCGTTCTAAGTAAACATTCTGCCATGTACATAATATCTGCTTATATTCACTTACACTTTTTTGTAACCATTTAATGGTATGACATCAAATGCATAAAAACATGGGAAACATTTGCATGAATTATGTGCTGCATTGCATAATGGTATAAACTGCTTAGACAAAAGGATTATAAAATATGACACTGCTTCTTAAACCTGGTAGAACATACACTTCTCAAGTAACTGTTATTGTTTCTTATGTTTAATTTGGGTCTCTTTTTGCCCTGGTCTAGATATATTGGCTCAAAATCTAATGATTATTTCCTTAAAGGATCTATTGCAAATGGGAATAGAACTGATAGTTTAAGAAACATTGTCATTGTAATATATTCTAGCTTTAAAATCCTGCCAGTGTTACCATTTTGTAATGTATTTCTTTACAGTTTAACTTGAAAGCTCTTCTTTATTACAATTATTAATTTTTATCTTTATTAGAGAAAAAACAGTGAAAATTCAACCTATCATGAAAGGCTGATTTAAGGAGGTTATAAAGGTTTATGAAATATAAAACAAAGACTTAAAAATTGGAGGACTCACAGTACATTGAACAAGGATTATGATCACAAAATTTCACCGCTTTTTACCGTATAGTTTCTGAGTTATTTAATCTCAAAAATGTCACATTTTATATGGAGAGCATAGGAACGCCGTAATGGAGGTTCGTACTTTACCTGTCTTACCTGGTTTATCTATAAGATGTGTTTATAAAAAACTAAGCAGACAATACCTTAGATAATAGGGAATTATCTGTCAAATTTTCAATCGATTTTACCGTCTAGTTTCAAAGAAATCAATATTTTTTTATCAAAAATGACATGAAGTCTTACCTATTTGAGAGAACGCAAGAATAAGTTTGGCAATGTCGCATCGTTGACGGAATCAGCACGTCATTTAAATCGTTTTGGAGAAGGCGTATATAAAGAGTTTATAATTCAAAATTGACACTTAGAAGTTTTATTTTGCTTTTTTTCGATTCCATAGGGAATGATACTCCATGTGAATATTAATGTGAGAATTCCATGTCGTTAATATACTAATGCATACATATCAGATGCAAAAATATGGATGTTGTAAAGAAAAAGCATTTAACATAATAACATCATGTAAATATATTTATATATAACATTTACGAAATAACGTTTTATTAATATTATCACTATCCACTATACTTTGACTTGGTTTTTCACCTAGTGCTTCGTTTGCGAGCTTTCTTCTTTTTGCTGCCTCACCAACATTTGTTTTCCATTCTAACTTCCTTTTCGCAATAAAATGACCATTGTGCCATAGTTGATTAGTTTTCTTTTCGTTGTTTTCTTCCATCGTGAATGTTAGCAAGTATGTTACACCTTAAACACCACTAGCGTGCAGCGAACGCGCAATGCGAGTGTCATTGTTACCATCCTTATAATATTACAGCGTTGCCATGTTTATTTACTTTCTTTTACAGTTAATATTTGAAGATAATTCATTTAGTTTTAATTGTAAAACATTTACAAATAATATATTTTGAGTTTTTGTGTCTTATTTATGCATTACAAGAGACCGCCTTCAAAAATATAATGAAAATATACCGTATCTGCCCGAATACAAGCCAATGTTTTTAATCAAAATCTATCATGAAAAAATCACCCCTCGGCTTGAATGCGAGTCCGAGGAAAATTTGGGTTATGGGTAAATCTCGAAGTCTCTCATTGCCTTCGCATTCAAATGATAGTACTATATTTTTCGTAAAGTAAATATTTGACCTACAATGAATATATATAAAAATATCTTGGCGAGATCGCTTGCGTAAATTGACGGTTACGCAAAATGCGTGGACGGCTTTGAACGCTCAACTGTTTGAATTTCGGTAAATCTATACATGGAACGTGTATAATTATAAAAATGCAGTTTATTAAGGCAATGTATATGCTAATTTCATTGGAAATAGACATGGATGAAGAAATATCTTGGCAAAAACGCTTGCGTAAATTGACGGTTACGCAAAATGCGTTGACGGCTTTGAACGCTCAACTGTTTGAATTTCGGTAAAACTTTACATGGAACGTGTATAATTATAAAAATGCAATTTCTTAAGGCAATGTAAAAGCTAATTTCATTGGAAATAGATTTGGATGAAAAATTTCTTGGCGAGATCGCTGTTACAGTCCGTCTCACATATGTTGTTGGCCGTGTCCTCTCAGGGCTTCCACTTATAATGGTTGCACCATACCTGAACAATTTACTTGTCCCATGTCTTGACCAGATTAGGGAGTTCAACATTGTACAGGTTGGTTATCTCATGTTCAGCAAGCTCAAAGATAAATTCCAGAATAAGCAGTTAAGTATAAAAAATTGAAGAATTAAGCATTTATGTTAGGTATCTCGAATATTCAGAACAAGGTTATAAAAAACCAAATCCACATTTTGACTTTAATGCAGAAGTCTTCATTCATTTTCCTGTCATCAGTTTTCAAATAAACCTCAAATCATTCCACAACTTTGTTTTGAGCACAAAACTTTTGGTGTTTTTTAAAGTGAAAATCTGTCGTCATGGAGAATTACTGTTAATTTTGCAAAATTGCACACATCAATTGACTAAGATTACAAAGTCATGTCACATTGGTCCAGAGATTCGCTAAATTCTGACATTATTTTTGTGTGAAACCACATCTTGGTAACGATAAACAACATGATTGTAATGAAAATACCGTATCTGCCCGAATACAAGCCGATGTTTTTTGTCAAAACCCATCATGAAAAAATCACCCCTTGGCTTAAATGCGAGTCTGAGGAAAATTTGGGTTTTGGTTAAGTCTCGTAGTCACTCATAGATGCAGCACGTCTCTCATGATAGTACTATATTTTTCGTAAAGTAAATATTTGACCTACGATGAATATTAATGAATAAATAATAATGGCTAGAATATTGAATTTAGCACTACCTGTGCTTTGTTACCGTTTAAGGCTGGGTTTTTCACATTATTTGAGTGGTTATATGATTTGCAGATGATTACGCAAAATGCATTGATGGCTTTGGATGCTCAACTGTTTGAATATCAGTAAATAAAGAGAGATCTGCTCTGAAGGCATGAGCAATGGCTTGAACCACAAAACCAGCTGATAATGAAAACCGAAACTTTACATGGAACGTGTTTAATTATAAAAATGCAATTTCTTAAGGCAATGTAAATGCTAATTTCATTGGAAATAGACTTGGATGAAAATTGTCTTGGCGAGATCGCTATTACTATATTTGACCTTCGTGAAAATGAAGATGAATGAAATTATTGTCACTGAATGTGGAATGTTATTCAACAACACAAAATTATTAATTGGAGTAATATTTCAAAATGTCAACAACTAAACAATTTCCCACACATTTCTTCGATCTCGAATAATATATTCTAAGATGTGCATGAATGTCCAGCACACTTCAGCATAAAATCTACGAAATTTATGTTTTTGCCAAAAAATTGTGGAAATATTTGGGGAGTCGGCTTAAATCCGGGGTCAGCTTCTATTCGGGCAGATACGGTATTTACTCATATTGACTTATTTTACGAACACAAGTTGGTATTCGAGTCGAATGAGTGACTATGTAGACATTATTTGTATTTTCTAAAATATTAATAATGAACAAACGCCTAACATAAGCATGTAAAACACCTACCAAAATGTTCAATTTCATTACTATTAGATAATAACATTTTTTTTGTTCCTTATAAAAACCTTTCAACTAGACTCCGTTATGACTAGTTCATACCGTTACAACCTCCTTAAGGTAGTCTTAGGGCAGGGGTTGACAACCTATGGCTCTTGAGTGGAATGCAGCTCTTTTAGGACTTGCATGTGGATCATGACAGCAGCTCTTCTTGTTAAAGCACATAAAGCCCAAACAAAATTGGATTCATAATTTATTTTAATATAAATTGCAGAAAAATAAAATAATGGATGTATTATTAGAATAAATGCTTATTTTACAGAGATAATGTCAAAAAGTAAAACAGTGGCAAGGTTAAGGTGGGATGATTACCCAATCATCCTATGTAGAACCACCAATGACTATTTCATTGTCTTAGTTTTGTCAACAAAAGGTATATTACACTTCTTCATTAGTATCAGTAGTCTTGCTTGCTGTTCATAATTTAACCTTGGCTGCTCATTGCAATCCTCTTCATTTCATGATAACTAGAATTATAACATAGATGAATTCTCTAAGAGATTAGTTTTTTGGCTAAGTTTTCGAATTGTACGGCCAGATATAATAACAACTCCCCTCTAGCGGTGAAATTATGTACTCTGTGTACGCAGGCACCCAATCTAGAATTAATCATTTTACAAAAATTAAAATTTTTTTCAAGATAATTCTGTAGAATTTAATCCTTAGCAAAAAAATGTTTGCTAGATTTATTTTATACAGGTATCATGAATTAATTTGTTTGCTTTAAATGTTTTTCATTAGTGGAAGTTCTAATTTTGTTTCTCTGTATGAAGGTCATCAAAGCTCTTCAGACCCAGCATCGTACTGAGGCTCAATGGGCTATGCAGGTGGAACGAGTTGTTAAGCTGGAGGATGTTGCTCAGAATTTGGCTGCAGGGTCCTCACTCAATGCAGGGAGAAAATTTGTCCATACTTTTGATCCCAGTTATTCACGTCTGGTTCGAATGCTTTACTCTCCAAAGTTAGGTTAGTATGATTGATGCATTCTGCAGGTTTATGTACTTGAAGTTTCAAGCTAACATTTTATTTTAAAACCACCTTTTACAACTTGTTGACAGGTAAATTGTTTGTATATGAACCTAATAATTTAATTTTTAAAGAAAAGTAGATTCATAAGAATGAAATATTATTAAGCATTTATTTTTTAGATAAATATGTTGAATTAAAGTTTTCTTAGACTTCTTTTAGCGTGGAACGAATACTACATCCAGCATATGATTTTTCAACTTCATCTCTTTATACTTGAACTAAGGTAAAAATTGAGAAAATATTGCAGGTAATTGAATCATGGAAATCAAAAATCCCGAAGTCCAGAAAACCAATTTTTCAGGAGACAATAAAAACTGTCTCAATGCTAAAATTTAATAGCAATGCCAACAGTATTTTTTAAATTGTTAAGGTCCCTATGGCAGTAATTATCCATGGACTTATATGCTTTATGGTTTCAACATATGCAACATGTACTCTACATGGCAGTTTCTCTGTTTCCTCATTTTTACCAAAATATGGACTTCGTTGTTTTTGATTTCCATGATTCAATTGAAAATGCTACAAGTTATAAGAGAACTGATTGTGACATTTTCCTGATCTGCATATTACTTTATTGTAAAATTTTATATGATATTTGAAAACCTGTTTATTAATTAAAATTTTTTGTGTGTACTCGTAGCTTTATCTTTCATTGTCATTGATATAATTACATCCATGTTTTTTAAATTGCTTTACTTAATGTTTTACTTATATAGCTTCTGTAGTTTTGATATTCCTAATTAAATAGTGCGTATTAATTTTATTGGTACTTATAGTGTTATTAATTGTGACTTCCTTAATTAATTTTTCATCTAGGAAAATTATTGTTCATAAGAAATTGTTTGTATGTAGCTACAGGTGTATCCTTACATTTTCATTAAGGAACCCTTTTCTAGGACATTTAAACCAGTGTATCTCAACCTTTAGTAGACTGGGGAGTACCTAGAGGTATTCATTATCTTAGGAGGAGCACTAGAACAAACTTCTCAGGAAAACATTTGTTACTTACCAGCTGGGATGCCCATATTACATACAATTTTCAGTACAAAAACGATCTAGAAAAAAATGAATGAATGAACTAAAAAAATCGAAGTGAAATTTAAGACGATCTCACACATTATATAATGATTATTTAATTAAAAAATCCCTACAAAATGATGAAGGATGTAAAGCTTGCAGAGCACGTACCTAATGGTTACGGAGCACCGGTTGAGAAATGCTGATTTAAACAGCTGTAATATTAAAACTTGCTTAATAGGTTTGTGAGAAATATTGACGTTATGAAGTAAAAGTTATCTCCATTTCTTTCATGCCAATCAGAATGGTACTGGGAGTGTGTCTTGAAAGCCAAATTCCTGAAAATCATCTCCATTCTTGCTGCTCTGCTCTCAGCAGCTGTAGTTTGGTCTGAGGTGTCCTTCTTCAACAAGGATCCTGTACTTTCTCTTTTTGCTATATTTGTCAATGTGGCTCGAGAAAAATACGATTACCTTTCGATAGAGGTAAGTGAAATGTATTTATCCAGTCATATTTTTCGGGAGTTGAATTTTGATCCAATCTATTTTCTCGTTACCTTTATCCAGTTTTGTTATTTTGTTAGGCTCAGTGTATATAAAAATACTTTATTATTGTCTCACTTGGTTTTGCTTCAAATATTAAGTAAAATTTCCATTCAGCATATGACTGTTCATTCATAAGTCTTAGATTTTATTAAGTCATCCGTTCTTCTGACATGAAATATATTTAAGGGCACAGGACATCATTTTAACCTATAAAGCAAAGCAAAAAATATATCAGTAAAATAATGATACTGTTAAAAAGCAGGGACAGGGAACCTTTATTGATGCCAGCTATAGGGATCCATTGGACAATACCTTCCAAGATATCCTTTTTTGAGGAATGCCCAGTTTTCTAGGAGCGTTTCTCCCTCATATTGTGAAAAATCACAATTTGATATTTTGAGCATAAAAATGGAATTTGGCAGGGCAACAGTTACCTACCCTTTTTTAAAACTCTAGTCTTTCTTAACTTTCTATATTATACTCGTATAAAGTGTATCACAAGCTTTTTCCTGTTAAATATATCAAACATTTTTTTATTGACATAAATTTCTTGAAATCAAAGTTTAATCTTTATAAAGTCATCTGTACACGTTTCATTGCCTCCCTTTTTTCACATTTTTAATCACTGTTGTTTATTGTCTCATGCAGGGCCATGCCAAGGGTGTTTGACACCCAGGTGCAAAATAATTCTGCAGCATCCCCCTTCCCTCCCCTAAACTGACTACTAGTCAATCCTAAAAAAGGAGACCGCCACTGTCCCCTACATAAATGTTAGCAAAGATATCTGTTCTTATTCATATTATGGACAGCCTCTAATTTTAAAATAATTTATTGACAATGTTTACAGTTAAACTTTGCTACGTCTGTTTAATATTAGCTTTCAATTGCCAATTGAGCGAATTGCTCAGCTTTATCTCCTCTTAAAAGCATTTCGAAGAAGGGGCAAACTTTTAAATGAACGACAGAAACAAAGATACAAATATCTTGATGGGGAGGCTATTTAGCGCCTGGGTGCAGTGCATCCCTTGCACCCTGGGTTGGTGCAGCCCTGGTATCATGTATCTATTTACCAATTGGTTACCAATATAATTTAGGATAAGAATTTCCTTTGAAATTGTGTTAATTCTGTCTTCTTGTTTTAACATGTTCATACCAGTAGGAAGTATTTTTAACTGTGTAGAGCTGGGTATGGTGATTAACTCTCTGCAAATAAGGCAACTGCTTCTCATGAGAGAGGAGAAGTTACCAAGTAACAACCCTCCAGTGATAGAGACAAAAGGATGTGACCAACCAATTGGTCAGCTTAGCATGAACATGTTGAAAAATGAAAGAAATAAATTACCAGCTGTTAATTGTAATTCAGAATGTTTTTATTTCTTTAAACATAGTGATTTGAGAATTTTTTCTATTGTAGGTTATTTCAACCCTGGTGATTGCATACTTGTGTTTCTGTGCCTACTCAACTGTTTTCAAGATAAGGGTTTTGAATTTTTACTATCTGGCACCTCACCACCAAACAGATGAACACAGTCTTATATTTTCAGGAATGTAAGTTGCGGATTTTTCCAATTTCTCCATGATCATTTTGGATGTGAAGTATAACATTTCATAAGCACATTATTTTATGTTGACAGTTCAAAGGAAGTATTGTTAAAGTAGCATCTTTTAATTATTGAAGTGAAATTAATAAATTATACATGGTAAAGAGGATTTATGTTTGAGATTTTATCAAATTTTTTATGTTATTATGCACTCAACTTTTAGATTACGTGAACTATCTCACAGAAATTGTATGAATTGGAAGTATAAGTCAAATTTGTTTGATGTTCCATGTAAACAAATTAGGTAATTGTCATATTTGTCCTGAACAGTCTTTAGATATAGTTGCTGTTTTTACTTTATCCATATACGTAGTATAGAGAAAGTATTGTTTTCATGAAAAAATTGGAATTCGAGATTTCAATGGAAATGCACGATTTGAGGTCCCCTGAAGACGTTTTGACTATTTTCTCGATGATGTTTGTGTCTCTGTGTGTCCATATGAGTGTGACAGAAATTTTGCATACACACTAACTCAAAAACTATTCATCAGATCAGCGAAATTTTATATTTGTGTTTTTGTATATATTCTTAAGATTTGAAAATATTTTGATAACAATTGGTCAACCGTAAGTAGAGGTTTACTCTTGTAAAATTTTAGTTTTTCTTAAATATTTCGCTTTAAAACTGAATTTTTGTTAACATATATACACACACACTCACAGGGTGTCCCAGAATTCGCGCCCACGAATCTCAGCACGTGATTCCTAGCCAAATTCTAAGACCAAAATATTCTTTGTAAAAATTTCGAAAACCTCATTATTACCGAGAAAAATGTAATTAAAGTTTACGCGATTTGTCAACGCTGTACTGTGACGAGTCGGCTGTACGATGGAAGTCCACTTCTACCGTGCGATTGCTCTCGCACAATCTTGGCCGTCTACGATACTTTTAGTCCAACTCGTTCCAATCCATCCCTTGTAAAAAGATGCAAAGATGTACATACATAAAATTCAAGAAAGGAAGTGCCCATAAATCTTCACTTATATCAAGTATTTGTGAATTTGAAGCTGTATATATGAAAAAGATTCTACTCTTCAAGAAGCAACATAACAATGATAAAGGACCTCAGTGTTAAGGTTAGCCTACCATTAGAATGCGTGCAGGTGGCATAACTTCACTGAAAATGCCCGTGAAGATATGTACATGAATTTGAAATCCTCAAATGCATTACTCGTGTATAGTACGATCCCCAATTTTTACAATAAAAATTTGGTCGTAAAAACTCGTACTATACATGAGTATATACGGTATATACACACACACACACACACATACAGGGTGAGTCTTAATTACATACCTTAAATATAAGCATCGTGTTCTAAACCTACAGACAAGCAAAAAAGTTAATATAAACATATGGTTGCAACTGCTTCGTTAGTGAGATATGGCAACAGGAAGCACGGGGAAAGGAAAGTAGACAAATAACGTAGTTTTGGATCAAAAGTTTATTAGCTGTGAACAGAATGACATCTGGTCAGTTACAAATGGTTTACAAAAGATGTTCAAACTGTCCACCATTACAGCCAATGCACAACTGAGCCCTGTTGCGCCAAGAATTCCTGGCCCGCTGAAAGACGTCAGGCATTTCGCATATTGTCGTCCCAGCAGCTTCAATGACATTCCATAGCTCGTCACGCGTATTACATCGTTGGACGTAAGTGATGCTCTTTAGATGGCCCCACAAGTAAAAGTCGGCAGGAGTGAGATCGGGTGATCGCAGAGGCCACATAACTGGTCCATTTCATCCTATCCATCGACCTGGGTAGTGACTGTCCAAATACCGCTTGACATCGCGAGCAGAATGGGCAGGAGCCCCATCATGCATTACTCACATTGTCTGACGCGTTCCTAAGGGTATGTCGTCTAGTAGTTGTGGTAATTGTAGAGATAGAAACTGTAAATAGGAGGACCCTGACAGTCGAGGCGGTAGCTCATAAGGACCTAGGAGGAGATCGCCAATTATTCCCACCCAAACATTAATTGCAAACTGCTGTTGGAATCGTGTTTCCTGAAATGTATGTGGATTTTCATCAGCCCATGTGTGCTGGTTACGACTATTAAAAATCCCATTCCTTGTGAAGCATGCTTCATCCGTCACCAAAACTTGGCTGAGGAAGTTCGGATATGCTGCATCCTGCTTCAGTAGCCATTCGCAGAATGCTCTTTGATGTTCATAATCCAGCGGCAGTTGCAGAACTTGAACACGATGTACATGGAAACAACTGATCATGCAACACCCACACCACTGTTTGCTGGAAAATCTGATGACGAGCAGCCAACCGCCTGGTACTAGTACCAGGGTACCGTTCAACGGAATGCAGAACATCCTCTTCCACACCGGCGCTCCTGCGACTTCGTGGTCTACCAGCATTTGTCATATTTTGTGGAAATATTGCCATTTTAATGGAATGTTGCCTTGGCTACCAATTATATTGTTAGACCTCAAAATCCTGTTGTTATATCAATCCTTATGGGTGTAAGCGTGCTTTGTATGCTTTTAATACGAGAGAGAGGTAGAAGGGGGAGTAGAGGGAAGTAGAGGGGGGAGGGGTAAAGAGGGAAAGAAGAGAGAGGGAGAGGGGAAGAAATGAGGAGGGGGAGGGAGATAGAGGGTGGGAGAGAGGGTGTGAAAGGGAGGGAAAGAGAGGCAACTATTTTAAGTTTAACTAAAGATAGTCCGTCAACAACAGAATATTCACTAGATATGTTGTATATGACAAAATATTTCATATGTGAAAGTGGGATATTAATTATTTTAAATGAAAATAATAATCTATCTATCTATAATTCTTCCATTGATATTGCAACGGGCATTACACTAGTTAACAATAAAACTTTAATATTAAAAAATTAATTTGGCCCCTCCCTCCCTCACAAATTTTTGCATGAAAGCGCTGCTAAGAAAGGGAAATAAATATATCAAGGAAAGTGAATTTGCAGGCTTTTATTTCTTATTGACTAATTTGAGTGTCTTCATTGATACATTGTTATTTCTTTATGCAGGATGCTGTGTAGGCTAACTCCTCCAATGTGCCTCAATTTTCTTGGTCTGATCCATATGGATAGCCATATCATCAGAAGACGCATCAGTGAAACTCAGTATACGCAGGTTCGGAATACTATCTACTTATCAATCAGAATTATTGCAGTGTATCTTAATGCGTGTAATAGATTGATTTTTAGCATTATTAGTTAAAAATTTCAAGTGTTACTAAATGATCGCTTTGTTTTAATTGGAAACATATTAGGAGGATTAATCCTAAGTTAACCTTTTCTTTCGTACAGGTGATGGGCCACATGGATGTCATCTCCATTGTCTCAGATGGGTTTAACATCTACTTTCCTATGGGAATTGTAGCTCTCTGTCTAGCTACTTATTTCTCCTTGGGATCCCGTATTCTCACTCTCCTTGGCTTCCAACAGTTCATGGAAGGAACTGCTAGCAGTGATGGTGATGATGATCTTACAGCAGAATTGGTTGATGAGGGCCGTGAGCTTGTACGCAGAGGTATGACTTAGGTGTATAAGTAGACCTTTAAAGCTTGAAAAATCTTTCAAATAATTAGGATCAGCTTAAATGTCAAGTATGAAAATAGGAACCTCAACATTGAAGATGGCTGATTAACTTGAAACTAGTTCAATATTTTGTTCTTTTGGTTGGCAGTGTTGATGAGGGTTGTTATTTAGAAGAACTGTTATAATAGATGTTATTGCAAATTGCAGTAGATATTAAAGAATGATATTAATGATCATATATGTCACGTAAACATTGAAATATTTGTTGTGTATTTCTCTATCATTAAATAAGCTACTAATTATTGAGACG
The DNA here is from genome assembly GCA_036926305.1 of Uropetala carovei. NCBI lineage: Eukaryota > Metazoa > Arthropoda > Insecta > Odonata > Petaluridae > Uropetala > Uropetala carovei. The sequence goes on along the minus strand of JAXCHB010000063.1, from coordinate 2,915,984 downwards.
CTTATTTTTTATTTTATGTAAAACTTTGATCTTAAGGGAGCATGATAAGGTTTGAAATGTAGTTTCTTTTGATCCTGTATTTCTGTTAATAGCATATGAACATAATGTGGGAAGAAGAGGAATTACAACTTATGAAATATGTATACAGTGAACCCTCAATATATAGGACTAAAGGGAGGAAGGCCTGTCTATTATATCTGAAATATCTAATCCATACTTAAGAAATACGTTTGGTGAAGATAAGAAAAGATTGGATAATTTTTAATTGATACGCTGACATGGTTTACAGGAGGTCAGCATGTTTCGAACGTCCGATTTCTGAGCATCCATGCTTAAATTGCTAAAATTAGCATGTTATGAAAGATAATACTCTGCTATATATTTATACAGTTTGTTAGAGCATGTGCAATAATTGCGCAGAGTATTTCTTAATAAATTTACGAATAACATGAATTGAATGAATTACGTATTCATTTTTATATTTTACTAGTAAAAGGTGCTTGCTGTTTACAAACAGGAGCATATTTTTGTCAGAACATAATTAAAAATAAAATAAATTATGTTGACCATAAGAAAAATGTCTTGCGAAATGAAAATTGATTTTCCCAAGTATTCTTATTTGAAATGAAATTATTCTTAGGAATCGAACTTGGGATACTTTTTTGAGATTTTAGATTTTTCCAGACCCTGGTGGAAATTTGGGAGAAAGTAACAGATGGAAAGTCTGTCTGTTATATCCTAAGTCCATTCCATCAAGGTCTGATATACCGAGGGTTCATTGTACATATTTGTTTTGTTTGTGGTGTTCTTAACATATTAAATCTGATAAAAATGACGAATACAGTTTATTTAAATGTGATTTATTTAAAGTTTTGCTAATTTTTAACAAAAACTTAATGTAATTGACTTCATGGTTTTTACATCCAACCCATAAGACTCTCTCTAAATTTTAAATTCTGAGAATATAGCATGTTTTCTCATCTCTACCTAGGTTAATGATTAAGGTTGGATTGAATTTTTAGCAGTGCTATTTATTTTGCATTTATTGCGGGTGCAATGTTGAAATTATTTTGTAATCAAGTTGTTTATCTAAATTATAAAAAATTCATGTAGCACAAAATGTAATCTATTGATTCTAAAATGTTTCATGAAATTATTTTTCAGAAAAGAGGAGGAGGCAGAGAAATGAGGACTTTATAAATCGACGAAGAGAGCTCAATGAGAGGTTTACCGCTGGTGTTTCAAGTTCAAACACTGGCGCACGCTACCACATGATGCGACAGAAGACAGAGGATAGAGGTAACTTACTTTTTGGGTTGGACTTTGGAATCAGCATCTACGTAGTGCTGCTGCTAAAAATACTAGGATGTTAATTATATTGGTGCCCCAGAATTTTTGCCATAAATTATTATCTTTTCATAAAAATCTGTAAAACCTGAGTCATTATAATGATTTATACAGTCAAATATTTTGATCCCTTTTTGATTAGTGTTTTGGCATTTATATTTTGTTTCCTTAATCTGGTCAAATTTTAAAATGTAAATGAAACCAAAATCAGAGCAAAGCTACCATTTTCTCCGTGGTCTCTCATGGTTATCAATTTCATGTTTGTGTGGGACTTATTATCACTAGAGATTTGGCCATTGAAAATCAGTGGCAGAGTTATGCTCATTACATTTCACTCAGAAAGTGAAGCGCTTGAAATTGATTACATCTGAATACTCAAAAGTATTCAATATGGTCATTGTAATTTTCTGTGATGTTAAATTATGGCATCTATATGTTCTTTTGCACAACTTGATTTGCCAATCTCTGGCTCAGTTTTCCTTCCCCTTCATTTCCTGTTTATTTCCTAGCCTTGCGACTTCATCTGCCAGTCTTTTAGTTCATTGTTTGTTAGTTTCAATTGAACATTTTAGTATTTTTCTTAAGAGCTTGATCTAATGCTATAATCAGAGAAAAATTCAATTTAAACACAATCCCTGCAGTCAACAATACATTGAATTGTAAATAAATATTGAAATCAATGAAAGAATGAGATAATCTTATCTTAGAACTGATATACTTGCCCCTACTCGCTACATGGGTCAACCTCACTCTTACACGAAGAATTCCATCATAATATTTTCATTGTAACAAATGCCTTTTTTCTCCATTTGAATGTATGTGCCCTGCATATTGTGCTTTAATGTAGGAAAGTATTTTTCTCTTGGCCTAATAGCTCTAGTAAACTTATTCCCATTCTCAAAAACTTCTTATTATCATATTTACTCATGTAACCTGCAACCTTGTGTACCATGCACAAAATAAATCAGTGCCGGAATAAGTTGAGATCTAGGATTTAAAAAAAAGTCGGCCTCTTCATTGATTCCCCCTCTCTGAAACATGCCCTCCCCTCCTATATGCATGACACATTGTGTTGGATGATTTCTTTATGCTGATGCTAGCGGAAATCTCCTCCTCGGTAGTCACCACTCTTATGTTAAAGGAGCATCAGCAGGTCATGATGAATTCGGCAAACACAGATACCAGATGCCAACTTATTCCAGCAAAAGTATAGGTAGAAATTGATAGTAAACTTTTAATGACAGAATTGCTTATTTTGAATAACAATAATAAACTAAAAAATCATTTGAAAGGTACAGTTTTAATATTATAAAAGTATAATGCATCTTAATCGTCAAAATGTCCATCGTGATCTTGATGATGCACCAACGGCAGTATAAATGACGCATTTAAACCCTAAACATTTACTTGGTTTTTTAGATATGCATATGTATGCTTCATAGAATTCTTTGTCTTCTGCGAGTATAAGCCTAAACGCATGTTGCAGTAAATTTACTGTTGAACTCGCAATTTATATAACCTGTTCAGAAATTTTCATGTATGGCATGCGGTCCCTTTTTTTACTGTTATTTTCAGAAAAAGGTGCTCGGGGTACACAAGTAAATGCTGTATATCTCATTCAGAAAGTGAGATTTGTTTTGAATGAATACCATATTTACTCATGTAACCCCCCTACCTTTTTCCCCAAAATGCCTGTGAAAAAAAGGGGATGCACATCTTACACGAGGATTCATTTATTTATGTACCTCGCGCACCTTTTTCCCAAAATGTCGTGTCGGTAAACAAATATATCTTAAGCCAGCACCCATGTGGCATCTATTATTCTATTTCTAAATTTCTTGGCATTGTGACGTTGTTCTTTGTATATAAATTTTAAGTCTATAATGATAGGCACAAAGATTGGGTCAGCGTCGTCACTGCAGATTGAACACGTCGCAACAGCGTAACAGTTACAATATTGTAGCGGTGATATAAATTAAACAAAGTGTCTCTTTACATAATGGGAACACCAGTTACAATATCACATATTCTGCCACAACATTGTTAATACCAGCTACTTTTAAACACACACATTAAATTACAATGGAAATGCGCAGGATTTTTCCGCAGCGGCAAATATCGTATCCTTGGGGGATAAAGCTCAGACAGATTTAAAGTCTGCCTTTTTAAGTGAATTAATCATTACCCTTACAATGAATGTTGGGAAGAGATTGTGATCATTTACTGTTATTGTGAAATTGCAAATTATAATGGAGGCAGATGTAATAGGAAATCATGCAGCATGGCCAAAATACGATGTATCAGAATCATGCATCAGGGACTGTAGAAAGATATGTTTTTATAAAATTAAAATTGTACCTTTTAAATGAGTTTTAAGTTTATTAACTGGCGTTCGCCAAATTTAAAAAAGTATAGGCGCAGGAGCTGATTTGGCTGTCGGGAAACTGGGCTAAGTCCCGATAGGCCGGTGCTGCCTTGTGAATTTGTCCCTGCATATGCGTATCTATACGCTTAACTTGGGTGGACCTTGTTCAGCGAAAAGGAATTGGTGAAAGGGCCGACTTTTTTAAATCTGGCATGGATTTATTTTTTTCCCTTTGAATTGGCAGAAAAATAGGGGTGCACGTGATACACAAGGATGCAGGTTACAGGAGTAAATATGCTAATATTTTGTATTAGGGTGAAGTCTATAATTGATTGACACTACAGTTTTTTGGCATCATCCTTAATAAGTGCAGAAAATAACACTCATTCACAAAAGTCATGTAGATTTCAGTTTAAACCATTGTTACATGTCAAATCTTCAATAAAGTTAATTACTTTCCAAGCTAGATGTCACTATGTCGTTGAAAAAATAAAATATTGCATCATGTTTGAAGGTTAAGCCATATTGCTGTTTGCTTGTGATTTGAATAATAAATCTTTTTTTGTAATCGGTGTTAATTTTGATATTGAATGAAATTTTTGATTTGTGAAATATATATTTTGTTTAATGTTATTTATTCATATACAGTCATGCCTCGTTTAGTGCAATTGGAATCCCGTGCTATACATTTTTTTTTATTTTTTAATAAAATAAATACTGTATGTATGGTACGTACTGCAAAATGAAAATACTGTTCACGGTGCGCATTTTTGCTGGCTGGGTGCTGTTTTGTTTATTATTGTATTTACTCATGTAACTCCACGAACTCCTATTCTTGGGCCGGTTCGGAGGGAAAAAATTAATTTGAACCAGAATAAGTTTTTTTTTTTAAGTCACCGATTCTCACTCCCTGAAACAAGTTCCACTCAAGTTAAGCATCTTCTCCCTTCTACATGACGCAGTTTATTGGATGATCTCTTTATGACGATACTAGCAGAAATCTCCTCCTTGATAGTCCTCTTTTGTTAACCCCTTAACTGTTTTTGTTGTATTATTACACAACTTTGTCCCCACTTCTGTTTTTGACATAATATTACGAACAGATGCGGAGCTTCACGAACTATTTGTTCATCTATGAACGGGAACTTCCTTAGGCGGATGGGGAGTTTTTTCGTGTATCCTCTCGTAAGTAAATATTGGAAAGTTATGAACAAGCGAACCCAAACACTTGAGATGTGGATTTCTGTCTTCCTTTCGAACGATGAAATCTTTCATTCACAAAAAAATTTCACCACTCCGAATTCCTTGAAGTGGGTGACGGAAAAGGACTAAACTTGAACCTCGCTATTTTCAAGCCAGCAAACCCTCAGTAGTCATTGAACTATAGTTATCAGTTAGTCGGTGTATTCTTTCTGCCTACTTTTGCGAGTTTTTGCCTGCAGCGCAGGTGTAACTTACACGTTTGCTTGGTCGCATAAATACGCATATACTTCATAGAATTCAATGTCTTTTACGAACATAAACCTAGACGCAAGCATATTGCAGAGAATTTACTATCGATTTTATATAACCTGTTTAGAAATCCTCGTGTAAGATGCACACCCTCTTTTTTCCCCGACGTTTCGGGAAAAAATCTGCATGGGGTACACGAGTAAATACGGTATCTATGGCAAAATAACATTTTAACAGTAAATAGGGGAAAATAATTTCAGTGAATCATGGCAGTCATGGCAGAAAGGAGAAAATTGAGTAAAGGCAATCAAATTGTAGAAAATAATCCTAAATGTTCAAGGAAAACATAAATCTTGAGGAAAAACTTAAAGTGATTCAGTGTTTTGAACACAGTGAGCGTCAGAGTAATATTGCACGTAAGTTTACCTTCACAACTTCTACAATTCATACAATTTTGTTAAATAAAGACAAAATAAAAAGTTCCATTGAAGCAGCCAGTGCAGTAACTGCGAAGAAACTCACACGATCACTCATTGTTAGTAATATGCTTGAAAAAATGGAGAAACTGCTAGTGTTGTGGATTGATTCTAAGTGTTCTAATGAGCACATGCCCATTAGTCAAGTAACCATTTGCAGTAAAGCACTTTCCCTGTTTGAATGTGTAAAGCAAGAAGAGGGTGGAGATTCTTCAGAAACATTTCATGCCGGTTCCAGTTGGTTTCAAAATTTTAAACGCCGCGAAAATATACATAGCAATCGTTTTACAGGTGAATCAGCAAGCGCTGATAAAGATGCAGCTATAAAGTTTTCTGACGAATTTCAAGCAATTATTGAAAATTTTTAACACAATAATATGCAGCTAAATGAAGATTTTAAAATTATTTTTTGGATATGGAAATTATACAAAAAAGAAGACCACCTTGACATTCAACATGATAGTGAAGAATTCATCAATATTTCTGAAAACATTCCCTCTGATTCTTCACACAGTCAAGAAAATGAAACAATAACAGCTGTTGCTGGTGTACATGTTGAAAAGGATAAAAATTGTTCTACCAATACAGTTCCAGAAAAAAATAGTCCAACAACAAACTAACAAAGCACATGAAACTATAAATAATTTTCCTTTGAGTTACATTAAATCGGTCTTCAAGTCCAAAACGAAAAGATAATGCAAAAAATTCCTTATTTAATTACATAAAAAAATGGAAGGAAATGTATGAAGATAAAGAATGGAGAAAGAAAGCAAAAGAGAAAAAATAAACCATTTTCTCAAAAACAGGACCATTCAATAAGACAGTAAAATAATCGTCATTGGTCATTTGCTTTGCATTATTTCTCATTTCCCGCATTACTTCTCACAAAGCATTTAAATTGTCTGTACCACATTTCTCCCGGCTCCCGACAGGTCTTGCTCGGCAGGCTAAAATCTCCCAGAAATTAGTAATCTGCAGATTCATTGCTCTATTTACGTAATTAAAGTTTCAAAATTTGATCTGGCCATTACATTTGATTGAAATGAATGGTAACTTAATGTAACAAGTAGAATTTTATCCATGAAAATGGATAAGTTAGCTCATTTTTTATTTTTCATGTGGTTATATAGCCACATATTCTGTCACTAGAGCCTTGTTTAGTTTAGTTTAGTTTTGAGTGCAGTCAACTTTGTATTGTAATCCTGAACGTTTCCCTCTGTATAGTTTTCAAGAATAAGTGGCATCACTCTGAAAATGTAAACATTCGGAGTAAAAACAATAGAACATTAATTAAAACACCTCAATTGAGTAATTATAAGATAATCTTTACATTAAAGGTCATTTCTTCCTCGTAAATTATCCATTCTTTTTCACGTACGAAAGAAAAATTAACGTATCAAGTTCATTTATTTGCCGTAGATAATCCATTTCCTTTCATTTATTGCATTGTGTGTTTTGAAACGTTTCCATATCTTAATTGCAATCAGAAATAGTCAATTTTGAGATGCTACTATTCAGAAGCAATGTAGCAATGAGGTATTGATTTCGTTCATTCCTCATATTGTTTCTTACGATATCATGTCCATACACCTCGTAATAATTCACCCAGTTAACACAGTTGTTATTCACTTGAGTAACAGCAGCTGGGAAAACTTGACTTGTAAGCAATGGTGATAGATTCGAATGAGTGTTAACTACAATAATAATCCGATAATGGCACTTTGCGATGGCGACAGCTTGAAGAGTAATCAGCAAGCATGATCCATTCTCTCATTTGGCCATTCCTAACTGGGATGGTGATTCAGAGGGAGTTGGGATATAGTTAGGCATGTCTTGCATGGCATTACGGCAGTGCTGTTTTTGTGCCGAGGCAATCCAGCAATAGCCAATGTTTACGATACATTGTACAGAGGTGGATTAAATTCCAGGGGCCAGGTTAAGCCTTCACTCTAAGGGAGTTTTGTAGTTACAGAGGTTCGTTATAGGGAGGTTTCTTGTATGCATTTTACATGTTCTGGGAGCGTGACTGAGAAAGGAGTTCTTTATGCAGAGGTTTTTGTTATAGAGAGGTTTGTAAGATAGAGGTTGTACTGTATTTGGAAAATATTTTTATGAATAAACCTCCACTTCTGGTTGACCAGTTTCAGCCAAAACCTTCTCTGATTTTGAATTACTAATAACAATCTTAAGTTTTTTGCTGATCTGATTGTTAGTTATTGAGTTAAGAGTGCCCACAAACTTCATTTACACACATATCATTAATAAAGTAGTCAGTATGTATTCATGGGACCTCAAAATGTGTATTTCTGTTGAAATCGTGAATTTGATTATTTTCGTGAATATAATACTTTTTCCTATACTACATATGGAGAAAAAAGAAATGAGTCAATGAACACAAGCGGAAAAGAAACTTACCTGACAATAAAAATGTTGAAAAATTCTGAATTTGAGAAATAATTAATTACAGTTGACAGAAAACAATGACTGGCAGTTTATTCCACTCTTTTGATATAAGGCTAGCATCCAACAGCTTTGTTGAATGCACGCATATTTGTATAAAAGAATTTAATCTTCTATGTCATTATAAAATGTTTCTTTCTCCTGTAAACTAAGCAATAGCTTATTTTATCATTTTCCTGTCTAGTACGCCCTCTGCACAGAGAAGATTCCAGTGAGTCTGCTCGTGCAGTGCTTTTGCAGGATGTGGAGCCTGTTGACTATGTAAGTGGGAGGACATTTGGAAACATTGCATTGAGAGCAGGTGGTGGGGGCAACAATATGAGGGGACATAGGGGCAATGAGTCAGAAGAAGGTATTAGGGAGTCTGGTGGTGGAGGGTGGGGTCTGTACCAGATGGAAGGCAGTGCAGAGGATGAGCCTAACACCCTTCCAACTGCTGGAATGAGAGGAACAGGCTTGCGTGGAGCCCATGGTCTCTTTGATGATGTCTGACTGCTCGTGATTATTTTACTCTCCGTGACTTGGATGTTTGGAGAAGTATAAGAGTGCTTTCATTTTTTAATACAATATTAGTCAATATGGTGGATGTTGTTGGGGAAATTCATTCAGTGAAATTGCTTTTGGCCTTTTCCTAAAATGGAAAGTGAATATATGTTATGCAATCTTTGTGCTTGTTTCATGTAGAATGGATGGCTGAAATTTTAAGTGTTAACAAAAAAGTTGCTATGTTATTGGTTACAATGTATGTTCTTATTATTTATTAAATATATCTGTGAATTTAACTGTTAAGTGACATAGTGGCAAGATGTGAAAATGTGATTACTATGAATCTTGGTTAGGTCTGTTTTATGTTGTGATTTTCCTGGGAGTTCATTCAGTTTTGAAAGGAAATTTGTTGGTTGTATATACTGTGAATTGGTTATTTTAAATTCTGAGTAACTCCTTCTGAGTTACAATTTTTTAGCTTTATATTGACTGTTAAGCAGTGATTAATAAGCCTCATCTGTTATTTTTCCAATCATTTCTTTAATCATGCTTTCCTTAATCTTTAATGCTGAACTGACTTGTTTGTATTAAATTCCTAAATGTTTACGGATAAATGCATGTCACTTTGATAAAGTATTCTGTGTATCGTATTATATATTACTAAAAGTTCTGCAGCTTGAGTGAAGTGTGACAGTCTTTAAGTTCTAGAAATCTTCCACTCAAATACAGGACACCCTATCTATATTTATCTTATGCAAATCTGTTCTACTGTAAATATTATTTAGTAACATTGATACTTTTACAATCTGTTAGCTAGTAGATGTTGAATTGTGAGCTTTAATATTAGTTTCACATGTTTCTCCAATGTTATAGCTTAAAAGTTACCTTTCTGGGATTTTTTAAAGAAAAGTGTTACTAGTAAAAGGTTTTAAGCATGTAATATCTGTGATTTTTGTAACTTGTTTCAAAATGGTGTTTTTATCATGGGAAATCATATGGAGAAATATTTATTTTCCTGGCATCACTCAAATAAACTGTTGTGTAATCCTTGAAATGTTAACCCCACTATTGACTTTTTTAATTCAATGTTTCTGTTACAACACTAGTTGTATAATTCCATTTATTTATTATATTTTTAACATAAAAATAAACCATTATTACAGACTTTGTTTTGAAGGTATATTTATGAATATCTTAATACCTATAACGTAATTTTTTCCATTCCTACACTAGCTTGAGAGCATTTATGAGAGGTGATTGGAAAGCAAGAATACAAGTTATTAACACAGTTTGGATGGAAAGTTCTTGGACATCTCGCCTATAGTAACTACCACTTGTTTGGACCTCTTAAAGAATCTTGGTGGTCGCAGATTTCATTTGGATGATGAGGGTTCAATGTGAAGTTTGCTTTTGGTTCAGTGTATAAATCCTCAATTTCTATGCTATTTGTATAAGGAATTTGATTTCATATTACAACAAATATCTCAACCACGAAGGGAACTCCATGGAAAAATGGTTTATTAACGGAAGTTTAAATGTGCATTATAATCATCTGAAAATAAGATGTCATTCTCAAAATACAGACCTTGTATTCTTACTTTAGACAGTTCACTGTCAGCTTAACTCTATCTAGAACAAAGTTGTTTGGGTTTGCAGAAATTAGAAAACTGGTATTTATATTTTGTAAAAATATTAACATTTTCTTCAACATATATTTCAGAAAAATAATATGCTGACTATACAAAATTTATTTTACAGATAGGAATGAACAAATAATAAAGTAGAATAGTATTTACTATACACACACATACATACATACAGTAACTAGGTGTTAGAGGAATGAGTTGTGTCTCTCTTGTGCTGACAAAGGAATCATCCCGAAAGCTCCACCAACATCTATAAATGTCTCTCTGACATCCCAGTGGCTCTCTTCCTGGTAAGTGCTCACTGGGTTTCCTCCAACTCCTAGTTTCCTTCCATATCTTTATTTACCTTTCCTCTTCCACAAGTATATATATATGTACACAGGGTGTTTCTGAAAGGTCTCGTCAAACCTTGGGAGCATGTTCTACTGACCATAAGGATGAAAAAAGTTCATATGGAAACAGGTCCAGAAATGCTTCCTTTCAGAGTTACAGCTCTTTTTCTTTTCAATGTAATGAAGGTAAGAACGCCTGTCAAGTTCATATGGAAATAGCTCTGGAAATCCCGGCATACAAGTTTTAATGATGAATTTTAGAGAAATGTTTTTAATGCAAATTGTAATTGAACATTTAACATATGAAATTACAAGTGAATGTTAAGGACTTTCCTTTACATCTACATCAGAGCAAGTGTCCGAAATAACCTCCTTGAGCAGCAATACACGCTTCAGAGCATCTTCTCATGGATTGTCAAACACGTTCGAAAATTCCGGGAGTGTTTCAAATTCTTTGAAAACCATCCACAATACGGACTCGGAGAACTTGTGCATTAGGAACTGGGTTGGAATAAACAAAGAGGCTTGAGGTGTCCCCATAAGAAGAAATCCAGGGGATTTAAATCAGGAGAGCATGAAGGCCATACAGTTGGTCCTCCTCTACCAATCCAATGGTCAGTGTAAGTATTGTCGAGAAATTCTCAAGCAGTGAGGCCGAAATGTGCTGGAGCTTTATCATGCGTGAACCATATTTGACAGTGTTTTCAATGGAACCTCTTCTAACAATGCAGGTAACTCCTTCAAGAAATGTCTGTAATTTTGGCCATTGAGCATAGATGGCAGGAAAAATAGTCCAGTCAGGTAATCTTGACGTTTCAAGACCAGGTGATAGCATGAAGAACTTGACAAGCGTTTTTACCTTCACTCTATCGAAAAGAAAAAAAGGCTGTAACTTGGAAGGGAAGCATTTCCGGACCTGTGTCCATATGAACTTTTTTCATCCTTATGGGCAGTAGAACATGCTCCCAAAGTTTCACGAGACCTTTCAGAGACACCCTGTATATACAGGGGTGCTTTAAGACATTGTGCACCACTAGACAGAGTAAATTTTTGCACCCTTTCATACTCATTCTTTTTACCATAAACTTTAAAAATTAAGCAACCGTTTTTTTAAATTTGGCGCCCCCGTGCCCCTTAAAATTCGGTGCCCGTTGCTGAAGAAACACGAAAAACACTAAAAAGACACAAACTGAAGCTTTTTTTAACTTAGCGTCCGAGCACTTTTACATTCTTCCGACTTCAGAACTCGTCACATTTTTCACATAAATAACAATACGAGGATACAAGTGAGGGAAGAATTGCAGAGAAAAGTATATTAGTCGCTTTTTTCAACGGAAACTCGTAAATAAATACTACTGCATCATGCAAAAAAATAAAAATTCTATACCTAAATATATAACTCACGGAATTGAATCTCGGTATAGCCCTAACTAACATCTTAATTTGGCTTCCCTAGGTCGTAGGAATAGATACTAGATGAATTGCCACTGACTGTTTTGGTCTGAAACATCTACTTTTCTTGTATATCGAAATGGCAGATTCTGGCAATCTGAAACAAAGTTATTTCGATAATTGAGGAAACTCTTAAATAATCTCAAATCTCCGATTTCTCCATGTTTTTAATATACAAAGTCATTCAAGAAGAAATATTTACCGTCAAAATGCAGGATAAAAGTTTCCTATTAGCTGAAATTTCCCAGAGTTCGCGGTTGTCGTATACAAACATAAATATTCACCACCCCTCTCTTTCTTCCCTTCCCTCTAAAACACCCCCTCCTCCCCGATGCCCAAAACGCCTCCGCTAAAGCTAAAGTTTGTATTTTCTGTATAAAATATGAAGTTTCTTAGAGGAGTAAACTAGTAGCACGTGAAAAATTCAGATGATTCATATTACTTTCTTGGCACGCAACACAAAAATCATTTACCATCCCTAGCTTAGAGTCTATTACCGTGAAGAGAGCAGAAAAAGCAAAGTTCGGAAAGTTCATCTGTGCAGTGAGGTATGTCCTCTCCATCCCTCCTATTCCCTGCTCGTGCGTATGTGCGCTGTGCACACACCAGAGTGCTTTCCTAATAACTTCTCTCATTCCAGCATGTTTTATGGAACTACAAGTGCAACAATAAAACAATTCAGTGTGAATTCTTTCTTTGTATTCTTTTTTAGGCGGGCGGTGATGTGATTCTTGGACTGCTGTTTAAACTTTCCGTCCATTCACTTTGTGGGAAACATCAATATCTTTCGCAGCTTCATTCTCAACAACTGCTCCCACACTTGCGAAAGATGTTGTTAAAGTGGAGAGACGTGAACAAATGGAAGATCTGCTATCGACATTCGTCGTAGAATATATTACGGAAATGTTTGTATTGAACAAGTTTTATTGATAACTACATTTTTTTCAGTGTATATTCACGACTGGTGTCACAGAAGCGGCTGCATCATTAGGTCTTGATTTTCAGTTTGTATTTTGTAGGCTATATAAATATCCATTCAAAATTATTTACAGGACATTGCGATGCAGGGGTAGAAATGTTTATAAGCATATTATACGAAATTTGCAACTAAAAGTGAATGTATTTATGAAGCAATAAAAAATTCCAAATCTGATTTTGTCTTTTAATATAAAAATTTCCAGCCATCTCCGTATCTCTCTCCAAAAGCTCTCCACGGAAAGTACTGGAAAAAAAGTGAAAAACGAGAATTTAATCCAACATATAAAGGAAAGAAAATTAAATTACTCTTATGCAAAATACTCATAATATAGAGAAAATTATTTTGAAAATAAAATTCAAGTCCATAACTAACTGCATTTTATATACTTCATTGGCTCCGTGTGTTACAGCAAATTAATAAAAAAAAGTTACATGGGTTCGAACCGAGGGTGCCAACTCATCCGGTCTACCAGAGGTCTCTAGGTGTCTCTCTGCGGATGGTGTACTGTCCTTCAGATATGACATGCTCCAGCTGATGGCCTCGCACACTTCCCTTCCACATGCCCCCATTCTGCACCTTCGGAGGAAGCGGACAGTGCAGGAGAGGCTCGTCCGGATCCCAGGTGTCTAAACATCTCCATGAAGAAGGCGTTCAATGTCACGGTCCATCTGTAACCAAAGATAACACATATGAACTCGGCAAGCGTGGCATACTAGTTTCGTGGCTCTCGACGTGGAAACGGAGGAGAGAATCCAACCTGACGATCGGTGGCATTTTTTCCGTCACCACACCACACCAGCATCTCGCTTCTCCACGCAGCGTTGTCAGTCTGGACGTTGATACGGGATCGATAGACGAAGCAGAGGTTGCGCCCATCTCGCACAAAATGGTTGCTTACCTATTTCAACGCGGTCACCTCCATCAAGCTCCGGCTTGGCCACCAGTTGGATCCTGTAAAGTTCTGAGCTATCTGCAGCATTTGGCAGATCTTGGCCATTGATTCTGCCGGGACGATCACAGTGCGGAATTATGAAGCCGACGCCATCTACTCTGACTACATCCTATCAAACGATCTCAGACAACCAGCTGGTGATCTTACGAAAGATCACGCGAATGCGGCATCGACAACGTCTGCACTCAACAATTTCCTGGCCTTGACATTCAGTTTCTGGAAAAGCTCAGATATGCTTTGCGCTTTAACAGAACTACTGATCCTACAGTGAACCACTTGGATAAGGCTTTGCAAAGACGTGGCTTTTGAGATTGTCACATCAAAATAATACAAAGATTTATGATTCAACAACTGGAAAAAGTGGTGCTGATGTAGGGATAAAAAAGTGTTTTATATTATATGCCGTGGGATTATGCTCCTCCTTATCTCTCTTTTACTCAAAACAAATTTATACACCAGCTGGTATATAAATTTCCTTATTTCAATAAACCTAAACTCAAATACAAAATCTTCAATGGACACCTTGGGCTTGTATTTGAGACTAGACCTTCTTATATAACTGCCAAAATTATTTACTAAATACGTTCTTGTCTTATCCTTAAGAACAGGATCTTCTTTATTTATTAAGCATCCAAAAACAGCCAAAGAGACCTTTTACATTGGATGGTAAACAAGACAAATCAACATATAAATACAAAAATAACAAAATGATAACAAGGACAATACAGAAAATTAAAACTGGATTGTGACTCGGGAGACGTTTAAGGAAAGAGTTGAAGGTGCTTGGTAATGAAAAGAGATCCAGGAGTGGGTAAGTGGCTGCCAGGGCATTAATAAGAAGAGTAATCTGGTAAAATAAAGTATGCTGGGATAAGAACAAACGAAATTTAGGGACGTGAAAAGGACTGTTGTTACATGTAGGGCATGGAGGGGCATGTAGAGAAAAACTAGACAAAAGATCAGAGCTATTCATTATTCTGTAAATGAACTTCAAGTCCGAAATAATGTGCCGGTGGGGAAGATAAAAAATGCCTAGGGATGACAGAATTTCTTGGCGTGAAGAATTACGAAAGGAGGAGTTACAATGACGGACAATCGCAAGAAAGAAATTAATGGGGCGGTTAAGCTTTGTAAGTGTAGTAGGGGCAGTAGTTGACCAAATTGCAGAGCAATATTCCAATACTGGTAAAACAACAAATAAAAACTTTTTAGAGCAATAGGGTTATTAATTTCAGTGAACCGGTGCAGTAAGCCAACTATGGACATAGCTTTCACTGAAATACTGTTAATGTGTTCCGTGAAGGACAATTTTCAGTCAAAAATAACACCTAAGTCACTGTGGAAAAGAACTGACGGGATTGGGTGATGAGAGAGGTAATAGGTAGAAAGGAGGAGCTTATGCTTCAGGGAAAAGGACAATACAGCAGACTTAGCCAGGTTAATGCAAAGTTGCCAATAAGAGCACCATGTATCAACGGAGGATAGAGCATTTTGTAAGGAAAGGAAGTCAGTTACTGAATTGACCCTTTTAAAAATTTTACAATTGTTGGCATAAAGTAAAATACTGCAACCACTAGCACAAATGCTTTCGACAATATCATCCACGTAAAGGACAAAAATAAGGGATCCCAAGACACTCCCTTGTGGCACACCAGATATAATAGGGAGCAGAGAAGACAGCACCATCAATCAGAACACAATGAGAGGGAGAAGATAGGAAGTTGTTTAACAGAGATAGAAAGGTACCATGAATATTAAACCGCAATTGTAACTTATGGGAAAGAAGTGTGTGATTAACTGTATCAAATGCTTTGGAAAAGTCAATATAGCAGATGTCAAGTTTTAAATATCTGGTAGACTTATGCTAGAGCTGCACTTCCTATATACATGGTAGGCCTCTACTTAACCCTCAGACAAATTTTTTGTTGCCTGAGAAAAATATTAAAGCAATAAAACGTTGAACTGTTCACTGACAATAAATTCAAGCATTAATTTGTAAGTTTAAACATTTCTGTTATCAAGAATTTGTGATCCTCAGTAACAACGGTGTTAAGTGGTACATGGACTTGATTAATAAGAGTTTATTAAGCATCATATACTAAAAAGCAGAGCTGCAAACCACTTCAAAATTTGGAAGTGGTTCGGTTCGTGGTTCAGTTATAAATTTTTGAAAGTGGTTCGGTTTATGGCTCAGTTCAGATGAGAATTTTGACAAGTGGTTCGGTTCGGTTTGCGGTTCGGTTCAACTAAATTAATCATTTGAAATACTATTCAGAAATAATTTATCCAATATAAACATTACACATTCAGTATCAATCTGTAAGTAAATCAATCAGCAGTCATTATTATTTTAAATGAAAGAATAATTTATTTAAAGATAGGAAAATTTTATATTTTAAATATATTAAAATCCCATCATCATCTTCATTTATTTTTATTTAAAAAATGGAATTTTTGATCCTAACATGATTTTTACGTTCATTGTTGTTTACATATCAATTAAAAATTCTCTAAATGGATTCACTTCAAATTCATTTACCAACATACACAATCATACATAATCAGAAAGAAAATGCGCCACTAGCTTAAACCGCTTTTGAGATTATCCCTGGATGGACGGACAAACCCAAAACATAAAAGTGTTTTAAAGAAATCACTAAAAATCAAAGAAAATTAGTTCCTCAGGCATTTTCTTTTTCTTAGCTGTAATACACATTATTTAGAGGAAAAAAGATTTATAACAAGGGCCTTACCGCCCGTCTCCCAATATTTAACCTCTTTAGTTCTACCACCCGCACTTGCCTTTATTTTCTTTATTCCCACACACATACCCATTGCCACATTGATAATTTCCTCCTTCCTCTCTCTGGGGTTCACCCTCTCCCCGTCTTCCACAAGGCCTTTCTTTTTACTCCTAGTCCTTCCCCGTCTTTCCCCAAACCCTCCCGAGATGGTCTCCCACCTCCAGCCTTTCCTTTCCCCTCCCCCTTTATCCCTTTACAACCTACCCCCTGCAGTAACTCTCTGTGATAGGTTCCTCCTTTCCCTCCCCTCCATTCCTTTCCATCTTACAAACTGCCCTCCCTCCCCCCTCTCTATCCATTTCTCTGTATATTCTCACCATATCTGCACCTGACAATAGCATTGTAATGTAGAAACTCGGGTCATAAGAGAAATAAAAACAATGGAAGTTACAAAGCGTTATTCCTTTGGTTCATTTATAACAAATAAAATAAAAAATGTTCACTATATTTATCAAGGGTCTAGGAAAATTCACTGACCACAATTCACTGAAACACAATTCATCGACTAGAAAAATTCTTTTCCGTAAGCCCTTATTAAGATTTCCTTGATTGAATGATAGATAATTTTAATTAGTTAATTGGTTAAATAATATGGAATAAAATATTATTCCTAATGAATTTATGATACGTAAAACTCTAATAAATTCGATTATTAATTCTTATTATTATATAATAAATTCAAAAAGACACTTCTAGCTCGATTCAAAACATATTATATATTGCTAATTTTTTTCTTTTACCACCTTAGAAAAGTAATCAAAAAATCAATATGATAGTAAAATTACATTACAAGAATAATTTAAAATTAATGGACAATTTGGGGCAGATTGTTCAATATACGAAGTGCGGACACTTATGGTTCAAAACAAACGATTATAAAAGGTAAAGTGACCCTCTTTAAATAACACTAACATGTTAATTAATTCTATTTGTCTCTTAAATAAAGTTTACTAAAATATTATTAAAAATACACACTTTAGATAATTCAAGGAATTCTGCGGGAAATGAATGCCTCTGAACCAAGGGATCCGCTGAAGTCCTCGCCTGTTTTTGCTGGAATATAAACCACCAAGTAATGGAAATATCATAGAAGAACACCACAGGAGAGTTGGAAAAGCAATGATGTCGCTGAAAGCTCAAGCCGTTGAAAGCAACAATTTGAATTTTTCCAAAGAAAAGATATGAGAAGAGTTAATGGTGTTCTAAGAAAGACACAGCAGGACATATTTTCTCAGGTCTGCTAATTACAATGCTGAAGGGGATGATGTTACGAAAGCAGATTAGGGCTCCTTTCTAGATCATTGTAAAAAGACCATTTTGCCTGCGTTCAGATAAAGATCTTTCTATATTCTGTTGGTCGGCTTCTGCCTACAGTGGTTGACCCAGATATTGTCGCATAACCCTCGCCATAAATGTCATCTGTGGATAACAATAGTAGCAGAGAGGAAAGAGATGGCACTCGTTCCTTCGAAGCAAACCCACTGGTTTTTCCAGTGGAAATTCCTGGTCTTTTCGTTGATCTGTACTTTGTGGATTGAAATCGAACCGAAACCGAACCACTTTTGCAAAAAATTATGGTTCGGTTTTCAGTTCATTGATAAATTAATCAGTGGTTTCAGTTTGGTTCATGGTTCAGCAAAATGACTGCGGTTCGGTTCAGCGGTTCAGTTCGCTTTGCAGCTCTGCTAAAAAGTAATTGGAATTTATGAGAACAAACATGGGATTTAGAACACCACTTTTGGGAAACCTTCAGAATGACATTTCTAACATTGCCACATCCTAGATGAGAATGAACCAAATGCAGTGGCATCTTGCAAAAAATGCATGGCCAAGTGGATAGGAGCACAAAGGTGGGTCTAATAAAGTGCTCGGAATGATCTGGAACACACCGGAATGCTGTTCCGGCTCATCACACGCACTGATGATACCGTTCCATTTTGTCAGACATTAGAAATACCATCCCTCATAACAAGCATTCCATTTCATAAAAATTTACTTTCTACTACCAATTTAAGTGTTCCGTTTTGTAACATTTTCCATTTCAAGCACTGGTCTAATATAAAGGAATATGAATATGGTAAGAGGACCCAGAATGATTAAAGTATGCCACAGTTCATAAGAATTGATTTATTGCAACACCCTCATCTTACAGTTAGAGATTCAGTAGGTTCACTGATTGGAATCAGAAGACTGCATAGAATATTCAGAATTTTACTCAATTCTTATTTAATGTATTTTGTAGCTTTTTCACAGAAAAGTCATGCAACAATGATTCAAGGCCAAAAAAACAGATAAATTAGTAACAGATAATAAACTCTCTAATATAAAGGAATATGAATATGGTAAGAGGACCCAGAATGATTAAAGTATGCCACAGCTCATAAGAATTGATTTATTGCAACACCCTTATCTTATAGTTAGAAATTTAGTAGGTCCACTGATTGGAATCAGAAGTCTGCATAGAATATTCAGAATTTTACTCACTTCTTATTTAATGTACTTTGTAGCTTTTTCACAGAAAAGTCATGCAGCAATGATTCAAGGGGAAAAACTGATAAATTAGTAACAGATAATAAACTCTCTTAGAAAATAAAAGCTATGTATTCATCAATGTAACATATAAGCCAAAGGTAAATTCATCATGACAGAGAGAAATATAGAAAAAGAGGCTATGTAAAGAAATTCATTTACTTAAATAATTTGCATTAAAATATTTGACTGTGAAGGAAAAAGAAATATACAAATAATTCTCACTTGACTTCAACAGATCCATTTAAAAATTGAAATTGCAGATAAAAACATTTGGATTATCATACTTGTTAGATTCGCATCAGTCTAGAGCAGTGTTTCCCAACCGGGGTGCTGTGAAGTGTTCTGAAGGGTGCCGCAAAAAATATTCTGTTTTCCCATTTTTAGCCTCATTTTGCATCGTCGGCTTTCAAAAATGCAAACCAGAGTTAAGTCAACCTTTACTTCGTCGCAAAGGCACTTCGCAATGAAAGGAGATATGGATATTGGAGTTAGGGGTTCAACTTCAGCACTTTTACTACTGATGGTGGATAGGGAGGGGTGCTGCCAAATTATGAAAAGTCACTAAAGGGTGCCGCGACTCTAAAAAGGTTGGGAAACACTGCTCTAGAGAGATAAAGAAACTATAGAGAATAGTAATATATTATCCTGATCTTATATGAGCATAGAGGAATAAGAAAAGAATAATATATTTTAATGTAAAACCTCTATTGTACAAAGGGGATGAAAAATACAATTCAATTTAAATTTCCTTTATTTCCAGAAAAATGTATATACCGTATTCACCCGAATCCAAGATGACCCTGAATCTAACACGACCCCCCATTTTGATGATTCCAAAAGAGAAAAAAGCTCAAATTGACCTTCATGACTACAAAAACTATAAATCTTGTGAAATATTTATTTTCTCTTATACTTTTCTTGAATGTCATTGTCTTTTAACATTTTAAAATCGTAAGATCACATCACAAATAGAACCATTCAGGTTTTCAAACAAATTAAATGGTAGCATTCATTTTAAGAAAACATTAAAAATAAAGTAAATACATTGAAAGAATATACTCATTTCAGGACAACAAAAAAACATTTCAATCCAAGTGCTGCATAAAATCATTTTATTGTGTTAGTCATCATCACTGTCTATGCAACCTTCACTATTTTCCTCATGCTCACTATCTTTATCACTCTCAACTTCATCATCAGTCTCCCACAAAACATCATCCTCACTCCCATCCATGGCATTAGATAAGCAGCATTTCTTAAATCCTTTCACTATTACTTTTGCATTTATTTGTTGCCACGATGCCTTGATCCATTGGCAGAGCATTGCAACTTCAGGTTTCTTAAGATTTCCTTTTGGTGTTAAAGTGTGAGTTCCACTCTGTAACCACTCAGAATACAAAACCTTTAAATTATTTTTAAAACACTTATTGACAGCAACATCTAAAACTTGAAGTTGCGATGTCATTCCTCCAGGTATTACAATAAGATCAATATTCATCGCACTCATTATGTTTTTAATTTCAGGAGATAAGTGTCCTTGAATCATCCAGTGAAAGCATTGCTCTTTGTTTCAGTAAAGCTCCTGGCCGTCTATTCCACACCACATGTAACCAATCTCTCATTAGTTCTTTAGTCATCCACCCCTTTTCTTGACACATATTATTCCACTTGGCAAATGTTTCTTAGGCATTGTTTTCCGCTTTAGAATCACATATGGTGGTAATTTAGTCCCATCTGCTAAAACTGCCAACATTACCGTGACTCGCATTTTTTCGTTGCCTGTAGTTTTAATTAGGATGGACTTCGCACCTTTTTCGTTCACAGTATAATTAGATGGCATGTAGAAGAAAACCGGAGTTTCATCTGCATTTCCTATTTGGCTCAAAAGGTAAGTATTGGTTTTTCTAAGTCCAATTACGTATTTCTGGTAAGCGAGAAGTTTTTCAACATAGTCTTCTGACAATTTCTGACACAGCGAAGTTCGTCGCCGTAAAGAAAAATTATTTCGTCGCATCATTCTCACGCAGCAACTTCTGATGGCCTTGAATTCTTGCAATGATATATTAAGTCCTCTAGTAATTTCATTAGCTTTAAGTATAATACTTTCAGTCGAAACAGGCATACCGTTCTTCCTCATGGTGCGCACAAACTTGACTACTTCTTCTTCAGTGCCATGAAATCGGCCTAATTTTGGACCACTGAGCGACTTCCTTGAGGCTTTGGCTTTTTCTAGTTCCTGTTTTGAGAGTTTCCATCGACACACATTTGCCTCAGATACACCGAACTTTCTACTCGCATCACAGTTATTAGTTTTTTCGGCGTAATTTATCACGATCAGCTTAAAATTTGTATCTTAGCTCCATCTAATTCCTTTGTTAACTTTCCCTTTGCACTCGTGCCACGTACTTCAACATGATCTGTCATTTTAACTTAAGGGTTGTGCATTTAAATCAAGAATGCACAACTCAAAATTACTGTAACACTTACCGAATCGCGGTGCGTCGTTTGAAAGGGGAATCCCAATGATTTCCGCTCTCATTTGTTTTGACATTGCGGTTGGCATTACGTGGAAGATGAAAGTACGTCGTCTGTGTTATGATCGTCGACGATGATTATTAGTCTAAATAATTATTATTCCCGTCATGTTTTTCTTATTGTTATTACTATTTGTTTATTTCACTTCTTTATGTACGTACTTGAATTTGCTGTTGTGAATTGTTTACTCTAATATACCATTTGTTGTAAAAACCATTGATTAAATGCTTAAATATATTTCGTATTCGAATGTAAGACGACTCTTGATATTTACAGCTGAAAATTTGGAAAAAAAGGTCATCTTAGATTCAGGTGAATACGGTATTTACATATTTAGATGCATACATCTTGTGTTCTATGAAACCCCCATTTACTGTATATTGCGGCACATAAGAGCCAAGAAAATCTTTGAAAACACCAGGGATGACTTATACACAAACATAACAATTTAAACCTTGAATTTCAGACAATTGACAAATAATTGTCTGGAACTGGTGATAGCCATATTGAATCAGCTGTTTCAGTGTTTATTATTTAGCAGTCATTTACCTTTAAGATTTAAAATAATAAATTTATACACCTAATAATTAACTATAAATTCAAATGTTTTAATAGATGATATCTGTCAAATACAGGCGACTCCTGTGATTCGACTGTTCGAGATTCGATTCAAGATTATGACACAGCCGATCGAATTGGGAACTACTTTACACAGAGTAATTGGTCCCAACCAACCACGTGAGGTTTAGTTTTAGTGTAGACATGGTTATACATGCTCTAATTGTTTGAATTTGTGCTGATTTCACTCTTTTTTCTGTTAATCTTTTATTTAAATTTATTTTATTGATTTATTTATAAATTTATCACTTGACATGGTATCTAAAAGAAAATGCAATAGTGATAATGTAGGTGAATCAAATAAAAGTGCATAAGACTCTTAGTTATGAATTGAAAGTAGAAATTTTAAAATGTGTTGAGAAAGGTGAAAGTCATACTGAAATCGCACAATCGTTGGGAATGTGTCGTTCAACTATTAGCACTTATGTGAAACAGAAGGAGAAAATTCTAGAACATGTGATAAATTCAGGTAATTTGATAAAAACAATAAACAGTTCCCCACCCAATAGCTCCTCTTTTTCCAACTAAAATCTTCTAACTTCTCAATTAATAAACCAAGTCCAATAAGTGCAGTTGAAAAAGATTTAAGGTATGAAAATATTTTTAATTTTATTGTTTGTTAATTCTTAAGTTATTTTGTGCTTTTTAATAACTTTATATTAATTTCGCAGTGGTAAATAGTTGTATGTATAGATAGATGTATGCCGAAATGGGACGTTTCAGCGCCGCCGGTTCATGACCTCCATTTCATAGCCGCCGATTCATTGCCAGGCCTACTTCATCGCCGGCTGTTTCATTGCCGGCTAGAAAGAGGCTAAGAGAGAGGCTAAAGATTGACTTTAAGATATGACAAGGAGCACGCTGTGCCTCACAGCCGCCCCTGCGCAAGTCACTGATAGGCCACCCTTTTTAGGCGTTCTTTGAAATATTAGATTTATGCCTTTATATTTTTATAGGGTAGTATAAGCAATAAATTTACAACAATTATAAAATTCAGTGTAATGGTCAATATAGGCAATATACGCTGTTTTACAATATAGTCTGCACTATTGTTAAAATAATATTACCAGCTTTAAAAAACCTAGCACAATATACTGGCTATGAAACAGCCGCGATGAACTGGGCCTGGCAATGAATCGGTGGCCATAAACCAGCGGTCATGAATCGGCGGTGCTGAATCATACCAGACCCGATGTATACAGGTATGCTGTCGGACTCGCGCGAGGCAGACCGGGCCGTCTGCAGAACATATTGCATACATCTATCTTTGAAGTTCGAAACAAAAATTTATTTTTTCCTTTTTAGTGCAAAAAATAAGTTATACATTTAAAATATTTAATTTATTCATAATTTAATATTGTTGTATTAACATATTAGTGTTATCTTTATAGAACGTGAGGGGAGACTTTTTCCCGATATGCGGGAACGTATCCCCTGACTATAACATGCAAGTATATGGAAAAATGGTGTTCAATATTCGACAATTCGAGATTCGACCACGTTTTCAGGAACACATCCCCATTGAATCTTGGGAGTCACCTGTACATAAACTACATATGCACAAATATTGAATTATTCTTAAATAATATTAGCAAATTCTACAAGTTTTAACATAAAACCAGGTTCATATTTCACTATTTTTGTTGACAGAACCATGATGATGATACCTAATTGTTGTCAGTAAAGCCATGTAATACATGTTGTGTGATTAATGGGTACATATTGCCCATAAAAAGGTGACGTCCAATTATCTGCATGCAGATTATCTGCAGCAATCATCCAAATTTCATTTGCCCTTAAAAACAAAACTGAGATATTTGCTGTCTAGGGCAGTAGTTCTCAAACATTTTTGGTTCATGACTCTGTTGACAAATTGAAAAATTTATACACCTCCCTATGTAAGATTGTAAGGTAAACTATAACATAAAGCGTAAAAGGAAAGGAAACACATTAGGATATAAAATGTAAACTTAAGACATTTATTTAATTAAAGCCATGATTACATATATCTATATTTCTTAATAAATAAGTAACTTCCTTGGTTATTAATATATAATAATTCACAATAATAAATAAAAATATGCAATCATGAACTTTAAATTGTTAATTTTAATGCCTGGGGGTTCTTGTTAAGCAGAACAAAGTGAGTTGTCAGTGCTGATAAGGCAACTGGAAGATCATCCTCAATTAGAATGGTATTCACACAAATAAGATGTGTCAAATGGAAGCGGTATATATTCATCATCTTCTCCATCAATATTGGTTATTCATTGTTTCTTTCCAACCGGCACTCAACAATTATCTGGCTAAAATATTTGACACAATGTGCTGTCACAGGTCAAGTCTATAGATGATCTTCTGTAGCTGATAAATCTGTCTTTGAATAATTAGAAAAAGGATTTCAAACCAATTCAAAATTAGTTAAATTAATATCTTGAAAATAATAGTTGAAATGGTTTTCTAAATTATTATTAAATTATTTTTCCATGACTCACATTTCTTCAAAAACCTTTAATATCATTGCTGAAGTTTAAAATGTTTGTTTTGGGTTCTTGCATTGACGTATGTATTTAATACATTTTATTTTTCTAAAATGTCAACTAAGTATCCACATGTATGCATGAAGTTTTCATCATTCAAAAGAAGGGCATCTTCATCTTTACTGTAGGCAAGAAATGTGACAATTTTGTTTCTTAACTCAAATACTCAATTTAAAGCTTTTACACAGGCTTTGCAATACAAGAGCAATGCCATATGCCCCGAGCCCATATTTTTACATAATGTAGTAACAATTCTAGCTTGTAACAGATATTTTTATATAATTTACAATTTGTACATTACTTTGTAAAACTTCACATAATTCCAAGCTTAAGTTTTTTATGTGAGAACTACACTATGTATTATTTAACTAAATACTTGAAGTCCATGATGAACACCTGCCATGGATGGTGCTCCAGCTGTAGACAAATCAACAGATTTTATGAAAAATTGGTAGATTATTTTCAATATTTCTTCTGAAGTAGGTCTATTTTTAATAAACTTACAAAATAATAAATTTTGTTTTACTTTTCCAATTGAATACCTCATATATGCAATCAAAACTTCATCAACTTACAAAGCAAATTGTGTTCTTTATAAGTTTTCCATTGAGTACAGTGGCGGTGGCGCATCCAAGGAGGGGGGGAGGAGGGGGGCACTGGGGCATGTGCCCCCTCTGTCATTAGATCCCAAATATTTAATTGAAAATTTATTAAATTATATATTAGTATTAATTCATAGCATTCATTCCCAATGCCTAATCACGTAGTATAAACATTATTTTGACTTCTGTATGGGTAACAAAAGAGTAATTTTCCGTACTGACTTTTAAATGTATGGTTATCCCTCTCCGTACCAAGCCAGCTGAAACTGGCTGCTCCACTTCAATTCAGCTTAAACACTTTGCTACATTGAAAACATTTATGAATTTTTTGGTTAAGTATACACTAGTCAAATTTTGGTGTTTAATCTGAATTGACGTTGGGCTGCATGGTAACATTTTTATTAGCATTCTCATAGAAAGCAGAGTGAGCAAACAACTTTGTTACAAATTAAAGTCTTGTCTAATCATACCTTGCCTCAGGCGGCAGATGTTTGGGAACGGTCCTACCCTTGAGATGTTCCTTTCTATACACTCAGTTATCAATTCGTCAGAAAGTATTAAGATAGTTTTTTAAATTATATATAAATACAACATTTTCCACATATATCAAATCAAATTTAGAAAGTTACAGATTTCCATGAAATTTGGCACTATACTTGCAGCTACTTTTTAAACCTTCCTCGGCTGTACAGCAGAGGCTTCATTAAATGTGTTAGATGATTTTCCTATGGTGAGTGGGGAAGGGCGGCTGCTGTAGAGGTTGGAATTCTACCAGCATGAGATTGAAAAAATGACAACTAAGTATATTTACTTTATGTTCATACAAACAAGGTTTGTGGAAAAGTACTAAGTGTCAAATTTATTATGAGTATTTCATACACCCACGCAGTCATGCTTGACTCAATTACAATATAGAGTATAGAACCTTTTATCCGGATTCCAGTTAACCGGAAATCAGTTAACCTGCTATTTCAAAAAATAATGCATTTTTACAAAATTTGTTAGGAAAAAAAATTTTAATTTAATGCCTCACTAGTACCTAATTATCCGGCTCACTACCATGCGTTGGGAGCACTCTGGTAAACTAGTGAACACATAATTTGGAAGAGAAAAAAGAATTTACATTGGGAAGTACCTGATTAATGTAGTATTTCTATTACTGCACAGTACAGGTATATACCGTGTTTACTCATGTAACCCACGAACCCCTATTTTAGGACCAGTTCGGAGGGGAAAAAATGAATTTGAACCAGAATAAGTTTCTTTTCACCGATTCCCACTTCTTGAAACAAGTTCCGCTCAAGTTAAGCATCTTATCCTTCCTAAGTGACACAATTTATTGGGTGATTTCTTTTTGTCGATACTAGTGGAAATCTCCTCTTCGATAGTTCTCTTTTTGGGAACTTCCCTACGTGGACGGAGAGTTTTTTCATGTAGCATCTCGTGAGTAAATATTGGAAGGTTACGAACAAACAAGTTCAAACACTTGAGATGTATCTACCTATTCTCCATCCGGCAAACCCTCAGTATTCATTGAACTATAGCTATCAGTTATTCAGCATATTCTTTCTGCCTACTTTTGCGAGTTTTTGCCTGCAGTGCAGGCGTAACATAAACGTTTGCTAGGTTGCATAAATACATATATACTTCGTAGAATTTAATTTGAATATAAACTTAGACATAAGCATATTGCAGAGAATTTACTATCGATACAATTTATATAACCTGTTCAGAAATCCTCGAGTAAAATGTGCAACCACGTTTTTCACCGGCGTTTTGGAAAAAAATGTGAGCGGAGTACCCGAATAAATACGGTATTATAATAATGCTCGAAATACAAAATATTACGAAATGGAGCACATGTTCTGGTAGTGGAACTGAAAGCAGTGGGCGGGAAAGAACTGATAGAACATTTACGACTGAGTTAAATTTTTATTTATTCCTTCTGTACGACGGTGAAGAAAAGTAAAGAAATTCTCTATAATAAAAACGTTGTTGTGTAAGGAACGCAAGATGGCCAACAGCGAAATTTAATTAGAACACTTGAAAATATGTTTTGTCAATTAGCTAATACTGAACTCATTCCATCACAACATATTTTTGGTAGTTGTTAATATTCGAGTGGCACATTTATTTGTTAATGTAAATATCATACCTACCTATTATTTTCCCTATGTTATATATGTATACATACAGTAAAACTCGTTTATAACAATCATGCCTAAAACGAAATCTCGGCTATAATGAAGAAATGTCTCGGTCCCTTGAACTTCTCCATAATGGCATTGCTTAAATTTCTCGGATGTAACGAACACACATTTTACGAATTCTCGGCTGTAACGAACAAATGTTTGGTCCCGTGGCAAAAAAATGCCCCATATATAATGAAATTTGGCGATCAGAGCGATAAGTAATGAATAGTTTCTGCCCGTTTACCGCGCACTTGTTTGTAGAGGTCCCCTTCCTCCATCTACCCCTTCCATACGAATTTCCACGCTCCCTTTGTTTTGAAATTGATATTAAAAATGTGAAACGTTTATGTAAATTAATGACCATAATAATAATATTAATTGACCAATTAAAAAATCGTATGTAATAGCAGTCGAACATTTTACATGCCGCGAAGTTGATAAGCATCTCTTTGCATATGTAAGTACGGCATTGAAGTCGACTCACTGCAAATACAGTAAAAACTGTGTTATCCGGCTATCTTGGGGATTGCGGAAAGCCGATTAGGAGAAACAGCCAGTTAGGGGAGCGATTTTCGATTTTGAGATCGCAAATTTAGCAATAACCAAACAAAATTGGGCTTATGTTAGGTTCACTATTGTACTCCCCAAACATAACTATGCATGGGGTTTGCAGTTTCCATTTTAATTCTTCCACACGTAGTTAGATATAGACACTATTTACCCATTCTTATTTAATACGTTGCTATGCTTACATGCAAAACAAAAAGATTATTGAAAAGTTTAGGGCGTCTGGGAAGTTTGGGGATTACGGCAATGAACCTGTTCCCAAAATTGAATTTATTGGATTATATCTTTCTTATTTATCTTTATTATTTATCTTTATTTACTCTATTAGAAAAGGACAAAATTATTTAATTCTTCTGAACATTTCTGTGAAAACCAGTCATATAATATTTTATCCAGTTCCTCAATTTCTGGCTTATGAAGCGTATGATGTTTATTAATTGATGAAAATGACACAAATTTCATTAATTTAGCCTTATGAGCCTTGATATCATAGAGCGTGGAAGATCCGATGTTGAATTCTTTTGTTATGGCTGCTCTATTTTTCCTTTTTCAATTCGTTTGATCAGCTCCAGCTTTTGTGTTAGCGTTAAACCAACCTTTTCTCTCCTGCTCCTTGCCTTTAGGTATTTATTTTGATGCCATATTCAATGGATGAGTAATTTTTTAAAGTAATAAAAAGGGATAAAACTGGAAATTGTAGAAGTACGCCAAAACATCTTGACAATGCAAATGGCTTACGTAAACAATAACGCCATGCTCACTCGGGGTCCCAGAAGTATACGGAGTAAATACATAATATACATATATGTATATATAATATTTTAAGAAATTTTAAAGTGGAAGTTGTGTTATTACACAAATACAATTCATACAAAAATTCATAGAAAAAAGAAAAAAACAAAATGAATTGTATTTGTGTAATTGCCGGTATCTAAGGGTGGCCGGTTCTAAATAGCCGGATAACACAGCTTTTACTGTATGTGTATACGTGTTATATGGGATATATAGGCCAAAAACCATGTTTCTCGTATATAACGTAACCACGCTTATAACGAAGCAATGAGTCGGTCCCCGCAAATACGTATTAAACGAGTTTTACTGTCTTTGCATTGACGAGAACAAGGTGGGAGAAGAATATCAGAATTTTATAGCCGAAAACCCAAGGCATTTACTAAATGACAATAGAATATTCACTAGAAATGTAGTAGATGACGAAATATTTCATATGTAATAGTGTGCTATTATTTTAAATGCAAATATTAATAATCAATCTATCTATAATTCTTCTGTTGATATTTCAACAGGAATTACACTAGTTTTTTAATATTTTCATTAAATGAAGTTAACAAAATGGTATTACTAAATGTTTGACAAGATGCAACTATATTATTGACACATGCAACGGACCAGAACACCGTCCGATGGGTTTTAGAGCATTGTTTATGAGTGTATTCCTGATAACCGGCTATCCCCATATCCTGAATGTGCCAGATAAAAGGTTCTATACTGTAATTATATATTTATTTAAAGTAATTTTATCATTTTGGCAAAATTCATCAAAGTCATAATGATAGTAATATACTTATATTTTTAATGATGCGCAAAAAATAAAATCTAAAGCGTATTTTTTTGTAGGGAAGAGATGATGTCAGGGTGAAACTTTGAAAGCTTCAGGTCAAACTTCAAAATATTTGGGTCAAAATTGGAAATCTTCCGGTTGTCTCTGAGGGAAAGGTGGCAACCCTATTACCATATCACACGTAGAAATTTACAAAAACACATTTGTTTGTTTGTTTATAGATTTTTTATTATGTGCCCCCCCTCCCCTGTCAAATTTTTCTGGATCCACCACTGATTGAGTATACAAGTTATCAGATATAGAATCAATTCTTCTTTGTACTTTAACATTAAGAGTGATTTTTTGAAATTCTTTAGCAACTGATTCATCAAACAATACTTGGGCCATATGAATTCCAGCTGGTAATAATAAATTCTCGCTAATTGTGTGCGTTTCTTACTTTTTCAATTCCGTAAGATGCTTTATGATGATACCAATAATAATCTTGGGTGCATGGTAACTAATTTGAAAAATGCTTTTGATTTAACTTAGTGTTGTTTGAGCTTTCTTTCAAAAACACTCTTGGCTTATTGACAATACTCTTGATGACATTATTCTAAATGCCATTTCAGATTGTAAGGTCTCATTCTGTCAGAAGCCAGAAGCCCATTACATATTACACATGGAGGCTTTTCTATATCACCAACATTTTGAAATATTGCTATAGAGTAGAACCTCATAAACCCAGCATTCAAAAACCTGGCATTCTCAAAAACTCGGCACTTTTTTGAAAGTTATATGTAAAAAATCCAAATATCCAGACATTACTTTTAATGATGTACGCTTATCTATTTTCATTTTTTCATTTACCTCATTAGAACAACATACTTAGATTCATGGCGATAGCAATTGTTTTTCGTTAATGTAATTAGTACTTTTGTTAAATTTTATTTTGACATTGCTTCAAAAAAAGAAGACAACCCATAAGTGGTGTCACAAAACATAAACAGAAAAATCTCACGATTGAAAAAAAGTGGATTTACTAAGAAATGTACAAATTTATGTAAACAAACAAAACTAAATGAACTATGTAATAAACAAAGTGGCCTGGGCAGGTTTAGAGCAAAGCAGAACAGGACAGTGCCAGACAAAATCAGCTGATTGGCCATAGTAACAATAGTTGTGACTGTTAAAGTGGTCTGATGTATTATTAGATTGGATCCCTCATATTGTGTTAAAATGTAAAATGACCAAGAAAATTTAAAACAACTCATAATAATTTAAAATAAAAATTTCATAATTGTTTCCAAAATAAAATAATTACATAAAAATTATTTTTTAAATCTACACCTACATTTTAGATAAATTCCACACCTCCTCTGGCAACCTGCTGCACCTCTCACTTTGAGAACTATGTGCCAAGGGATTTTCAGGAAGGAAAAATAATATTTAGTATTATGTTATAATTTATAAGCAAGATATTCATACCCATAAGTTATTCAAATTTCAAAATTAAAAAAAATCACCTTATCAAATAAAGTGTTCATTGGAAGATTGTTGAAAATTGAAGTTGACTTATATGCCACAATATATAGTACTCGGATGGCTGCTTTCCGGTTCAATAAGCACTTGAATTTAATTCAAGTCATATTGTAGGTAAATTGCAGACCTTTTGAAACAGCATTGTCCATCATTCTCACAAAGTTGAAATGGATGCTCAAGAAAAATAATTAGAATATAAATGATGTTTCACAGGATTTCTGCAGTGCTTATTATATGACTCTTCTTTCTGAAACAAAAAACTCCTTTTCCATGATAAAAACTGAATTTTGCATTTAGGGGACATCCATAAATTACATCAGACAAAAAATTCAATTCTTTATCCCTCCCCTCCCCCTTCATCACAATAATTTAAAGCCCCCCTTCCATATAAACAAATACAGGATTTTGTTTTTACTCTCATTAATTATATTTTAATTTTATTTTAGTAGATTTTAGTATAATGCAAATAAGTTACACTTATTTCGACTTCTTTAAATGACTTTTATTTAAATTCAATAAAGTTACATGAATTAAACTATTTTATTTAAACAATTTAAAAGGTGTGCATTGGACTGAAGGTAAATCACACAAGTATTTCTTTCAAATGGAAAGAAGGCTAAAAAAATCTAAAATTAAATTTTAGTTACAAATTTTATAATGATATTTCATCAAACCAAATGTGTCATGTTATTGGAAAAACCTCCTTCACCAACTCCCCTTGTCATGATCTGTCAAAAAATTATTAACCCCCTCCCTCTTAGAGCATGGTATAATTTATGAATGCCACCTTACGGTAAAAAAGTAATCCTCTAATCTAGAGGTACCCAAATCTTTTGCCTCAAGAGCCACATAGCTCATTTTTACATGCATCATGGGCCACACACATAGTGAAAAATGCAATTTAACTAAACTTAGGTGTTAATTTAGGCCTCAATTTGGGTTACCAGATGATAATGGTGAAAACCAGGGCAAAGAGATTAAAAAGTAGGACAAAGCAAGACAATAATCTGAAATTATGTTTGTAAATGTGGGGTAAGAAAAGAAAATAAATTTTTCATTTAAAAATATTTTAATAAAGGTGGCCATACAATATTTACTGTACTTCTCATATAAAGTAATCTTCTTCTAGAGATCTTTGATGGAAAGAATGCAGTCATAAACATTTTTACATGTCATCCTCTTCATGTTGAACTTCATAGAAACTATCCACTTTACAGAACCAGTCAACAATCTATTTCATTCCTTTATCCAATGAGAACCTGTCTACAAAAATTATCCACGTTTGCATTGTCTGAAGATATCAGAAAAAAGAACTTAACAATTTAAAAAGTACTGAAATAACATGAAAATTTTCTGCTCTGGAAATAATCTGGCAATTTTTTATGGACAGCACTGTCACCAAATTGTGAATTATGTTTTTTGTGATGATGTGATGTAAACAGACTGAAAAGCACTGTACCAAACACAAAAAGCATCAAACAAGAAAAAACACTAACAAACACTAAAATAATACTGACACAAGTTAACGTGTGGCTGTGTAATATATATGTTTCAATGCATAACATGTCAATTTCACGGCCTTTATAAGATTACTCTGAGTTTGGATCTTTTGCTAAAATAAATAAAATAAGCCAAAAAACAAAAAAATAATGGCTGTAAATTTTTACAGTGGTTGTATTTTTTATTGCACTTAATTTTACTTGAAGGAAAGTTCATACACTAACTAATATGGATGAAATCGTTAAAAATGCTTTCTTACCTCAAAGTGCAAAATAGTGTCTTGAATGCTCACAGCGGGTCTGAGAGACCCAGAATGATGAAATGGCATTCTGTACACTACAACGACAGACATTCTACTGATATTAAAGTAAGATGTATGTAGTGCAGGGAGTGATGGAAAGGTACAGGGAACGACAGTTCTACAGCTTCTACCATCTTGCAATAAACACGATTACTAAATCAAGTGGGTCTCACAGACCCGGTGCATGCTCTGCCGGGTTAGAACAGGACTCCTTCTTATCAAAATATTTCGTTATTGTAAAAGATGATGATGTACTTTCTACTCTTTATTTATGCTTTATAGTACAAATGTATTTTTCGAGATCCACTGTTTGCAATAGAAATATTTGTCCAAGGTTTCCATATAAAACATTTTCATTCTTCTTCTGAATGGCCATTTTTAAAGCATTCAGACTGATTCAGCATTTTTACAGTTAATTTGCTTTTTATTTTCCTAATTTCTTCTCACAGGGTATTTAAAAGTCAAGTTAATAAATAAAAATAAATAAAAACAACGACAAATGTGAAATTACAACCGAATATGCCAATTGTTTTTACTATCTTTCTACAGATGGTACAGTGGTAGACAAAAAACCGCACCACTTTACGAGCGCTCCATCGGAATTTCAGTGAACTACTAGTCTCGAACGAACTGTCAAGCGATATGGCAACAATGATAGTAGAGGAGGGGGTGAAGGCTCTTTTTCCTCTCCCTCCCCCCCTTAGAGAAGGGTTTACGGTTCTCTCCTAGATCGGATATTTTCCCTCAAGATAATGGTTTTGAATTCAGTAGCGCTTACTTTCCCCACTGCGGTAACACGTGAATGGGTGTCAGATATAATTCTTTTCATTTCAAAATTAGTTAGAATCGAGACACGAACTCCGGAGTTTAACATACGGACGTCAAAAAGAACGATGTTTATTTTTCCATTCAAGATTAAATTAATTAAATACCGAGTTAGCATAAATATTTATTAGGACTACTTCCGACTACTTCACGTAATTGAACTAATAAAACAAATAAAGTAAAAATATACGCTTTTTATCTTTTTTCAATAAATCACCTTTTCTACACCAAGAATCCAACTCGATATTAGGGATTAAAATGAATTCAACACGATTAATTTACACCACATATTTAATTTGTCACTAGAAAAAATCCATTTAGGTAGCTAATTATTGTGCTATTAAATGTCACAGAGCAAAAGGCTCTAAAATATTAATACACTGCCGAAATTTTTCTCGATAATTTAAATTGCGTATTTTTATTATATCTTGAAATTATCGGCATACTTGAAGATTACAAAGGAAAGCCGACATCTTTGCAGGTGTCGTCTATGCGTGTCAGAGGAAGCCGACAGTATTAAGACGCGTATAAAAAGGATCAAGATAAATTCATATACTAAATTTGTAAATCATTTTCAAAATTAACTCTTTTTGCTATATGCGATTAATTTATGTGATATTTTAATGTTCTGGATTATATTTTATTCAATTGTAATATTATATTACTGTAATGAAATTCAACAGTGGGAAATAATTCTTATGAAACCAAACATCCATCGGGTTCGAATAATGGATCGAGCGGACTCGGCTTTCTGTAGAAATTTTTAACAACTGGTTCTAAAATTGCTTCAAAATATAACAACCGGTTCGCGCGAACCGGCTGCAGCTCACCACTGGATATAACCCCTTCATAATAAAAGTGACTAAACTTCATGATTACCCGATATTCTTCCGCTATCTATTCCTGTGCTATACTTTGGGAAAATAAAATCCGTCCTAAGTGGGATAGCAAACCTATTGCACGCAAGACAGTTGAGATTAACATGCAACAGAAAAAACTTTTTATATTATAATATAATCATAGTTAAATCATGAAATTATTCCTTTTGGATATATTTAAATTGACACATAAGCTAGTCATTTTGTTTCGAATGGAGTAAGTTAGAAAACTTAAATTTCCGAACTTCCAATCATATTGAGATGAACATTATTTTTAATAACTCGAATTAAGATTAACTTATTTCATAGAAAAATGCATCCAAACGCATGTTTAACATAATTATATTGCCAAGAAAATGAGCAACCATGCCCTCAGCAGGATTCCTTCTTTCGCAGCGTATTAATTCTCGAGCGTTTTCTCTCGCTGTCTATATATCTACCGCGTTCTCTCCTTTCATACTTTCTTCTTTCGTACGTGATACTTTTCAATCCTTCTCTTTTTCCTACATTCCTCCAGCAGCAGCTTCTTCCGTTTCAATAAATCCCACAAAATATCAGTAGCGTAGATTTATTATTACAGTTTTCAGATTTAAAAAAAATCCTAAAACGAAATTGACATCAAATTTTTCATACAAATCGTGTACGCATTCCGATATTCTTTTACTGATTACAGCGCAAATACAGGCAGAAATAGGAAACTTACGTTGTATTTGACGGTGTAGCTGTATGCGGATGATCTAATCATCGTAATTATTCTCTATTTATTTTATTTCATTAGCCCCAAGAGGAAAATTTGTGGTCAATGGGTGAAATTTTAAAAATGGAAGTCGCTCACGGAAAGGTGAAGTATATTTAATGCAACACATTATGTTGTAAATTACGATGTATTTCCGAACGTCTGTCAATCCAAATGGCGTTCATTTCTTCTTGTAAGCATACAATATTTTATAAAATGCCTTAAGCCTGTTGTTCGGTCACCTTAAGATATCCTGTATTCCCATGTAAACAAGATAATCTTAATTTGCAAAAGTTACCAGAAGAGTAAAGAAGATAGAAACAAAATCAATGTAATGGGATATTTCCATCTTGATGTCCATAGAGTTACGTCTTTCTTATGAGTTTGTGCCTTCCATATTGATCGAGATTCTTCCGCACCAAGGTAAGAGTATGTTTTTCATAATATTTTTAAAAAATTGAATTAGGATATAGTATTTTATTTTTATTAATTCCTCAGTAATGCTGATGATTTTACGACATTCAATACATTTTCAACAAAAATCATTTTAAGCTCATTAATTCAATAAAACAAACAATTATAACAAAAGTTAGTGTTAATTGGAAAATGGATTCTGAGAGCTGAGCTTTTAAATCGTTATGGTAGTTAACAAAGAATCAAACCATAGCTATAAATGTATTGGTAAAGTTTAGTCATTTGTATTCTCAAAAAGTATTTTGCTTTTGGCTATCACTAATTCAACAAAATTATTGAGCTTGTCTTGTGGCAGAGAAAAATTCAAGGACAAGCACTTTAACCCTTTCAGTGCTATTGACAAAACGATTTGTCACTTGCTTAGTCTCACCTCAGCAAATTAGTTTTGCATCATATTATAGCAGTGTGCTTTTACAGAGAATAGCGAAAACTCCTGACTTTAAGAGAATGGTTTTAAAAATGGCACATACTCCAAAACATTCAGCTCAGCATTGAAAGGGTGAAAAAAATACTTATCTCAGGTATTTCCAATATCCCCAACAAGGTTATAAAAAAAACATGTACATTTTGGCTAAATTAACCGATGGTGTATTACCACTGAAGATGGATTTTTTGTAGCTTAAATGCACGTTTTTTTTGTAACCTTACTGTGGCTGTTGGTGATACTGGAGGCAAGTATTTTTTTAGTGTTTGTTCTTGAATTTGAGTATCACTATTTAAAACTTGGAGTCCCATGAGAAAGTTAATTTTAAAATCCATGTGGTTTTAGCATTGCTCCATCAAATTATCTGATTAAGATTGATAAATAATGTCGCTATGTCAACTACACTTTTCAATCAAGGGGAAGTTCTTATTCTCAGCCAGTTAACGTTTGAATGGATTTCCATGACAGTAGAAATTTTAAGTTGGGAAACTCTGATAAAAGAATAGTTTGGAAATAAAATGTCCTATTGTTGTTAACGTTTCAGAGGGCCAAGGCTGTTTGAATCAGTGCTTGAAATGGAAAATGTTACACAACGGAATGCTTGTATTGGTAGTGGGACGGAAATTTTTACAAAACGGAACGCTTTTTATAAGGGACGGCATTTATAAATGTCTGACGAAACGGAAGGGTATCATCGGTTCGTATGAGCAGCCAGAGAGGCATTCCAGCTCATTTCGAGCACTGGTTTGAATATTGACTTGCATTAAATTTACCACTGAGACATGAAGTAGTTTGGGATGGTTATTACTGAGATTTGAAAATTATAACAGTACACCTAGACTGAAGAAATGTTATGCATATATATTAGAGGCTTATTTTTAATTATTTATGTATCAAACAGTGTTTTGCAAAAGGTTCTCAGGAGATGGTTCAGAATATAATAAAA
The DNA here is from genome assembly GCA_036926305.1 of Uropetala carovei. Classification (NCBI taxonomy): domain Eukaryota; kingdom Metazoa; phylum Arthropoda; class Insecta; order Odonata; family Petaluridae; genus Uropetala; species Uropetala carovei. Next base: position 2,878,463 of record JAXCHB010000063.1, on the reverse strand, counting down.
CAATTTTTAATGGTATTGAAACAGTAATTATAACAGTACACCTAGACTGAAGAAATGTTATGCATATATATTAGAGGCTTATTTTTAATTATTTATGTATCAAACAGTGTTTTGCAAAAGGTTCTCAGGAGATGGTTCAGAATATAATAAAACAATTTTTAATGGTATTGAAACAGTAATGCGATTATTCAGACATAATAAATTCGATAAACATGACTACAGCATATGTTTTTCCTGTTCAATATAAATTAATTTAGTATTCCTTGCTTTTATGCTAGCAATGAGTTAGTATGGCTGTCAATTTTAATTAATTATGTATTTTGATTATTTTTTCAGAATCTGTCAACAGCAGAGGAGGAAAGGAAAGCTGCACTGGAGATGAAGAAATTTTCAGGCATTTATAAATTTTGTTAGCTTAGAGTGCCACATTAAGTGGGGACTAAAATTTGAATGGCATGCAGGTAATAATCTTATTCATAATAATTCCTTCCTCAGGGACCCAGCTATCAGCCTTAATGGTTAGCAGGACAGGTTTGTTGAAACTTGAGTCAAACAAAACACATTGAGATATAAAAACTACAATAAAATAATATCTTTAAATATTGTTATCCAAGGACAGTGTGGTGGCTTCAAAAATCCATTTAGATGCCAGTCTTTTTATAAGGAATGTTACTAAGAGTTTGACTTGCTTATAGGTAAATTTTGAACTAGTTGAAAAGAAAGAGTATATATTTAAATAATATTTAATGAATTAAATGTGCAGTTAACCCTTTCTTTATGCAGTTTACATGGTTTGCAATTTATTTATTGTGATCTAATTTAAAAATGCCTACATACTGACCAATGTTTAGTCAAAAGATGTTGCATTGATTCAAAAGCATCTTTTTCAAATGGGCTTGCCTAAAATCCCATTATTATGAACAAGACCATCATAGAAGAATGGTAATATAAGCTCCAGCTAGTATTCAATGCATATGAGACTGGCTTTTTTGGAAAATAGATACCATTGAGAACTTAGGCATACCTGTCCCAGTGCCATTTTTGTGCCTCAATTCTAGCCATTGTTAAATAGTAACTTTAGGATTTGAATTTAGATGTATAGTTATTCTTTTTGGAAATTAACTACAATTTTACAAGAGAATTATGAACATTCAAATCATCCAGAAAGTGCAGCATTTGTAATTTGTTACATTTGAATATTCCAATTAAGCATTTTGTATTATGTTAGTTTATGCCATCAACATACCTTGCTCATTTGCTTACAACTTGATTTGCCAGTGTTTTGGTTCATTGCTTGTCGGTTTCAATTGAATGTTTTGGTCTTTTTCTTAAGCTTGATTTAACATTGTAAGGCTAGTTTCATAGATTAAAATTCAACTTTCATGAAACAATCATAAATATTGAAATGAAAGAATGAGATAAGGATATGTTCTAAGACAGTCATCTGATTTAGGAATTCATACAATAGAGGTTCAATTCTCTAAGAGAGGCTTTATATCAAGGTGATTGGTGATGTGATTGTGATTTTAAGATAACTTCAGTTGCTCTTGGACAACACATTCATTTAAATGTAGCCATTTATATCAAGTTGACGGAAATGTGATGGTGACGCAACTTGGAAGCGACTCTGCAACTCTAGTCACTGAGTGACTTTTCCTCCTGATCACCCGTGATTCTAGTCACCTGCCAGTTGCCTATTATCTCCTTCAAAAATATAGTCACGGAAACTTCCAGTGTCTATAATTTTGCTACCGCTTATGCTGTAAGGAAAGCAAAGACACTTTTAAAGCCTGAACTTTAGCCTTATAATCTATGCTTGTCAAATTTTGCATACTAAAAATTTTCTTTTCCGAAAGCCACCCAGATAACGGCAGCATAGACATGACATTTCCTAAGTGAAAAAATTGTAAAAATTTAATTCTTGTATGTGAACGCTGAAACTTTCAACACCGTAATTAAGCAAAATAGGTATTACTATTATGAATATACTAGCAGGTTTCTTATTTATTATTAAAAACGTTTTCTTTAACATTTTACTTTTTTTTAAAAGCCATACAAATTTAAGTAAATTTTAATAATAATATTTTAAAATGTAGGGTCCAATACTTCTTTATAAGCCGTACTTCTTGTTTTTACTTTTGGGTAAAGTGACAAGTTTTCAGATCAGCTAAACAGGTACACTCATTTTTTGCCCCTGGAGTGTAGGCAATTTCAAGAATATAATACGAGTTCATATTCGTAGAGCATTGGGTAAAGCATTCCAAAAACGTATTATTAAAACAGTAATCCCTGTCTCCTTTTTCTTTGCTCATTCGCTAAAACAAGTGAAATTTTTTAGGTTGTTGGTTTAACTCGCGACTTAATATAAAAGAGCTATGTGGCAAATTAAAAATATTAAGTGGGTGAATACTAAATCTTCTATCATTCTGCTTACTGCAGTGACGCTGCCATCATAATGTGCAGTAAAGGAGTATATCCTCTTTGCTTTAGGACATGTTTGATACTAGGGAAAAATAAATATCATATCACCATTAAAAATCAGTTGCTTTGATATAAATACATTGGTGACAGTGATTTGTTGGCAACTTCAGTTGCCGTCAAATCAGATCACTGTCACCAATCACCTTGGTATAAAACCTCCTTAAGAAAAACTTCAAATTTGTATTTAAATAGGCAGAGCTGAGGCATGTATAACAATATATCATACTTCAACATTCTCAGCAGTTCTATTAACAGAATTTAACAAAAATACTTCTACTGTGTTTCATTTTGTATTTCTCTGTTAGCTAGTTTAATCAAAGACACTATAATATAATTTAAACATTTAATGATTTTGCTTCTTTATAAACTACTTTAATAATAACACAGTGATTATTCATTAAGTTTAAATGTGTTTGGAGGAATTTGAACCAATGCATAAGTGTCATGCAGTGAGATGATGGTGTCTAGATTATATTATAGATAACTAGATTTTAGGATTATGTATATGTTTGTCACAAAAGGTGATGTCTTAACAAAAAATAGGTGCTGCTAACCCAAGTCCCTTACTCCCTATTTCTCATTTAATCAAGGTCTTGTCGTTCACTATGTTTCCTTGAGAACTGCAAGGGTTTACTGTATTTTGTAAAATACTACAATATGAATGTTTCAATTTCAGTTGTACTTGATCAACAGACATGCTAGGAGAAAATGCACAGAAAGACAATGAGACTTTCATGATATGAAGCCATAAGTTGAGAAATTTCTTGAGGGGTTTCATGCACACTGCAATTCCTGTATGACATGGTTAATTTACATTTTTCATTCTGAACATTACCATTGCTTCAAATAAAGTAGTTCTGACTAAATTTACACTTAAATACGGCTTGTATTTTTATCAGGGTCGATGTAGACAAAATTTATAGTAATTATTTATCTTTGAAAGTGTTAGCTGAATTATTTTTTTATTTCCGTTGGAATTGATTGAAGAATTGTCAAAAAAATAGTGAAGTAAAATGATTGGAATTTTCATGAAAATCAGGATTTGGATTAAAATTTACCATGGATGGCAAATCTATGGCATGCATGCCACTTTAGGTATGTGAGATGATTTTGTTTGGCACTCAGCAAAAAATCGTTTATTTGCTGTCTACTTAATATTTTTCCATTTCTGACTAAATATAAAAGACTATTTCTAGCGAGATTGCAACTATTTTGATAAATAACTGTATAATAGTAGCCTTTTGCCCAGGGTCGAGAAGCTAGTTGCTCCATAATTGTAGTCTGTTCATAAATGATCTTGGGCAATGTATGTTTTTGGATAACTTGAATTTTATATAATCAATGCATTGTTTTCTGAGCTCTAGTCTGAGAAAAAATGATCATGGTTAAACCATAAAATTATTTCTTTTTGGGTGGATTTTCAATTAATAGTAGGTTAAAGAGAAGGCAAATTTTGTAATTTTGGTATGCAAGCAAAAACTGCCATCACTGGAATATACCATATTCTCCACAAAGAAAGATGACATCGAATTTAAGAAAACTCCTATTTAGATAAAAGTCTGAAGGGAATGATCTTAATTTGTACTTTGTGATCTAACTAGCATTAACTGATGTGCGTTACTTGTCTCAATGTTTACTCTAATTCTCTCACGTGCAACAGAAAATTAATTGCAAGGCTAAAAGAAGTCTTGGTTCCCATATTCTCTATTGCTCATTTTATAAATAAGCTTGTAATATGCATGTTGAATCTTCTGTATTAGAGTTTAAAAACTGACCAGACCATCATTTGCAGATACCGTATAGCAGTGTTTTCCAACTTTCTGTGGAATTTCATGGCATCTTCAACTTGAAAAAAGGTTTTATATTTTTATTGGTACAGTGGGTTCCACTTGTTAGAATCAGTGGTTAATTGAATCAGCCGCTTTATTGAATCAAAACCGTAAAACCAAAACCATTTTGTATCTAACGTTTTAAAAAATCTCCCATTATTGGAATCACTTATTTTGGTTTATTGAATCGTGCGGCAATGAATGAATGCAGGGTTGTATACCTAAAGTTGCAAAATGCTACGGAAAAGTGGATTTTCATCACATCGAGCAGAAATGAAAACCAAAGAGGAGGAAGTTGAGGAAGAGTTCAGTAGATTGAATTCGATAGATGACGACATTGTTGAAGCTCCTATTGACGGAAGATGACATTGTCATAACACGAAAAGTGAAATTTGCATTTAAAATTTTATTTGTTATAAACTTTCTTATATCTCTCAAAAATTGGCATAACCATGAAATTTTTATATACGAAAGAGATATGAAATTTATTCTAAAATTTTCTTATTTGCCATAACTAAAATATGCAGACTCCGGATTATTGAATCAGCCATTTAATTGAATCAAATAACGGATTCCCGACTTGATTCTAATAAGCGGAACCCACTGTATCACAATGTTTGGACACATTCATTCCTTAGTGCTACATCATTATCAATTTATCAGAGGGAAATTGTTGACTTAATGATCTATCCTCATTTCTAAATTGTTAATTTATTTATTTAATCACTTTCCGCTGTTCCTCTGTTGGGAAACTGCTATACAGGCGACTCCCGAGTCTCGTTGGGGATGCGTTCCTGAAAACGTGTTCGAATCTCGAATATTCGAGTGTCGAACACCATTTTTCCATATACTTGCAGGTTATAATCGAGGGATACGTTCCCGCATCTCGGGAAAAAGTCTCCCTTCACGTTCTATAAAGATAAAATAACATTATTAATATGTTAATACAACAATATTAAATTGTGAATAAATTATATAATAAATATTTTAAATGTATAACTTATTTTTTTGCACTAAAAAGGAAAAAATAAATTTGTGTTTCGAACTTCAAAGATAGATGTATGCAATATGTCGTGCAGACAGCCCGGTCCGGATCGCGCAAGTCGTTTGTTACAAACGACTCATGCGAGCTGGATAACATACCTGCGTACATCTATCTATACATACAACTGTTTATCGCAGCGAAATTAATATAAAAGTTATTAAAAATGCACAAAATAACTTAAGAATAAGGAAACAATAAAATTAAAAATATTTTCATAACTTAAATCTTTTTCAACTGCGCTTACAGGACTTGATTAATTTAGAAGTTGGAATAAGAAGAGCTATTGGGTGGGGAACTGTTTATTGTTGTTATCAAATTACCTGAGTTTATCATGTTCTAGAATTTTTTCCTTCTGTTTCACATAAGTGCTAATAGTTGACACATTCCCAATGATCGTACGATTTCAGTATGGCTTTCAGTATGTGTTTCTGACACTGATCGTCTACCCAAAGTTTTAAAAGTTTTTCCAGTTTAGGAGTCACAACACCGCACCTAGGACTGTTTATTGTTGTTATCAAATTACGTGAATTTATCACATCTTCTAGAATTTTCTCATTCTGTTTCACATAAGTGCTAACAGTTGAACGACACATTCCCAACGATCGTGCAATTTCAGCTTGGCTTTCACCTTTCTCAACAGCCTTTAAAATTTCTAATTTCAATTCATAACTACGAGTCTTATGCACTCTATTTGATTCACTTACATTATCACTATTACATTTCCTTTTAAGATGTCATGTCAAGTGATAAATTTATAAATTAATCAATAAAATAAATAAATTTAAATAAAAGATTAACAGAAAAAGAGTGAAATCAGCACAAATTCAAACAATTGGAGCAGATACGTCTACACCAAAACTAAACTTCGCGTTCCCTGCCTCCATACAGATCAATGAATGATTGCTCTTAAACGTTATTTTCCTCAAGAATAATTATCAGAAATTACACATCAATAATTTTAAAACATTTTCAATTTTCTTCATTAGAAAAATAATAGGTAAACAGAACTGTTAGCTGTTTCTATGAAAAAAAAACATGTTGATACCAATCAAAATAACCCTTGGCAGCAGCAGAAATGATTCAGGCAAATTCTTTTATTCTTATAGTTTTATTCGGTCCATGGAGAGTATAAAATATAAAGACGTTTTGTGTCATTGTCTTCATAAAAGTTGAATGTATTAGCAATCTCATTTTTATAGCACCCTCTTTCAAATTCTTTTTTAAAATGTCTACATCCTTGAATCTGTCTCTTCAATATATTCTAAATATTAAACTCCATACGCTGACATACACCCCCAAGCCATTACAGAACCACCCCCATATTTGACTGTGGAATGCAAATTTAACACATTTCACTTAGTATTTCATTTACACTATAATGTATTGAATATTGTTATTAAGTTTGTAAAGTTATTTCATATTTCAAAAATTTTTCCTGCACGGATGTTGAAAATATTTCTTTGAATAAAATAAAAATAATCAGGTGATCGTCAAACATACTGAAGCATGTGTAATATATTTCAAAATGGTCAAATAAAATACATAACCAAGTAACTCCTTTTCTTAAACATAGATACAGTAAGTAGGTTAGTGTAAGAAATGAGGTGGTCCGCAGGGCTTGGAAGGGTTAGTGAAGTGGTCCACAGAGTTCAAAATGTAGGGAAATGCTGATCCAAACCCACATTAACAGTTTTTGAAATGGGTAATAGAAGAAGACAAACAATTTGGAGAGAAATTAAACAATACGACAGATGAAATAGAAAAGCTAATATAGTACAAGCACTTTAATCCAGTGCCCTTGGGAAATAGGCCATGCCGGACTATAGAATTTTCCTGACCACAGTAGTTGGCCATAATGAAAGGTAAAAAAAATCTATGCAATAATTTTCTGTTTTATGATTTTATTTCACATAACTTTTCAGATTCACTTTGTTCACATCTCATTGTTCATATTTTGTTTTATTACAGTGTCCATTCGGATGGTAAGTAGTTGAAGCAGAGAGAAAAGGGAAAGATATTAACTTGTGGTGACTTTATATTTAAGTGATTAGATTAGAGTTTCCTCCTTCCTATTGTTAGAGGGATTTAGTTTGTTATATGATGTGTATGAAAGAATTTAATGAGTTTTTAATTTAAAACCGGTATGTCAAATTGGCGGCCTGTGGGCCACATGAGTCCATTTCTTTCCCTAACTACAACCCAAAAACTCATTTGATTGAACTAAAGCACTCAATATTTTATATAAATGCTTTATTTTTATGAAAAGGACAATATTCTGTCATTGTTACTGAGGTCGTATAGAACATGTTTGATAAATTGCTGTTTTTAATGCCAAAAAAGGCATCCAGTCTTCTAGAATAAATCATTTTTTTCCAAATCTTACTCTCATAAAGTAACTGCAATCATAATGTGGCCCTTCTATAACATTCATCGCTTTAATGCAACCCTGCTATCTCTTCGAGTTTTACATGCCTGATTTAAATGCACAGACGTCAGAGTTTAACTCTTAACATTTTGGTCTCAACATTAAATCTCTTCCGGGCCTACGGGCTTCGCCTAGGCAGTATCTATGTGACTGGAATCACGTTTAAAACTATAGAATTTAAAGAAATATTTTTTTTACCTTTTAAATAATTGGGAGCATAATAATTCTTCATGTAAACCCAGTAAATGTACTGAAATACAATTTTATTATACTGAGTCGAGTTCTCCTTTAATCATTTTCTCAGCTTGTTACTTAGTTCTCTCACTTGGAGACAGGATCAGTCCAAGCTGTAAGTGACCTCTTGAAGTGTTTTTCTTATAGCAGTGTAATTTTACATAAAAATTAGCCTGTTGTAAAGTGACTTGTTTTTTCGATTTATAATTATTCCAACTCAATAAATAGGAATTAAAAATTAGAAAGTATTGTTAATTTTGTTTTTCTTTTATTTGTATTGGGCATTTTTAATATTCAATGTTTGTCTTAGTTTTACAATGAATTTGCTTAATTTACTATAGGTAACGATAACGATAAATGCAATTTTGCCTCATTCAAATATTTTCAATTAATAAATATGGATTTCATTATTTTTTAAGCATTCCAGCGATATTTGAGATTTTGATTGAATTCAGATAAATTCCTGACATTGCAAGAGTTTATAAGCCGGTGTGATGCGGTTGTGAAAAATTCAGAAAGCGCTAATATACCTATAGAAGAGGAAGTTCTCATAAGTAGAAAAGAAGTTATGAAAGTGTACAGCGTATTACAAATGGGAGCGTTTTGTGCAATGGAATATTTGAAATGTATGATATACATGTTTGTTTTAAAGTTCTTTTTCTTCATCATAAATAATTTTCTTCCTATTTAAAAATATTGCACACGTAGGAAAATTAAACGTATTTTTTGATACTGTTCATGTTAACAGCAATGAAGAAACCATGCAAGAAATTTTCTAAGTTCAACTCGAACTAAGACATTCTTGTTTGATTTTGTTGATAGAAATGTATAGGAAAAGAAACAGTATTTTACGTGTTCTACAAGTTTTATTTGAAAAATATTTTGATATGAGCAGTACTTTACGAGATATGATGGAAATTTCATTTTTTCACCAGTAAAGTGCTACCCCTGATTGGCTTACGTGATTCGTTTGTGTTCTTATTATCTTTGACTGTAAGTTGTTAATAACAAATTTCATGAAAATCCGTTCGGTAGAAGTCGAGAACAAACATGCGGACGGACAAACCGAATAGGCGCTCATGCTGGAAGCGAAACGCCCCTAAAAAGCGGACGGCTAAAAATACCTAACTTGGCGTTTTCCAATCTATCATTTCTTTCTGCACGTGCGCGCCTTTGTTAGTAAGACATTAACAGGGCCTGTGTGATGGGAGTGCTAACGGTGCGACTGAGCCGGGCCCGGTACTTACAGAGGACTCGCGCTCAAAAAAATCTGTTATAGTTATTGAGCCCACGCATTAAAAAAACAGGGGAAATATCAACACTGCCATAGTGAAAGAGATTGCTTTATTAAAATTTTTTGTCGCGTAAGAGGCTTCGCGCGCTCACTTGGCACCGGGTCCCGCGATTTTCCTATAAGGTTCTGGATATCACATAAATCTCCGATTATGACTGAGATTAAATACCCTGCAGCTCCAAGGCATCGAGCATTTTCGATAAGCCCTGTTTACTCGACCAGTACGTTACTGTGGTTTATTTCTCTTTCAGAGTCCCTATTGAAGTTTTTTTCGCGCTTCCTCGGGGTGGCTCTGTTAATCGTAGTGGCAATCCATCATAATAGGCTATATTTTTAAAATGTTACTGTATAAGTGTTGAGCTCATTTTTATTACTTTCTCATACTTAGTAATGGGAAAGATTGTATTCATGAAAAAAATCGACTTCCAGATTTCAACGGATATACATGTTTTGAGGTCCCTAGATCACGTTTAGACCATTTTCGGAATGTTGTCTGTGTGTGTGTGTGTGTGTATGTTAGTGTGGGCGCTCTAACTCAAAAAGTACGTGCCATATCGTTTCCAAACTTCATATCTAACACTCTTACATGAGAACAAGGAACTGATTAGTTTTTGACAATAACGGTTAAACGGAAGTCGAGGTTTATTCGAAACCCGATTCGGTTTTTGCGATATTTCTCCGTTAAAACATCATTATTATATAAACAATTCTATACAAATGTTATAGAGAATGTAATTTCCTACAACTTTCATTTGCAACAATTTTCTATAGGAGTTATTGTTTAGGAGTTATTTATAAATAACCGGTTTTTCGGTTTCCGTTAAATATCTCCTTAACAACATCGTTATTGGTAATCTTCGTAAGGACCAAAGTTGTAGAGAATAATATTTCTTCCAAGTTTTGTTTGAAACTAATTTTCGTACAACCATCCATTTCGGATATATTTCGCTTTTTCTTAATACCAACCCACCACGCCAACACCATGTAGCGGTGAATTCTGTAAACATTCAAAATATACGGCAACGACGTATCTTCCATTACGATACGAAATAGTAATTTTGCCTTATAATGCTACTCATAATAATTTAAATATCTATACCCCAAATATGGAGAAAGTCATGTGTTGGCCACATCAGATTTTATAATCATGCGGTAGAATTTGGCGCGTTTTATTAGTTACAGTATCGTCTCAAGTGAACGTAAACTGATATTAGATTTCCTCGTTTCAGCGAGTGATTTGTATCGTTACCTTTCACTTTTATCCGGAACAACATTCGCCAGGCATGATAAACTTGAAGATGCATTAGGGCCTCATTAGGATTATAGTTGTTTAATTAGACCCAGAGTTGTAAATAAATAAGACTTTTTCTGGAAGATTGTTTGTCTATTTTACAAAAAACCATAATTTAGAAAACGCGTTATACTCCACCATAGTAGCTATGAAAAAATTGTTACCTTTTCACATAAATGAAGTACCTATAGGAGGTCACCGAGTTAGGAATGGGTTGCGTTCCAAGAGTTAGTCTTTTGTTCGGAACCATTGACAATATTTTATAATTGGTGGTTAGATTCCCAAGGCACTCCGCAAATGCCTATTTAACTCACAATAAACATCTATATTTACTCTGAATAATAGTAGAAAACAATACTGTTGTAGACATTCGTTTTGTCTTTCATTACCCTTCCAATCGTCGGACGTACAAGTAACAGAACGTAACGGGCCACTGTGTCGAAGAACACTTCCGCAGGGTTGACGCTACACTCCGCCGTCGCAATTCTCGAGAGAAAAACACTCGTACGTGCGAGTTGGCGACCGTATGCCCTATTTATTAAAATACCTTATGGAGCTTCGTTCCTAAGTATGGATGGTCGTAAGTCGGGAACCTGTATTTATGTAAAATCTAACGATTTAGTCGAAACGAAAATTCGCATTCGGGCCGCACTAAGGCATAGAAAGTGCAGCCGGCAGTTCGACATACATGCCTTACGTGAACGACGAAGGGGTGTACTGTATTAGTCTCAAAATTACCCGAGTGACTGCCAAAATAGCCGCATATCAGCCAGATGAGTAGCGGTTTTACGTGAAGGTATTGATTTATTGAGAGAGTTGGTACGCAATTATCACTTTCTTACAGCAGAAATGGAAATTCTTCATGAATTTCATTAATATACAGAGAATACGGCGAAGTTTTTCCTGGACTTCAAATGACAAATACAAAATACGTTTGCATGTTGGTTTGTGTGAGATGATGCTTCTATATTTGTAAGTTCTAAGTTACCAAAAAGGAACGAAATGTTATTCAGTTTCTTCTGAATACCATTAATTCACTTTTTAGCAAATATGGATAGCTTTTTCAAGTAGAAAGAAATCCGTTAAATGTTTTGGATTTGAGAAAAGATATTGGAAACCAGTGTACGAGTAAGATATTTTCACGTTTCAAAAGGGGAATTTTTTTGAATTGGTTTTGTTGTAATAATATCATAAACAAGATTGTTTTTGCTGGTGGAAAAGGTAAAAACACCATACTTTTGTGCGTTATAATTGGAGAGGAGCGGGTGACCTCTTGAACTGATTTCTGTTTCTTGTTTCAGACCCACCGTGATGAGCACCGTGGAAGTTGCTGATTTTCTGCCAATCACTGTCGCCCTTCAGTTATTATTTTATGCAATTAGGGGAATGCCTAATTTGAAGAGCATTCCAAATGGCTACCGGGAAAATAAAGGGGTCATTTGGATCATAGTATCTTCAACCTGACCAGCCAGCTGTTCTAATAAAAGTTTTGTATACTGATTTCCTTTTTGTTGCATAAAAAGTGTTATGTTTATTACTTAAATGCTTTAAAACTTTGTAGATTACATCATTATAACTGCATAAATAAAAAAGTGTGAAATAATATATTGTCAAAAAAAATTTCTATTTTTGAATTACCTATTATATAGGGTATATTCTCTATTAATAAATTATTTTAAAATATTACTTCACGCCAGGTTTGAGAGAAAGATTTTACAATATAAAGAGAATTAGATAGAAAAAATCTTTAATCTTATCAAAACAATGGTTTCTTCGTATTTCGTGACAATTGCCCATCAAGAATGGAAATGGAAGCGTTATTCACTTGTTATGCTAACGCTCCACTACTGAGCTAGAAAATAACATGGCGAAACTCTCCCCAACAGCGAGAATATTGAATAAGTAAATATGACGTCAAAGAACTGTTACGTCAAGAGGGCGGAGGAGGGGAGCTGCTACGTCAGAGGGGCGGAGGAGGGGAGCTGTGACGTCAGAGGTAGTGACCTTGAACAGAAGGCCACTTTCACTTTATTGAAAATTTTGAGGAAAAACCGAAAATTTTGAAAAACCTGTATAAGTAGACCAAAAACTGCGTTTGACCTTTATTTAACCTTCTCCGACCGCTAACTCACCTTAGATTAGTTCCGATTTCCGCCACCCGCCCAGTAAATGGCGCATGACTAGTTGAAGGCGGTGAATGGGCCAGGTTGTCATAGCGGTATTACTTCTAATAGCCACGGTAGAGGGTTGGCTAACATATCTGGTTACGAATACTAAGCGCGCGAGTTCGAATCATCCCGTGTGACTGGATTTGTTTTCGTGAGTACCTTTGTTATATATTAAGATGGTCTCGGCGAACCCATAGTGGATTACAAGTTTTAATTAGAGTTTTTTCCAATAAATGGAATATTTTAAATGCATTTCTCCAATTTTATATCGCTTATATGCGTGATAAACTTAACGTTTATAAATCGATTTTCGCTTCCAGTATTTACCCAGAAGAATTTTGAGGATAGGACGTAGAATTGACTCGAAAACTTTAAATACAAGTAGATTTACAATTTTTACTCATATATACAAATATAGGATTTTAGTAGTACAATACGTATCACAAGTACATAATTACACTCCTGTCACTGCGTCGTAAATCCGTGGTCTATACAATTTCAAGTTGGCGAACACGTCAGTAAATCGGCCAAACTCCTTCGTTGTTCCCGAGACTGGGTCATTCCCGTGGCGCCTTCAGGTCCGCTCCACGCGTTTGAACAGCTGACTTCGAGTATTTTCTTCTTGACGCTGCTTATGATGGTTAAGTTTTCGCTCGAAGCACATGGCCGGAAAAATGAAGCAGTGATCTTCGGAAAACTCCTAGTAGGCGACGACATCCTGAGCCTGTAAAAAACACAAAGAAAGCATTAACATGGAATTACCGTCCTCTTTGTGATCTTGACACGAGTTAAAAATTGCTTTAATCTTGTATTTCTAATTTTATTAGTTTCAACGGTGAGGTGCAAAACGATCTTTATTGAGGCGTAATTCGTAAAATACCGCATAACCTGAGACATAGGACTTAAAATTTTATTGTGGGAATCACCCTAAGATATGCATTTCCCGTGTTTTTACGTGGCGACCACGAAAATACGCATGGTGAACTATGGAATACAAATGAAAAAATTAACAAAGATTAGGCCTAAAACATTTCGAAAAAATGAAATTCAGTAATAAATATCAGAAAAATGTACAAAATATAAATATTAATGACAATAATGAACTATTTCGGAAAATTATCTGGGACCGATAAGGAACATATGCACATCTCCGTATATAAAGGACAATACAGCTGAAAGAACTACGTGAAAATCGTGGGAGGCACAGTATTTTACACAAACATCCTGCATGCGGAAAACGCTAGATGAGGGGCTAGAAGGTTAAAATAAGACTTCGTCATATAGAATAGCAATACTATAGTATTTTTTAAAAGACCTTTACGCGTGGCATGCATTCTGACTGCCGACACGGCTGCTTTTTAAGCGCAGATCTTCCATTCTATAATGCATTATTTAATAAATAGATAAACCGCAAAGAGAAGATAAATCGGAACGCATTCCAAACCGGAACCAATACCCCCGAAATGCATACCTGGAAGAATTATGATTATACCTTGGCATATGTCGGACTACGCCATCTCTCGCGGCATCTTTTGCGTTTCCGCACCAAATTCTACGGCATGATTATATAAAAATAATGATCTCAACACTTATGCAATAACATTTTAAAAATATAGCCTATTATGATGGATTGCCACTACGATTAACAGAGCCACCCCGAGGAAGCGCGAAAAAAACTTCAATAGGGACTCTGAAAGAGAAATAAACCACAGTAACGTACTGGTCGAGTAAACAGGGCTTATCGAAAATGCTCGATGCCTTGGAGCTGCAGGGTATTTAATCTCAGTCATAATCGGAGATTTAAGTGATATCCAGAACCTTATAGGAAAATCGCGGGACCCGGTGCCAAGTGAGCGCGCGAAGCCTCTTACGCGACAAAAAATTTTAATAAAGCAATCTCTTTCACTATGGCAGTGTTGATATTTCCCCTGTTTTTTAAATGCGTGGGCTCAATAACTATAACAGATTTTTTTGAGCGCGAGTCCTCTGTAAGTACCGGGCCCGGCTCAGTCGCACCGTTAGCACTCCCATCACACAGGCCCTGTTAATGTCTTACTAACAAAGGCGCGCACGTGCAGAAAGAAATGATAGATTGGAAAACGCCAAGTTAGGTATTTTTAGCCGTCCGCTTTTTAGGGGCGTTTCGCTTCCAGCATGAGCGCCTATTCGGTTTGTCCGTCCGCATGTTTGTTCTCGACTTCTACCGAACGGATTTTCATGAAATTTGTTATTAACAACTTACAGTCAAAGATAATAAGAACACAAACGAATCACGTAAGCCAATCAGGGGTAGCACTTTACTGGTGAAAAAATGAAATTTCCATCATATCTCGTAAAGTACTGCTCATATCAAAATATTTTTCAAATAAAACTTGTAGAACACGTAAAATACTGTTTCTTTTCCTATACATTTCTATCAACAAAATCAAACAAGAATGTCTTAGTTCGAGTTGAACTTAGAAAATTTCTTGCATGGTTTCTTCATTGCTGTTAACATGAACAGTATCAAAAAATACGTTTAATTTTCCTACGTGTGCAATATTTTTAAATAGGAAGAAAATTATTTATGATGAAGAAAAAGAACTTTAAAACAAACATGTATATCATACATTTCAAATATTCCATTGCACAAAACGCTCCCATTTGTAATACGCTGTACACTTTCATAACTTCTTTTCTACTTATGAGAACTTCCTCTTCTATAGGTATATTAGCGCTTTCTGAATTTTTCACAACCGCATCACACCGGCTTATAAACTCTTGCAATGTCAGGAATTTATCTGAATTCAATCAAAATCTCAAATATCGCTGGAATGCTTAAAAAATAATGAAATCCATATTTATTAATTGAAAATATTTGAATGAGGCAAAATTGCATTTATCGTTATCGTTACCTATAGTAAATTAAGCAAATTCATTGTAAAACTAAGACAAACATTGAATATTAAAAATGCCCAATACAAATAAAAGAAAAACAAAATTAACAATACTTTCTAATTTTTAATTCCTATTTATTGAGTTGGAATAATTATAAATCGAAAAAACAAGTCACTTTACAACAGGCTAATTTTTATGTAAAATTACACTGCTATAAGAAAAACACTTCAAGAGGTCACTTACAGCTTGGACTGATCCTGTCTCCAAGTGAGAGAACTAAGTAACAAGCTGAGAAAATGATTAAAGGAGAACTCGACTCAGTATAATAAAATTGTATTTCAGTACATTTACTGGGTTTACATGAAGAATTATTATGCTCCCAATTATTTAAAAGGTAAAAAAAATATTTCTTTAAATTCTATAGTTTTAAACGTGATTCCAGTCACATAGATACTGCCTAGGCGAAGCCCGTAGGCCCGGAAGAGATTTAATGTTGAGACCAAAATGTTAAGAGTTAAACTCTGACGTCTGTGCATTTAAATCAGGCATGTAAAACTCGAAGAGATAGCAGGGTTGCATTAAAGCGATGAATGTTATAGAAGGGCCACATTATGATTGCAGTTACTTTATGAGAGTAAGATTTGGAAAAAAATGATTTATTCTAGAAGACTGGATGCCTTTTTTGGCATTAAAAACAGCAATTTATCAAACATGTTCTATACGACCTCAGTAACAATGACAGAATATTGTCCTTTTCATAAAAATAAAGCATTTATATAAAATATTGAGTGCTTTAGTTCAATCAAATGAGTTTTTGGGTTGTAGTTAGGGAAAGAAATGGACTCATGTGGCCCACAGGCCGCCAATTTGACATACCGGTTTTAAATTAAAAACTCATTAAATTCTTTCATACACATCATATAACAAACTAAATCCCTCTAACAATAGGAAGGAGGAAACTCTAATCTAATCACTTAAATATAAAGTCACCACAAGTTAATATCTTTCCCTTTTCTCTCTGCTTCAACTACTTACCATCCGAATGGACACTGTAATAAAACAAAATATGAACAATGAGATGTGAACAAAGTGAATCTGAAAAGTTATGTGAAATAAAATCATAAAACAGAAAATTATTGCATAGATTTTTTTTACCTTTCATTATGGCCAACTATTGTGGTCAGGAAAATTCTATAGTCCGGCATGGCCTATTTCCCAAGGGCACTGGATTAAAGTGCTTGTACTATATTAGCTTTTCTATTTCATCTGTCGTATTGTTTAATTTCTCTCCAAATTGTTTGTCTTCTTCTATTACCCATTTCAAAAACTGTTAATGTGGGTTTGGATCAGCATTTCCCTACATTTTGAACTCTGTGGACCACTTCACTAACCCTTCCAAGCCCTGCGGACCACCTCATTTCTTACACTAACCTACTTACTGTATCTATGTTTAAGAAAAGGAGTTACTTGGTTATGTATTTTATTTGACCATTTTGAAATATATTACACATGCTTCAGTATGTTTGACGATCACCTGATTATTTTTATTTTATTCAAAGAAATATTTTCAACATCCGTGCAGGAAAAATTTTTGAAATATGAAATAACTTTACAAACTTAATAACAATATTCAATACATTATAGTGTAAATGAAATACTAAGTGAAATGTGTTAAATTTGCATTCCACAGTCAAATATGGGGGTGGTTCTGTAATGGCTTGGGGGTGTATGTCAGCGTATGGAGTTTAATATTTAGAATATATTGAAGAGACAGATTCAAGGATGTAGACATTTTAAAAAAGAATTTGAAAGAGGGTGCTATAAAAATGAGATTGCTAATACATTCAACTTTTATGAAGACAATGACACAAAACGTCTTTATATTTTATACTCTCCATGGACCGAATAAAACTATAAGAATAAAAGAATTTGCCTGAATCATTTCTGCTGCTGCCAAGGGTTATTTTGATTGGTATCAACATGTTTTTTTTTCATAGAAACAGCTAACAGTTCTGTTTACCTATTATTTTTCTAATGAAGAAAATTGAAAATGTTTTAAAATTATTGATGTGTAATTTCTGATAATTATTCTTGAGGAAAATAACGTTTAAGAGCAATCATTCATTGATCTGTATGGAGGCAGGGAACGCGAAGTTTAGTTTTGGTGTAGACGTATCTGCTCCAATTGTTTGAATTTGTGCTGATTTCACTCTTTTTCTGTTAATCTTTTATTTAAATTTATTTATTTTATTGATTAATTTATAAATTTATCACTTGACATGACATCTTAAAAGGAAATGTAATAGTGATAATGTAAGTGAATCAAATAGAGTGCATAAGACTCGTAGTTATGAATTGAAATTAGAAATTTTAAAGGCTGTTGAGAAAGGTGAAAGCCAAGCTGAAATTGCACGATCGTTGGGAATGTGTCGTTCAACTGTTAGCACTTATGTGAAACAGAATGAGAAAATTCTAGAAGATGTGATAAATTCACGTAATTTGATAACAACAATAAACAGTCCTAGGTGCGGTGTTGTGACTCCTAAACTGGAAAAACTTTTAAAACTTTGGGTAGACGATCAGTGTCAGAAACACATACTGAAAGCCATACTGAAATCGTACGATCATTGGGAATGTGTCAACTATTAGCACTTATGTGAAACAGAAGGAAAAAATTCTAGAACATGATAAACTCAGGTAATTTGATAACAACAATAAACAGTTCCCCACCCAATAGCTCTTCTTATTCCAACTTCTAAATTAATCAAGTCCTGTAAGCGCAGTTGAAAAAGATTTAAGTTATGAAAATATTTTTAATTTTATTGTTTCCTTATTCTTAAGTTATTTTGTGCATTTTTAATAACTTTTATATTAATTTCGCTGCGATAAACAGTTGTATGTATAGATAGATGTACGCAGGTATGTTATCCAGCTCGCATGAGTCGTTTGTAACAAACGACTTGCGCGATCCGGACCGGGCTGTCTGCACGACATATTGCATACATCTATCTTTGAAGTTCGAAACACAAATTTATTTTTTCCTTTTTAGTGCAAAAAAATAAGTTATACATTTAAAATATTTATTATATAATTTATTCACAATTTAATATTGTTGTATTAACATATTAATAATGTTATTTTATCTTTATAGAACGTGAAGGGAGACTTTTTCCCGAGATGCGGGAACGTATCCCTCGATTATAACCTGCAAGTATATGGAAAAATGGTGTTCGACACTCGAATATTCGAGATTCGAACACGTTTTCAGGAACGCATCCCCAACGAGACTCGGGAGTCGCCTGTATAGCAGTTTCCCAACAGAGGAACAGCGGAAAGTGATTAAATAAATAAATTAACAATTTAGAAATGAGGATAGATCATTAAGTCAACAATTTCCCTCTGATAAATTGATAATGATGTAGCACTAAGGAATGAATGTGTCCAAACATTGTGATACAGTGGGTTCCGCTTATTAGAATCAAGTCGGGAATCCGTTATTTGATTCAATTAAATGGCTGATTCAATAATCCGGAGTCTGCATATTTTAGTTATGGCAAATAAGAAAATTTTAGAATAAATTTCATATCTCTTTCGTATATAAAAATTTCATGGTTATGCCAATTTTTGAGAGATATAAGAAAGTTTATAACAAATAAAATTTTAAATGCAAATTTCACTTTTCGTGTTATGACAATGTCATCTTCCGTCAATAGGAGCTTCAACAATGTCGTCATCTATCGAATTCAATCTACTGAACTCTTCCTCAACTTCCTCCTCTTTGGTTTTCATTTCTGCTCGATGTGATGAAAATCCACTTTTCCGTAGCATTTTGCAACTTTAGGTATACAACCCTGCATTCATTCATTGCCGCACGATTCAATAAACCAAAATAAGTGATTCCAATAATGGGAGATTTTTTAAAACGTTAGATACAAAATGGTTTTGGTTTTACGGTTTTGATTCAATAAAGCGGCTGATTCAATTAACCACTGATTCTAACAAGTGGAACCCACTGTACCAATAAAAATATAAAACCTTTTTTCAAGTTGAAGATGCCATGAAATTCCACAGAAAGTTGGAAAACACTGCTATACGGTATCTGCAAATGATGGTCTGGTCAGTTTTTAAACTCTAATACAGAAGATTCAACATGCATATTACAAGCTTATTTATAAAATGAGCAATAGAGAATATGGGAACCAAGACTTCTTTTAGCCTTGCAATTAATTTTCTGTTGCACGTGAGAGAATTAGAGTAAACATTGAGACAAGTAACGCACATCAGTTAATGCTAGTTAGATCACAAAGTACAAATTAAGATCATTCCCTTCAGACTTTTATCTAAATAGGAGTTTTCTTAAATTCGATGTCATCTTTCTTTGTGGAGAATATGGTATATTCCAGTGATGGCAGTTTTTGCTTGCATACCAAAATTACAAAATTTGCCTTCTCTTTAACCTACTATTAATTGAAAATCCACCCAAAAAGAAATAATTTTATGGTTTAACCATGATCATTTTTTCTCAGACTAGAGCTCAGAAAACAATGCATTGATTATATAAAATTCAAGTTATCCAAAAACATACATTGCCCAAGATCATTTATGAACAGACTACAATTATGGAGCAACTAGCTTCTCGACCCTGGGCAAAAGGCTACTATTATACAGTTATTTATCAAAATAGTTGCAATCTCGCTAGAAATAGTCTTTTATATTTAGTCAGAAATGGAAAAATATTAAGTAGACAGCAAATAAACGATTTTTTGCTGAGTGCCAAACAAAATCATCTCACATACCTAAAGTGGCATGCATGCCATAGATTTGCCATCCATGGTAAATTTTAATCCAAATCCTGATTTTCATGAAAATTCCAATCATTTTACTTCACTATTTTTTTGACAATTCTTCAATCAATTCCAACGGAAATAAAAAAATAATTCAGCTAACACTTTCAAAGATAAATAATTACTATAAATTTTGTCTACATCGACCCTGATAAAAATACAAGCCGTATTTAAGTGTAAATTTAGTCAGAACTACTTTATTTGAAGCAATGGTAATGTTCAGAATGAAAAATGTAAATTAACCATGTCATACAGGAATTGCAGTGTGCATGAAACCCCTCAAGAAATTTCTCAACTTATGGCTTCATATCATGAAAGTCTCATTGTCTTTCTGTGCATTTTCTCCTAGCATGTCTGTTGATCAAGTACAACTGAAATTGAAACATTCATATTGTAGTATTTTACAAAATACAGTAAACCCTTGCAGTTCTCAAGGAAACATAGTGAACGACAAGACCTTGATTAAATGAGAAATAGGGAGTAAGGGACTTGGGTTAGCAGCACCTATTTTTTGTTAAGACATCACCTTTTGTGACAAACATATACATAATCCTAAAATCTAGTTATCTATAATATAATCTAGACACCATCATCTCACTGCATGACACTTATGCATTGGTTCAAATTCCTCCAATCACATTTAAACTTAATGAATAATCACTGTGTTATTATTAAAGTAGTTTATAAAGAAGCAAAATCATTAAATGTTTAAATTATATTATAGTGTCTTTGATTAAACTAGCTAACAGAGAAATACAAAATGAAACACAGTAGAAGTATTTTTGTTAAATTCTGTTAATAGAACTGCTGAGAATGTTGAAGTATGATATATTGTTATACATGCCTCAGCTCTGCCTATTTAAATACAAATTTGAAGTTTTTCTTAAGGAGGTTTTATACCAAGGTGATTGGTGACAGTGATCTGATTTGACGGCAACTGAAGTTGCCAACAAATCACTGTCACCAATGTATTTATATCAAAGCAACTGATTTTTAATGGTGATATGATATTTATTTTTCCCTAGTATCAAACATGTCCTAAAGCAAAGAGGATATACTCCTTTACTGCACATTATGATGGCAGCGTCACTGCAGTAAGCAGAATGATAGAAGATTTAGTATTCACCCACTTAATATTTTTAATTTGCCACATAGCTCTTTTATATTAAGTCGCGAGTTAAACCAACAACCTAAAAAATTTCACTTGTTTTAGCGAATGAGCAAAGAAAAAGGAGACAGGGATTACTGTTTTAATAATACGTTTTTGGAATGCTTTACCCAATGCTCTACGAATATGAACTCGTATTATATTCTTGAAATTGCCTACACTCCAGGGGCAAAAAATGAGTGTACCTGTTTAGCTGATCTGAAAACTTGTCACTTTACCCAAAAGTAAAAACAAGAAGTACGGCTTATAAAGAAGTATTGGACCCTACATTTTAAAATATTATTATTAAAATTTACTTAAATTTGTATGGCTTTTAAAAAAAAAGTAAAATGTTAAAGAAAACGTTTTTAATAATAAATAAGAAACCTGCTAGTATATTCATAATAGTAATACCTATTTTGCTTAATTACGGTGTTGAAAGTTTCAGCGTTCACATACAAGAATTAAATTTTTACAATTTTTTCACTTAGGAAATGTCATGTCTATGCTGCCGTTATCTGGGTGGCTTTCGGAAAAGAAAATTTTTAGTATGCAAAATTTGACAAGCATAGATTATAAGGCTAAAGTTCAGGCTTTAAAAGTGTCTTTGCTTTCCTTACAGCATAAGCGGTAGCAAAATTATAGACACTGGAAGTTTCCGTGACTATATTTTTGAAGGAGATAATAGGCAACTGGCAGGTGACTAGAATCACGGGTGATCAGGAGGAAAAGTCACTCAGTGACTAGAGTTGCAGAGTCGCTTCCAAGTTGCGTCACCATCACATTTCCGTCAACTTGATATAAATGGCTACATTTAAATGAATGTGTTGTCCAAGAGCAACTGAAGTTATCTTAAAATCACAATCACATCACCAATCACCTTGATATAAAGCCTCTCTTAGAGAATTGAACCTCTATTGTATGAATTCCTAAATCAGATGACTGTCTTAGAACATATCCTTATCTCATTCTTTCATTTCAATATTTATGATTGTTTCATGAAAGTTGAATTTTAATCTATGAAACTAGCCTTACAATGTTAAATCAAGCTTAAGAAAAAGACCAAAACATTCAATTGAAACCGACAAGCAATGAACCAAAACACTGGCAAATCAAGTTGTAAGCAAATGAGCAAGGTATGTTGATGGCATAAACTAACATAATACAAAATGCTTAATTGGAATATTCAAATGTAACAAATTACAAATGCTGCACTTTCTGGATGATTTGAATGTTCATAATTCTCTTGTAAAATTGTAGTTAATTTCCAAAAAGAATAACTATACATCTAAATTCAAATCCTAAAGTTACTATTTAACAATGGCTAGAATTGAGGCACAAAAATGGCACTGGGACAGGTATGCCTAAGTTCTCAATGGTATCTATTTTCCAAAAAAGCCAGTCTCATATGCATTGAATACTAGCTGGAGCTTATATTACCATTCTTCTATGATGGTCTTGTTCATAATAATGGGATTTTAGGCAAGCCCATTTGAAAAAGATGCTTTTGAATCAATGCAACATCTTTTGACTAAACATTGGTCAGTATGTAGGCATTTTTAAATTAGATCACAATAAATAAATTGCAAACCATGTAAACTGCATAAAGAAAGGGTTAACTGCACATTTAATTCATTAAATATTATTTAAATATATACTCTTTCTTTTCAACTAGTTCAAAATTTACCTATAAGCAAGTCAAACTCTTAGTAACATTCCTTATAAAAAGACTGGCATCTAAATGGATTTTTGAAGCCACCACACTGTCCTTGGATAACAATATTTAAAGATATTATTTTATTGTAGTTTTTATATCTCAATGTGTTTTGTTTGACTCAAGTTTCAACAAACCTGTCCTGCTAACCATTAAGGCTGATAGCTGGGTCCCTGAGGAAGGAATTATTATGAATAAGATTATTACCTGCATGCCATTCAAATTTTAGTCCCCACTTAATGTGGCACTCTAAGCTAACAAAATTTATAAATGCCTGAAAATTTCTTCATCTCCAGTGCAGCTTTCCTTTCCTCCTCTGCT
The DNA here is from genome assembly GCA_036926305.1 of Uropetala carovei. NCBI lineage: Eukaryota > Metazoa > Arthropoda > Insecta > Odonata > Petaluridae > Uropetala > Uropetala carovei. The sequence continues at coordinate 2,854,793 of JAXCHB010000063.1, read as the reverse complement.
GTTGACAGATTCTGAAAAAATAATCAAAATACATAATTAATTAAAATTGACAGCCATACTAACTCATTGCTAGCATAAAAGCAAGGAATACTAAATTAATTTATATTGAACAGGAAAAACATATGCTGTAGTCATGTTTATCGAATTTATTATGTCTGAATAATCGCATTACTGTTTCAATACCATTAAAAATTGTTTTATTATATTCTGAACCATCTCCTGAGAACCTTTTGCAAAACACTGTTTGATACATAAATAATTAAAAATAAGCCTCTAATATATATGCATAACATTTCTTCAGTCTAGGTGTACTGTTATAATTTTCAAATCTCAGTAATAACCATCCCAAACTACTTCATGTCTCAGTGGTAAATTTAATGCAAGTCAATATTCAAACCAGTGCTCGAAATGAGCTGGAATGCCTCTCTGGCTGCTCATACGAACCGATGATACCCTTCCGTTTCGTCAGACATTTATAAATGCCGTCCCTTATAAAAAGCGTTCCGTTTTGTAAAAATTTCCGTCCCACTACCAATACAAGCATTCCGTTGTGTAACATTTTCCATTTCAAGCACTGATTCAAACAGCCTTGGCCCTCTGAAACGTTAACAACAATAGGACATTTTATTTCCAAACTATTCTTTTATCAGAGTTTCCCAACTTAAAATTTCTACTGTCATGGAAATCCATTCAAACGTTAACTGGCTGAGAATAAGAACTTCCCCTTGATTGAAAAGTGTAGTTGACATAGCGACATTATTTATCAATCTTAATCAGATAATTTGATGGAGCAATGCTAAAACCACATGGATTTTAAAATTAACTTTCTCATGGGACTCCAAGTTTTAAATAGTGATACTCAAATTCAAGAACAAACACTAAAAAAATACTTGCCTCCAGTATCACCAACAGCCACAGTAAGGTTACAAAAAAAACGTGCATTTAAGCTACAAAAAATCCATCTTCAGTGGTAATACACCATCGGTTAATTTAGCCAAAATGTACATGTTTTTTTTATAACCTTGTTGGGGATATTGGAAATACCTGAGATAAGTATTTTTTTCACCCTTTCAATGCTGAGCTGAATGTTTTGGAGTATGTGCCATTTTTAAAACCATTCTCTTAAAGTCAGGAGTTTTCGCTATTCTCTGTAAAAGCACACTGCTATAATATGATGCAAAACTAATTTGCTGAGGTGAGACTAAGCAAGTGACAAATCGTTTTGTCAATAGCACTGAAAGGGTTAAAGTGCTTGTCCTTGAATTTTTCTCTGCCACAAGACAAGCTCAATAATTTTGTTGAATTAGTGATAGCCAAAAGCAAAATACTTTTTGAGAATACAAATGACTAAACTTTACCAATACATTTATAGCTATGGTTTGATTCTTTGTTAACTACCATAACGATTTAAAAGCTCAGCTCTCAGAATCCATTTTCCAATTAACACTAACTTTTGTTATAATTGTTTGTTTTATTGAATTAATGAGCTTAAAATGATTTTTGTTGAAAATGTATTGAATGTCGTAAAATCATCAGCATTACTGAGGAATTAATAAAAATAAAATACTATATCCTAATTCAATTTTTTAAAAATATTATGAAAAACATACTCTTACCTTGGTGCGGAAGAATCTCGATCAATATGGAAGGCACAAACTCATAAGAAAGACGTAACTCTATGGACATCAAGATGGAAATATCCCATTACATTGATTTTGTTTCTATCTTCTTTACTCTTCTGGTAACTTTTGCAAATTAAGATTATCTTGTTTACATGGGAATACAGGATATCTTAAGGTGACCGAACAACAGGCTTAAGGCATTTTATAAAATATTGTATGCTTACAAGAAGAAATGAACGCCATTTGGATTGACAGACGTTCGGAAATACATCGTAATTTACAACATAATGTGTTGCATTAAATATACTTCACCTTTCCGTGAGCGACTTCCATTTTTAAAATTTCACCCATTGACCACAAATTTTCCTCTTGGGGCTAATGAAATAAAATAAATAGAGAATAATTACGATGATTAGATCATCCGCATACAGCTACACCGTCAAATACAACGTAAGTTTCCTATTTCTGCCTGTATTTGCGCTGTAATCAGTAAAAGAATATCGGAATGCGTACACGATTTGTATGAAAAATTTGATGTCAATTTCGTTTTAGGATTTTTTTTAAATCTGAAAACTGTAATAATAAATCTACGCTACTGATATTTTGTGGGATTTATTGAAACGGAAGAAGCTGCTGCTGGAGGAATGTAGGAAAAAGAGAAGGATTGAAAAGTATCACGTACGAAAGAAGAAAGTATGAAAGGAGAGAACGCGGTAGATATATAGACAGCGAGAGAAAACGCTCGAGAATTAATACGCTGCGAAAGAAGGAATCCTGCTGAGGGCATGGTTGCTCATTTTCTTGGCAATATAATTATGTTAAACATGCGTTTGGATGCATTTTTCTATGAAATAAGTTAATCTTAATTCGAGTTATTAAAAATAATGTTCATCTCAATATGATTGGAAGTTCGGAAATTTAAGTTTTCTAACTTACTCCATTCGAAACAAAATGACTAGCTTATGTGTCAATTTAAATATATCCAAAAGGAATAATTTCATGATTTAACTATGATTATATTATAATATAAAAAGTTTTTTCTGTTGCATGTTAATCTCAACTGTCTTGCGTGCAATAGGTTTGCTATCCCACTTAGGACGGATTTTATTTTCCCAAAGTATAGCACAGGAATAGATAGCGGAAGAATATCGGGTAATCATGAAGTTTAGTCACTTTTATTATGAAGGGGTTATATCCAGTGGTGAGCTGCAGCCGGTTCGCGCGAACCGGTTGTTATATTTTGAAGCAATTTTAGAACCAGTTGTTAAAAATTTCTACAGAAAGCCGAGTCCGCTCGATCCATTATTCGAACCCGATGGATGTTTGGTTTCATAAGAATTATTTCCCACTGTTGAATTTCATTACAGTAATATAATATTACAATTGAATAAAATATAATCCAGAACATTAAAATATCACATAAATTAATCGCATATAGCAAAAAGAGTTAATTTTGAAAATGATTTACAAATTTAGTATATGAATTTATCTTGATCCTTTTTATACGCGTCTTAATACTGTCGGCTTCCTCTGACACGCATAGACGACACCTGCAAAGATGTCGGCTTTCCTTTGTAATCTTCAAGTATGCCGATAATTTCAAGATATAATAAAAATACGCAATTTAAATTATCGAGAAAAATTTCGGCAGTGTATTAATATTTTAGAGCCTTTTGCTCTGTGACATTTAATAGCACAATAATTAGCTACCTAAATGGATTTTTTCTAGTGACAAATTAAATATGTGGTGTAAATTAATCGTGTTGAATTCATTTTAATCCCTAATATCGAGTTGGATTCTTGGTGTAGAAAAGGTGATTTATTGAAAAAAGATAAAAAGCGTATATTTTTACTTTATTTGTTTTATTAGTTCAATTACGTGAAGTAGTCGGAAGTAGTCCTAATAAATATTTATGCTAACTCGGTATTTAATTAATTTAATCTTGAATGGAAAAATAAACATCGTTCTTTTTGACGTCCGTATGTTAAACTCCGGAGTTCGTGTCTCGATTCTAACTAATTTTGAAATGAAAAGAATTATATCTGACACCCATTCACGTGTTACCGCAGTGGGGAAAGTAAGCGCTACTGAATTCAAAACCATTATCTTGAGGGAAAATATCCGATCTAGGAGAGAACCGTAAACCCTTCTCTAAGGGGGGGAGGGAGAGGAAAAAGAGCCTTCACCCCCTCCTCTACTATCATTGTTGCCATATCGCTTGACAGTTCGTTCGAGACTAGTAGTTCACTGAAATTCCGATGGAGCGCTCGTAAAGTGGTGCGGTTTTTTTGTTTCCCGCAAAACACGCATCGAAAACAACATAGAATAAGTAAACTGAAATAATTTTATTTAGTTAATGATTCTAGTATGTGCAGGCGTCTCTCGATATTCGTGTTTAATTGATTCCGCGGAAACTGGACGATAAGCAAAAAGACGAATATCGGGGCTATTTTCCCTTAAAGTCAAAGTTATAAATGTATAATTCATTCCTGAAACACCAAAAAGAAGACCAAAATATTGATATTACCTTATTTTATGGAGTTATTGGTGCATACTATAAACACAATCTATAGGAACATAAGGCCCGCGAGAGCCTTTTATGCGGCCCGCGAAGGCGCGATATAAACTCAACTACAAATGCGGCCGCAACGCAATTTCGCACTCAACAATATAAAATTGCGCCGAAACGCAAACTAAAGAAGAACGAACAAGAACACGGAGCGAGACCGAGTAGCTGAGACCAGTGGAGTCAGTGGTTGAACGAATACTAGAAGAGATCACCCAAAACAACTCCTAAACTCAACGTTATGATGAAATCATCTTAGTGGTGTGCTTTAATTTGCTGTTAGCCGCAGTCACAATGGTAAGACATACATCCTGCGTGATGTTTTAATTTCTCGATCGTAAGGTTATAAGTTAATACTGCTGAGAACGATAAATCCTTATAGTAGACGAGACGTAAGTTGGCCTCTGAGGAAGTGGAGGGTTGGAGCATTAGAAGGGTACTTTTCCAACTTGGGCCTATCGGAGCCTTGCGACTTTGCCATACTGTGCCTTAGTAGCGTCGCTTCGTTTTCTCATCCAGTAGCCTTTGTTCATAGATAACGGGCGTGGACTGTAAGCGTAAATCCGACAACATAGCTCCCCCTTTACTTTGTGGGCGTAAAGATATGGGAGGCCAACTTATTTCTCGTATAGTATAGCGTCTCAAGGTTTGATGAGTAATCGTATGAGGGTCCCTCTTCGTAGGTCCCAGTAATTTCGATTACCTACGATGTCTCTCTAATTGTAAGACGTAATGTGGAGCTTACTGAATGTAATACTTATGGGCAAGTCCAAACGTTCTAAAATTGTTAACTGGCGACAATTTAATGCTTCAACGTATTTATTTACGGTACTCTAGTTAATATTTAACATGACGATATAATTTTGTTCTTATACCCCATAAAAATCAAGGGTGCGCGTTATACACAGGTTATAAGAAAAGGTCGAGATTTGTTGGCAAAAAGTACGGGTGCGCGTTATACACGAGTATATACAGTACATAACCAAATATAAACCATCTCTTGCACTTTCAGTGTAAATAAGGACATTTCAAAAATAAAATAGGGCAGCAGCTAAAAGTCTAAAAATCAGAACATGCCCTGCCAAAAAAACAACGTCTGGTAACCCTTGTCCAATTTGTTTTAAATATCTTCCTCTATCACTGAAATAGAAACAAAAAGATGAAATTATATTGTTTTCATCATTAACTTTACGTTGCATGCCCTGTAATTGCTAAACACATGGCAGGACGAAAGTAATCGCATTGTGAGCTGCATGTGGTCCTTGGGCTGTAGTTTGGGCACCATTACTCTGGCCAATAACAAACTCTACTGTAGATTTGTACCTACCTATCTTTACAAATTGTGTACATCATCAGCAAGGCCTGGCACAGGGTGGCTCAGCTTCACTCAGCCCAATTCTATATACTATCCACTCTACTCAGTCTGGTTACACTTGATTGATTCATGCTCAGTATCAAGGGTGAACATATCCAAGTTGACAAATGTAAGAAACTCGATAAAGAAAGAGAGGGAGAAACAAATGATTAAATAATGATGATAGATTATGACAATTGTAACCAATGTAATGGATTACCTGCTGCTTTGAAGAGGTTGTTATAATGAATATTAAAATAAACAAGCATATGAGATATGGGAAGCAATAGCAATTAAATCACAATAAGACCTCTTACTTCATGGTTTTATTTACAATTTAAAAATAACCTAAATGGGCATCAGCTGCTAATGAATAGCAAGGGAAACCAAAAACTTTCTTCATATCCACAACAAACAAGCAAGTATTGACAATAACTTTTATTCAAGAATTTTAAAAATGCATTTGATGTTGATGGTTCACTATTCATTTATTGTGACCAAACCTTGCTGTTCACAAGGCAGACTTGAAGGCTTGCAAATCAACATCTAATTTGGAAATGCCTCCGTAAGAACCACCAAAAGCTGTTTAATTAATTCCAAGGCATATTTTTTTAGGTGTACTTCCATAAAATCCCATTATTATGAACATTTTTGACATAGAAGAAAAGGAATGTAAGTCCCATTAAGTATCCAATATGGATTTGACTGGGTTATTTTGGAAAAGGATGCCATCCAGAACTTATGCACACCTGACCCATTGCCTGTTCTCATCTAAATCCTGTTCAAAAGGCTACTTTTAGGATTTGATTTTGATACAATGCCATTCTTATTGAATATTTTCAAATATTAATTGTTTCTAAACCATGATGGTGTTTGGATTCTTGGAATAACTATCTCCTTTATCACCACAAGTTTCAGCTTTGATTCCAGTTGAAAACTAATAAATTCTCTAGCACTACAGTAAGAAACAAGTAAGATACCTATGATAAAGCAAGAGATGGAAGCAGGTTTCTTAAAAATTTCAGGGCTCTGGTTTGGCACCCCTTTGGAGAGAGGACAATGTTGGTACATACATCCTCACTAGACCTTCCCATCAATTAAAACTTCACTCCCCTACCTTCAGTAGTTTGGCTACAATACCATTTCAAAGTTTTGAATTTTCTGATTGAAGTCACCTTGCAGAAAATCTATAAACCACTGGGAAAATCCAATTGGTGGAAAATTCATAGATAAGAGTTATCTAATTCAAAAAGAATTTTCCAAATATATCATAAAACAGAAAATCTGATTGTCCACAGACATGTGGACATTAGCATGTTTTTACTTTCTCCATACATAGTATGGGGAAAGTATTGTGATCACAAAAAAAATCAACTTTGAGATTTCAATGGAAATACACGTTTTGAGGTCCCTAGAACACGTTTAGACTATTTTCAGAATGATGTATGTGTGTGTGTGGATGGATGGATGTATGTGATTGTGGGCGCTCTAACTCAAAAAGTACTTGTCATATTAATACCAAATTGCATATATAACACTTTAGCATGAGCACAAAGAACTGATTAGTTTTTGGACAATAACGATTAACCGCAAGTTGAGGTTTATTCGAAACCCGATTCAGTTTTTGCGATACTTCTCAGTTAAAACATCATTATTGTATGTATGTAGAGAATAATATTTCTTCCAAGTTTTGTTTGAAACAAATTTTCATAGAACGATCCATTTCGGAGATATTTTGCTTATTCGTAAATTTCTAGTATACAGCGCCACCACCATGTAGCGGTGAATTCTGGAAACATATTCAAAATATAATTTACAGCAATAAGGATGACTGTATTCTTTTACGATACGAAATAATAATTTTGCCTTATAATGCTATTCATAGTAATTTAAATATCTATACCCCAAATATGGAGCAAGTCATGTGTTGGCCACATCAGATTTTTTCATTGAATGGCTATGTGCTAAAAAGGATAGACATAGCCTAAATTGTACTGCATTGAGAAAGCGATTTAATTAACTATACTTGTTTTTAAAGGTCATGAAACATGGCACAATTTCTGCTTAATTCCATCAAGCAAGACGGTGCTCTCAACCAAGTCGACTCTGGGTCGACACGTGTTTCATAGACTATGACCCTAAGAAACCCACTCTCGACCGTCAGGCATTGAGCGAAGTTGGGGATCCGTCTACTTTCACTCGACCGTATAGCGCAATCACCAATCACAGAGCTGATGCTGAACACGTGACACATATGTAGAGAAGCAATGGCTGATTACAACATATACTTAACCGAAACATATAAATTGTTTTCAACAATATCAATAAGAACCAAAGATTTCCACTTTTTAGATAAAAGCCTTTTACTCGTAAACATGATGTTTCTGTGTAAAATCCATCTGGTCACTGAGAATACCTAATAGTTTTGCAGGAAAAAGTTCAAGGTAGCAAACGGCAAATAATACGACTCAGCCACCAATATGTAATATAGGGTAGTTTAATGTGTGTAAGTGGTTAGAGTAACCAGCTGAGAGCAAAAGAAATACACTAAGATGCTTAAAAGCGGTACAAGCAACCAATGAACACAGGTTGTTGCATATAAGCGGTTGCCGCAGTTAAGGGGTAAAGTGACTGTCAAGCAGCTTACCCTAAATAAAATATCACCACATGCCACTGAACACGATGTATCCCACGACTATTGGTCGTATGCAGCACTCGGCAGAATCGAGCAGAAATCGTGCCGTGTTTCATGGCCTTAAGATTAAACACTTATCACAAAAGGTCATTTCCAAACAAAAAAATATGCTTTGTTCTACTAACCCCAAGTCCCTAAAACTCCATTTCTCATTTAATCAAGGTCTAGCTGTCTGCAATGTTTCCATGGACCACTGCCTTTGTAAATGGCAAGGGTTTACTGTACAGTACTTATGAAGCTACAATTTACAAGGTAGAGTGGAATATTCCGACCTTACCTGGGAATCAAACATATAACTTCCACTTACAAGATAGATGCTTTAACCAGCTCAGCAATCATGCCAGTAAGTTAGGGTACTTAGGGTGAGGGAATGGTAATTAAGCAGTAAACCTTACTCCGCTAATGGCCCTCACTGAGGCAGAACTGAAAATTCTATTAATCTTAAATCATTAAATTAAATAACAATCCTTAAAGATTATCATTACCTATACTAAATTTCACACAAATTAGCCTTCAGGTTTTGTTTATCTATCATGCATGCAACACTTACCTTGTATATAGATTCAGTTAAGTTTCTTCCTCTCTCTACCACCAAGTAGGTGTTACACAATAAATTTATCCTTGAGAAATAATGAGACAAATGTATTAATATGACCTACTGTATAAAGGATTTGTAATCATTACTTTTTATTCCAATATGACATGCAAATAATAATATAAATACTCATCATTAGAAGTTTCTCTTAATTGCTTAATATAGAGTAATAAGCAAGAGAATATGTAACAAATTTATGTGGTATTCTCTCTTTCTAAATTCTTAATATTTGTCAGTATTTATGTATTTCAAATATGTGAAGATTCATTACTACTTATATAAAGCTGCATGGACTTCACTAACTCAACAATAGAAATGTTTCATCAAACTGAAAATGATGCACAGCGTAATTTTTAAAAACTTCAAAATAAAACAATATTTTAATTTGGCCAGATGATGTTAATGTGTACATGGCCCTAATAGTACAATGCTTTGCTATCTCAGAAAACTGTTTAGTAGATGCTACATTATTTGAAAATATCTGTTCAAATGCTCATCCAAATAAGTAAACTTCAGTCCCAAAATGTAATAGTAAACTAAACCTCTTGCTGAAATGCAATTAATGATGAAGACAACTCCTAAAGAGGTAGAAAACCAGATTAACATATCTGCAGTCAAGCATCCAAACTCAAGAGTGATGCATCTAATTTTTATACAAAAATTTCCAAAAAATTCAAAATTATATTCATTTGGTAGACAGTTTCTATTCCATGGTAGTCTTCATAACAGTACACCATTTGCAGAGGTGTAACTATGGCAAGGCACGGCAAGGCATTGCCTTGGGGCCTCAGGAAGGTAGAAACATTATTGTAATTTAATTTTAATATGAAATAAATCGAAAATATTATACCTATTTTTTATTTTCTAAAATGTAAAATAAAAATTTGAACTATATGTATAAATATTAATTTTGTTATGGAAGGCCTCATTTTAATTATTTGCCTTGTAGCCCCAAAACTGAAGTTATGCCTCTGACCATTTGAGGTATGAATTTAATTATAATTATTGGCCATTGATAAGTAGTGTTATTAAACAAAGCCATATTTCTATATTGTTCTCCAGAACTTGTTTATGACATGCATAGATATAATCTTGTAACAAATGTAACATGCATTTTTAGGAAATGACATTGGAGAAACATCAATTCAATTTAATTGTTAATTTTCTCACTGTTATGATTATTAAGTAAATGTTAATAGTTACAATAATGAGTTATTCAGAAAGAAAAACACCTTGCTGCTTACTATCTCCAACTTTGCTTTTTCTATTTTAGGGTGATTAGCCATCCCAAATTTGGAGGGACAGTCTTTCCTTTTCATCACTCAACACACTTTGTTAAATGTCCTAATTTTTGTCCCACTTATGATATTACAAATGGTTGTAAGAACTTCTCTAAAATGTTGTGGATAACATGTATGAGCAAAGTGACAAAATATTTTTGAGCAAAAAGCGGTACATTACATGCATTACATGCAAAAATTTAAAAAATAAAAACCAGCAGAAATTTCCTGTGCCAACACTTGAAAAACTAACATAACAATTTGAATATTATATTAAGTTTATACAATTAAAATTTAAGAAATCAATGAACATTTTACAACAATTGAATTAATACAAAACCAGAGTGTAAAGTGCCAAGAAGTGAACTACCTACATGAATTCAGCATGCATATGACATGAGGAAATATTACTGAAGTATTCAAATTTTGAAATATTACGTTTGTCCTTTGAAAAATATTTCAACTTTTAGAAGTTATTGAAAACTTTGGAATTAAAAAGCATTTGGGTGTGCTTAAATGTTTCAGAATTTGTGGAAATTTCGAAATTATGAAAATTTTAGGAATTTCTTAAATTCTTGGAATTATTGAAAATATTGGAATCTTTGAAATTTTTAGTTTTTGAAATTCCTTAAGTTTTGGAATTTTGAAAATTTTGGAATATTTGAAACTCTTAGAATTGAAAAGTTTAAGAAATTACAAAAAATTCAAATATTTTTATATCAAGATTTTTTTTAAATTCAATTTTTTTTAAAATTCAAATAAACCCGAATTTGAGATACAGGTGTTGCTTCTAAAACCGGGAAACTGATTGAATATCAGTAATCTTCGGAATTAATTTGTATGGACGCCAAAATGTTTGAATTATCTTATCAAAGAGATCTGGAGAATTAAAAAGTATCTAATACCGTATTTTACTGAAAGGTTTGAACTTCTGCAATACAGTATACCTATATTTTCAATACGTTCACGACCACATGTCGAATATTCTTCGAGATACATTTTTCGTAGATACTATGGCGCCACCATCCCAGAAACAGAACGCTTGTAGTTCTAATAGAAATATTCTGATTTTATATTAACCGATGCAGTAAATTAGGCTGTTTAAGATATTGACGGCCTCAAATTCAAACTATCGTTAAATTTCAAACAGATACTTAGCTCAAATATAGTAAATGGTACCTGATAATGGTTTGAGTCTAATTATTCGAAAACATATCAAGGTTTACATTATCGTATTAAATTATGCCGACGAATAATTACATCCCAGTAGTATTACTATTGACAAGGTAAATCTGTTACAAAACAATATTACTTACAAAGCCAGAAAATTTTCCGAAGACTGTGACACAAGCCCTACCAAAAGTTTAATTTCAACGATTTTCTACTGACTCCCTGCTACTTCCAAATTCCAGCGCTTTCTGAAAAGTTGAAGTTCTAATTGCGCTCAAAAAGACAATCGAGAAAATTTATATTTATTTCTGAAGAGAGCAGTATAGTCGTCAAGCGCCTAGTTTGCCGATACATCAATCCAGGAATGTGATTCTGTCCAGTTAGAAATGTGGTTATACTGAAGGAAACCTTATTTAAGAAATTTCCTTCTTCCGATGAAGTTTATATATAATTTTTTTCATTGCTAATGTAGATTTTTGCTGACGCTTACTATAACATGACGTTTGGTAAGCTCGAGGTGCAGTGCCATTGTGTAACCGTATAATTAGGATTTACTGAACATCATTCTGAAATAAATTAAAGTAAAACTTTTATTTGGCAATTGTACGAATTCATTACGCGTAAGCGGGGGAAATACTTTTATTTTTAACCCGGAAAACTGCGAGAAGTAATATAACGAATTGATCACAATCTGATGTGATCAATATTTTATTGTTTTGTGTGCATGTATCACATTTAAAAAATTAATTCGTAAGAGGGTACTGAAAGCAAGTCATCTAATATATATGGTTCATGACAGACAAATATTTATTGGCGCACTATAATTTACAAAAAGTTTGTCTTAAATGGCTTGCTAAACAGGTTTATGTTCTGACTATAATGAAATACTGACCAATACATAAGAATTTTCTTGGTATTTCACTGAGGGAAAAAATTGCTGCCGCGTAGTAACATTCTGCGGTCCACACTTTAGCAAACCTTTACGTAGTATTAAGGGAAAGAAACGACAGCAAACTGCATACGAATCTTATGTTAGCACAAAGGGCAGGAGGAAAATAAATGGTTTAAAAAAGTAGAAATGTTCTTCTCGCGCCGGTCTTTGTTGGAGAGCATTAGAGGCGCTGCGGCGTAGAGAGGCGTCGTTTCCTTGGAGACGGGGGTCGACGCTTCGGACATTCTTTAACCCCATATTAACCTGAAATAAAATGAAATGCGTAAATTTCGATTAGATACGACTTTTGCCCTCATTATAAATACACCTATCGAAAAAATACCATTTTCTGTCCCTGATTGGTATCCCTGAACATTAATAAAGTGAGAATCAGAGTATAACTACATGTTTACCAAATTGGTGGGCGGCAGAGGATGCAATGCAATTGTCACTCGTAGGTTTGACTTTCCTTTTATAACCACCGGCCTTGGTAGAAGGGTGGTTAGAGTATCTGCCGCCGAATACTAAGGTCGGGGGTTCGACTCCCGCCGAGGGCATGGATATTTGTGTTCGTCGTAATGGGTTGTATATAAGAGTGGACTATATAGTCTAAATATCGCCCTTGAAAACAAAGTCGAATTATTGTTATTATTATTATTTTCCTCGTAAACAACGAGCCTAAATAAGGCTGTCTCAGGATCGGTCTCCCGTGTTCTATTGTCACTGTCTCATTTACCTATTAATGTTGTTGCTTCAATCATTCATAAAACCTCCTCTGTTAGACATTCTGACCTATATCTTTCCATAGCCTGAAATACAACTCTTAGATTTTGGAGGAGCAAGCCCTTTGGGATCATTGTTGGTCTCTGCGATTCACTTGCACAATTTTTACCGGGAGATGAACAATAACGCACAATCGAAGGATTCCTTCGGTCTTACGCTAAGACGAGCTGGGTGACCGGCTTTCTCCCTCGAGGGTGTCATCTCAGGACCAGTGATCGGCGTTGTCAAAAACGGACTTATAAGATCGCTGATCGAGTAAAAGGCAGAGTGAACCCAATCGACATTCAGTTGGCTACGAAAGAAGGTTATGAAAACACGTCCGAGCGCAACGTGAGGCGCTCTCAGGTTTGCCTCATCAATTACGCACCAGCCCACCCCTTCAAGAGAGTCCTTTATGAATAAATCTATCTAAATAAACGCTAGTTATAGGAATAGTTTTTCAAGCCAGTGACTTATGCAAGCAGAGCGAAACTGGATAATCCGAATGGGAGGCGAGAAGGATAGCCGACGAGATATTGAAATCTATTGCTCAGTTTTCGTTGTCTGTTGTCCAACGTCGGTGCAACGGACCGATGGGCCCCAAAGTTATTCGCGGATGGCGAGAGTGCATGTTCAGAAGCTTGCATTGGTGGTCATAACCATCGGAATCGATGTCAATAAGCGATTCTTCCTCTATTTATGCTAATCCAAAAGTACTTGTCACAAAATTTCAAAATTATTGCTGTGGCTTATGGCCTTTAGCGGGCGAGCCACAACAAAAACTAAACCACTCGGATTCTTTATTAAAAATAAAAAGACACCGGTTTCATAAAGTTTTTATTTATACAGAAATATATGTGCATATCAATGCCCTTTGTGCCACAGGTTCAAAAACAATTCCTGGTGCCACATCGGTAAAATCCCTGCGGCACACTCACTTTCATTACATTGCTGGAACGACGACAAGCTGCGTATGAATCTTCACACGAATAGATGTTATGCAAAGTTTCTCGTTTTTCATCACAGAAATGTTCGACTCAAACTGGTCATGGGTCAGAGTGGTACGGCAAGGAGTCATACTGGCGCCTGGGCGAGGGGCGCCGTTCCGTACGCTGAAAATCGACAATCGTACCGCACGTCCTCGCTTCGCGCAGTCCAAACCTCTCTGGAAAAAATTAAAAACGAAATTATTGATATCAAAAAATAAAACAATTTTCGTTCAAATTTAAAATTTTACCCTATCTCTATAAATAAATCCATTGCGTAAGACAGTGCTCTCACGCGCTTTTCGTTTATTTTTTTTACCTTTAGTTAAGTGTTTTTAAAAATTTAAAAAATTAAAATCGATGTAATGAGTTCTTGCGATAAACGGTTTGAAGCCTAGTAACCCCGAAAGAAAAGGATACAAGATTAGGAGACCATGTAGTTTTTTCGCCTTAACAAGTCAATCTCCCAAGGAAAATCAAAAAGGCGTAGATATTTCGTAGGAAATTAATTTGCGTTCATGATAATAATATAGTTTCCTTGGATAAAGGTGCGCCTACGGTCATTTAATCCCTCAACCTTCAAAAGCTGACATGATATTGTAAGTAATAATAATCCACTAAACGGGCTATTGCTTAGTTTCCGGCACTATTCACAATTATCACAATCGTGATATTTCTGAACTGATTTTTGATGCTGATTGGTGTCGATACATAACCAAACCATTGAGATTCTTTTTACCATCAAAGTGAATTTAATAATAAATCAGGATATATGTCAGATAACAAAAATAGGTATTTTCTGAAAGATAGCTCAAACCTAGAAATCGTTTCAGTTTTCGGAAAACAAACATTGTGCTGAATGGGATAGGAGCAGCCATGCAAAGCACATTGGCAGAGAGGACATGTTTGGGATATTCATGGTTATTTTCCATCTACCGCAACCGGCTTCGGATATTGTTGAAAAATTTTTATCCAAAACAAAGATTTCATTTTCTACAAGAGATGAAGAAAATTAGTTTAAATGGTTATTCTATTTTAAATGGATGGGCAATTATCAGGACGAATGAGAAATTTTGCTGCACGACCTTTTTTGGGGCTGTCCGGAAAATGGAAGAATATGCGATCATCTTTAGATATTAAGTAAATAAAATTTATCCGTTCACAGTCTGAAGGGCCAAAATGAATCCAATTTTCTGTCACTGGCGCTTTCGCTACTGAAGCGAGGGACAACTGAGGTGGTTATTATTTTCCTAGGAGAGAGAGTTTCACAGACGCTTGGTTACTATTAAGTGAATAAGTCTAGATTTCTTTAATTTTAATTTTAAGATAAATTAGAAATGGGTTAAATATGGGCCCAAGAAAAAGAATGAAGTTTATTTTTTCAGATAATAAACGATACAATTCGAATCGGTTTCAAAATCGTTATGAAATCCGAAAAAATAGTTTTCCTGGTAGATGAGAAATTAAGTATGAGCCATAGTGAATTTTAAACGCTATTCATCACCGAGCGACAAAAAATTATGATTCCACGGAAATGGAATTATTGAGAACAAGATTTATTATAAATTTTAAGACTGATTAGGTCAACAACTTCCAGTACGTTCTAAATTAATCTTTTAGGATTTCTGTAGTTTGACTCTACAAGTATTCAATAACATAACGACTGGACTTCAATTGGTATGCACAGAAAAGTGATTATGATATTTGAGAATCATTTTACATAATGTTACAAAAGAATGACGTTTAGTTTTTAGAAAAGGTGTCTCCCAAATAAATTTCGACTTAAAATAAATACTTGTTTTCATACCGAATAAATTTCAAATTTTTCCAATTTATTATTTTTTTAAATGCGCGTTTACTTCTCGCATTACCGCTGCATTTACGGAGAAGAATTTCTGGATGAGAATTTCATTATGCGTAATTATAATTTAGTTTTAGGTATATTACATTTCATTTCGTTATTGCTCTTTACATGGCGACAAACATGATTTTTTATGATTCTTAGAGCGAAATGTTTTTTTTTCTTTTACTGCCACAAATTATTAACAGAGATTGTTCAATGAGATCAAGTTTTGAGACTTAATATCAAGCATTACTCTATTCTCTTGATCCAAATGGTTTTGAGACAAAAGTTCCGTAACAAATATGAGTCGTGTAGAGATTAAACAAATTTTCAGAAAATAGATCATTACACTAGTGCAGTGGTCCTCAACCTTTTACCTCCATTGGGAACTTAACATAGTCTGGGATATGGAGGCGATCACGCAATGAGTTATATAATTTAATATATTTTAAAACTAATATTTTTGATTAATTCTTGAAACAATTAAATTCTGTGAAAGGAGAGCAAACTGATTTTAATACTTTTTTTTCTACCAGAGAAGGGAGAGAAGCTCGAGTTGAGAAAGTTGGATGGAAAGAAACAGGTCATATCTCGTCACAGGCGACAGGGTGTCTGGACACTGTTCTGGTAGTAACGATTATTTTCATGAAACAAATGAGTTATTGCTATCGTTAGTTACGGCATTAACAACGTTTTCGGCAGAATTGCAAACAAAAATATTAGTAACATAATTCCCAAGACTTGCATCCTTGGACAAGGGATAATGAAGATCTCCGTGTGTGCAGAGGAAAGCGGTCACCTAGAAATGGCTTGGCGGGCACCACGTAGGGAACCACTGCACTAGTGCAACGACTGCTACATGAGTTCATATTAATATATTCCATCCATTAGACATTTAAAAAATATATATATATCTATGTGCCAATTCATTCCTCCATTTTCACGTTTCCTCCCTTTCACTAAATCTCACCCTCTCCACTCGCCACGCTTCTTTTTATCTTCCTTTCCACCTACGCCCATCAATGCTTCACTCTCTCGCCCTTTCTCGTCTCACTCACTCACTGTCTTTCTCTCATTCCCTCTCCTCTCCTGTCACTCCTCTCCCGTTTTCCTCTGTGACTCTGTCTGGTGGCTCCTCACTGACTTTCTCCTCTCTCGAACTTTCCATCTCGTTCGTTTCTATGCCCTCCCACCTCACCCGCATACGCAACGTTTCTTCTTTCTCTCTTCCAAACGCACCTACCACATAAATGAGCTTTCTCCCTTACTCCAACTTTCCTCCCTCTCGTAATTAATTATAGGATTATGGGACTCGTACCGCAAATCTCTTTCACCGTGCTCCAAATTCTGTCGGACGAGATATCATTACGTTTGTTATTAAAGAGATAAAATTCTGCACAATTACTCAGCATTGTTTCATGCCGCTTATAAACGTGTAAAATCTAATCATAAACCTAATGGTCTTTCAGGATAATTAATTGGCATTTAATCGTCGAAATCTATGTAGAAGATAGGAAGAGGTTGGGAGTCTGGAATCTTACGATAACCGAGCGACGCCTATACTTTCTAATCCTATCTTTACGAATGCTCCTAAACTACGTCTTTTCCATCTCCATCGGTGACTCCTATCCTCTATCTTCCTCCTGTTTCCGATGAACTCTTTTAATTCCCCTCCCTCTTACCTTATATACACACACACACACACGCACATACATACACACAAGAAATCCTCTTTTCCATCACTGGCTTTCTCCTCCCATCTCTCTCTCTCCTTTCCTACCTTTCTTTAATTCCCTTTTGTTGCTCCTCTTTTTCCCACCGCATTTTCCCAAATCCGTACGATTTAATTCCCTATCCTCATCTGACCTGATGATATGACCTTCCTTTCTTAAACTTTTACTCTTTTCCTCTATTCTCGTATCCTTCCATCTTCCTTTCTCGCCTTCTCTACTTCCGTGTCCTTATTCCACCTCCTTCCTCTCCCTTTCTCCTTCCCCCCTTTTTTCTTTATACCTCGCTAGCACCGTCGCTCTCTCAAAGAGGCGCCGCCTAATGGGAAATAGCCGCCAGCGCCTCCATTGGATCCAAACAAATGCCATTCGATTAAAGAGGCGCCAAGTGATCCCCCACCTCCCACCCTCCTCCGGCGCCTCTTCGCCTCCTCCCCCCCCCCCCCCGTCTCTCTCTCTCCCTCATCTTCTAACCCTACTCTGCCTCGATCCCAAACCCAACCCTCTCCGGGGCGCGGAATCAAGTGATGATCCCAAAATACTGGCGTGGTTTGGTGAAAGAGCGAGAAGGAAAGCGGGTGTGTGTGAAAAACATGGGGAAGGGGAGGAAGAAGTCGGGCGTCGAACGCGGTGCTTCTTTGGAAGCGAGGAATATTTTGGGATTGGTGCAGAATGAGTTCTATTGCGGCTATCGACGACGGGAAGCGTCGGGATGGGTTTTTTTTAGGGACAAATGCTTTTACGATTGGAGAGAGGAAGGTTTTTGGGCGAATCGTGGCACCGGTGGAATTTTTATCGGAGAGCGATATTTTGTCGGTTGCCTTCGAGCCAGTACGCGATTTACGTAAATATAAATTAAATGTTTCCTCGATGAAGAAATCGCGTTTGGGTTGAATATTCACGTAAGCGGTGAAATAAAATATACTTCGGAAGTATTTGTGGTTAATTGTGCGCCGATTTGGCGGCGTTTTTCTTGATTTTTTTCACGACTATCCTTAAAAATATTAGTTGTTCAGACATTCAAAAGCTGAAAGGAAATAAAACCAGGAAGTGATTATTTCTTACCCATTATTTTCTCGTCGAATATAAAAGACGCATCTTGAATTAAAACGATGGAGTGTGCCCCTGTCTTCTTTTACTTTTGTCACTAAATGCAGATGCGTGCGTATGAGAATGGATGGCTCCGAAGCAAATCATTAATAATTTTTTAAAAAAGGTAAATATAAAAGTTCGTGGCTCCAAATTCCTTCAGAGTTAATTAGATAATTGGAATATATCATTATAATTAAACCATCATCTGAAAACGAGCACGCGGGATGAGTTAAGATCGCCTGCTATCTCGGGAATTGCGCGCATGGAATAGAATCTATCCTATAGAGTTTTTTTCATCACTACCCGTCAGTGGTGCGTTATATCGTAGGCAAAAAAGACATTTGCCTAGGGCCCCCAATTCCAAGGGGCCCCAAATTAATTCCAAATTTTTTTTTTCAGTTTTTAACACTAGGACGGCGGGACCGGACGACGCCCCGTGAACGGCGGAGGCGGTCATTTTGACCGCTCGTTATTTCTCCGTAGATATTTAAGCGGGAAAATTTACACAAAGATTGAAATCAACTTAATTAATTAGCGATTGGTTATTTGTTTGCCTTTTTGCCTCAGCTTCAGTACATTTCTTCATGTGCGTGCTCATGGAATTATCAATAAGGTGTCGCAGTGCACTAACCGGTGAGCGTAATAATATTCGCCAGCATCATTAGTGTGGAATCAGATAATAAGTTAGATACAATGTAGATACGACGAACGTAACTGCCGATGACAAAAAAATGACAGACAAATGAAGATCTGCTGTAATAAAAAAAGTATTACAGGGATCAGCGTAAAAAACAGCTGAATTGTGCTTGACATTAATATAATAAAAGTCAGAAAAAGGGAAAGAGATCGGAGAAAAAACAAGAACACATCGAGATAAAATGCATAGCCGAGCGGTCAAAATGACCGCGCCCGCCGTCCTAGTGTTAAAGGGACTAAAATATAATTATTAAAATAGTAAAATCTGTGAGAGGCAGAATCTTTATAAGGCGGAAACCAGTCAAAGCCGGAAATATCGAAGTCGTACTGCATAATGATAACGTTTTTCTCAAGAAAGTAAGGCGAAATCCGTGAGATGCGGACGAAAAGCTTATGTCTTGTACTTCTTTTATCAAGAAGTAGAATTTTAATCTGTGAAAGGCGGAAAGAAAATTTCTCACAGAAATATTTTCAGGTAGTTTGATTCAGGTTTCGAGTTGTTCACCAAACACACATCACATGCGGTCCGACACTTCTTTTGTTTGAAAGACCTTTCCTCCAAACTGGTAAGTTTGGGATAATCAGGGATGTTATGTTGCTTGAACCTCACAGATAGTTACGATATATAAAGCAAAGCGTCTGTTAGTGAACTCTTAGAAAAGTATTCAAAGTTAATATAAAATTGAATAAATCGTGTTAGTACTATACTACTAGAACGTACTAGTTTTATTTTTGTTTGTGAAAAAAATCCTACATTTGTTTATTAAGTAAGTTAATGCAGCTGCAGAATCTTGTTCCAAAGCTATTAATTTTTTTGATTTCATTCAAAATTTATTCGTCTTCTTTTCGTCGTCAACAAAGAGGTGGGATCTTCTAATTAAGACAAACACAAAATCAAATTTTACATTAAAATTAATCAGTGATATCAGATGGTCCGCAAGGGCGGATGCAATATTACCTGCTAAGGTAAATTTTGTAGCCATAAAAGAAGCATTATTTGAACTTTCTAATGAACCAAATGAAAAACCTATAACGAAATTAGAACCAAAAAAACTATACAACTGTTTTGAAGGCTATGAAACAGTACTTTTGTTGATTTTATGGAATACACTTCTAAAACGAATAAATGCCACTAATAAAAATCTGCAAAGTAAAGATTGCAATCTACAAGAGGTGTAAATCTTCTTAAATCATTGTCCTCATTTATTTTAGAAGTTCGAAACAGTGACGCGCTTGAAAGTATGTCAACAGTAACGCGTTGAAATTATGGAAACAGAAGCACAATCATTGACAGGTAATAAAGAATACAAATCTGATAAAGGAAGAACCAAAAAATGAAACTACAGTTCGGCGAAAACAGGGATAATGAAGCAATATTAATTGGTAAAAAATTATTTATTGTGAGTTACCTTAATGTAATATGCGATAGTCTACTATCAGAAATTAAAAGACGCATTCAGGTGTACGAAGACGTCTTACAGCAATTCGCAATATTTATAAATTTAAATTCACGCGATACATCACCGAATGATTATGACAATTGTATTGCAAATTTAATTCATAATTATAAAGATGACATTGATGGAATTTTGTTTAGAGATGAAGTAGCCCAATTTCCTCATTTTGCAATGATTGAGAAATTAAATACACCGATGGAAATGTATATAGCAATTCAGGGAGGGCTAATTTCAACCCTCCCAAATGTTTACATAATTTAAAAAATATTTTTGTCAATGCCGATCGCGAATGCATCTGAGGAAAGGTCATTTTCCGTGTTAAAAAGAGTAAAGAATTATATGAGAAATTCACTTGGGAAAGAAAAATTAAATAATTTAGCAATATTGTGTATTGAAAATTTAATAACAGAACAAATTAATTATGATAGTACCTATAATAGATAGATGTTCAGCTCAGAAGCCAAGGAAAGTCAATATATAATATATTGTACGTATCTATGTAAATTTTCATATTTTAAATGTAATTTTTAATTTTTTAGTATATTTTTTGTAAGCATGAATATACCTACTGTTGAATGAATCGAAATAAAATTAAAATCTGATACTAATTGCGACTTTTTTAATTATAAGTATGTCTGAATATTACCGAAACAAAATTTGTTTTAAGAAAAAAAATCTTTCCTGAGTTTTTTTTAAACATTATTTAGGTAGGGAGTAGGGCCCCAAATTTATTTTGCCTAGGGCCCCCGAGAGCCATAACGCGCCACTGCTCCCCGTTCTCATCCCACCTAACTTCCCAAACTTGCATGCCGCAGGGAACACAAGAAAATGCGGCGCAGCTCACTTTCAGGAACGTCTTAGGGCGTGTTTCATCAAGTATCACTGCTAATATCTGCTTTAACGTTTAGATATTTCCTTCGGATTGAGCGAATAGGTGAATGTCGTTCTTTCTCGTGCTGCGTAATTGCAGTTTTCAAACTATGAGCCGCGGAACCCTAGAGATCCGTGAAACCTTGACGGAGTTCCGTTAGAAATTGAGAGCGAGCCCTGTTGGTCAGGATTCCGGGAAAAATTATTCTAAACGTAAGAATTCCGTGAATTCAGAAATTTTGAAAAGCCTTGTAGTAAACGTATGCAGCTAATATTTTTTTCCTGACGGTTTCTCTGCATTTTCCGTGTCCATGAACCATGTCTCCATCGTCTGCAGGGTTTCTCTCACACAAAGCACGACATTTCCGCTTCACCTGGGATAAAGCTTTCGGTTCTCCAAGTCAACGAACGTGTCTGGGCTCTTCCTGCACCGACGCCATTTATTAAATCTGACAGACTCGGCGAACGATATGCAACAGGATAAGACGGAACTGCACATAGCATGAATTATTACCGGGAGGGAAAACAAACTGAATCGAAAGTGATTGATCACTCAATCCCGAGCTAATCATAATCTTTTCTGGTATGTTTAATCATATACTAAGAGATTTTTGGTTGCCGGCTTTGGTAGAGGGGTTATTAGCGTGCTTAGTTCGTCTTTGTTATCGTTCCTGCGCTAATTAAAAACTACGGTAAAGTGCTGTTTATAAAATCATTAAAATTTAATGAGTAAAAATAAAGAAATAATTAACGAATTAATCGACAAACTTCAACGATGGGGAAAATGATTTTCCCCAGTAATTTTAGATAAAATATTTGAAGTAGTACATGTATAAATGCTACGCGCAATTCTACCTTTAACTACTCGGTTTGTATTATATAGTGTTTTGTAGCAACAAAATAACGGATATGCGATTTAAAAAAATAGTACCGCGTAGCGTAGTTTATTGAAATGCTTAATAAAGATTGGCTTGAATTCTAGAATTATACGGATTGTAACACGCAACATATACTTTTTAAAACTATATCGCATCTATGTGTATTTCAATTAAAAGGTATATAATTTATTTTTAATGTTTGCTTTATATTTCATAGAAAGTAGTATATTCTAGCAGAAGTGCATAACATTGAAAATTAAAAAAAAACACGCAGACTTCAAGAATTAGTCCTGAAACCACGTTTAGTAATTACCCATACAGATAAATACACATTAAAACTATCGCGACACCTCTATTAACACAAAATGATATAATTTGGCATTTGATAAATTCGAAAATCCTAACTTGTTAAAATTCTTATTGCATTTATTTTTTTACGATTTAATCTAACATGACGTTACCACACTCGGGACAAAAACGAAAAACAACAAATAAAACTTCCACGTTCCCTCCCAAAACCATTGCAAAGTTTTCGTAAAAATGTTGTGTTAGCTTCGCGTAATTAATGACCCCGAGAACGGATGAAGTAGGAGCCGACAGTTCCCTACATGACCGCGGGACAGATCAACACAGCGATTTCCCTCTCCTTCCCGACGCAGGAAGGAAGGCACCATATAAAACTTTATCCTCATCCGCGCGACAAAAAAAAAAACAGCCTCCTATCCTCTCATTTTGTCAAAAATTCTTCGCGTACTCAAATCCATCGTCAAGTCGACAGCCGGCTGCTTAGAGACATTGAGCCCCTCTTATCTAAAATGCGCCACTCCCCCAACCCTTTCACCACTTGCCCTCTTCTCTCACCCCCCCACTCCCTTCACTTGCTCTTTCCTCTCCCCACCCCCTCCATCCACTCATCATATCTCTGCATCCCCCCTCCCCCCCTTTCCCTCCTTCCCTCTCCTCGTCTCTCCATCTCTCTCTCTCTCTCTCAACTCCACTTCTTTCCTCATCATTACTCTTTCCCCTCCATCTCTCTTTCTCTCTTCTCTCACACTACTCCACTCTGCCTTCCTTCTATACTCACCAGTCTACGCATTTTTTCGCCTCCTCGCTCACTTCTTCCCATTAACTCCCAGCCCACGCCTCTCGTAACTCTTGCTCTCCCCCATTCCCCTCCCCTCTTCCTCCTCCTCCCCCCCTTACACCCAATCCAGACGGTGAGCAGAAGCGCCATGCATCCCCAGTGTCTCGTGAGGAGGAGGGAAATAGGGACTCGAGGGGAGGGAAGGGTGAACGTGATTTAAGGATTCTGGGTGGGAGGGATGCAGAGGGAAGAGGAGGGGGTGCTTTTGAAAGCGGTGGTGGTGTCGAGAGTTTTCGGGGATGCATGCAGAACTGGGTGTTTGTGGAAGAGAGGGAAGTGGAGATCCGGATGGAGAGAGAGAGAGGGACTAACGAGGAGATAACTTTCTTTCAGAAGGTCGGAGGAGGTGAGAGGTTGGGAGGGTTTTGTAATGTTGTGCGACGGAAGGAGTTGGTTGTGTTCGGTGAACGAAAGGGTGATGCCGGCCGAGGGTTCGGGAGTTTGGAAACACTCTTAAACTCTATTCGGATCCCTCCTACGATGCATTTCGACGTAAATTCTTTAAGCAGCGAGAGAGACGCTGAAAGATGGACTTTCCGTCGGCGTAGAGCGGGGGTGGGAAACCTGCGGCCAGCGGGTCGCATGCGGTCCCCGAGGTCGTTTAATGCGGCCTCTCGAAGGTATGACGGAAATGCGATCCGCAGAATTAAAAATTGATACTTTTTAACTAAAATTATGTATTCCAATAAAGCCTTGAATATTGAAGTATTATGCCTATAAACCATGTTGTGACTTACATGGTATATCAGAACCTCAAAGTAACTTTCAACGTAAATTCTAATCCGGACCACCAAAAATTACCTACTTCCACGAAGAAAAAGGTTTTCCAACCCTGGCGTGTATTCTTCTTTGTTGACAAATTATATTACTGAAGTCATTTTTGTTGGATTTATGACTACGGCTTTATCTGGCGACTTCATTCAAATTATAATATTTTATAATATTTATTTGACATCGCTGTAATCGATCTCATTTATTTATAAAAAATAAAAACATTATCTTTGCCTTTGTGGCATTTTATCGTCGAATCAGTTTTAGTTTCCCATTTTAGCGGGTTAGTGGCGCCTGCAGGTCTAAAGGTAGAAACCAAAAGTGTAGTATGTTTTAAAGAGACAAAGTCATACAAGTAATCACCTCCTGAGATGGAAAATAAATTTTCGGGAGTATCATAAAGTAAATAATCCATGGATCAATTTGTTCATCTTCGATGTCACCAGTGTAATATTTAATTCCTATCCTATCGTGTTATAAGAGCAACTCCCATCATTGGTTTCGATACGAGAGATGATCGAGAGTAAAAATAATATTCAGCTCCTAAGACACGCATGGGTTATTCCGCGTTATTTCCCCTCCCTCTCATATCTCTATTTATTTTGCTTCTCTCTTTCCTCCTTAGATGTCTCTCCTTATCTCACTCCTTCGAATCACTTAGCTACCTCCCTTATAATCTCAGTCCTGATTTCTTCCTCGCCCTACTTCTCCCTTCGCCATTTCTTCACCTCATCTTCCTTCTACTCTTTATAAGTTAGGGTCTAAAGGTCAAATGATAAGTTTCTGGGTTACACTTAATGCCCTTCTCTCTTTTTTCACTTTACAACTTGCAACACCTGAAAGGCTGGCACATTTAGGAGCTATGATTCTCAAAAATATGCCTTGATTTAAAAGATAAAAAATGCACGCCACTCAGCGAACCGAATTTCACAAAGAACGGCAACGCGCGTACTGAGATCGAGATGATGGTTCTTCTTCGGAACAGCGTGATGCAATCTGGCGAACTTTCCCGAGTTTTCCCGAAGCGGATAGAGCACGTATAAGCGAAAATTTATTCGCAAATTCAACAATAGGTATGAAATTGCTCAGTTCGTATAAGCAAAAAATCTGATGTGGCCAACACATGACTTTCTCCATATTCTCCATATATTTAAATTATTATGAATAGCATTATAAGGCAAAATTATTATTTCGTATCGTAATAGAATACCATCGTCCTTGTTGCCGTAAATTACGTATATTTTGAATGTTTACAGAATTCTCCGCTACATGGTGTTGGCGCTGTTTACTGGTATTAAGATAAAGCGAAATATATCCGAAATGGATGGTTCTGCGAAAATTAGTTTCAAACAAAACTTGGAAGAAATATTATTCTCTACAACTTTGGTCCTTACGAAGATTACCAATAACGATGTTTTTAAGGAGATATTTAACGGAAACCGAAAAACCGGTTATTTATAAATAACTCCTAAACAATAACTCCTATATAAAATTGTTTCGAAGAAAAACTGTAGGAAATTACATTCTCTATAACTTTTGTATAGAATTGTATATACAATAATGATGTTTTAACGAAGAAATATCGCAAAAACCGAATCGGGTTTCGAATAAACCTCGACTTCCGGTTAACCGTTATTGTCCAAAAACTAATCAGTTCTTTGTGCTCATGCTAAAGTGTTATATATGAAGTTTGGTAACGATATGGCACGTACTATTTGAGTTAGAGCGCCCACAATAACATACACACACAGACATCATTCCGAAAATAGTCTAAACGTGTTCTAGGGACCTCAAAACATGTATTTCCGTTGAAATCTCGAAGTCGATTTTTTTCATGAATACAATACTTTCCCATTACTACGTATGGAGAAAGTAAAAATCGTAAAACGGAAGTTCGTATAAAGAGGGATGGCTGTAATTCGGGGTGCATGTCCTAATAATGAACCTAAGTAATTTGTGGAAACTAAAGCAAACGACTCTAAATGCTATACGATTTAATTAGAAAACCTAAGTATTAAACATTTTCATATCTTTGTGACTACATGAACTTCTCTCCCGTGCTCTTTCTTCCATCTTACTAAATATACGGTACCTAGTTTAATAGTATTGAGAGTGTTAAACTTTTTGAAATAATAGACCGCATGTTTTAAACGTAATTGATTCTCGTCTGCATGAATGCTACTCTTCAATTTTTACAAAAATTCCAGCAATTAAAAAATATATGTCCCCTCTTCAATGAAATAGGTATAATAGCATTAATTGAATTGAATAATTGTAATAAATGTGTTCTGTGTGTTTGTATATGTTGAATTCTATCGTCAATTACTCGCTGAATTTATTTACTGAATATTCGGCAATTGAGAACTCAAGTTCATATTCTAATGCTTAACCTAGTAAGGTCCATTATTTTATTATAAATATTTAAGTGGTGTTGGAGAAATGTCATGTTCATCTTCTTTATCGTTGGCAGAAGAGAAAGTGAAAATAATTTTTTCGTAAAATATTACCCATATTCGATCTGTCGTTTTTGAGCATATTAAAAAGACGTTGTTTAAATTCGAGCCAATTCACTCTGGTTTTTCGGGGAGTAGAGTTTCTTGATAATATCATTATTCAGCAACGTATTTTCCCGATAATCTTTCGAAGGATATCCCGGAAATTAAGACTTAAAGAAAATACCGTATTTCCCGGAAAACGGGAACGGGACTTCCCGGTTCCCCAGCCCTAACTCTATCTCCCTCTTTCCATCTCCCCCACCCCTTTCGATTCTATTCTCATTTTCCTCCCCCTTTTCCTCCCAAATTCCACAATCCTCCTCTTTCTCCATTTCACTATACTTTTTTATCCCTCCATCTTATCTCCTCTCTCTTTCTCCCTCGGAATCGCACTTCTACTCCTTCCATATCTCTCGCCACTTCCTCTTCCCTCCCTCTCCTCTCTATCCACCCCCTATTTATCTCTTTCCTTCCATCTTCTTCTCGTCTTTTTCCTATCCTCTCATCCTCTACCCTCCCCCCGCTCCTCTCTCTCTCTCTCTCTCTCTCTCTCTCTCTCTCTCTCTCTCTCTCTCTCTCTCTCTCTCTCTCTCTCTTCCTCTCCCTGCGTCCACTCCCCCTTGTCCTCTTAAGAGATATATTTCCACTCCTGAACACTCAAGGCAGTGGAATCCCTTCACTTAACACCGTCTTCCTTATTCCATATCACCAGCGGTTCAAGTGTCCTCATGCTTTTCTTACCCTGAGAACAACATGCACTCTCAGACAAGACGGAACTAAAATTAGTCGCCAATCTTTTCCGATCCGTGAGACTGAGGTACTTCGGATAAACATAAGAATCGTATCGGATGAGAGATATCCAGCAACAATTTTGAGGCGTTTGATATTTTTATAATTAAAAAACGTGTCGTCCTCGATTCCAACGCAAGAAAGTCTGTCGTTAAATTGAATGTCGCATATTCTTACGTTCATCGTCATCACAAGAACGGCATGCTGTTGTCTGCTGACCTTACGATCTCAGAGCTTAGGGAGCAGACTATGAAAAGAAAGGAAATACCATAGGTTTGAGAATGATATATTCAGTTCTTTTTAACAAGTTTACTTTAAGGCTATATGAATTGGCAATGATTTTCGATTGTTTTCTCCTTGAAGCCAAGGGGAATTCATTGCGTATTTATTTGCATCATTTCCGATTTAAAGGAATTGGGAAATACAGTCACCACGTTGAACAAATTACATAGTAGCCATTTACGGCATTTTAATATTTGGTAGCAGTTTGTTCTAAAACAACAACTCTTGTCGAAATTTTAATCCTATATGATGTAATAATTTTGTTTTCTTCTACAACTTTCATATGAAAACTCACCTCTTTTGCGAATTATTTTAAAAGTAATGCTTTTCTCTCCACCATCATTATGAACGGATTTTGTTTTAAATTTTGTAAATTTCTGTCAATGTAAAGCTTAGTAGATACTTACATAATTTAACCTGGGCTGGATATGACAAAGTGGAAATAAATATGCCTCATCGCTGAAAATTACTCCTAATAACGAGTAATTCGCCTTCCTTACATAATTATTTTCATTTTTACAGTATACAGATTATTTAACTAACATAATAAATTCACATTATAAATACAGCGTGTGTATTTAATTAAATGAATTACGATACTCATGATCATTCTAATGATTTGCGCAAGATTAATTCCACTGAATGGATTAACAAAAAAAACATAATCTAGGCATAAAATGTTTAAATTCGATCGATTAGTCCGAAATGGCATTCTCCTTATAAAAAAAACGGTGGCACATCTTTAAGTTTATTCATGATGTGTTACACCCTCACAGACGAAGCTCTCGGAGCTTACGGTAAATCTATTTTTGATAATGTACCCTATAAACCCGAGGGAATGTTATCTCCCCCTCTCTCTCTCTCTCTTGTGGAATCTGCGCCAGATGAAAACCGCCCAATTATCCGGAACATCCATTCTGAATCATATTATAAATATTTCTTTTTAAAAAAATCAAACGCTTACTACGGTGTGATTTCAATCCCTTTCCTTGTTCAGGAAACCAATTTTCGTACCTTTTTCTGGTTATTGCGATAGAGAAACCGTGAAGCGATAGATGCTATATGATCGCAGGATGTGTGAAAAACCTCCAAATGAGCTACTTTAATATAAATAAAGGAATCGGTACCATTCCCTCGTTTTAACGAATGTGTTGAACAGAATCGTATGGGAAAATTAACATTCAATCCCCGTTCGAAGTCTTTGACGTCGAATCGAAGTCGTCTTCATCATGGCCTATGGGAGGGCACTCATTCTTTCGAGTCAATGGGGAATTAAAAACCCCATCGGTAAGTAATTTTTTTAATCGTCTATTATATGGCCGATCCAATTAGGATAATTACGAGGATGAGGGCCAGTTAGCGGGAATCTTTAGGCGCGTGTCCTTCCACTCGCTAGCTTCGCAATAGATTTCTCTCGTGGTAGCCTAAAACGATAAAACAAGAGTCTCACACAAGTTGGAAACTTTTCGTGTAAATATACGCTATAAATAAGAGTTAACTCGTGTAAAAAAATCAAGGAGACGTAGTTTGGAGTTCTTTGGAACACGCGGATTAAGTGGTTAATTTAGATAATGTTTGCTCATTTAACAAATCCAGCGACGATTAAACGCACGGAATTGTACGGCGCATGTGCGCATTAGATTTGGCGCTGAATTAGTGAAGAGAGGTTAAAGATAGGAAAGAGAGAGAGAGAGAGGCCATGGGAAGTTAGGGAGTAGGTTATAAGGGTGTGTGTGAGGGAGGGTTGGTTTCTGAGAGTGAGGATATTAAGAGAGGTTACATAGGAAAGGGAAGGAAAGATAAGTTGGCGATTTCAAGTTTAGTGTTTTTCTATTAGTTTCTGTTCGATTCTGACGAATAAATTTCACGAAAAAAATACATTTCCGAAGAAATACTTACGGGAGAATTCGAAATAGAGGGACGGAGGGAGAAAAGGAGAAAAATCAACATAGAATTCCGGTTTCAGATCCGCTCTCTCCGATATTCTTATCTCAGGGAGCAAGTTAAGAATCTGGGGAAAATTTTGGAGAAAATGTCGGAGCACACATGAAAATTTAGAAGTAGCTGAATTATCAAATTCCGTGTTGGTTTTCGTAAATTTACAGCCTGCAATTTTAATTTTCTGACACTTGTGTAGATAGGATAGTGCCAGAAAAAAGTAAAATTTCACATACGGTAACGTACCTTATAAGGGCATCTTTTTTAGTGCCATAAAATTTGTGAAATGCGCGTCTATTTGCCTTGCAGTTGAGATTTGAGTTATATTACAGACTGAGATTAAATATTTGATAATGAGTTTCATTCTTTTTTAAGTAAATAATTCATTTACAATTTCCGACGTATAGATCTGGTGGCCAACTGAAGGGCCAAGAGATGCACGCTGTTTTTGTTATTGGTCATCTAAAATTGAAGGCTCTCTTTATGTCTATACGTAGCGCTTGAGACAACGCAGTATACATAAGACAATATATGAAATAATATATAATATTTTTTGTGATTATAAAAGCATTTTCAAAATTGGGGATTAGGATGGAGAGGAAGGAATAAAGCGGACGAATGAGGTGGAAGAAATCAAGTTGGGGATGAAAACACAAACTCTGTTAAGAATCATTATGGAAAAATTTTATCGAATGATCAAAATTACACGATTTGCGTGCCAAGATCTAATAAATTAAATTTTAGAAATTTTTTAAAAACTACTCAAGATTTTTCTTTTTTAATTTTTTAAAAAGATTATGAAATAAGAGTTATCTTATCCCACTAACGTTGTTTTTCTACCCCTTTCATTTAATTCATCAATGAAAAAATCACACATCACTTGGTTTCACTTGCCCTATTTGAACGTCAAAGGAACAGGGCGCAAAAATAAATCAATTACACATCATTTGATTCGCACGAAGAAACCGACGTAGACTGCAAATGCGCGACTGATCGAATGGCTTACGCTGTGACTTAATTAACTAAGGTAATCAAACAATATATTCAGTATTTACGTATGCCTACGTTGCGACACTGTTATCGGAATTTCAGCAACCATAAAACTGAAACCCTCTTCACTTTGCATTTAAGACATGCCTGCTAGATTGCGGCACTAAACGAGCGCTTCGGATAATTAAATACAGCAAAATTTGCCTTGCCGTTTTGGTTTATTAATATTTTTATATTCGGCGAGGAAAGGCCGAGTGGCGATAAACGTTATATTTAAATTTCTCCTAATTCGTACGAGTAATGCCGATAAAACTTCGCCATTGATAGGATAGGAGTTGTATGTATGGTGAAATGAAGGCGCCTTTACTCTTCCCTCCCCCTCCCCCCCCTCTGATTGCCCCAGGGAGAACAGGAGAAAAGAGGTCGACGTGAGGGAGGGAAAGGGGTAAGGGGAGAGAGAAGGGGAGGGAGAAGGGGAGGGGGGGGGAAAGAGAGAGAGGGAGGCAAAGGAAAGAGAGAGGGGAAGGAGAGCATGGGAGTGGGTGAAGGAGGGAAATGTAGAAGGGAACAGAAAGAGAGAGCGGCATCGCCATAGGTTGCTAGGCCGGTGTCCATGCCGCCATGGTCCACGACGTGTGTGGCATCTCACGGGCTAGAGCCTGAGAATGGCTGCTGTAAAACGGAACGAAAATAAACACGGATCCCCCTCGCTTATTTATACAGAGACTTCATTCATGCCTCCCTCCGCCCACACCACCATCACCTTTCGCCTAACGCTCCTTCCCTCTCTCCCCCTCTTTCTCCCTCTCTTCCTCCCTCTCTTCCTCCCTCTCTTCCTCCCTCTTTTCCTCTCTCTCTTCCTCCCTCTCTTCCTCTCTCTCTCTGCCGCCCTAACTCCCCATATTCCCCTCTTATCCCTTGCTTCTTTCCGGCTGCTCTTTCCTAGACCTCCTCCCTCCTTCAACTCCTCCCCCCGATTCCTCCTCTCCTCTCTCCCGCACCCTCTCCACTTTTCCTCTCAATGTCTCCTGCAATCCCCTTACCGCATACCACCATTTTTCTCTCTCTCTCTCTCTCCCTCTTCTAACCCTTTCCTCCTTCCCCCATCAAGTTGCTCCCATCCTTGTTCCCATTCCCACCCTATTCCCTCGTTCCTCTCTCTCCCTTTCTCTCTCTCCCTTTCTCTCCCTTTCTCTCCCTCTCCTCTCTAACCCTCTCTTCCTCCTCTCTCTTCATTGCCTCCTCCCCTTTCAGTCCTACTCTTTCTCCTCATCTCCCACTTCCTCTTAATCTTCTTCCCTCCCCTCTTAATTCCCTCCATCATTCCCTCCCCTCTCCACCCCCCATTAACCCTCTTTCCGCCTCCATTTCTCGCTGCATGCAGTTTGAATAATGTCTCCTTATCTCTCTCTTTCTCTGTTGTGGAATCCACTGCTCTTATTGCACACATGAGTACTGTATGAATAAATATGCAAAATTTTCATCTTTACCCCTTCAATCACCATGTCCATTTTTGTGGACATTGAATTACATTATTTTAATAACTTCTGATGCATATCATAGACAAAATAGTAATAAAATATATTGAAAAGTGTAGGGTTTATCACCTAAATATTTGGTAGAGGATTTATTTGAGAATTCAGAACTAAGTTGCATTAAAGAACATTCCCTCAATAAAATTCATGAAACAAAGGGTTAAAAGTTTTGTAAGAGTTCTTGCAGCATTTTAATATTCGAAAAAATATAATTTTAATTTATTTATATGCAGAATAATATGCGTTCATTTCATAGAGCAAATATGTTGATGTTGATTTTTATAAATTATCTACTAGCTATCAGGTAGTAAAGATAGCAATTCAGTATCCCTATGAAAGACATTTTGGATTTGTCTTGAAGACACACGAGCAGAGAAACAGTATTTAGTGTAGCACGCCAATGAGAGTGTTCTGTAGAAAATATCGCGTTGTTTACAATTAAAGACTTTGAATTATATGTTCAAAAATAGAACATTGAGAGGAGATATGTTTGCGGAATAAACCTTGGTCTGCCTTAGAGAGACAATAAATAAAGGAAAAACATGGGCATAACGTGATGAAAGTGCTCGTTTACTTAGAAAACTAATTAGGTATCCGTATTAGTTGCCGAGAATATTTTTGACAATTCACTCAAATAATTAAAACACCTATAGTCCCATGATAGCTTACGGGTGCAATATGGAAGTTAAAATAATCTGCATTGTGATATGACTTTTCAGCTCGATTGCGTGGCTTCTTGGTTACTTTAGAAACTCTTGGAAGTCTTTTTATATTATGAAAAATCATGAAAACGCCAATTAGGTAATAATAGTTCTGATTCGATTACAGTAAACTTACATATTAGGTTCATATTACTTACCTTTTTTTTTAGCACAAAAAGAGTCGATTTCTCGCATTAAAATTCCCATTGCTTGAATTTTTATATATTCTTCGGATTCTTCTCATTTACTACTTATAATAGAGCGTGAAAGAGTGAAAAAATCTTTTTATTATTCACATACTATCACATTGTATTTAAGAAACATCCTTTTTGATTTTCACTTTCAATGCATTGGCTAAATATTCCATGTTTATCCTGATTTTTTAAAACTGATTCGCCAGAACTTTGGAAAAACGCGTAAAATTATTTTTTTGACATACAACTACGTGATTAAATTAAAAGTTGAAAATGAAAACTTAGTTCTCTTAGTTGAACTCTCGATGTGATCTAAAAGTAAATAAGGTAGTTACTTTTATGAGCTGTAATAGAAAATAAATCATGCTGTAACCGTAGCAATCTAAATTATGTCTTTGTACTGTTATAGATACCTACATGCAAAAATTGTAGTTTACTGGATCATTTAAAATGTACAGATGGCAACGAAAAACTTTAATTGTGGTATATTTCAGATTCAAAAAGAATTTTTTAAATGCGTTAAAGATTAAATCCCCTATTTCCACGATTGAAATTGAAAGGTATTTAAACTGAATAACTCAACACGTGCTGTTGATATTTGGTTCTTTAAATGCTTGCTTTAATAACGCTGGAATAATAATCATTGCCTCGAGTGGTGTTTCCCTTTAAACTCTCAGAGTAAATATTTATTTGCTCGCAGTATCCCGCCAAAACCTAACCATAACTGTAATCTCTCTAACAAGCCTTCTTTTTCTTCCTACAAAGTCCCTCATCATTTCACCACTTAAACCATTCCCATCATTTTTTCCTTCGCAATCCTTCGATTATCCTTCAAGATCATTAATTCGTTCATTGCTCTCACTTCTGACCTCTACTGGACCCGAAGAAAACCTTTCTCTCGATCCCAATGAATCCATCGCAATCTCCTTTTAGCATAATTTAAAGTGAACCCGTAAAAACTATTTTCAATCACCTTAGATTGTCATTTTATTCTTTTTCAGTCATGAACTTATTGAAAAATCTCTTAAAATAAGCGCTTCTATGTAATTTTTATTGAGCCGTAATACAGAATGTCCCATAAATCCCATTTGGTTATGACGGATAATAAGTGAAAAACATAATAAAAGTAAAATTTAAAAAAAATTTAGAAGTACGTATTTATTGGCACGGTTTCGTTTTGCTCTGCTCATTGTAGAGCGTCATCATAAAAATTACATGGAAGAGCATATTTTAAGAGATTTATCACATGGTTAGTTTTAAAAAACTTATTACTGACCTCCGAAAATAAAATTTCATAAATGAATTACCGAGTTCATCCCATTTAGTTAATGGCATATGTAACTCTCGTAACTTTCAAACGGCCGTATAAACAGAATGCGCATGTCACATACAAATCAGAATTTACGGAAAATCTATGATTTTTAGCTATGATAATAAATACAGTATTAATTAGAGTCGACGATAGATGAATTTCGATTTAAGATGACCGAAGACGAATTTACTATGAGGTAAATGCTGTGTCGTACCGGAAACGTTCTGCCCCCCGCAACGTGCTCACATTCCTCGACATTGGGTTCCTCTTGGTCACGAGACCCCCACCACGCGGGGGTTGCTGGTCTTTCCATACACCACTTGCAATAAGGGCTTGAAATCAGAGATCTTGAATTTTAGGGAGCTTTGGATTGAGTGATTTTGAGCATATCATATAGATCAATCAATGAACTTTACATGTAGGGGTCCGAGAGGAAATGTGCCTCACGCCTGAGGACGAATACTCTGTATGATATACATATAAACAGTTAATCTCAATCTTTCCCACATAGATGCATAAAGCTATTTTTATAATCAGGCAAAACAATATAGCATTATAATATAATGAATGACCAAAACTTTAAATTATTAATAATTCATTAATTATATTTAGAAAATATTTTATACATTTTGTACCAAATATAGTTTAGAAAATAATATTCAGCGACGGTTAAATGATTGATACACTTGAAGACAAATTAGGTATCTCCAAAAAAATGACGGGTAATGAATTTTCAATTAAAACCTTTGGCTCTGGACAAATTCTACACATTTACAAATATTTGCTTAGTTCGACATTCAATAAAAACAGTTTTAACAGCAAAAACGACGATCACGTTAAACACACACAATGCCATCTTAAATTAAGGTCCGTGGCTTCCCATACTTTCTCGTGGCGTTCTTTAAAGAGCAATCGAAACGCTGTCGACGAACTTCACTCATCCTCACAAGTCTTCTCCGACGTGGCACGCACGCGTGTCACAAAAGGAAAGCCCGTTAAAAACTAGAGCACTCCAGTTCCTCTTCGTTAAGCGTCACGTGATCATCCTTCGCCGATGGCTTCCAGCAGACGCATCCGATGTGAAAAAGCGTACGTCGGATTGACGCACAGCTCACCTTATCCGCGAAGGGTGTCATCCGCGCTTTTAGGTCACATTTTGAACGGCTTAATAGACACTTAATCGTAGTTCTCCAACCAAAAAATATATAGATATAAACAACACTCCCATCTTCGTTTCTTGAGAGATCTGTCTCTCTCATCCATTGGTTGTCTCGTCCGGTTGAATTATTTGTAAGGTGATTTAACCTGTTATAAATAGTTTTACGGGCGCCGATCTGAAACGTTATAGAGAGAGAGAGAGGGGGGGGGCGGAAAAGAAGGGTGCAGAACCAGGAGGGAACTGGGAGGTGAGAGTAATGGAGAGATGGGGGAGAGAAGAGATATAAAAAAGGGAGAGGGAGGGGATAAAGACGAAGGAGAGGATCAAAGAATTAAAAAGAGCAGTTAAAAGAAAGGGAGAAAAAGGGAAAAAGTGAAGACAATGGGAAGAGTGCGGGAGGAAGGATGAGAACGCAATAGGGTAGAGATCGTAATAGAGGGAGGGGAAAATCGAGAAAAGAAGGGAAAAAGAGGTTGAGATGTAGATGGGAGAAAGAGAGGGAGGTAGATAGAGAGAGAGAGAGAGGTTGGGAAGGGAGGTACGGAGGGATGGAGTTATTTTTAGAGTTTGCCTCACTAGCACCGCGCGTCCTCTATCGCCGTTTCTATCTCCTCTCTCCCTCTCCCCCCCCCTCCCCCCTTCCTTCTTCCATTTCCCTCACTCCGCCGTCTCGTCACCCTTCGATCACATGGACGCGGCAGCGTTGCGCACCGCAACAATAGAACCACCCAAGATGACCGATTTCCCGCGCGCGCGAATCCATCCTATTCCCATATTAAACACGAGGGAGCACTATATCTCCATCGCGCAGGGAAAAACCCCGGATAATACGTTTCGGGACGTTTCTTGGAAGGTTTCCGGATGAGTTCCACTCGGTGTCGCCTTCTTGGATCGCCGAAACGCCCGATTAAGAAGCGAGATTCACACCGCTCCTCCAGAAACGACGAGGCGCCGCGGGAATGACGTCACCCTGACGTAATCGCCTTCCTCCCTCGTGTCCATCGACAGCAGAGGCGGCCGCGAAAGAGCGGAGGGGATGTGTGAGGAGGGAAGAGGGGGAGTGAGAGGAGGAGGGCACTCTGCGCCGCGGGGAGGTTAGGAGGGAAGAGGGAGAGGGATATTTAATGCCGTGTTGCGGGAGGAGTGGCGAAGGAGGACGATAGAGGGAGGGGAAACGGGGTTGGTCGGAGTAGGGAAGAGGTGGTGCGGGGGGAGTAACTGCGGGGGCTTCTCTTTTTTTTTTTACTGCCGTAGGGTTCTCGTGGCCGCACACGCTTGGTGCCCTCCGCCTCTCTTCACTGGTGGTCTGGGACAACTGGAGAATTGGAGTTTCGAGGGAGGAAGAGCTTTTTACGGCTTGTTTTTTGGGAAAACGTCCACGATGTAATATACGGGACTACATTTTCGCGTTATTTATAAATAATAGGTGAAGAGTAATTTTATATTTTACGTCTTATTAAATATATTTTATTTTATGAACGCCTTTGTGAACTGATGTAATGTTGCAAACTTATAAATAGAGGTACTTCTTAAATACCGGGGGGTATCGGTATCACCAGCTGATAGGATAATAAATGACAGTCACGATTGCGTTCATATTTACACCCTCTTTAATGGGTTATTTGAATATTCCTTTCCTTATTCGAGGTAAAAGTCGGATGTGGACGCCACAGCAACGGATTCAGCATTTTCCGGAGCGTTGCCATAAAAAAATAGCACTTTGACTAGCAGCTAATGCGCGGTTCAAGATATCCCGTTCCACCAAAAGGTCCATACGATTCAGATTCCCACCATTCCACAATAGAAGTACAGCAACCTTTCTCAGCTCCAGGGCTTCTTCCTTTTTATAATTTTTTTAAAATCAGTCGCTGTGTAGTGGAGGGAGTGGGGTGGAGATCCAATCTTCGCTCTTCGTTCACCGCGCGATAAAATCCCCTTCTAGACTCATCGGAGGAGTTTTTCGTCCACTCGTGGAGGAAGATGAGGATGGGATGAGGTGAAAAGGGAGGAGAAAGAGAGAGAGAGATGGAGAAGGAGGGAGTGGAGAGAGAGAGAGAAAATGGAGTGGGCGCTCACAACGGCGGAAATGGGTCGTAATCCAACGGAGACGCGTTGAACAAAAGTGCACAGACGTCGACGGGAGGAAACGATCCCGATGAGCCTTTCCTTCCTCTTCTTTTCGACGGTTGGAGGAATGGGAGGGGGTGAAGCGGGGCCGGAGGAGGCGCGGGAGGTGGCGGGCGCCGCGCCGCCGACCGCACCCTCCCTCCTTTCCTCCGGCCTCCCCCGGTATCACCTATCCGCCCGCCCGTCCACCTATTCCTGTGGTCCAGGCCACGCATCGAAGGGACGCGCGCCACTTTCATACGGCGTACTTGATGTTCTCGTAAAATGCGTGCGCCGTGTTGGCGGGCGGCGGAGACGGGAGGCCCGTGGGGATGGAGGGCGGCGGGGGCGGGGTGCCGTAAGACTTCCTCCCGCCTCCTCCGCCCACCACCACGCCCCCTCCGCATCCGTTGCTGAACTGGATGTTTCTGAGGCCTGCGGAGAGACGAAAAGATCCTTACAAATCGGAACGCAAACAAATTGATTAAAGGCGTTAGAAATTAACTGCGACGGTTTCTTTTTCTCTGAGTGTCCGGGGAAAAGAACACGGGTGAAATCACTCGGGCTACGATGAGAGCTTGAGTGGCGTGGCTGTCAAAGATGCACCCGACCGTGCGAAACTGATAGAGCGCATACGCAATTGCTTTTCCTACGGTTGTTGCTTCTTTTCTGGCCTTTCTGATCCTCGCGATTGCGATGGTTAAGGAGTCATTGTTACTCCAATAAAGGGTTAATGGCAGTTATATTATTTTCAACAGAGATTATTTTTCAAGTTCAAAGGGTAAATACAATGAAGCTGATAGTGTTGTGAGAATTTTTTTATATATTAGTGAGTGCGAACTGGTGACTTTGGAGCACGGTCGTGCAATCATTTTTTCTTCTTTTAATTTAGGAAACAATGGATGTCCTGCTAAAACTCCGAGTATAGCAATTATTGCCAATTATTTTTATTGCTGATTTCAGACATACATATGAATTTAGTATTTGCGCATCTATTTTTCCAAACCTTTTTATGACTGTTGGAGAAACATAATTTTTCAAGATGATTTTAGCCGCAATATGAGCTCGATAATTCATATAATATATGTTATATTTTCTAATCTTTTTTCACATGCAAACATTTATTAATAAATAAGTAATGGTGGAGACTACGACAAAATTGATAGTAAAGTAAAAACAGGGCTCATTAACCGTAAAATTCGATATTTAGAAGCGCATTTTCTTGACGCCTTGTCCTTTAATTTCTTTATTTTCTTTCTTAAAATGTCTCTAAATATTGAATTTCACGGTTAAGGAATATATTTCTTAAAATTTGTGACAATTTAAAAACTAACGTTTAATTTCAATATAATAAGTAAAAGGAATTCTCGTGTTTTATCCATAATTTCGGAGGACGCAGGGCTATGTGATTCGTCAGCGGGGAGAAAATCAT
The DNA here is from genome assembly GCA_036926305.1 of Uropetala carovei. Taxonomy (NCBI): domain Eukaryota; kingdom Metazoa; phylum Arthropoda; class Insecta; order Odonata; family Petaluridae; genus Uropetala; species Uropetala carovei. The sequence continues at coordinate 2,815,417 of JAXCHB010000063.1, read as the reverse complement.
TCGAACATTCGGATCCAAACTCCACTTTTACAGCAAAGTTAAAATCGGTCGGCTCTCAACATTCTTCACCCTCAACGCCAAATGGACGCCAATAATCCATCCGGAGATCACATCCCGCACTTCTTCCTCCTCTAGTCCCCCCGCCCTTCCTCCTACCTCCCCCACTCACTCCCCTCCATCGTCTAAATGCGACCCTTTTACACCTCTCTCCGAATACCGCCATTTCGTATTTAATGGCCCCTGTGTTACTTCGCACCCCTTTATGCCAGAGGTCTCCAAACGGACCCTCGCGGAGGCCACATTCCAGTTTCGTCAAATAGGGTGGACCGCGCCACGTGTCGGTTAGGAGAGTAGTAAAACTTTTATTAAAAAGTCAGTTAAATTTCGGAACATCCTCCTTAAAAAAAAAACGGTCACAACGTCGAAAAACTACTGGTGGCGAAGTTCTCTCGGTATAAATGGACGCTGGCGAAAGATCTTGAAAATTTTAATTTTCAACTCGCAGATCGCATGGTGTCCGTTGTACACTTGTTATAGATTTCCGATTGAAATCTATTTTGCCATGATCATTTTCCTGAAACCTGAAACGGCATCATCCTTCTCCGTAATAAGTGTTTTTACTCGATAACCACTCGTTAAATTTCCATCGTCTCTCCCTTATTCTTTCCCTCGTTGATTCCTCATTCCATTTTTCGTAATTTAGAATCTGCGTTGAACGGAAATTTTTTCGGTTAATGGAACGATATTCTGTGCACTGGCACTAATATGCATAAAATTACGTTTTTTTTGCATTACACTTACACCTCGGTTTACGAGTCCTCTGCGAACAAAGCTTCTTTATAACGAAGTTGGGAGTAATATAAAAAAAACTCAAGATTAAAAAATAATTCAGAAACTTCATGCAGAGCTTTTAAAAAGAGTAAAATTTAATTATCACTAGCGTCGTATAAAAATGGGTCAGGAAGTGGGTATCGAGAAAGTGGACGACATGCAATACCTGCTGGATAGTTACGGATGACACTAATTGGCATGCCCCCAGTGTAGATCCTGTCATCTCTTCTCCCACCGCTGCAAATTCGGATGAGGGCTTCAGTAGGACCTATTGATTTATTATCTAATTAATTTATTTTAAACTAATATGTGTATTTCATGCTTATAGATACACTTGATATTATTTCTTAGTGTTTAATGGTATTTCACTGTATCTCCCCTTCTCTAAACTCCTTAAACGCACCCCTATGCTTCCTATGTTATTTATACATCTTGTAACGCAGTAACGTCATGGAGCGTAACTACTTCGTTAATTGAGGTGTTATTGTACATCTGTTAGACTGCTAAAGATATTTTGTGTTTATCAGCTGTTAAACGGACAATTAATCTGTTCATTGATATTCATATTATGTTTGCGGGTCAATATAATCGAATATATGGATTTCTTATTGTGAGCAATAGTAGCGTAATATTTTAAACTACCACGTCACACCGGATTTATCAAAATATTATATTCTGTGAACGCGCGTTTTACAATATTTAAATCTGGTGGGGGTCGTCACCGTATCATTTATGAATGAGAATAATGTACATAACAAAACGAATTATTTGTATAGATAAACTATGGCTAAAGTGTACCTTATTTTGAAAGTCGAGATAGTTTAATATACCACATGCTTGTGTTTATAAGTTCCTGAAATCAAGTTAACCATTTGGCCACTGCAGTAATATCTTCGCGTTCGGAAAAATTGCAAATTAGAAATTTAACAATTTTTCAAAACGAATGAAAATGTATCGCAATAAACGACCGGACCATTATTTTTATCACTTGTTCAGCTCAAGAGGGTCACCTTTGTAAATTTTTCACGTAAAGCACGACGTGTGTAATCGATACGGTCATCATGTCCAAAGTTCAAAGCGGAAGCTAACTACAAAAAAAAAAAATAACCCGAAATTTTCATTTTATTCGCGAAGTGATAAGGTTGGCTCGGAATAAAGTATCGTTTCACAAACTACTTCGCGGTCATTTTTTCCAATGCTCCCGCACCGCGAAACGAACTCCCTTCCAAAAGGAGCGAACCCGAGACAACCGTCCGAAGGGTGCTAAGCGACAAAGAACACACGAAGGAATTTCGTCGAAAAATCTGTTTAGCTTCAAACTTACTGGTGACGAACCCTCGTTCCTTTTTATCTCTCTCATTTTTTTTTTCATTTTCCCGCTCCATGTTCTGCCCTTATTTTTTTCCTCCGCCGGTTCCATCCAGAGCGGTCACTTAACGCGCACCCCCGCGCCACATATGCCAAGAAAACGTCCGTCCTCTGAAGGCTGCGTGCCCATGGGTGGTCCACGCTCTCTTTTTCTTGCTCTTCCTCCTCCACTCCCCCTTCTCCCTCCTTCCCTTTCTCTCTCTCTCTCTCTCCAATTCTTCATATCTTCCCTTATCTCACTACTCATCTTTCTCAGCATCCCATTCTTTCTATCTCCTTCCTGATTTTACTCACCATCTCCTTCCTCTCTCTCTCTCTCTTCCTTTATCTCCCTTCCATATCTTTTTATACAGTTTGTAAGCGAAAGAATATTGGCTATGAACGTGAAACAATAAATCACGGAGAAGTCTTTTTATCGAACCATCTTATCATAACTGTTAACTCGCAAGGTGGTTGCGGAAGATTTTTCGGCAGTCGATAGGGTAATGAAGGGGCTTGAGATAAATAGAGAGGTTAAGGGGATGAGGTTGTGAGAGTTCTAGAGAGAGAGAGAGATTGATGGAGTGGGAGGGATGAGGAGAGAGAAGCAGAAGGGATCGTTTGTCGGGGAGGGGTGAAAAACAAGGGTTAAATAAAAGGGTGTGCTCTAAGGGTGACAGGGGTCCTGTCTACAGGAGCAAGGAACGGTTTAGGGTTTCGGGGTCAGGTCATGTGTGTGAGAGAGAGAGGGAAGGAAGGGGAGAGGGGAAGGCATACGGTTTGGGACAGCGTCCACGAGGAGCGTTATTATTGGGCGATAACGACGAGAGGGGAGTGAATTATTACTCAAAAGTAATGGAAAATGTCCAATCGCCCTTAGCGGTGGTAAATTGCCCTTACGGATAATATTTTGTTCATTTAAATTTACAGCATATAAAATTACTCAATTTATTGAAATCTTATAAAAAATCTCAAGTGAACAAATTATTAGGAAAAAATGCATGCGAGGAATTGATTAATATAGTAATTAGATGTCTAAGTTTCTAAATGGTTGCAGTAATCCGAGCGGATTTCAGATGATTTTCTGTTGTTTATGGCAGCGTAATCGTCTTATATACTATACCTAATTTTAGAAGCGTCCGTCCGTCTCCCACTGTATCTTAAAAAGAGTTTGTCGTAGAGATATGCGGCAAAGGATGTTTCGTTTGTATTAGTTAGGAGATCTCTGGAAAACTATTTTCATTTTCATAGAGACCCGGCTTCGATCCCAGGGAATGAATTCTGTTTCCCATAAGATAACGCGTAAATATCGATTTTTCGAGGCGCACGTCATTCTTTTGCAAATTAAAATTAGAAAAAACTGATCTACGATCATCCATACCCTATGCGAGATTCGAACCCGAGAACCAATTACACTAAAATCCTATACCGGGGAAATTCATTTTCTATTTACCCCGAGTCTCAGGTTCGATTCAGAGGACGATTTCGAAAAGTGGAACTTCATTTACAAAACCCAGTATTTAGGCATGTTGCGGTTTCACGAGTAAAATATTTTCAAAACTTAAAAGTTAAAATAATTCAAAGCCAAAATCAAGGTAAGTATCCTACATGCGGATGGTATACGAAAGATGTCTTTATTAGAGTTAAATTTGAATTATTGAGACCAACGACAGTTATTACAAGCATAACTACTTCATTCACACACTACTTATTTTTTTAAAAAGTAATTGAAAAATATCCTCACAATCACTTCGCGGATACAGCTAGTACATCTTAAAAAGTTAATACTTAAGAAATGGTAAAGTGAGGAAAAGATACATGATGTACGAATGAAAAATAAGGCGAGGAAGAAATAGAATAGATCGCCTTCTTCACAGTATACTACCTTCCCAAAAAAATTAAATGGAAAATTTAAAAAAAATTTTTTTATTATTCCCGCGTATAAAAGTAACTATGTACTTGTTGAGTAAGAAGCTTTATATAATTTATTTTTAAAATTATTTTTTTGGACAACGCAATTCCACAAAGTTACGGTTTCTTCCGTCTACTTCACATCCTCAACCCTCTCTCTCTCTCTCTCTCTCACTCTCCCTTTCTATACTCCCTTCTCCACAACCACACCATCTTTCCGCACACCACTATCTAAACATCCCTACTCTTCCTACGAGTCCTAATCTCTCCCGCATTTTTTCCTCCAGTTCGCGCTTCTCATCTCTTCCATTCTCCTAGCATTCCCCCTTTCCCTCCCGCTTATATTCCATCTCATCCGGTCTTCTCCTATCCCTCTCTCTCTCTCCCTCTTCCTTCGAGCACTCCGGCTCTCACGCCGTTACAGCTTTTGACGTTGACTTCTTGAGTGACTCCTTGCACTGTTTCGCACAGCGGGAGTTCATCGCCCACAGACTCTTAACGGACGACCGTGCTTCGTGCTCGAGTTACAACCCCTTCCTATTCTCTCGTTGTTCCCTTTTGATCCACCCAACCGCTTCCCGCTCCCGCCATAACCGCGCGCCCTCCCCCCCGACCTCGTCTCTCTCTCTCCCCTTCCATTTTCTGCCCCTCTATCCTTTATGTCTCACCCCACACCGTCTATCCTTCCCCATCCAATCTCTTCGTTCTCTTCAACTCCCCCGCATCCTTCCTTCCGCTCCCCCCATTTCCTCCTTAAACCCTCCCCCCTTCGTCTACTCTCACCCGCACGCTTCTCTTGTCACCATCCACCGACACATTCTTATGGAAATGATCGTCGGCAACAATTTCGCTTCGGTTTTGAGCTTCGAATCTGCGCCGATTTACGTGCGTGCAGGAATTTTTGACGTGCGTAGGTACGCGAATACATTACCGCCCTGTGTGTGAGGGTGATCTTATTAAATATTTTTAAAATATAGTGGAAGAAATAAAGGCGGAGAATATGGTCCGACAACTTTAACAGTCGATATTCCCGTAAGAGGCAATGGTAATGAGAGCAGTTTAAGGAAGAAGAGCAAAATAAAAAATAATTCCTTTATATATTATTTCGACTTCCAAGTTTTTAAGTAAAAACCAAAGTAGATCTTGTAACCTTTATGGAAAATCCTCTCCTCGCAGTAGAGCAGGAGTTTTCAACATTACTGTATGCGCGGCACCATTTCAAAGACATACAGAATTTCGCGCCATTCCCATCTTCGAACAACGCTATATTTTTACATACGTGTACCACGGTGTTTTGAAGCATTCATTTGTTGTTTCCACATCATCATCAGCAAATTATCAGAGAAAATTTATCGCCCTAATGGCTCATTAACATTTCCGAAACGTCGATTTATTTATTTATCAACGTTTTCCGTAGCATCCCTAAAAGTCGGCTCCGCAACCCAGTTTGGAGGCTGATGGACACCGGGCAGTGGCGTAATTAGTAGCAGAAGGGTCCGCGGCTAAATGTCATTGGTGGTCCCTCTCCCCCTTCCACGTCAACAAATACATAAAATTAAAACTGAAACCCATTGTAAAGCCTATGAAGTTGCACTTATTAATCAACTATCAGGAAGACGCTCTGTCCAAAAATAATGATTAACTGAAAAGTCAATCAGAAATTATGATGAAAAAAGAGAAAGCACTAATTAATCTTAATTTCTTCTATAGCCGTAAAAATTCGAGGGTTCTTGGGTCCGTGGAATTTGGCCATCAACGACAACCAATTTTTACGCCGCGGACTCCGGAAAAAAGATTTCTCTGTGTTACGACCTGTAAATTTGTTGTAGTCATAAGCCCATGCTTATCAACTTCAGGGAGCGATAAATTGTTATGAGCGGATTCCGTTCCATAGCGTAACAAGTGAGGAAAGGATTGCTGAGCAATTAGCATAAGTCGCTTATTTCGACTATCTAACAAAAGACGATCTTTTGCTTTAAAAAAAATTCATTAATCAAAGATTTCTAAATCTCACGACTAGAGGCTTATGATAGCTAAACAGAGATTCATTAATTACACTTTGCACATGGTAGGAATGAATTTTTCCAAAAATTGCATAATCTAATTTACCATTATCATGGGCATTTATAATTTCCTTTATTTTTTGTTTGTTTAGATAATATTGTTCTTGAAATTGGGACACTAAAGAATTGTAAATAATATATTGCTATTTACCGCTATTACTGTTCAAGTTTTTTTTGCATAGAATAGACGTTATGTCAAATTCTGAGCTTATGTCGCTGTTATATTGATTATTTCACTGAAGCAAGAGGCTAAATGAAGTTACGAAATTCTAGCCGATTGATCGTCGATATTAAAATAAGGTATGGAATTTTGGTGATTGTAACATAAGTTCTTTTTGAGTTATTCGTTCATGGGCAGACAGACGGATGAACCGAATTTTTAAGCGACTTTTTTTAGAAAAAGCGCTAAAAATAAATGTATCTGCCAGTACAAGTATCTGCAGTATATGTGCAGAAATATCTACGCATGCACAAGCTTAAATAAGAAATATATTTACATATTTAAATAACTATGCCGATTATAAAGCTTTTACGCATGAAAAGACCTGCGTATAATAATGTGGTCTTTCTGGATCAGGGGCTCCCAACCTGGTGCTCCCGAGCATCGCTGCGCTCTTTGGAGCCCTTGTAGTAGTGCTCTTTGACAGCCTGAATGTGCCCTTCTACGGCGCTTAATATCCCATTTCTTAGTACCGATAATTTAATTTGCTCGTTCGATTACTTTCTAAACGTATTCAAGATCATTAAGAATAACTTTAATGTTGGTTTCATTTTATTAATTAACATTACTACTCTTGCAAAAGTGTAGTGGTGCTCTTTCGATATTTTAGGGCACAAGTTGGTGCTCGCCTGGTGTCCTAGGATACAACTTGGTGCTCGCCACATAGAAAAGGTAGGAATCTCTTGCAGGGCCGGCCCGAGCTACGGGCGAACCGGGTGGCCGCCCGGGGCGCCGGAACTTTAGGGGCGCTATCTCGACTGTCCGTTTCTGTCTTTGTAATATATGAAAAACTTCGCAAATGCATCAGTCACAGAGCATGCTTTAAGTCCGATGCAAAACCCCTCCGCCTTTCGAAGATTTTTGCAACTATGTGCGAAAATGGATGTGGAAACCCGGGAGTACCAGAGCAAACGAAACATTTCCTCCTCACCCCAAGAGGTTGTACCCTTTCCTCGGAAGTGCTTCCAATAGACACCGACTAAAATGGTGGCGCCTTTCCCTTCGAGGGGCACATTTACTGCATCTTTTTTTTGGCTTATCTATCTTGCATCTTCGGTTGCAAGCATCTTACAATTAGTGAATGCTTAAAATCACATGAAAACTCGCCTCAACATTTTAAATGCCATAAAATGTGGCTTGAAACAGATTTTCGGCTTAACAAGAATAAAACTTTAGATGAAAATGTGCAAACACTTCTAAAGAAAGAAAGAAGTCATCGGAGAAGTGTGCCAGAAAGGTTAATTAATATAATCTTATATTTTGCCAGAAACAATTTAGATTTTCGTGGATGTTCAGGTTGATTATTTAAAGAGCATAATGGTAATTTTATAGGTTTCGTGGAATTACTAGGAAAATTTGATTTGGTTACGAGTGAGCATGTATGTCGAATAATATGAAATGATTGATATGGTAGGAGATTTTACTCGTAAAAGTATACTTGAACGAGCTAGGAAAGTAAAATATTTTACCATAATAGTATATTGCACCCCCGACGTTAGTCATGTTGAACAGCTTTCCTTAACAATCAGATTTGTTGACATTGGTGACATTAAAATAAAAGAACATTTCATTGCTTACCAGCCAATAACCGATTCTTCTGGAAAGGGAATTTATGAATCTATAACACAAATGCTGAATGATTTTCAATTAGATTTAAGTAACTGCAGAGGTCAGGGGTACGATAATGGTGCCAACATGAAAGGAAAAAACAAAGGAGTACAGGCAAGAATATTAAGTTGCTACCCACGTGCATTTTTCATGCCTTGCGTATGCCACTCTCTAAATTTAGTAGTTGGGGACAGTGTCTCTAGTTCAGTGTTTTCTAAAAGAGTTTTTGGTGTTATACAAATAATTTATGTGTTATTTTCAGCTTCGGTTGTAAGGTGGCAATTACTGAAATAATATGTTAAACGCTTAACTCCTAAACCGTTATGTGATACCAGATGGCAATGTAAAATTGACTGTGTTAAGGCTATTAAAAATGAAATTTTAGGATTGAGATATGCCTTAATCGAGTTACCAGAAATGCCTTCTATTGAACCTATTATCATTTCAGAAGCAGAATCTCTTGTGGAAAAGGTTGGAGATTTCAATTTGTTAAAAACACTTTGTATGTGGGATGACATTTTGTTTAAATTTAATTTGGTAAGCAAATCGATGCAGAACTCTGAAATTGAACTAGGAACTATAGTAATGCTTTTAGAAAACCGTACAGAATTTTTAAAGGAATACCAATATTCCGGTTATATGACAGCTATAAAATCGGCAACGGATGTGGCAGTAAAATCAAGCGTAAAAGCAGAGTTTAAATTGCCAGATTTAGACAAAAAAATGTTTTTACTAGCGAATCCAGAGAGAAAAAATTCAAAAATTGAAAACGAGGAAAAATATTTTCAAAATAATGTTTTCAATGTCTTGTTACACCATGCATCTATCAGAAAGATTTAAGCAAACGAAAGAATGTAATGATAGTTGGGGTTTTCTGTATTGCATTAAGAAAAATGTAAATATGATGAAATGTCGAAAAAGTGTAATGAACTTGAAATTAAACTTAGCGATAAAAATGAACGTGATTTAAATGCTGTGGATTTATGTCAAGAAATTGAGACTGTTGCCTGAAAATGTACCTGATAATTCTGTAAGAATTTTGTAATTTATATATACTAATAGATTACAAGATATGTTACCAAATTTATGGGTAGCTTTGAGAATAATGTTAACAATTCCACTAATTGTAGCAAGTGGGGAAAGAAGTATTAGCAAACTAAAACTTATCAAAACATACTTGCGATAATCAATGTCACAGGCAAGATTAAATTCGTTGGCAATACCATCAATTGAAAATGACATAGTTGCAAACTTGGATTTTACTGATATGATTACTAATTTTGCTGATTTAAAAACAAGGAAAAGGATATATTAGAGAGAATTTTTGATACTCAATAAAAATATGTATGTCCCTCGCATGAAACAACAAATTTTATTAAAGTTTGTTTTAAATTTTTGTGCAGTCTTAATATAATATGATGAAATGTAATGTACAACTATGTATATTCATTCTGTAAGCATTTTTTGTTATAATTATCATAATTAAAATTTGACTCCTTTGTATTATTAACTTTTGATAATGTTGATATCTTACTATCACAATTAGTCATGTTTTTTTTCAATTTGTCAAATTCAAAAATAAATTTATTAACATAATACAAAGCCTTCTTAATTTTTTTCTAATTGGAAGGGGCGCAGGAACACCTCCTCAGCCGGGGCGCCAAAATACCTCGGGCCGGCCCTGAACTCCCGTCCTGGATGTTTCACGGCAATTGAGTGAAACTTGGCGAATATAGGCGTAACCTAATCCGAATCAAGTTAATTTTCTTCATCGTTCTCCGCAATTATTATAAGATGGTAACAATTGAAGATTAGAAAGTTTTTATGATATTGATACTTTTGATATAAGTACATACATACTTATAATATGGAAGAATAGCGAAGGCTACATCTCGTGGAAACCTGAATTTAAAATCAGGAAAGGGCAAATAATACGCCATTATGAGAATTTTGCAAATGTATCTTGCTAGAATACAAATACATTTCAGACAAATCAGTCACCGGCAATAGGTGCAGATACTTTCTTCCGTTCGGAAAATTGGATGTCAATAAGCGAATGTAAAGAAGGTAATTAATTATACTGTCGGAATATGAAGATCTGATCACATATTTTAATTATCTACAAACTACTAACAAACGAATTTTTTGCGATTACAACGTTTTCTCTGTATACTACGTGGTATATCTATGGCAAATAAATTTGAAATCAATACACCTAACTAGAACGACGAAAGATTAACATTATAGAGTTGAGAGCGATTTACAGATACCAGCACTTTCATGGAATGCGAACTTTCTTATAATTTATAAGGCGGAAGTTTATTATATGTCAGATACGTAGTTGTCGAGAACAAGGAGAGAACAGGGAAAGCCCTTTTTAGAATGACTTTCTTTCCGGGGACTCCTTTGCGCAGCATATTCTTCAAACGCCATCACTCCAGCCCTGTGCGTGGTATTTGATATACGATAAGTCTCCGCTACAAGTTGTTCTGTGTTATTATGTCCTTTCGCTTCTGTAAATCCATGAAGTAAGGAACATGTTCTTTGTAAGTTGCGATGCTTCGCATATGCGTCGCCTTTAAAGAGCCAAAGATGAAATTTGTGAAATTTTATCCGCAGTTAGGCTAGTGCCTGCGCTATGTATTTGAATTTACTTTCGTAGTAGACGTATATCTGAGTAAAAGTTTGAGATTTTGAACTCAATAACCTTATCCCATGCTTTTTTATCGGGGAGTTTGCCATCTTAATACTGTTGATTATATAATTACGAATTGTGGTCAAACCTCTTCCAAGAACGTAACCCTAACTTCTACCATTATCTGTTTTGGAGTATAGGTTTTGTTTTCACCAACACAACTCCGATCAATAGTGGGGGATCGCGGCGCATACATGCAGCAAGAACTCCTTGTGCTAATTAGGTTTATAACATAGCTACACTTGTGCTGCATCTTTGGTATATATTTTCTCTATCTGAAAATTTTGATATCAGAAATCATCTTGCTAAAGTTCTCATTGAAGTATATAAAACCAAATTATCTACTTTTGATCAACCTGGCGTTGTTTATTAATCAATTCGAGCGAACTAGCTTGCTGAATTGTTCCTGAAGTATGATTCATACGTAAACACCTATAGAAATAGGCTCTCTAACAATTGTTTGTTTTGGTCAATCATATTTATCATATTTAAACTACGCACAATGAAGGCGTCTTCCGTAGAAGTTCATTGGCCTATTCCATTTGCAATATTCCACTCCCGATAATTTCTCAACGGACGCTCTTAAGTTAGCACTCTCCTTATTACTCCAATTCCTTCAAAACACGTCAATGATTCAGTTTCTTTGCGATAGTTGCACTCACTGCACGGAGTAAACGCAAAACGGGGAGGTTGTGAATGGCTTTCTGCATCTTTCATCGTGTAAACCATTTCACTGATTTTTATGATATTTTATGCGTGAGACACGCTCTAACGGTTGTCTTGCGAATTACATTTTGGCTCACATTAAACTACTATAAGATAATACATAAGATCTTTCATGAACTTTTACGTATATCCCATTAATGATTAACGTACAACTTAAGAAGAAATTTCCAATTGCCGAACTTTCCCAAACGTAAGAATGTCGAAATTTTCACCATATGACGTCCATTAAAAAATTATTAACAAAGCATTAGATTTAGCTCTCGTCATATCGTAATTATAACCGTTTTCCAAAAATTTCTTCAAGAATATAAGCAAAAGTGTAGCAGCTGGAAAGTCCGACACAGAGTACACCTTTCCTCTATTGTCGATATATAAAATTAAAGAAGAGGTTCCAAAGCCAGCGACACTATTGTGCTAAAGCGATCCCTTAAATTTAACACAGATAATTTCATATTTGACTATTAAAATTATGATCGAAAATCATTCTAGTGAATTTTTAGCGTTGTTAAAGAATTTAAATCGATTTTAACAGAAATTGCGGGACAGAACCTCAAGGAAACTTGTAATTATACAACTTTTATTATAACTTGACACGTATGTATGTATGTATTATACTTAATCGGCGCGCCGAAGCATTCGTAACCGTTAATGAAGCCTACCATAAAGAAAATTTTGCCAACTCCCTTATTTAAAGTGAAATAGGATGAAAATTATGATTTTGACCGCTAGTTATAATGGCAGAATGGGATCGTGTCAGATTATGATCAAATTAAATGTCGCAACTCCTAAAGATACCTGAATCACAATCGATTATGAAGTCTATCGTGCATACATATACCCTTACTATTTTTTCTCTACCAATTGTCCTCATCCACTCTGGTCCTAAATATTCTCTCTCCTTCTCTCCCTTACGTCAACTAAATTTTCTTTAATGTTTATCCTCCCTTTTCTTTTTCTACCACTTCTTTATCTCCCTATCTACTTTCTCCTCTGCAAAGATCTCACCCTAATTCGTTCATTAGAAAAAATGATTAAAATTCGATTGTAATTAAATTCTTAACACTCATTCATTCACTCCCAGAAATAAACAATTTATTACGGAAAAGCGAAGAGTGAATGTTCTATTACGTTTGTTATTGTCTTGGTAGGATGAACGAGGATTTGGAAAACCATTGTTAATAAACAAAGATACCTAGAAGACACAGTCGACATAGTCACTGCAACGAAGTTCAAGGGACTAGGTTGGTCGCTAAATTAACATCTATCTATATAAATAAAATTGTAACCTCTGTCTGTACATATGTTTTTTTGTCGGGGTTTTACTTTTTTTGTGTGTTTTGCATCACAAGAAGACGGTTGGACCGGTTTGGAGAACTGTTGTCTGTCTGTCTGTCTGTTTGTTTGTTTGTTACCGCATCACGCAAAAACGGCTGGTCGAATTTTTATGAAATAGGGAAAGAGAGAAATCATAAATAAACGCAAGTTACAAAATATACACTACAACAAATGATAGACAAATTTCCAAAATCATAATTGAAGTTTTTTTATTTTCTGTACGCAACCTAACTACAAATAGATAAGTTTGTGGGTTACCATGTTTTAGCCTCACACCCCTCAATTATCGTAATTGCTGGCTATCCTCAAAATTATGCAATATTGCTTCAAGGCATCATTTACATTTGCATTTAGCATTTCTGGATTTAATACCTATCTCCTATATAGTTATAAAAGTTTGTTTATTTGTTTGTTTATTTGTGCATCTATACATTTCCACACCGTTAAAGTTTGAGTAATCAAACTTTCAACAGATACTTTCTTCACAAATACAAAAGGCCGTAGGCTACTTTTTAATGCCAAATGTTTTATATTAATTTTACAAAAAGCAAAATAACTTTGTATGCTAATGCTAATGCCAACCGATTTTCTGTCGGCTCCTTTACGCACGCCCACAAACAACCGATTCCAACCAAACTTGGCAGGACAGTAGGGGGCACTAAGGGGAAGGTCGACGCTGGGTTTTAGTGCTTGTACATCCGCTTCTTTCAAAATGGCGGTCGATTTATACATTAAACGACGCATATTTTCCCAAGTCCTGCTATTGATTTGATGTGGTACGATTGTGGAGGGCTCCCAGAAATAAATCATACGTGGTTTTTGTTTCTCTCTGCCCATTTTATTCAAAACGGCGGCCGAGTGAATTCTTAAATACCATTTAGTATCATCTAGAATTCCGATCGGATTTGAAACAAATTTCCCCGGGCAACGCCGGGTATTTCTGCTAGTTGGGTATAATTCTATGTTGAGCGGAGAATATAAAAGGAAATTATATTAAGTTTGAAAATTGTATATTTTTTCGGTCAGTTGAATATTTAATTGTAATTATTTTTTTGTTCGGTAAGCCTAGCTAAAAATAGAGCTTCTAAAGATATTACAATTTAAAAATAATTCTAAATATTTAATTTTTACTTAACTACTAGCTAATTTCACTAGATAAATAATGTAAAATGGAACATTTATGCCAATTACAACAAAAGTTTATGAATAAGGAAAACATTAATTTAAAGGCATGATCGACCCTTTACTCCTACAAAGAATATAGGAGTAAATAGCTCAGATCACTATTGATCACAAGGCCGAAAGTAAAGAGCCGAGAAGTCTTGGAAAGAAATAATTCCTGAAAGTTATGCAGCACTTTATAAATGTTTAATGTTTTATTTTAAACTGAAAAACTAAAGTTTATATATATTTTTTCTGTGTCGTTAGAATTAAGTTATATTTTCACTATTAACCTGATGTACGCAATGCTATATGAAAATAGGGAATTGTTGCGGGATCGGTATACATTGTATATGCAATAATTTTATTCAACTTAGTAAAATTTTCTACTTAACTTTTACATCGTAAAGGCAAGAGTGGAAGAATGGAATAAATGCTCGTGGGTGTGCTCATTATGAAAAATAAAGATTACTCGTAAAATTCCTTTCCTTTTCAACAAGTAAGCGTGAGAAAAACCCATCTCGAAATCATCCACTTACACAATTTTTTTCATTCTTAGATCAGTAGCTGAAATTGATAGTATATAGCGAAATTACTATAAATTGAGATGTATATAAATGAAAGAGGAAGTATTAAAAACAAATAAAGAAAGAATGGATGAATCAGACATTAAAGGCGGGTTTATTTATTGCACCCCGCTACACCTCTTAGGCAGCGCAGGAGTATCCGAATTTCAACCGCGGGAAGAACTTATGGACATAAACAATCCCTCAAATTTGGTTGCTCTAACTTGTAGGATGTAGAAGTAGTTCAGCGGAAAAGGAAGTGTGACGGACGGACGGACTTACAGACAAAACTATTAAATTATTAGATTTTAAAAAATCGCTAAATAGAGCTTATATTGCAGACTTTGTCATCAGACTTTGAAACATCGGTAATCAAGAGATAAATGTGACAGGCTATGTAAATTATTTTTTCAAACCCTTCAAACGTTTTATTTAGGAATTATTCTCTCTTCAAGTTCCATATTTTAGAATGTTCTAGCCCGGAAGAATAACTGATCTTTAATAAGACATGAGTTCTATCTTTATTTCACCGCATTTTACATTTAATTCTACGTCCATTTTTGTGTGGTCTCATACTCAGTGAACAATTTCTCTTCGTCATATTTGTTAATGGATCCTCATTTCTTCATGCTTGGCAGGATATAAATACTGGACATTTTAACTAATATTATGCCTTCTGTTGATTCTTCTAAAAGCATTCCCTTTGTTTTCTTTTTACTGCCTCTTCATCAAAGCCGTTCAGGTTCAATATTACCTTATGAACAATATGCCTCTTTTCTTACATTCTACTTTCAATGGCAAAATCTCATCATTTGCTTATTTTTCGATTGTTTTTAGCAAATACACGAGTTCGATAATTCTATAATGAATTTATCTTAAAGTCTGTTTCATTTCTTCCATCAGCTTCTCACTGCAACTATTAAACTTCTCTATTATCAACAATATTTTTTACTTATTCATTTGATTTATTTAACTTCAAATTGATTTTATTAATTCGTCTTGCTTGCAGCCTACATATACCCTTTCTCCTAAATGTAAAATCCTGAAAAGCATGCAATATTAGGTTTCATATCAAGATTCTTACAAATCTCCTATCCTAATTGTAATAAGCTCTATTGTACAACGCAAAGCTTTTTTTTGCTTTTCTTATGAAAGATCTAACTTCTTTAACTAACTTGATCCACCTGCTCTTCTAAATTTTCTCCCTGATTTGGATATAAGCATAAATTGCACGCCCAGGGAATTGGTAGGAACTCTCTAAAATTTCTGCTGATTTGGCCAGACGAATTATTGTGGCTTAGTTGCGAATTCTTTAATTCCAAAGGTTTCAGAATAGACGGAATCAGTAGCTATCATTTTTGCCGCAATTTCTTCAATTCCTTCTCCACTTTTATTCGATAGCCTTTAAAGTAAGGTCTTAATTCCTATTTAACCTGCTCCGTTGACTGTTTCATATATAGTAGAAAGGACTAATGTAAAAGTGTAGAATGTCATATAATTTATTTAGATTAATTAGCAAGTGCTGAAAAGGTATTCTAAATTTAAAAAGTGATGGCCTATACGTTTCTAAAGAGAAAAGTTGCAAAATAAAAATAATTGAAAGAGAATATCTGGTAGATTAAAAAATACGGTATATTATAATTTATTATCATACAGACAAAGACTTATATAAACTCGTTTTTGTGTAGTTCACATCCATTTTGTGATTCAGGATTAATTATAGCCTTTAATAAAAGTGGCAAATAGAGCAATAGAGCCTTGCTTCCCTTCTTTATTAATTCCTATCCTAATAATGTCCAGATAAGTGTTATAATTGTTCCATCAAGTAAAGAAGTTTGATTTTTTGGAAAACTGTTGGAATGCACTTCTTTCCGTTCCTGCTTTCGATTCACTCTCACTTCATTCTCATTTTTCGTACCAAATAGAGGGGGCTTTCATGAGGAAATATAATTATTGACAAACGAATTACTAAGAAAATTCTTCCATCCTCTCTCAAAAACTCCAATATAGCTATTATTACAGATCACCCCATAATTTGATTTGATTTTGTGTGAAAAAAATCATATTCACCCGACAAAACGCTTGCATTCTGAGTTATTATTTATAATCAAAGCTATTAGACACTGCCTTACCGACTAAAGGAGGAAGATCTTGAGATAATAATTCTTTATTTATTTAATAAATATTAACTCTAGCTACACTAATGATATTAAGTAGAAGCATTCAAAACTCTTATAATAGTTTGCTATTTCACAGTAGGTACATATGAAACTGAACACTTAGATTACGAATTAACTTTAAAATTTCAGAGAATGAGTTTTAGGTTTAAATAAATATGGGATGATTATGTATCCAATTTCTTATATTAAACCACATGGAGATATTCATTTATTGATGGTATCTATTTAATTGATTTTTATCTACGAGGTCATTTTCAGTACATTGTGAGCGTTATAATTAACGCTTTTCTATCGACTCATAACCTCGTAGCTTGCGGAAAATTATCCATTCATGAGGGCATCCAATCTATATGAAAACAGATTACAGATTTTCAACTCAGATTTTAGGGGAGTAAAAATAAAAATTACGGTATCAATTTTTTTCTTAAAGAGACGCGAGGCGTCATATCCTTGTTATGATGCGCAGTATTTACGCATTGGGCGAAGATAAGAGGCTGACGTCAGCCAACGAACTTCAACCACAGATCGTTAGCTTTGGCCATTTAACTCTTCATCCCCTTTATAATGATATTTTTTTATGATCGGAGGCATAACGGATTTAGAACACCCTAGATGTTTAAATTGGCACAGTTCTGTACGAAACGTTACTTTAATTTGTACATCAACATCACAATTCGTAGAACACTCGTTTCGCCCTAATTACGTATTTTTAACGATGAAATCTCAGGACTTTTTATTTTATTTACATTTCTACGTACATATATCCAAATCACGCTATAAAATAACGAAAAAAATAGCCAATAGCCAATTATGAAGCAATAAAGGAAATATAATGTTGTTAAAATACAGAAGACTGCCTCAAGATTAAAAATTAAGGTTTAATTAATTTAATTTTAATTTTAAAGTATATAATTTTCACAAGTGAGGGTTATCTTCCGTTTTACTTTTTACCAGTTACGAATTTTTCAGCGTAAAATGAAAGCATAAGTAATTTTACGTTATAATTTTTCACATTTCAAGTGTTTGGCAATGAATTATACTGAATCGAGTGCACATCCACAAATCACATACGACGAGGTTTTCACAAACGGACCGACAAATCGACTTGGCCCAGCGTCGAAAGAGTAAGTGGGATTCAAAAGCGGATTCATTGCAATAGATCTAACACGAGTCGTCAGTGGGATCGTGGAGCGTGCCAACGAGTACGAGCCACATATTTTCCTTGGCTTCGTTTTCCTTCGCCTCCATCCGCACATCAGCTATAACAAATGCATCGAAGAAACAAAGTTTGGAAGACCTCTATCTAGAGCTTATAAAGAACATTCAAAACAACACGAATGAAGCGAGTCGAGTGAACCAGGGCATTGAAAACATAAAGCGTGTCAAGAAGATACCGTCTCCTCCATCCTGCGAGTGCATTCCTGCAATAAATATTCGAATAGAATAAATATCGGATTAAAAGATCGCCAGCGAGTGTTTGAATTTACATTTCGCTGGTGCCATATTTCCGCTGCCGCCACTGCAAAGCAGCTGCGTAATACAGCCTGGTCGGGTGGGATTCGAAATAATATGAGTTTGGCTGACAAGAATGCAGAAATGATACTCGACATCTTCAGCGACGAAAAGAGAGCACGTTTGGCAGATCGTAAGGCGAATATTTATCTATTCGCTTCGGGAAGTGTTATTATTAATCTAATTTATAGTCCGTCAAATTACTGTTTAATTAGTATTCGCAGTGACAACAAAAAAGGACGAGGATAGGTTCTGCACAAATGTGGACTTCGACTATACTTATCGCTCATCGGCAACTACATTCGGAGGTGACGTATTGAAGATGACTGAAATTTAAAATTTATAGGTAGACGCAACAATAAAACCGTTTAAAATGTTGAAAGCAATGGAAAATTTAATTCAGTAAGTTAGCCTTGACTATCTGAAATTCAATTTTACGGGAAAGAAAAATATTCAGAATAAACTGGTTTAATTCCATTTAAAAATGCATACAAAATTCCATTTAAAAATGCATACAAAATTCCATTTAAAAATGCATACAAAAATGTATAATTTTAATAAAAGTGGAATTAAATCAAGTTATTTCCTTTAATCAAAAACTATTAAATTTAAGTTTATGAAATCTGTAGAACCAATTGTTTCGTAAAAATTTTAAAAAAAATAATCTTTACATCTCTACCTGTTCGTAGAACAGGTAACTTACTGTTATTACTGATCTTCAGGTCAACGGTTAAGTGTGAAGTCGGGCGGAGAACAAAAGGGGACATATACTTTATCATTAGCATAAACAGATTTTATTCTAGGTGTTACATGTTATTTATATCTCTACCGTTACCTCGCAGTACATATTTGTAAAGTCTAACTTCTTCGATAGTTTATAAAAGAATATAAAGAATACAGAAGTTTAATAAAACAGATAAAACATAGATATATAGAAAATCTAATGTGAAGAGAAACTGTATACATTTAAAATGCCTCATTGGTAAATATTTTTGCATTCAAGAAAACTGGGCTTCCATCACTCATTACTTTTTTCCTCTCTCTAAAAGTGAATGTTTGCAAACTTACCGAGAATTTTCCACAATTCAGATGTGCTTTAAATGTCAAATCAGAATTCAGGAAAAATAATTGTTGATTTGCTAAAATAAGAAGCTTTAAAAAATGAAATGAAAATTCCTGCTATAGCTTCTTCTAACACTCACAATAAATCCATGCAAGTATGAAATGAACGCAAACAAACAGTCCCACTTTCAGTTAACAGAACGCATGACCGCAGAATTACAATGCATAAACGCAGCCCAGTATATCGGCGAGGAACAAATCTAGGGCGTGCTGAAAATCTCACTTCGAAAATTCAGAGACGTCTTGGCTTCAAACGTTTGCCACGACCCATTTCTTCGTTTGGTCAGACGAATTTTCTGCAAATGGAACTGATATGAAAAAATTGACACGTATAAAAAATAATAATTTTTGTTTCCAGTGCATATTTCTTAGCTTTAAGAGTAGTAATGCTTTAGTAACAATTTTTCGAAAAAAACGATTAAAATTGGGACCGAAAACCGAAAAGATTAATTTAAACACGTTTCATGCAATTACACCCACACATCTATGAAAATATTACGCCATTATTTTACTCATTCGATTCGATAATCTTTTCTTTACGTTTGGACTATTTTCGGAATGGTGTGTATGTGTGTGTATGTGATTGTGGGCACTCTAACTCGAAAAGTACTTGCCATATCTTTTCCAAATTTACCTCATTATTGTATATACAACTCGATACAAATATCATAGAGAATATAATTTCCTACAATTTCATTTGAAACAATTTTCCATAGCAGTTATTGTTTAGGAATTATTTATAAATAATCAGTTTTTCCGGTTTCCGTCAAATATCTCCTTAAAAAGGTCGTTATTGATAATCTTTGTGAGCACCAAAGTTGTAGAGAATAATATTTCTTCGAAGTTTTGTAGTTTTTGGACAATGCCGGTGAACCGGAAGTTGAGGTTTATTCGAAACCCGATTCGGTTTTTGCGATATTTCTCCGGTAATACCTCATTATTGTATATACAACTCGATACAAATATCATAGAGAATATAATTTCCTACAATTTCATTTGAAACAATTTTCCATAGCAGTTATTGTTTAGGAATTATTTATAAATAATCAGTTTTTCCGGTTTCCGTCAAATATCTCCTTAAAAAGGTCGTTATTGATAATCTTTGTGAGCACCAAAGTTGTAGAGAATAATATTTCTTCGAAGTTTTGTATGAAACAAATTTTCGTAGAACCATTCATTTCGGAGATATTTAACTTATAAATTTCCAGTATACAGCGCCACCATCTAGCGGTGAATTCTGTAGACATAATCAACATATAAGATACGGCAATAAGGACGACTATTCTTCTATGATACGAAATAATAATTTTACCTTATAATGCTATTCATAATAATTTAAATATCTATACCCCAAATATGGAGAAAGTCATGTGTTGGCCACATCAAATTTTTTTTACATATTATGGCATTACCTGTAGACTGATTTCGTGTGATAGATTGTGAAGCAGTCCGGTAGGTGAAGTGCAACACGGCATTGCTCACATTCCCTTTTTTCCCATTTGCTTTGCAGACCTCACAATTACTATTTTATTACCTTCGTAGCTTGAATGGTGACGAACTGAGTGTTGTCATGAGCTCTTCTGGCTTTATAAAGGATTTATATACAAAGAGATGCTTGTTTTCATCAAAAGGTAATAAAGAGCGAAATAAATAATTGAATTCCATATCGTCAGCATTTCGATGTGATTAGCCACTTTGTTGTTGGCACGTAACACTAACGCGTAGGCGCGAACAGCTGCCGCATAAGCAACACGACTTCTAGCGCTTCGAAGAGGAAGATCCGTTCATTATGGCGTGTTTTATAGATAACTTGTTATTCTGAATAAGCATGGTCAGGAAGAAATCAGAAGAAAGGTCAGTAGCCAGTTATAAAAGCCTAAATGAAATCTTAGCAAACGGTTAGTTCTGGTTCCACGAAGTCCGATGACGCAAGAAAATACCACAAAATTAGTTGATAAAAACCTGATAGCTATGCAGCGTAAAAATATTTTTTCAAGAGAATAAGAAAGCTTGAATCATAGACTCTCATTAAAAAAAAAACAAAAAAGTAATCATTTCGTTAGTTTGATAAATAGAGGAAGTAAAATAAAGTAGTGCGCAGGCCCGGCGATTCGCCGGCTCTTTAAGCCAATGGGTTAAACTTGGCGTATGCTGGATTTAACATGGTTATTCTGTAAAACGACACTTTTAGTGAAAAACTGGAATCATCCCCGTTAATGGAGTGCATGTAAACCTTCAACCTAGGATCGTAAACTTAATTGTTTAATCATATTGTCCTATGAATGAAGAATGATCATTATGAGTGCACTCCATAAAGATGCAGTGAACCATTTTTAAATCACCAAAAGTTCCAGCGTCAGCGTCCGAGCGGGGAATTTAAATAATACCGCTATAAGGGATTTATCAGAAATTTCGGTTTAAGAATATACTAGCTATACCCGCGCAATGTTTGCGCGGTTTTTTCAATTAATTTATGAAAAATTACGAAGTGTGTAAAATAAGTTGATCTTAATAATTCACATTTAACTATACTAATGCATTTTCCAGGTATAGGTAAGGTTCGCGGGTTCGAATCTCGCCGAGGGCACGGGTGTGTGCGTATTGTCAATTTATTATGCGAAGTCAGACAGAAATCTGCATTTTAAAAGTCATATTAGAGGAGAAATGTATGCTACACAGTAATTGATTGCAAACTTTTATATTTTTTATTTTATTTATTTCTTGTTATTGAATTATGTCCTTTCTTTTTATATAACAGTCAATGCAATCGTTTACTTAGATTATCAATGAAGAGAAGATAACCATGTAATGTGTTAAAAATAACGTATGTCCCTATTCTCACCTAATTTTAAATTTATGCGTGAACCTATTTGCGTTAATAAGCATTACAGATATATAATATAATGGTTCTACTTACAAAAAGGTAAGATTCCAACATTCAAACGATGTAATGAAGATTCAACTGCTTTGATTAAATATCATAGTTAGAAACGCTTCCCATACGCAGTTAACTGAATAATTATGCGTAAATATTTATGTTGCCATGTATAACGTTTGACGTTGCCACAGCAATCATTTCTATGCTTAAACAAAAGTGCGAAGCGAATAACGCTATTCTTTCACCTATTTGAAGGTTTAATTGACAGTAATTGAATCGGAGGCAACAATGAAGGTCGCCTTGGCAACGCCCGAAAAGAGTACAAAATATCCGCAAAATTTCGAAAACAATTGCGTATTTCTGAAAACTTCGACCGTGTTACATGTAAACATTGCAAGAATTTCATCCGACGAAAGAAGTAAAAACGGAGAAAATAGGTCCATATTTACGTATTTTGATGAATGAAGGAAAAAAAACTTGCACTCTGAAAAATCGAAAATCCCGTGTAAACTTATGGGAAAATATAATTGGCTCCTGGATTCGAACCCGCGACTTTATGAAATTTGAAATAGTTTTATAGGGACCTCATAGCTTGTAGAAACAAAACGCCGTTTACCGCATATCTCTACGACAAACGGCTTTTGAGATACAGGGGGGACGGACGGACGCTTCCAAAATTATGTATAGGATAAAACAAGTTTCATATCTATATCGGTTTACGGTTTCGTCACAATTTCAATTTGAGGAAGTGAACAGAAAGTCACACAAAGATACGCCAAAGTGAAACTATGCGCATTTTTTTAAACCCGCTAAAAAATTAAACTTTCATTTTACGTTCTAAGGACTTTTCCAACTGACAATTATTCACATTAATATTTTTTATAATCATATAAGGAATAAAATAGATCCCATACGGTTAAATTGGTTTATTTTGTTCGCAATAAGATTTTGTTGAATGAATCTTGAAACTAATATGATAATCAGGATAAGGAAAATTTTCACTAAAAGACATTGAGGAAATTGTTCTTAGTTAAAATAATTTAATATTGTCAAATTAAGATGCATGAGATGTTCCACGTCCTTTTCTGTTTGGTTTCTTAAGCTTGTTTCGTCCGATATATTAAATCTAACCTAATACATAGTTTTTAAGAGCCTCAGCTATAGAGTAAATAAACAATCCACTTGGGCCGGAACCGCTTAGGTCAGCGGTTTCTAAATTTTATGCGTCTACGATTCTCTTAAGTCAGTGAACCTTATCGCGACTCCCATAAATCCCATCCCTATACTACCATTAAGTATTAATTTCAGAATATTATGAATATATTTATTTTAGAAAAAATAGTTTTATTTTAAATATGCTCAGGCGTAAAATTTAAGAAAAAACATTCCGTCTTCGCGACCCTTACACAGGGGGTTGCGACCTCCAGTTTTGGATCCACTATCTTATGCTAAAAACACCTACCAGAACCATTGCATTGAATAATTAGTAGAACCAGTCCGATAGCTAACATCGAGAAAGTTTCCAGTTTGGCCATCAATAGATGAAACGCTAACTCTACATAAAGATAATTCTTCAGCCAAATGCATTATCGCAATTATCCGAGACTTCGGTTCTCTATATAAGGTAAAACTAATGAATAAATTCCGAAGAGAAAAAAATATAGCTTAATATTCATGTGTTAATGAAATGAGAGAAACGAATTATATCAGAAAAATATGTAAAACTAGTGGAAACCCGTCAAAAATGACGGGAAAACAATTCATGTTGATCGGATGAAAAAATCACTTTAACAGCTCTTTAATCACCACATTCTTGGTGAATGTTTTTTCATTAATCAAAATCTTTCACATTTTTATAATTTCTCGCTCTTGTGAGAGCCACGTAGAGTTGACCTTGTCCAAATACAGACTCAGGCAACTAACACCAACATGATGAAATGTTTGGCTCTGAACTTTATTAATTGTCATTGCGAAAGCCAAAATGACTGGAAATTGGCGTCTTCGCTTGGTAAAAGGTAAACTAATGTCACTTGCTATCAAATTAATGCGTGGAGTAAACACTCGTTCTCCTTCGTTGCTTCCCGTAATAATTTCTGCGTCGATTAAGTTATTTTGCAATTTTTTTTTGCAACCAATCGGGTACTATTACGAAGTCTTTTTTTTATCTAAATTCCTAAGTAACGTGATGAATGCTCCAACTTGGAGACGAAGATGATGTTGTGGCATACCCGATGGACATTGCTGGTTCATTAACATTTTCTGCTTTATCTGTTCGACGCTTAGTCGATTGTTCTCCAGCTTCAAGCTCACGTTGCGTTCGACGTCGTTTTCTGATGTATTCTCTCATATGCGTAAGCGTTACGGTCTTGACGTTTTCGTGCGTCTTGACTTGAATGATCAGATTATTAAGTCATGAGTATGGTAGAGGGTTTTTAGGAAATCAATTTAGTGTTAGAATACAACAATATTTAATATTTACATGTAAACTTCATTTTTTTTGTTTCTATGGAACGTCGAGCTATTTAATATTCGGGCTATTTAATATTAACATGTAAACTTCACTTAAATTTATTTATTTAAACGTAAACTTTATTTTGTTTGTTTCTATGGAACGAAATGTTAACAAAATTGTTAAATCAATTAATCAGTCAATCAAAAAGGAAATTAGTAGTATTAGATTATAAGCCAGCTCTCCGAAAGGTGATGGCACACTAAAAATCAGTGATGACCAAATTTTTCGGCTCTAAAACTAAACCCTTTCCGCCACTCATCGCGGACCACATAGCCCACTTACATAGGCGCCGGCTTTTAACTTTTACCACGGGGGCAGAATTGTTATATCCGAATATTTATATGGGCAATTGCCCCTGCGGAGTCGGCACCTATGTCCACTTACACCCATTTTGCGTGCCACACCCAGTCGAAAATAGAGTTGAAGAATAAATTAAGTAAACTAAGGAGATTTAATGCTGATTCAATATTACCTGATTTATTGTTAATGTAATATATGTCTATTACAATGTAATATATGTCTATTAGGGCATGGCGAAGGTGGAATTTGCCATAGCGGCCGCTTGCAAAAGGCGCCAAACGTTCCCGAAAAAGGTGTCAAAAATTCATTTTCCCATAAATATTAATTTAATGCCCAAACGTTCATTTATATGTAATAAAAACGCAATTATTCTTTATTAAAACGCAGAAAAAATTATATCCTACATAACCAAGCTGTTTCCAAAAATGTTGCCATAGGCGCCATATCGCCTAGGTACGCCTCTGATCTATTATAGGAAGAGATGACTGAAGACAAAATTATCTTGTTTTTATAATTTTATATTTTCATTTTACGTTACATTGCGTCCTTCAATTTTTAAACAAGAAGACAATCGACGGGCAAGATGTGGCCCGCGGGCTGTGGTTTGGGCATATATAGGTGTATGTAAAATATATACTATAAAATTAGTCGCGAGCTGCATAGGATTAGTTCACCGACCGCAGTTGGCCACATTTTGAGTATCTCTGCAATAAACTTTTCTGCCTTGAGATAAGCAAAAAACTTTTTACGATGGAAATTAAACACTTTTATGTAAACCTTCGAAAGAGCAACCTTCTCATTGGGTAAATATTCCGAAAAATTTAATGAATCAAAAACCATTAGTTATTTAATAAATGATTTCGTGTGTTCCAAGGCAAATTTATCAGATGAATTTAGGTACCAAAGAACTTAATGAATATATGGAATAAATTTTAATTGCACTACTTTAACGATTGCATAGGGGGATTCCTTATCGTTATTATTGCGGCACTCAGTGAATGCCTTTACATTACGGTACTCCATTAAAATAAATACTACTACATTCGTTTCTATGATTTTGATTTACAAAAGCAAACTAAAATAAAATATTGAGCAGCAAAGTCTCTTTATATATTTCGGACTAACATTTTTTATATGGCGCAGCAGACTCTTGTGCTCTAAACGCTACAATGAATTTGTTAGCGAAGTATAAGATGGATGGATTAGCTAACGATATTTAGGAATAGCGGAAAATTAGGAGCATGTGGAGAACCAAATTTACTCGTGAATAATCACGGACCTGTCCACGGACAGACTACATATGATGATGTGGGAATAACTTCAACTTATATCGAAAGACGTGATAAATATTTCAGAACAGAACAAAAAATAGGTTCTTTTTCAATGGGAGTATCAGAAATCTCTACAAGAGAATTTATGGCAGCAAAGGAGCGCAGTTAGCTTCATTGCAATTCCTAAAAGTCGCCAATATGAGGAATTTCAGGTTAAAATGTACCCCGATTACCCTATCGTTGATAAAGAAAAATTAATTTATATATAAACTAAATGTTCGTCTCCCCAAAAATGTGAAAGACGAAGAAAATTATATTTTTTTAGGAATTTCCTTCGGCAAATCATGGAAGTAATTTAATTTCATCTTTCTGCAGAACCATTGTTTGATTTGGCATTTCATCCTCGTTTTCAATATTGTTCCTCATTTTTACTTTAACTTTTACGGCGAAGAAAGTAAAATGAATGTATATTTCAAAATTGTGTGATTGTGATCGGTAAAAAATAATAAACTAAAACGAAAAAATGATTCTCTTGACGCTATAGAATATTGTAATGACTACAACATATTCATAGGCTGAAATCAATCAGAACAAGAGGCAAACAAAGGATTTTAATTTTATTGAATTGCTATACCACAATTGTCCGTTGAAATGCATCATAAAACTTAATTGAGTAAAATAAATGTATCTCTGTTATACAGTTTAACATACGGTTTTCAAACTACTAAATGATAACAAAAATTAGAATAGTATTTAACTGATTTAACTGAAGCTCTCGACAGTTTCTTCGCGACAATTTCGACCAAAGAGAGCCACTTCAATACTCAGGATTTTTACTAAGGATGTCGCCAATAGCATTCTAAAATTATTTGAGACTATAGTATGTAGGTACTATATTAGATTTCACTGTACATATAATTTCTGAGATACTGGAACCATTTAACAATATCTCTACCTGGGACTAATACATTGATAATAAAATAATGCAAATTATAATGCAGACTATTACCTGTCGGCCTTTTTATTTCATCGAAGCATTCCTTATAGAAACAATCCGGTATATGGTTAAAAACAACTATGAATGTAAATATGAAATTATCTGAAAGAATTAATATTATAAGAGACCAATATGGTCATAATAAGTCGGGTAATATGTAGTCACCGGAATTTGAAATGTAGCACTTATTCTGTGTTCAATAAATGAAAAACGACTCGCATATGTTTTTAATGTTGGGATAGGATGAACTGCTGAAGGGAGTAATTTATGAATTTATTCAATATTTTACTGGAGGAATATTCTCGGAAGTTTCCTGAACAAAATTAATTTCTAAATGATAACTTTGGAGCTATAAATGCAAAAATGTGATTTAAATCGCTTACGAAAGAAAAATTGTTAAGCGGCTGTGTATTGTTTTTAGCCTCATCCCATTTTATCCTAAACAATTTATATCCCATCCTTGTTTTAAGTCAATATTTACTAATGGTTGTTACACTTAGTTTGGATTTATTTCAGTCGATTTGCCTGATTCAAGTTGTGTCTAATAAATGGAGTATATCTAGGGAAAAAATATTGCATCAGAAATATTTTTATGGGCCGCATTAAAGAACTATTACCTTACGAAAACGAATATTTCAGGCAGTCGTCTCTTTTTTGGCTATAAGGCTAATGACGCACTTTACTGTTGCAACGTTCGATCGTGATGCAATCCGAAAGGGAATGAGAATGTGATGCAACAGAAATGCGCTTTGGTGGACACTACTGGATCCGCTTTAACATATTTTTTAACTCACTTTTTAATAATGTCAGATCTTACTAGAGCATTGGTTCCCTAACTGGGAGGCGCGAATAACTTCCAGGGGGGCGAGAGACCATGAGGGAAAATAGGATTTTATGTCAATTTTTGCTGAAAAACATTATTTACATTACCACATCCATATTATAATTTTTAATTAAAGTACATATATTATATTGAATATGAATAATGTTTTGACCATTTGGAAATTTTAAAATTAATCTCATGTTTTTATGCGTATTTTTCGTTATAATGATACTTATGCACAGATACATGCTGTAAAATAATTACGCGTTGGTTGATCAAGAACAATAATACAACTTTGTTACAAAATATTTGTATAATACAACATATGAGAAAATTTTATTACAAAATATCCAATAAAACGCAAATGAACGATAATATTATGCACGAGTGCAACGCGTTGAACTTATACTAGTAAAATAATTGGGGGGCGTGAGGGTTTAGTGAAAACCAAAAGGGGAACCAATGTACTAGGGGGATACTTTCTATTAAGTTTTTAATTTCCTTTAGTATTTTCAACGCTCTAAACGTTGTAGGAATTGAAAAAATATAATGAGAAGACGGGAGTTTGTATTGCTCTAAATGTGACAGAAATGTGTCATTTAAAATGTAGTAGGAATTTTATTATTTTTTAAAAGTATAAATCGGACGCTTGTCAACATTAGGTGGGCGTCAAGCTAGGGGTTTATTAACATTCAAAAGTAGATAGGCGTATAATGTTATTTTTTATTTATTTTGAAATTTTTCTACTTATGAAGGTTTACTGGACATCCCTTAAAAATAATCGTCCGAATCTACATATTGTTCTGCATTGTTTTCGATCAAGCCGATGCAAATGAGTCAAACTCGTGAATTCGACCGTTTTCTCTATTAAGAAATTCTCCTGAAAACAGAAAGTTGAAGTTATTTTTAAAATAGTAAATAAATAGCAAACACAAACATTTAAGTTGGCACGAAAATATATTATTTTATTTTCGAACTTTGGAGAAGTTCTTTTGAAAACAAAAGAGGAATCTACTACAAGAAAGATCGCTAAATTATAAAATGTCCTGTCTACGCATACTGGAATTTTGATAATGAAATAAAATATCCATAAAAGGAAACTTGAAAAGGAAGCGTATATTTTATCATTTGCGACGAAACCATAGGCAAAATATAATGACATATTTTAACTCCGGAAGTGGATATGTGGTCAACTTTGTACTTTTATGGAAGAAATTTAAATTACAATCAATTGCAGAAAAATGCAATTTGTTGGATATCAAATTAGTGCTAGGACTTTCATTCTTATCCGCTTTGTTTTATCATAATATGCCCTAAGATATTTGAAAACTCATTTCCTCGAACGAACATTTTGGACCACTTTTACTGCAGCAGCAAAGTAAATAATAAGAAAAGACATTCAGCCTTCTAAATTTTTTAGTCTAAATTGTTTTGAACCTTGTTTAAACTTATGTGTTACCCCCAGAAAGGGTGCATGAAATTATATCGTCAGTATTACGCTAAAATCCTCCAGTGATAAGTTAGACCAAAAATTAGTCGTTTAATAATTAAAAAATTGGAAACCACAGTCAACATAAATGAAATAGACAAGTTAATGTGGACGTGATTAAATTCTAATGATATTCCAAATTTCCCTTCCTGCATAACAAAGAGCGCCCAATACTTATCAAAGTCAATATCTGGAGACTTACAAAATTCGAACATTTAGACAGAAAAAAGAACATGAAAACATGTCTCGCAATCTAGAGTAGTCAAGCGCCCTATGAGAGTGTACTCATAAATAAAACTTGATTAATCTTATATTAAATGTCCCGTCAAAAAATCTTGGTTTTAAATAAAGGCATTACACAAAAAACATGTACAATTCAGAAAATTCCAATATGTGTAACTTAAAAATTTCTGAACATGTACAGACAGAAAGATTTAACGAAAAAATGGAATGAACACTGACATGCATAAAAAGTAATACAATTATTACGTGTAAAAATGTTACCAAATTAACTTAACAATATTCACATTGACATTTATTTTAGGATAAAGTTATTGTTAATGTAGTATTATTTCGTATAAGATTGAAAATACAAAGTAAATATGAGTAATAATACTATTTATTATTACATTATTTCATTTACGGCGGTTTTCTCAGTATTAAAAGTAATGGTCAAAGAGGAATACTTTTCTAATTAAAAATTACACCGCAGCGTATAAGACGAAACATTTTGGCTTTACATAAATAACTACCGCTAATTGACCACTGGGATTTGCCTAAAAGAGATGCTACCCTTAAAACTATTATCTTCTAATTAAAATTAAATAGGAGATCCTAAATTTCTTCCTAAGTACGCACCTGCAAAAGGATTCAATCCTAAATAACTCCTAATCGCAGTTCCTTTCAAATCCGTCTCACACTCACCGTGGTGGTGGTCGTTTGGAGACTGAAGGCCATATTGGTAAGGATAGCCATCAGAAGCAGGAGGCGAGACGGACGTGGACGAGTGGGGTCCCTCGTGTTCCGAGGGGGGCGTCAAGGGCGGTTTCATGTATGCATTTACTACTCCCGAAGTCCCCGCTCCGCTACCCTCTCCACCACCTCCGGACGAACCTCCGTACGATGAGGGACTCCCGCACCAACCACCGCCTCCGCCGCTGCTGCCGATCTGCAGCGAGCCCAAGACGGGCGTTGTGCCGCTCTCCCTCTCGTGAGCGTCAGACCCTGGGCCCCCGCCCATGGCCGAGGAGTGACCGAAGGAGAGGGCGGCGGGCGAAGGCGAGCCCCCGCCGTAATCGGAAGACGATGAGGCGAGGGCGTACTGAGACGACGGCAGCGAAGCCATGTAGTGGTGATGCGAATTGGACATCCCGCCCCCAGCACCGGACTGCTGGTGGTGCCCGGACGCGGCCACGTAGGAGCAAGCCGTCGCCATGAGGCTCTGGTGGTGTTGGTTCTGGTGCTGCTGGTGGAGATGGTGGGCTTGGTGCTGCACGTGCTGATGATGGTGGAGGTGGTGCCCGTGGTAATCCTGCATGGAGGAGGAACCGCCCTGTGCCGCGGCAGCCGCCGCAGCCACGACGGAAGCGACGGACACGGAAGCGGAACCCGGGCCCACGCATCCCAGGGCACCTGCCCCCAGACCTCCCAGGCTGCCAGCAGCGCCCCCAAGCATGTCGTAATGCGAAGTTCCCTGGGGTAACATGCCGGCTGCAGCCGCGGCCATTGCCGCACCACCCGCTCCCGAACCGCCCCCTACGCCTCCACCGCCCCCGAGTCCGGCGGCCATCACGGCGGCGCCGTTGAAGAACGGATAAGGCTTGAGAGCCTGGCACTTCCGGCGAAATCCTCTGGGTCTTCTCCGGAAAGAACCTTCCTCGAACATGAACTCGGAGGCTGGATCTATTGTCCAATAATGTCCTTTTCCAGGTCTACCGAGACCTTTTGGAAGCTTGATAAAGCACTCGTTGAGGCTTAGATTATGTCGCACGGAGTTCTTCCAACCCTGGTAGGCGCCCCGGAAGAACGGGAATCGCTGTTGGAGGAACTGGTATATCTCGCTAAGGGTCAACCTCTTGGTGGGTGAATTCTGGATGGCCATCACGATCAAGGCTATGTAGGAGTAAGGGGGCTTCTCCTGCCTCCGGACTCCAGGGTTCCCCTTCTTGGCCGCCGCGGTCGCGGGCGTTGCGCCCCCTCCGCCTGCGGTGTTGGGTTCGATACCTTCCCCGTGTATGGCGGCACCGCTCGCCGGCTTTTCACCCCCTTCGACACCATTCTCCTGCTCGGACGAAGACGACTGCTGCTGGACCTCGGTGGTGGCCGGAGAATTCACCCTCGAGCCCTGCTGCTGCTGGTTGGACGCCGTCTCTTGGCTGCGAATCTGTTGAACTATTCCGCCGCTCGCGAGGTGCTGCTGTTGGTGCTGTCTCCTAGCCTCCGTCAGTATCGCACCTCCCTGAAGCACGCTGCTCCCCCCCTGAGGGAGGGAGCGTGCACTCTGGGAGGTCAAGGCGGACTGAAGGCTTTGCGGCGCCTTCTGGAAATGCTGATTGAACGGGAAACCATTCGTCGACTGGTGCACGATCTGGTGTTGGTGGGGCGAGTGGGGACCGATCGCATGGTGCTGGTGGTGGTGGTGGTGAAGGTGGAGGGCAGGACCCTGGTGCTGGGGATGCTGCTGGATGTGGTGGTGCGCCGCCGGAGACGGAGGAACGCGTATCCCGGCGCCCTGCAGCTGCTGCTGCTGTTGGCTGCAGGCGCTCGAATCCGCGTCTTCGCTCTTCATCGTGATATCCCTGCCACCGCCGACGCAGCCGCCACCGCAGAGCCCGTAAACATTTACATTGAGGGTTCTTCTCGCTCGCAGGCGGGGGCCCTTGTCCAAACAACCGCCGCTGTGCAAACTCGGACTGCCTCTACTCCTTCGCTGCCGCTCCTCCCCCCGCCAAACGACGAAAGACCTCCTCTCTCTTTCCTCTTCCTTCTCTTCTCTCCTTCGTGGAATCGGAGCGGGGGTATATTCCGCGTCTCGTCTTACACAGGCCACGCCTCTCCCTCCCCGCCGACCACGCCCCCTCCGCCCACCCCCATCCCACCTCCTGGATTAGGGAAACTTAACAAAAGTCACACGCGGATTAACGACCGATTTTAAAAGCGGGATTATCTATCCGAGGGATGTCTTATCGCCTCCGATGAGAGGAGCACGACCAGAAGACTTTTCCGTCCGATTCCGACGGGTGATGCGATCCTAAAGTGCCTCGTGCCGCGGAGGCTGGGATCATCCGTCTCGCACGAGAAGATCTCACGTATGGTTTGCCTTGCAAACTGCGCGCGTCTGGTATCAGGCCGCCGCGTGGCTTCCGAATTCCGATCGCCTGATTGGTCGGGTAAACTGAGGTAGCGGAGAGAGAGAGAGAGAGATAGGGAGTGGAGGGAGGATCGTGTCGGTGGTGTGAGAGAGATGCGACTAGGAGGTGGAGGAGGCTTTACACCCTGCAAAGAGCCGTAAATCTGTAGGCGCGGACGGAGCAGATGGAGGCGACGTGAGAGATGCTCCGGATCGGTAAATCGGGATGGCAGGAGGTGCGGGATGAGAAGGGAGGCGGCGTGGGATGCGCGGGAGGGAGAGGTAGGGGTGGAAGACTTCGTCCGCCTCTTGGAGTGGTTGGGATGGGTGGTCCTCTAATGGGGGCGGGACGGAAGGGCTTCTCGACCGGGAGCATGCGCAGTGCGGCAGCGGGCGTGTCTTAGGGGAGAGAGAGATGGACCGTAAAAGCCCCGCCCCTTAATGTTTGAGAGGGATATGAAATCCTTCGAAGGGATGAACGGATATTGACCGCGAATATGTCACGTACGTAAGCTTTCGATCGATGCACCGGGATGGGATAGTGCTGTTCCTTTATGCGCTCCCAGTGGCTTGGGCAGAGGTTAGAATGGTAAGGGTGGGTGGGAGGGGGAGGAGGAATTTTTTTCGCCGTCCATTTCTCCCCTTCATCTTTCTCTGGGTGCTTATCTCTTGCGTTACTCGGGTCATTGTTGATCGCGGTTCCCCTTCTACTCGAGCGCCTTTTCATCATGTATTTATTTGACTTCCGTCGCTTGGTTTACGTGGGCGTTTCCAGTTACGCCCTGAACAAAATACTCGGAACAATTAAGAGGTCTGTGATACTCGATAATCCATCCTTATACCACCTCATTATAGTTTCCGATATTATATGTTCCATTTGATATATCGGAGTTTATTGACGTAAACGGTTTCTTATATTGAGATTTTCGCAGTAGGTAGTTGATGTTTCTTCTGGTAAAAAATATGTAAACAATTATTACAGCCAGGAACGTCCCTAGGGTAAGATGAATCGACTTCTCTGGGCACAGCGATTTGAGGCGCTATGCGATTCGATATCATCGCAGAAAAGGCTACGTTGACGTTGTGGTTAATGTTGAATGGGGCCCTGAATAAGATGATTAATCCTGCGCCTTGCAACTCTATAGGGGTGATCCTGATTGTTACCGATCAAGAGAAATTTCCTTCCATATTTTGATTTCAGTATAGCTTCCACTACGCTGTTCTCGTCCATGAAAAGTTCTTAGAAGAACAGATATGAAATCCTTGATCCGAAAACGGGAGCCGACTCGTTTGAGCATAAATGAATAATCTTGTTAGAAACGCTTAACGGAGTTTTACCGGAATCCAATGATTGAATAGAGTAAGCTTACGAGTCCTAAAGGTTTAAAGAGTAGATGACGATTAGCTAGAGAGACTAAAAGTTGTTTGATTCAAGAAGATATACGATTGCACGGTGGAGGAAACAGAAATCGGAAAAAAAATTGTCAGAAGAGATTCAAAAGGAGTGGAAGATTTCTCGCAAGAGATGAATGATGCAGGAGGAAGTAGGCGGTACCCTATTTAGAGAGTTTGAAAGATGTGTAGGATAGGATAAGTCGGGGAGAAGTACCACAAATCCGCAGAAGAACTGAAACAAAGGTTCACAGACACTAAGAAAACCTTCCGCTGAGTGAAAACTAATGTCTGTTCCCTCCACAAAGTGCGAGCTTCGATCAATGCAAAAAGATAAACGTATCCTTTTGATGGCCTCAGAAACAATATTATCGCTACGAAAGACAGCGGCGGCAAACCGTTCGCTAAGATCACGCGATTCGCTCCCACGTTCTTTAACGGACAGGTTTATAGTTTGAAAAGACGGATAAGCGTCGATAGTTTCGCTGTGGAGCCATTGTTTCTTACCAACTTAACCGACGGCAACGAATGAACAGGTAGCGACTTCAACGCAAAAGGGAAATATGGAAATTTCAGAATTTATTAACGAAGCCGCCATAAATTAATGCGTTTGGTGACTTCGTTAGGAATTTTCGTTACAACCTAGGCAGCAAAAACAGTTATACTGTAATGATTTCAACTGAATGGAAATGGCGCCAATGGTCTGTTTTGGGAATCGAGGCTAACTTGGTTAGTGGAAAAGTTATTAGGGTGTTAAAAAGTTAATCGCTAAAATTTCATAGCTTCAGTTTATGCTAATTTTAGAAAGAAGTAAATAAATATAATACATTTGTGGATCTTTTTTTCAAAATAACTTGAATAAAGCGGGAGGAAAACAATTATAAATCATTAATGTTTGTTTCAATTGGGAATATAATAGTTTGAATTTCTATTGCTGCAAAGAATAATAGAATGATATATTACATAAGGAAGCACGAACATGATAATAACATAAATGTTTCCGTTTCACTTCATATGAACGAGCTACATAAAATTGATGCAGTACGAGCATAATATAAGCATACAATTAAATAAATATTTCAACCATAAATTACTCGCGACTTTATAAAAAAACAATGTTCATTGTAAGCTGAATATTATTGCCTACAGAAAGGGAAGCAAACCCTCCAAACACGATGTAAAATATCTAACGAACATTCATAATAAATTAGACAGTACTTTAGACACTTAGTACTTTATTATGGATATTTCATACTTCCATGAAGCCACACCTGACTCAATTAATTATATCTAATGAAAGTATTAGTTTGTAATTCTTAGGCTGTTTTATTGCGTGTTTTGTTGTGTAAGTCCACCGTTGTTTACAGCGCGCCACACATGAATTGCTACGCTAGTAAACCATAACATACAGTCAATCGTCTTTCAACTGTCAGCCTCATCAGTACATACTCAGGCATACGTCTAATGGGTTAATAACATAAAATAAATAAAGCAGACCCTATCTCACCATGAGAGAACACTCGAAGCTTAAGTGCTCTTAAGCTAAGCGAGGAAGAAAGAGTATGCAACTTTTTTTTCCCTGCATCGGAAAGGTAAATATCGTATTTGGCTACGAAAATCGTAATTTACAATTAGGTACTTTCAAAATAAATAATCAGTTAGTATCACATTTTCGGTCTACGTTAAGCGTTTGCTTGGGCTATAGATCCATAAGTATCAAAATGCAACACGCGAATGAATACATGGTTTCGTCCTCGCGTGTTTCAAGGTTTATATTCTCAATGAATTGCAAATACGGCTACAATTCGAATTCAAATAAAGATTTTAATACACCTATTAAAAAATATTTTATAGATTTTCAGAAGCTATTTCTTGATTTCAGACTGATAACAAATGAACGTTGAGCCTTACGAAGTTGATAAATTCATTTCAATTTTAAAATTTCTAA
The DNA here is from genome assembly GCA_036926305.1 of Uropetala carovei. NCBI lineage: Eukaryota > Metazoa > Arthropoda > Insecta > Odonata > Petaluridae > Uropetala > Uropetala carovei. The sequence goes on along the minus strand of JAXCHB010000063.1, from coordinate 2,779,181 downwards.
TATGTTAACACGTCACTGTGCATTTTGTGTACAGGTTTTTTCATGTCTAAATTTTCAATGAAATTCCGAGGCAACGTTTAGTTAAAAATAAGTCTAATAAAAAACCAGTACAAATGGGAAAAATGGGTTTTAGCCCCGAGTTTAGCCATTACGAGGGTAATAATAGTAACCGGATTATCGCTCACTAAAATTCACAGGTGATTCCTGGGGCGTTTGCTTGTTGTAAACGTAGAAACAAATTTTAATGGTGCGGTCGCGGACGGACCGCAGCTATAAATATTGAAAAGTGCCAGTTGAGTCTGACAGTTTAATGCTCCCTTATTTCCCATCTTTACGAGCGATGGACCATCTGGGAAGCCCAATACTATGAACTGAGAGAAGCAATGAGCGAGATGTATCTACATTTCGCTCCCTCTTCCTCTCTCCACTTTTAACCATCCTTCTCTCTCTCTCCTTCCACTCCTTCGCTCCTCTTCCTCCTACCGTCCTTCTCATTACCTTTCTTACTCTCTTCCTTCGTCCTTTCTCCTCTCTTCTGTTCCATCTTCTCATTCGCCTTCCTATCCCCCCCCTTGTTTCTTTCTTTCTTCTCTAAGTATTTTTCCTCCATTTCTTAGCTTCTTTTCTTCCTCCCTCGTCGTTTGTCTGTCTGTCTGTCTGTCTGTCCCTTTGTCGATTTCCTTCTCGCTTCATTTTCTCACTGTTACTCTTCCTCATCATTCTTCTACCTCTAACCTCTTTGTCTTATCTTTTTCCTTTCATACTTTTTAGCGATTCTAAGTAGGCTTATAGAATCACGATATCATTGTGAAGAACTATTATTTTATTCGCCCACACCTTTTCCATTCTTCTCTCATATTATCAGTGTTCTACCTGCTTGTAGAATGCATTGTTTACTATTGTTTACTGACAAGGGGTTAGGCGGAAGAGGGGACTACAAAGTCTCAATCTCGCCCCAATAAAGATATCAATCAATCAATCCCTATTCATCATCGGAACTCCGACCGGTTCCTCTCAATCTCCTTCTCTATCTTCAATCCCATATATTATCGCTTCAGTTTTCTTTGCTACAATCTCTATCCAAATTCGCCATTTTATTTACCCTCTTGTTATGTCGCTTCAATTATTATTCCGTTACGTTCTTTTTATCTTTCTCGGTCTTTTTCTTCCATTCTTACTTTTTGTGCCTCTTATTCCCTACCATCATTTTATTCCTTCATTCATTTTCATTTGCGCTCATTTTCTTGGCTCAACAACCGTTCGAATTTGGGTACGCTATATTATGTTCCAATATTTTTTTAGAAAAATCTTTCACCCCATAACGATATACCATAGTAATGGATTGATTGATGGCTCATATCAGTCGCCCATCTAAATGCGGTGTCAGCGTTCGTTTGTATTCTTTATCCGTACAAACTTGTCGGTACTATCATTTTATCTTTGAAGAAAGTATGCGCATAACAATGAGATACGAGTATTTAGGAATAATGAAGGATCCCCTCTTATATGGACTCATGTTTCATCTCTTATTCTTTTCTTCGCTTGTATTTTATATGTGATCTAATTATCAGAGCAGTTCCCTACTCTCTACAACTTTCAACCTTCTTCTGCCTGTCTTTCTTACATCTCCATTTTATCAGTGCACATTTTTCAGCTAAAAATGTGACTACAGTTTCCGTAAAATATCATACATTATCACTAAGTTATGGTGATCTTGTACTGACAAAGAATTCGGATCAAAAAACAAATTGATATTGAGTACCTCTCAGTTTATTAATATGTTTCAGCCTTCCTCGGTCCAATATTTTCCGCTCATCAAAGTGTTAAAAATCACATTTATAGTTGTCTTTCCTCATTCCATAATTTTGTAAAACGTAGAACATTATTTTTCGTAAAACTCAACGCTAATTGAATCCAGTATTTTTCTTATCTCCGTAAGTTAACTCGGTATAGCGGTTTTATAAAGACATGGATTTAACAGTCTCTTGACTACGGCAAATTTGTAATATTAACAGTCCTATTTATTCTGAACGCCATCGTAACAACAACAAGTAATTCTACCTTTCGGTAGATTTTAGGCACACGCAACCAAATCCTGGCTATCCTAAGCGTTTCTCTTAAAATTCTCATATCCCATCCCTTCCTTTAACGAATCTAATCTTCCTTCATCTTTGCGTCTTTCCTAACATTCTTCCTTCTATGACTTCTTTCAGTAAAAACCGTTCTCTTTCAGATGTTGACCCACCCATTTCTTCTATCTACACCTTACTACTATAATTAAGTTCCTCTCTTCCCCTGCTATATCCAAAACTTCCTCATTCGTCTTCCTCTCTGTCCAACTGATTTTCTCTAATCTACGCCATAACACATCTCAAACGCCTCTAATCGCCTCACATCTTCTTTTCTCATTGTCCATGTCTCTCACCCATATACTTAATGCTACACTCTATTTAAGAGTTTTCGCTAACCTCTTTTTAATCTCTTTATTCAAGCTGCCGGTCAACAGCTCTCGTCGTCTCGTAAATCTTTTGTTTTGCTATCCTTGTTCTGATCTCTTTCGTACTTCTTCCACGATTTGACAGAATACTACCTACCTAAATAAGTGAAAAATTCTATCTGCTCCAGCCTCCACTCTTGGAAGATTTCATAACTTTCGTTTTCCATGTATTAATTTTCATCCCGAATGACTATGCACTTTCATTTAAAGAACTAACTAGACCCTTTCACAATTACCAATGCTTTGGCGTCTGCATATCTAAACAATTCTTCCTCCCGCTTTTATCCCGATTTCTACGGATTCCCATGCTTCCCTTATCACTTTTAACATAAATGTTAAACAATGCTCGTGAGAGTAGGGAGCCTTGCCTCATCCCTGCCCCTAGCGTTGCCCAATCCGATTCTCCCTCTGCTATCCTTACCTGCGCAGTCTGGTTCAAATGTAGATTTTTAATTAAACGTCTCTCTCTCTCTCTCCAGTCAACCCCTATATTCCTCAACACCTTCATCAGCTTAGGCCATAAAACCCTTTCAAAGGTCTTTTACGAATATTGTATTGAAAGCAATACGGTGACTGATCGCCGCCGTCATTATGACCATAAAGCAACATTGTCCATCTCAAACTGTTTTTTCCAAAAATGTAAATTAACGATGAGCACTTGCGCATATACGAGTTATGTTATGCTATAGGATTAATTCAATTTTTCACTCTCCCACTGTCGATCACAGTGGCAATTTCAGCGTGGTCCTTTTAATTATAAGTATACCTATTCCTTGTTCAAAGTTGAAGGAGCGAATTAAATTCATAGGCTGAATAAAATCCTCTTGGAGTCATACAGCGGCCTAGTTAACCAATTGTGCGGATAAAATATAAAAGTTTTCGTCACCAGGAGAGAGTCAACGACCAACAATTGTCAAAATATCATTTTCATCGACCAGCTGGTTGACGAAGTTCACATATAGCAAACTTGACCGCTTTACGTCCACAGGGATATCCTAAACCATTTTCTAACCGAAGGGGACAAATTTAGGGACACCAGATAAGAGGGATTCCTGAATGTGTTGGACGCACCAATCGAGGTGACTGGGAATAGTTGCCAGACAGCGGGGCGTTTGCGTCTTTAAGCAATACCTCTTAACCATTCTTAGAAGACCAAAAAGTGACTTAGAAAGATAAGACGTCTCTCATTATTAAAATGAAAGCAGAAATCCATCGAGTGGTGAGCGAATGATTGTCTTTTAAGACCTCCAGCGTGGCCGAGTAGGAGGGCGAGACGTAAAAAAGAGGAAAGTTTTCGAAGAGGAATAAGGGTGAGGAAGAGGGTTGGTCGATGGAGAAATGGGATGGGGTAAATTGCGGGGAGAGGGGGATGGGGCGATTCTTTCAAGTGGGAGGCGAAGGACGAAGGGCCTGAACCTTTCCTCCGTGTACTCTGAAACTCTTGTGTAGTCGTGGTGAAGCGATTCGCGTAGTATTTCCACTCAAACCGCAGTCCTTGCAGTAGTTAAGACGTATTACTTAAAGACGCAAACGCCCTGCTGTCTGGCAACTATTCCCAGTCACCTCGATTGGCGCGCCTAAGACATTCAGGAATCCCTCTTATCTGGTGTCCCTAAATTTGTCCCCTTCGGTTAGAAAATGGTTTAGGATATCCTTGTGGACGTAAAGCGGTCAAGTTTGCTATATGTGAACTTCGTCAACCAGCTGGTCGATGAAAATGATATTTTGACAATTGTTGATCGCTGACTCCCTCCTGGTGACGAAAACTTTTGTATTTTATCCGCACAATTGGTTAACTAGGCCGCTGTATGACTCCAAGAGGATTTTATTCATCCTATAAATTTAATTCGCTTCTTCAACTTTGAACAACGAATAGGTATACTTATAATTAAAAGGACCACGCTGAAATTGCCACTGTGATCGACAGTGGGAGAGTGAAAAATTGAATTAATCCTATAGCATAACATAACTCGTATATGCACAAGTGCTCACCGTTAATTTAAATTTTTGGAAAAAACAATTTGAGGTGGACAATGTTGCTTTTTGGTCATAATGACGGCGGCGATCAGTCACCGTATTGCTTTCAATACAATATTCGTAAAAGACCTTTGAAAGGGTTTTATGACCTAAGCTGATGAAGGTGTTGAGGAATATAGGGGTTGATTGGAAATAGAGACGTTTAATTAGTGTGGTCGGCAGTAGAGAGACGAAGGTGATACGAGGAATGATGATCGACTTCGAGAGGTATGACATCGCTTGTGCGAGGAGTCAGCGACCTTCTCAGCGTTTGAGGTTGAGAGTGGTAAGCGTAAACATCGGGCGTTGCATAGAGATTCTTCGGTATCATATTAGTGAAAAATCAAGCCGAAGCAATTTATTAGCGTAAATCAGGGGCGCACAACATACGGCCTGTACATTTTGTGCGGCCCTAACGAGTAACTCAGCTGATTCACTCCTTTTATATCAAAAATACAATTAAAATTTTAAATAAATTATACTTGTTAACCACTTCATTTTTGTCGCATAAAAATTGCAAGCAAAATTTGTTATGGTAATCAATACACGCACAATTAAAATTTCGTTATTACATGATTTTAATAGTGCGGCCCGCTTAGGTTCAGTTAAGGTCGATTTTGGCTCATGTTAACTTTTGACCTGTGCACCTCTGCCGTTAAACTTTATCACGACGATAATTTCAATTACGCGCATGAAAACTCGCTTTAAATTTCACGGATCGCTTCATCTCCGCGAGTTAGCAGGCCCATAAAGCGTTCTCGTGGGCTGCATGTGACCGTCGGAACTTACATTTTCCGACCTATGGCTTATGCTGCGTTAAATAATCACGTTGGCATTAAAAAATGAAAAGGGAGATACCTAGTGATTGAAGCGAGCGAGAGAAAGAGAGGGAGAAAGAGCGAAAACAGAGGTCGGGCAGGAAGATAAAAGAGGTGTGAGGGCGTAAATAGGACGTGTTAGAGGTTTGGAAAGAGGGAGGATTGGTAATTAAGAGGAAGGGTGATAGGAAGAAAGAGAGAGGATAAAAGAGGATGGGAGTAAGGCAAAGAGACGGAAGGATATCTTAACCATGTACGCCTCTCCTCCTTCCTCCTCCAACCCTTCGCCCTTGCCCTTTAAGGGTCACCGCCGCCTCTGGCTGCCTGCCTCATCCTCCCCCTTAACACCCAGTCACGAGAAGGACGAAAGGGTGTTGGGTGGGAGTATGCTGGCAGGCAACGGAACTCCCTTTGAGAGCGAGGCGATGAAAGGAGAAAGCAAGGCCAGCAGCATCTTCTTTTGCTCCTCTGTCGTCTCTTACCCTTTGAATTTCCTTCACAAGTCTCCCATAAGAAAACGACTCTTTTCATTTCTCTCCCGATCTAAACAAAACTCGAATAAGTTAGGAAATCGAGGAAGACACGCAATATCCTTATCCCCGTGATAAGCATAATTCTAAACGGCTTTGCGAATATACGTGCTGCGTTTTATATCAAAAGGTCGAGCGACGGGAACGATATCGTTGTAACTGCGAGCGTTGATGGTGTTCAAAGGAAACAAATTCGTCTCTTTAACTTTCTTCGCCCGACCGCATATGCTATGGAGCATAAAATGGATTATTTCGAATTTACCTTGCGGGAAAGTTATTTTCTCGATCGGTTCTCGGTCCTAAACCTGAGTTTAAAACGATCGAATAGTTAATAGTATTATATATTCAAAGGTATGGTACCTATTGATATTTTCCCGTTAGGTACCTTATTAGTACGAGAAATTTCTCATTTAATATAACTCGTCACATGAAAACGCGATTAACAGGAGCGGATTGTGATTTAAGGAACTTGGAAAGTTTTCGATACGCACACACATTTCAAACACACGAAATAACATTTACACAAAAAAACACCTCTCCGTCAATAAATAAATCTCCGTAAAATATGAAGTTTGATTTAATTAACGCAATACACCGTTCTGCCTCGTGATCGTTCCGTATTCCTTGTAATTTTATATTTTTTGCTTGAAAAGTGTACTTTACCTTAGTATTCCCTATACTCTCTATACTATATTACCGTTCTCTGAATTGTTTTTCGAAGCAGGAATACTCTCGCCCAACGTACTGAGTTTACGGCACTTTTTCGATTCTCCCTGATCCTCGCCTTCCTTGTTATATTGATAAGACTTCTAAAATTTTCTACTCATCGTAATATCCGAAGTGATAAAAGAATTCTGTCGTCATCTAAATTCTATAAAACTGAATGCGCACGATGCAACGCGGGCGAAATATCGATGAGAAAATCGTTTCCGAGCAGCGAAAACCTAAAAAATTATCGTTTTTTTAGACGCAATGTTGATTAGAAAATTCTAAAAATTACTCGAAAATATTTTTGGTTAAAACGCGATTATTTTAAGAAAGGTTTTCGCGTGGTTCGTCATAGCCGACAAAGATTTTCGGGTTTCGCTGCGTGGAGAACATGGATAATGTTCATCGTTTCACACGCGTTGCAACGGGGTGCTTGCAGGTTGTGGTAGCCGTGTACATATATACGTATACTCCCTGTGCCTTTCGCTTTCTGGACTTTATGACTGTTGGGTTAGATTCAATGGCTCCCGCTCCACTGTCACTTTTCCGCTGGATTTGTTGCATTTTTCGTAGGAATAAATGCTTCCGCGTCGCACTGATGGGACAACCGGCGTCTTCGTTAAACTGAATGTGTTTTTCAATTTTGACTGCTTCTCGAATCAACCTAGGGAAATAGAGGTCTTCCTTCGCGAGCACTTTGTTGTCCTCCAAGTTGATATTCTGGACCGTGACTGAAGTGGTGTGTTAGTTTATGGCCGACTCTATCTAATGCCCGTTGTTGAAAGCTCTCCTATGTTCTGCTCAGCGGCGTTTGATGGATCGTTCTATCTGGTTGTAAATGTGAAATTGTTGTCACTGATAGTTCCCTGTTGTTTGTGTGTAACACGCATTATCTCTGCTTCATATCAATACAACTATTAATCGTGTTCTCCCGTTTGACCGACGTAACCTGGTACTTGCGTGATTTCCATAGAACCTTACGAGTGATAGCGCGTTGCAACTAATGTAAAAATCGAGTCATTTATTAATATAAAATATTGCTTTCTAACAATATTCACAATATATAACTAGCGGAAACAATTTTTCCGAATTTAAAAAATAAATATATCGCAAGAAATAAACGATTCCCCCTTTTTTCATATTCTCAACCGATAAATGAAATGTATTCCTAGAAATATATGTAATAGGGTTCAGGAAGGGAGGTACCAGTGGCGCACAAAGGATTCTCTCAAGGGAGGGGGGGTCCCAAATATTTGGCAAGCACAAAAGTTGTATGCAAGTTATATCAATACCTACAAGTCGCATATTTCATTATTAATTATATTTATGTTAAAAACAAAAGGGGAAAACCGTCTCCTATTCCTTTCAGACGGCGCCCGTTAAACCACATTTAAAATAACTATGTATGTTACCACAGTTTAGAAAGATCACAATTTTCCAAGGGGGGAGGTCCGGAATCCCCCCTCCCCGTGTGTGCGCCACTGAAAGTTATCCCAAAAAATTTATCAAATTTCTAAATTTTCTTCTTAACAAAATCTAACCGATACTTTGGAACGTAATTAAACATTTCAATTTAAAAATTTTCCACGAAACTATAACGATTATTGCGAACTAATGATTGTTTAAATAAACTGGCACGCATACCGAAATTCAATCACACAACGGAGAAGAAATGAACTTCAAAGGAAAGAGAGAATCAGTTCGAGGCAATGTGATTGGCGAGAAATGCCGAGCTAAGGAAAAAAAGAGATGTACCAAATTTCCACCGCCCACCACCACCACCACCACTAGAACGGCCCGAAGATGAAGGACCACCATAGAGAATAAAAGCAGCTGGCATTGCGCAATATCAGATTATTGGGGTCAAGAGTCCTTAGAGAGATGCGATGAAAACAGAGAGAAAGGAAGATGGAGATAAGATGTGAGATACGTGAGGAGGGGGAGAGCTCGAGGGAAGTCTTATTCGGTGTTCGTCTCGCCGAGGCAGCGAAACGTCTCATCGACTTTATTCGTTCTAATGAAGCCCGCATTAAAACACCCGAGCGTCTGTTCGGGACTTTGGATCACAAGGGCTGGCTTATGTCCGCCCGCTTTTCGAATGCTAATTTTCTCTTCCTACTCTCTCTCTCCTTTTTGCATTGGCCGATACGAAAAAAAAATCTCTTTCGAAACTCGAGTGTTTTCTGTGCAGGAATTTTACCTTTTTATGCCGGTAATATTTCATGCCTTATTTCAATATAAATGGCTTACGAGCTTTTACAATCCCATTCTTACTTGTTTTTATAGTCGTTTCACCAGCTAAAGTCTCTTGGCCTTGAAGACGCCAGTTAGCAGCATCCAATAGGAGACGGTTTGTTTGGGAAGGTAGTGGGGAGGAACCCAGTCTCACTCCTGCTCTCGAAGAGATCACATCGGGATGCGTTGCCATTAGAAATTGCGTAGTATATCAGCTGAAGGCGAAAATCCGAAGGAGCTGGCAACGCGCACTGGTATCTGCTCTCCCGCACGAAAGTTGAGAGGGGCGATGGAAGGGGAAACGTTCGTGATTGGCTACTTGCTCTAAGTAGGCCAAGAGACTTTAGCTGGTGAACCGACTATAAAACAGTTTGATTGACTCTATTCCTATTTTTTCTCTCTGTTTCGTCCGAATCCATTCTTCACTTCGATATTGTAGTTAGATAAATTTGTATTCCTCGGTATTGTTAATTTCACACAAAGACAAAACTTCCCATTCTTGCGATTAATTTTATGTCCTGTATAGCACTATATAAATATGATCTTTAGGAAGAGGTCATTACATTGAATTCACAATTAATAAAGTGAGAGAAGAGGTAGAAATGTTTTGAGATATATATTTTTATGGTATTCTGTTATTATAAAAGTCCCCCGAGAGTAGAGCAGAAGGTAGGTGATAGTTCAGACAAAGTAAAGTAATATGTATTTATTTCCTTTGTCTTTAGTTATTCCTAAACGCTATGTGCTTTAGGGATCTTCGAGAGTAAGCAGTAGGTTATCCAAAATCTCCAATTTAATTTAAACTTTATGCACGGCAACTAATCGTTATATAGTATGTGTGTGTGTGTGTGGGTATATATATATATATATAATAATACGCTTATATATAATGTATAAAGATATGCTTGTTATCTCCTTAAGCATTAATGCTCAAGTATGTCTTCTTTTGTTAAGATAGATATTTTAACTTTTATGGGCACATTATGAGATCCGCTATGAGTCAGAAAACTCTACATAACAGAAATTTGAAGTGGGGCAGGTGGCAGTAATATGCATCGATAAACGTGAAATATAATGCTAAATTATCGGTGTTAGAGCCTATCACCTACTACTCCGTTTATTTTTTTTTTCATAATCGTCGACTAACTGCTTCGGAGAAAAATTTGATTAAAATATACTATTGTAAATTTTAGTATTTACCTAGAAAAATATACCAAATTTCTTCAAGATTTGTGATTAATTTTCTATATTTTTGTTAAAAGTGATTAATGTTGAGGTAAGATTTCGATTTTGGGCGCGTTATAGACGTAAAAATAAATACGATTTTAAATAGGATCCATATTTATATGAATACTTAGAAATGTATTATACCTGTTAATACTAAATGCTTATCTTGTTTCCTTTCTTCAGAAAATGTTACTGAAGTCTTTTGCGTACTTCGAAAGATGGGGCTTGTTCGTTGGATATATGTAAATAAAAAGTTTGAATTGTGGTAGGCCATAGCGAGTTTAATAAATGCCTGCATTGTATTACCTATTATTACTGGTCTGCTACAATGTTTGTTTTCATCATATACGGTTCCTTTTCGACTTAATCATGTGACCACCATTCAAATAAACAAACAAACAGACAAATAAGTAAGGCGTAAGGTTTTTATTATTAGAAAGATTTCAATCATCATTAATATCGGATTTTGGTTACTTTAGAGGTGACTGTTACCGATTGTCATTTTTAGTGACTTTTCCGTAAAAATCCACTTAATAAAGTCGTTTGTCTGTCTGTCTGACAGGCTAACTCTTCCTAAACGAAAGCAGATAGAGATTTCGTTTGATCACTAATCGATTCAGTATTTTCTCTCGTTGTGCATATGTTCTCGGTTTTTCCGTTTGCTGATCTAAACTTTAAAAAACGCCATTTTCTGACTGCTTCATAAGCTCTTTCCTTATTTGTTAATCTCTTAATCTGTTAAACCGCGCGTTGTTTTTTATGTCGGATGCATGCGTAAATAACTCGTATATTGTCTTAGATACAATTTTTCAAATAGTCGTACTATTCGGGTTATTCGTATGGATAGTATTTGTTGCAGAGGCTCAGATAAGTGTGATAGTAAAAATGTGCTTAGGTTCAGTTAAAAGACGAACTCATCATGGTATGTGGAACTGTTCGGGGGATAATTCCGTTTCCGTTTTCTTGATTTCCACGATTCTGTTATTTGTTTACGTCACTATTGACGGTTAGGCAACAACGTAAAGCGGGGAGTTCTTAATGGTTCTTAACCAAGTAAACAATTAGGGTGTAAGGACTTATATTGTAGAGAAGAAGATTTTCAAGTTCTAAAAGGCGGAAATCTTGCAAACTTCATGCGAGCACGAAAAAAGAGCAAATCACTATTATTTTATTTCGTGATAAAGTTGTTTTCTGAAAGGTCAGGATATTTTTTTCAGAAAATTGTTAAAATAAAAAATTGTTTCAAATTATGAGGTAAAAAAATTAAATTATTTAATTAATTATTTAATGTCCGGTTGGATTTTTCAACTCGCATTTCTTCTACTGCTTCGACATCGACTCCAATTTCAATCTCAGGTCAAAAATAATCACTGGAAACATTTTTGCGTCCTTTTTTAAATTTAAAACACAGAGTTACAAAAATTAAGATTTGAATGCAATTTTTTGAATTTTAATTTTGTGAGTGTCCTTATTTAAAATGAATTTCAGTTTAAAGTAGGTACCGCAAAGCTCAGAGATGGCTTGTTTTTTGTGACACCAAGGATTGACGTAAAATTGAAGTCATCAATTTACAGGGTGCTTCTATCTGCAATACGCGCTATATAAAGCTTAAGTTTATTATTTTCGGGTTAAGAACGTCTTATCAAAATTTTTGTGACCCGAATTACTGCTTTAGCGAGATTATCGACGCTTGCTCCATGGCTTATGAATAAAATTTTACGGGAGGAAAGGAAAGACAAATATTTCCACTGAGATAACTTCGTTTAATTTCACAGGAAATGTTTACATAATGCGACCAAAGTTTCGGTGCTTAAATAAATTTATTGAAGTAGAAATATTTGTCTTTCCTTCGTATTAGGCAATCCCACCAAGTAAAAAGGGTAGCGTAAAGAACTTATGCAATAAAATTTTACTCAAACTGAGATATTTTGAGGGAAAGAGAGAAGAGAGAGGATTTTTAAATGCTAGAAAGAGAGGATTTTTAAAAGCTTTGAGGGTGGAATGGAGACCAGTAGTGAGAGGTTGAGGATGGGTTGACGGATATTGAAAATAAAAACGGGATGGGAGGTCGAAAGACATTGGATTTGGCGAGAGGCGGATGAAGGAATAAACTAGGTTGTGTGAAAAATAAAATAAATGGATGGGAGGATAGGGAAATAAAAGGTATCGCAGTATATACTATATTAACTTAATGGCGAGATGTGGTATAGTAGGAGTATTTAGTTTACGCTCTAAACCAGTCATTTCGAAACTATGTGTCGCGAGATGTGCCAAAAATACGTACAAGAGAATTTCAATATAAAGTATAATTCTTTCGGTAAAAGCAAACCCAAACTGCTCAAATGTATAAAGATCTATGACTGAAAATAACACTAAATATGAGAGGAGAACGTTTAAAAAAATGTTTGATTAAGAAATGAGCCTTAATTTGCTCACAATTCGCTCCAATATAAGAGCTATATGTGATTTTCCACAAGTGCGCGCATTGCATTAAAAACAAAACGATAAAAAAGTTTTTTTAAAAAAATTATAATGTTTTATTTTTAAACAGTTATTGATCGCAAACTCGTCATACGCCGCCGAATTACATATCCTGTTTCTCCTCATATATATTAAATTAAGGCATTTTCAACACTTCTTATAACATATATACATGCAAATGTACAAAATATAAAGATTGGAATAAGAGGGTGACGCGTTAATGTTGATATGTTGCTTAGGGTGTCGCCACCAGAAAAAGGTCGCAAAATATTGCTCTAAATTTTATAAGATGGGAATAGGGAGCGGATAACACGGAAAGGCATTGGATAGGGAGGAAAGAGTTAGGAATTTAGGGTTGTATGAGGAGTCAGTTGGTATTGGGCGAAAGACTGCAGGATTAGATACTATAGGTAGTTTTGCTGGGATATTAAATCGTAGGGTAGGGTTTTGGCACGAGTGTTGAGGTGGGAAATAATGAATGAGGCTTGGGACAGTATAGATAGGAAGATTTTTTATATTTTCATCATATATATTACATATAAAGACGTGGGTGTCCGTTCGTTCCTTCATAACTCGAGAACGGCTGGCCCAATTCTGTCCAAATTTTTAATAGGTGCTCAGGGATTTTTTAAGTGGGGCACTGAATATAAGAGGGCATGTTTGTTTCAGACTTAAGGAAATTAAAATTAAAAATCGTGAAATCCAAGACACAGACAAAGAACGGATTGACTTGATATTCTATCCATAAGTGAAATTATTAGAATTATAAAATACGTAAGCTGAAAATATACTAATGGTAATTGCTGAGGTTAGATAATTACTTGCAAAATTTGGTGTCAAGGCTATTATAGACATAAAACGGCTTTCACTATCAATTTATGAATATAATTGTTTCTTTTGAGTAAAAAATATTGTAAATATTTCTTTTCAATTATCAGTACAATAATTACTTCACTACATTTGCAAGTTATATACATTTTTAACGACAAATTAAATACTGCTTAAGCTTGTGATGCTTATTTTATTCTTAGATTAATTTTAGAATTTTTACACCGTTTATCTATTAGATTTTTGATTTTATGGATTTTGCGAACACCTGAAATATTAGATTACTTACCGAGGTAAATTATTCCTGATAATTTTTTTTAGAAACTTATGTTGATATAGTTTTAGTGCTCGGCTGAGTGATACAAAAAAATTAAAGTTGAAACTTATGCATAGTTCCGTTATCATTTAGTGATTGGTTTAGATAGGATTACTTTCTTCTGGAGTTATGTAGATATTTGATTACATATTTCTGTAAACACTCATTAACAAACATTTGTACCTGTAAGGATAAAAACTGAAAGTTGTATTTCTTGCTAAATGAGTTTCTAAAGTGTACTTACATTTTGGCTTATACATTCTATTTTCTGGTTATCAATAACGTACCTATTTTACAATATGAAGTATTGTTCACTAACACGCGGTGTTCAGTCTCCTGTCAGTGTAGTTTCAATAACCAAACCAAATTTGAATTTATTCTTATGATAAAACTACCAATTTATTCTTCGAATTAATCGTATCGAAATCATATAGCAATTCTCATGTGAGTTCTCGCATGCACAACAATAGGCAGCTTTTAACAATAAAATTTATATTCTGGAGACGTAATAACAAACCTCATGCTTTGAAGAAGATAAACGGGGATTATTATAAACAACATGGAAAATCCAGTACCACCAAACCTTAATTAAATCAACCCGTCGCAGAAACTGGAAAACCAACACTCAAACCACGCTAAATTCGAAGACAGGCACTCCTTAATATCCTCCCCATATACTTCCGTCGTCTCACCCAACACGTGGATGCCCTCCCCTCCATTCTGCGGGACCCCTTCCCCCCGCTATCAAATCCTCTATCTGACCTTTCACCCCTTTTCAGCCAACGCCTGCATCCCTCAAACCTTTAATAACCGCAGTTCTAGTTCCACCGCAGGCCTCCCCGCAACGCCTCTGCTCCAAGTGCCGAGTCTCCGAAACAACAAACAAATACACCAGCGCCCCAAGCGAAGAACGGGGAAGGCAGGGGGGAGGGAGTGACGCGGAGCCCGGAAACAATGTTCCTTCCCAGAAGCCCGCGCACAGCCCCTTGATTTACTGCCCAGAGGGGGTTTAACGGCGCCGCTCCCTCTCCATCCGTCCCGAGCCAACCCTGCTTCCCACCAACTCCCCCGCTCCCCTTTCCCTCCCCCTCTGGAGCCACAGCCTCCCTACCCATTCCCCCACTCTCCTCCTCCTCCTTCCCCCTTCCCTTGCCACTCCCTCTCCACCTTCCCTTTTGGCTTCTCACTGCCATACATCATTAGTTCAATTGGAAAGCCTCACCCAACGTCGGAATTCAATTATTCGAACAACCGGGTAATGAAAAATTAAAACGCTGCGGTTTCAAAAAAGTACACCCCAAGTGTTAGGTGGAAATGCGATTCCATGCGATAAAAAGGTCAATTACGTGATAAGATTATTTATTAACTGCCACTGCTATCGCTCGGTCCTCACTACTGCGATCATATACCTCGTATTGACTTTTCTCAGTATAATTAAGCCGATGAATTGTGTCACTCATACTGACTGACTTTGCGGTATAATCTGCGTGTCTAAAGATTCCATTATTTCTCGCATCCATCATGATTCTTTGAAACCACTCTAAAAAATCTTTGCTCCTTCGATTCATAAGAACTACATATGCGCAGCAAGCGCGTTGTCTTTATATTTAGCGTTGTTTCAAGGAATTAGGCCTCCACAGTCCTTTCACATCCATGATACATTTCTAGACTAATGCACCAATGAAATAAATTCCTTTTGATGAAATTGCTGCACTTTTAGGCCAACTGTTTCTTTATATCCATCCATAAGAGTAAAAAGATGTCGCATCAACATTAGGGGTAGACATTCTTAGCGTAAATAATTTCTTCGATTATCTCGCCGTGTCCTTGGGATTCGTTTTAATACGCAATGACACTTGCGACTGGTTTCGTCGTTATTTTTTATACGAACGCCCGGTTTAAATCAATTCCTTAGCGTAGTTAAATCTCTATTCGGGAAAGCAGCGCACCTTTGTTTGTGGAAGGATGGGTGAAAGGCAGATTTGAATACGCAAGGTTCGGGGGAGGGACGCATAGGGTGTGGGTGAGAACGAGGGAAGATGTACGAGCTTAGGGAGAGATTTAGAAGAGGAAAGAGGGAAGGGTAAAGAAAGACGGAGAGAAAAAGAAACGCGTGAGGGTGAGAGGGAAATTATCTACCGAAACGTATTCCGATAAGACACTACATGCATCAAAGGCGTCCAATATCAAATTAAAATAAAAAATGTTAGGGTTTAAACTAAAAAAAATGAGTTACTGCCACGAGAGAAAGACTTTCGGAGCACTTAAATAATAATAATATAGCGCGCGCGCGCGAACCAATAGAGTAGGACTGGAGGCTTTTCTAATTAAATCATCGCCGAGAAGAATTACGAAAAATACATTTTTTTCGATACTAACGAATAAACTAAAATTTAAATTGTTCGTTTTTACGGATTTCGAGGAAGGAATGATTGGAGTTGGCATATGTGTAATCGAGTTGAACATCGAGGATAGAAAAATAAAGGAGATGTAAATAAATCAAAATATACGATTTTTATTTAGGAAATCGATTGAGTAGAAGTCGTAACGTGGAATTCGATTAATCAAAAATCCAATTTTTATACGTTCGAAGACGTCTGACCAAACAAAGCAGAGATTTCGAACCGGTCGCCTACATGCTTATTTCAAGCAGCCTACTTTTGGTTTTCCACATTGTACATAGTAAGTATTTAAGTAACTAGGTATAAGTATTATAATTTCACTCCTCGATTTTTTCATCAGATTAAAAGAAGTAGAAAAAACCCAATCCCAAGCGTCACATCAAGTGTAAACTTTGTTGTTTAGATAATTTTCCATATTATTTTATTATTTTACTTCTTCAGAAGTAGCTCTTTTGGTGGGTTTAACTCTTGAATTAGATCCTTTTTGAGAGAGAAAAGGTCGGAGAGCGCTGACGTAAAGAAGTAGTATTGCAATATTATGAAAAGAAGATGGATCATAGGTTAAGGGAATTACGTGGAGTTTAAGGAGTAGGTAAGGGTAGAAGATAAGGGTGCACTACGGTGTTCTGTCATCATGGAGGGATAGGGAGCGATGTAGATGGGAGGAAATCCAGCAGAAAGGAGCGAGCGAAAGGAAAGGGAAGAAGAAAAGTAAAAATTATAGTCAGATTTACATGGCGAAGAAATTGGTCGATTCGGGAGAGAGAGAGAGGGGAGGGGAGGAGGAAGTGGGTGGTAGAGCGGAATGGGTAATAGAACGGAGGTGGATGGTTGATGGATGGGGGAGGGAGGAAAGGAGGGGGGGATGGAGAGGGGGTCGGGGGTTTGGGGAGGGGGGGAGGAGGGGAATGAGGGTTTTTAGCCCGGAGGCGCATGGCGCGAAGAGAGGCATCGCATTCCTTGCCCGAGTAAAAATACCCTCCTCCTGACCCTGTGGGTGGTGGCGTCTGCGCTCTCTCACGACACGGGAGCGATTCCACCAAATCCACTCACTCACCGCTTCCAACACCTCCTCCTCCTCCTCCCTTCCTAAACGCCCTCCTCGGACCCTCGGGCGAATCCTCCTCCCTCCCTCCCCCCTCTTCCTCCCACCTCCTTCTCCTCTCTCCTTCTGCCTTCCCTCAATCTTCGTCCTCCTCCTCCCCTTCTCTCCTCCTCTCACGTCTCCTGCGCCGCCACTCCTCCGAGATAAGCCATCACCACTTCGATCTTCCTCCCCCTCTCTCACTCTCCCTCTCTACAACGCCTCCAAAACCCACGCTTAGCGGAATAAAAATACTAATTCGGAGTAATATCTTAAAAGTGTTCGGTAATCGGGTGTTAAATCGCGGTTTATAATTTACGTGAATTTAACCGCGTGAATCGAGATCCGCGGAAATATGTTTTTAACGGAACGCTTCTATAAGTAAGCAAAAGTAATATAATAAAAATAGTCGTAGTAAATGTCAGTAAACACTTTACTTTAAAGATCCTTCATAATACGAGTACTATGCGATAATAGTTCTTTAAAAGAAACCTAATCCAACTCAGCCATTATAAGCGGAGATGTTTCATTTGGGAAAATTTTAAACTCACAGAAAGAACATGTAAAATAGAAATGTTACCATCCGTCGTAGGAAAGAATACAATAGAGCAATTAAGCTAAAAAGCCAATTTCTCGACTTCCATTAGTGACAAGGCTTTCGTGAAGATGCTGGCAAAACGCCTGCAAAGACACGTCGACTTGGCAAAAGCATCCGAAATGAAGAAGCAATGGATCACATCCAAGTCATCAGAGGAGCCATTGAACCTGCCAACGAGAGCGATCTACCATTTTGTCTTGGCCTCGTCAAATGAGCAAAAGGCTACACGAGAAAGAACTAACTCGTTGGAGAAACAAAATACATTTAAATCTACTCGAAGAAACAAAACGCATCATGCACGCAGAGAAAATCGAACGCCGATCATCTCAAATTACTATAATAAGAAGGAGATCCTTTTCCTGTTTTCATTAGTGATACAATGAAATTCGATAATTCAATTTTTTTTCTTCAGCTGTTGTTATTCGATTGGATTTGAGAACATTATCAACGAGAAAGTAATATTAGGTAACAACGACCTTTTCTCCTATATAATTTCTTTGGTCATATACTTAACCTAAAAATCGGTGCAACATACATTGTACAAACTTTCTCACATATTAATGCGTCGTTTAGTTATCTTTGGAAAATGAAAATCGTATGAGCCTGTTTTTAGAAAATCCAAACTTTGTTAATGTTGTCCAAGAATAAACTAGCCTTATATTCATTTTTTTAGAAATGAAGTATGTAATATTATTATAGACGTATACTCAAGTAACGGTACGAAATTTTATCAAAATCGTTCGAGCTGTTTCTGAGAAAATCAAATTATTGTTAAAGTTGCCTTGAATAGACTAGCCTTATATGCAATTTTTTAGAAATATGAACTATTTGGTATTATTGAAGACGTAAACTCGAGTAACTGTACGAAATTTGATCAAAATCATTAGAGCCGTTTTTGAGAAAATCAAATTGTTGTTAAAAATGCGTAGAATAAATTACCCTTAATTATTGAGCAATGTCAACCATTTCTTCATAGCCTCTACTCTGTATGATAAAATGCCTATGAGATTTCATTCATTTTCGCTCTACCGTTTAGGCCCTAGAGCCAATAACAGACAGACAGACGGCATTTCGAAAATCACTTTTTCGGACTCATTGTCAGCTACACCTAAAACGTATATTTCCGTCGAAATCTCGAGGTCGATTTTTTTTTGCGATTACAATGCTTTCTCAATATACTTCGTATATGAGACAGTAAGAAGCGATGTAAAAAGACGAAAACAGTTCTGTAGAATCTTCAAAAGGATAATTAACATACATAATTAGATTCATTCCGATTCAGAATTTCGTCAGTCTTCTTTATGCTAGGTGCAAAACCTAGAAAATAACGTCGTTCCATTGTCCCATCTAATCACAAACACCCACTTCTCTCTCGTTCTCAGTGATTTTCCTTTCAGTGGAATTAGAAGAGGTATTTTTATCTTCTGGGATGATTTAGGCATAATTATTCGATTCCAAAACGACTCATTATAAGGACCCAAAAATCAAAGATTCGCATCAGTGTCCGTCACATATTTCATGAAATTAAGAAATCTTTTTTGGATGGATGTACGCTTCCAATGCTCTAATGCTGTTATTATTTACCACGCAAAGGACTTTGGGTATTTCGAATTTTAATTAGGCAAAACAAATTAAAAACTTATAATGATCCAGAACTGTAACTCCAATCGAAATAAATACATAGGTAAAAGTTGAAGGAACTGTGAAAGTATAAGTGAAATTGGTCCTGAGAAACCTGGTGCTCGCGAGCACCTCTGTGCTCTTTGGAGCCCTGTTGGTGCTCTTTGACAGCCTGAATGTGCTCTTCTACGGAGATTAATATCCCATTTCTCAGGACGAATAATTTAATTTGCTCGCTTGATTTCTTTCCAAACGTATTCAAGGCCATTAAGAATAACTTTGATGTTGGTTTCATTTTATTAATTATCATTACTACTCTAGCGGAAGTGCAGTGGCGCTCTTTCGATATTCTAGGATACAACTTGGTGCCCGCTTGATGTTCTAGGATACGACTTGGTGCTCGCCACATCGAAAAGGTTGGGAACCTCTGGCCTAGAGGAATCAGGAATGAATAATTTTTCATCAAATATAAACAGTCATTATGTAACCTTTAATTCGGAGAATACATTTAAATGCATTTGAAATTAAATTATATTGTACGAATAGAGAAAGGTAATGTAAATTCATTCTACGTCAATTTTATGAACATTTTAATTTTCAAACCAGGAGAAACAGTATGGGGTACTATGGCGAAGAAGTGTTTCCATAGAATTTAAAGAAACTATGCTTAGACAAAGTCGCTTTTCATTTTTGCGATCTTTCATATAAAGATCGCAAAAATGAAAAGGGACCTTGTCTGAGATATCATTGTTACTTGGATAGAATATAATTCTACTTTTATCCGACCTAAATCATTCTCTGAACGGAGGTTCCTGTGGTGAAAATCTGAATCTGCGAGATTTACTTCATAAACAAGAGGGGCATTCAGCAGCGCATGAAAAACCTAGAGCTAGCAGGTAGTGGTTTGAACGTAAACAGGCGTAGGATAGAAAGAGGACTCAAAGAAAGAGCTCGCATTTGGCTCAAATATAAATATTTCTACCACACGACTAAAAAATTGCCCTCTTATACTTCGAGCAGCAGAAATCAGATCACGGTAGGTCAATAGCGTAGGCAGACGGATAACAATTTTTTTCTAGATTTCCCTATTTTAATAAATATATTTAATATATTAGCAGTAAGTAGGACTAGTTGTGAATGCAATAATCTGAAAGCAACTACTCGAGTTATTTAAAAAAACATGCATATAAGCGCCTACCTATATTGGTGTTTGGTTTTCAGCGAGTCATAAAATATTGAGTTAAAGGTATAACTTTATTACAATAGCGAAGAGATCATTCACGTAAATTTAAGAGTTTTGATATAAACACGTATGTAAGTAAAAATGAGATAAATTATAAATATGACAAAGCTGTATGATTTATATGCTAGCTGTATCAATAATTCCCGTAGCTATAAGACTAGCAGAAATCGATTAACTTTCTAAACCAAGAGGCTTGTTCGTGTTAATTATCGAAACATAACTTCGTTAATTAAAGTAAAATTCTTTGTGCTAGGAATGTACTTTTTTGGGCTTCTAAACTTATGTAAACGATTTATTCAATTAATAGATATACACAAAGTTAACAAAAAAATAAACATTCGTATTGTTTCGAAACACTTGCAATATGCAAGTAAAAATGATGAACTGTTTGTACAATAGTACACATCCTGACCCTAACTGTGAGGGAGGATGACCGGTATTGGTAATAAAACATTTGGTTTAAATCGTCATTCATTCCTCTCGTTCGCCTCACCTTCCAAGAAAAGTACAGTACAATACAGTCAGCTCCCACGTCCTTTGATCTGACCGACTACTAATGTACGTTGAGTACGGATTGCTAACCGTAGATACTTTTCCTCGAATCCACAATCCTACGAAAACCAAAATTCTTAATACAAATAAATTTTTTTAAATTTTTGGCCACCTCAATTGTAGGCCTCCTTTGTTTTTCGAAATTTCTGAACACCCGCTAGGTTAAAAGCGAGGATATGAAAAATTAAAGAGGGTGAAGCGAGGAATATTAGGGCGGTGTAAAGGATAGGAGGAAGAAGTTATTGAATTAAATGGGAACTGAACGCAGAATGTTGGTGCAAAAAAGGCACGTGATAAAGAAGCACTAAGTGAGGAAGGAGAGTGGAGTGAGAGGGAGAGATAGAGTATACGACGAGGAAGGATGGAGTGAGAAAAGGAAAGAGAGAGAGCGCGGAGCAAAGTACGAGTTGATTAATGTAGAGTAGAGCAAAAAGGAGCAACATAGGAGCGAGGGGGTAGAAAGAAGGCGGGAGGGGGGGGGGCGTGAATTAAGGGAGCGTGGAACGTTTTTAACCAGCCCTGAGGCGCCAACTCCGCATTGCCGAACATATGAGAGATAGAGTGGTGTTAGTCTCGAAAGAACCCTCCCTCCCCTTTCCCTTTAACCCTTTCTCTTCTCCTCGCTACCCTTTCCACGCGGTCTCCATGATCCTAACCAAGACTCAACCGGGATATCTCTGCTTCTGAACCGCCCTTTCATCGGCTCACACCTCAGGGCTCTTTCTCTCTCTCTCTCAACCTCTCGATTCTTTCGTTTTATCCACATCTTTTATCCCGTAGTTCCTACCAGCGTCCTTTGCCTCCCAACTCCCCCGTTCCCTCCTTAAAAACTCCCTTCTTCTCCCTTCCCAGACTCTTTCCTTACTCTCGCAACTCACACTCTCCTCCTCCCACAACTTTTTCATTCTATTTCTTCCCCACCCAATTCCTTTTCCCTATACTCCTCCCCCTTCACTCTTCTCGTCATTCTCACGTCTCCAACCTCGCCCTTCTCTCACTCGCTCGCCTTTCCTTCTTTTCCTCCTCCTCCTCCTCCTCCTGCTATTCCAACTCCCCTTTCTCCTCCTCTTCGACCTCCTCTCCTCCTCCTCTTTCTCCACCTCTCTCCTCCTCTTCCTCTTCGTCCTCCTATTACTCCTCTTTCTCCTCTTCCTCTTTGTCCTCTTTCTCGTCCTCTTTGTCCTCCTTTTTCTCCTCCTCTTCCTTTTCAACCTCCTCTCCTCCTCCTCTTCCTCCTCTTCCTCCTCTCCTTCTTTTCCTCATCCTCTTCCTATTCCTATTCCTCCTCCTATTCCCCCTCCTATTCCCCCTCCTATTCCCCCTCCTCTCTCTCTTCCCCCTCTCCGTCCTAAATAAAGTCATTTGTCTGTCTGTATGTCTTCCTCTTCCTCCTCCTCTTCCACATTCTATTCCTCATCCTATTTCTCCTATTTCTCTTCATCTTTCTCCTCGTCTTTCTCCTCATCTCCTCCACCTCCTATTCCTCCTCTCCTCCTCTTTCTCCTCCTCCTTCTCTTTCCCCTTTTTCCCCTTCCTCCTCCTTTCTCATATTTCTCCTCCTCTTCCTCCTCCACCTTTTCCTCCTCTCCTCCTCCGCACTCTCTCACTCTTTCCCCCTCTCCTCAATTTCTCCTCGCCCTCTTCTTCCACCTTCTCTTCCTCCTCCTCCTCTCCCTCTCCATCCTTCTCTTCCTCCTCCACTCCCTCCTCGGTCTGCTCGTTCTCTCCTTTTCCCCTTCCTCTCTCTCTCTCTCTTTCTCCTTGCCCTTCTCCTCGCCATCCTCCTTACCATACTCCATTTTTTCCCCTCCCTATCTCTCTCTCTCTGCTGCTAACCTCTCTCTTTTCTTCCTTCACTGACACCCTCGCCCTTCCTCTTCCACTCACTCTCTCCCCTTTTTTCCACCAAAAAAGAACTCCTTTTAACCCCATTTAACATTCTAACATACACGTTGTTGTCCTCTCTGGCGCCTCTCTCCCACTCCCCAGCCGCCTTCTCGTTCCTACCACTTGCCATCTTCTCCTCTCCCTCCCTTCCACCCCCCCCCCCCTCACTCCATATTCTTTCCCGAACGAAGATAAAGCGGTTTTCCCTAAACAACTCCTCCCCTTTTCCTTCCACCCCAAAAAAATCGCCTTTTCCCTACGCTCCCCTTCGCTAAACGATCCTCCAATTACTCCTTTTATATTCGAATTATACGGCCTCCATTATTCCTTCCACAAATAATCAAGGGACTACAAAAAAAAGTGTTAAGTGCTGTTATGGAATATCATTCCTGGAAGGAATACGGCTCGAGTGCGCGTTCATTAATCCTTATTATTTACGATTAAGAAGCTTATTAGTTACATGTGCGAGTAAATAGTAACGTTAGATATGTATTCCTTCCCATATGGCTCGAACTTTAAGAGAAGAAGGGAAAAATTTGGAGTTTTATGATGTCTTTAAAACGTACACGAATAAATGAAGAAGAAATATCTCGATATCGTCATCCAAAACTCAGAATATACTACACATTGGAATCGCCAAGTATCGTTTGCATATTGATAAAACGCTAATAAAATGATATTCTCGTCATATTACGATAATTTTTATACGATGTTCATTTATTAACCGGATATTAATAGATTTAATGCTCGTTAATGTTAATGAAATCATTCTTGAAATAAGAGCATATTTTTACTTTATTTTTGCATAAATTCTTGTCAGTACATTTATTCTGAATTTGACGGCTTCGTTAGAGGATGTTTGGCGTGAAAATAAAATGAACTTTGTAAAATCCCAGTTTATTTAAATAATGTGACCCGATTAATTTTATTAGATTAAACGAATGAGTCCTCTTTAATATTTTTTCATGGATTAATTCTACTGAATTACTACTTTACAGTTGGGTCTTTCTTATGTATATAATAAATAGTTCTCAAAACGGTTTTCATTCTTTTATTTTTTCTCTTTAAAACCGTGAACTTAACGATCGCCAGTGTATATTTATATAATTATAATTTAGATCCGTAATTAGTGAAAAAAATTATAAAATACAAAACTCGCATATCGAATTCAGTAAATTAATTCACAAAAAACGAATTATGTTCACTTTTGAGAGTTAAGTACTGCATACTTCAAATTAAAATATTATGATTGTCTTTTTTAAGGAACGCATGTTTGGTTAAGTCGTATCCACTAATTATCTCGCTATCTTTTTTTGCAAACTTTCGGAGAGAAATATCATCCGAAAATGGCGTTGCTGATAGTGGCTCATTTTATCCTCGAGGGCTTAGGAAAATGATGATTTAATCTAAGGAAGTTTTAGTGAGATGGTTAGGTGATCTTAGCAGAATATTAACATAAAAGATTTGATAGTTTTAGTTCTACTTACATACATCACTGAATAAATATATTGAAATAAGGCGTCTTCTGGTGTATGTTGTGCCTAGCAGAAAACTGACATTTATGCAGGAAAACTCTCTCGAAAACATTAGACAGGCGCGAATTTAAGGTGTGCGAGGCCCATAGGTGACAGTGGTTTGCGAGACTCCTAGGAGACGGTGGATTGTGAGGGGCCTAATTGTGTTTTTAGTTTGCGGACAACACTACTCGCGAATTCTGAAAACATATGTAGGAAACTAGGCAGTCAAATTCTTAATCATTTATTTACAATATAGCGGGTGGTATTCTGAGGTGGATATCGCTCGTAGCTGATAGTCTTCGAAGAGAACCCTAAAAAATAATTATATTTTCAATAAATCCCGTCAGTTGTGTCTGGTCTTATGTTAGCCTAATATCGTTTACGTTGATCGTCTTCATCATTTAAGATGATGACGATTCTCTTACGACATATATACTTAAACTTTACATAATATTTTACGGGAATGATAGTTTAAGCAAGTCAATATGTGATAAACGTGAAGCAACATGTATGCGGGGTAGATATGCATGCAAGCCAATTAGCGTGCTGGATTATAAACGTGTATGTAGTTTTACATTTACATTCAAAATTATTATAAATATTAAAGTAGCGTCAGTGACATCCATAACAATTTTATCGCTAAACTCTTAAGATAGCAATTGCAATAGTCGCGGAAAAAACATCTCGAGAGAAAGATTTCTCTCACCTCGCATTGGTATACATATCTTTCCCCTCTCGCACTAAGCTCATGACTGTTAACACTAAGGGCCTTTTCACACGGGGCCACCATGGTCGCGCCACCAATATAGTGAAAGCCACCACATTAACCACCACAGACGCCACCAAATTCGTCAGTTCCAAAATGGACGCTGAAGAGGCTGCTGCTGTGTGTTTTGTAAAAAGCACTGACCCGTCTAGAGCTCTAGAGCCTAAACGGTAGAGCGAAAATGAATGAAATCTCGTACTTAGGCATTTTATCATACATAATAGAAGCTATGAAGAAATGGTTGACATTGCACAATAATTAAGGGCAGTTTATTCTAGAAAATTTTAACAACAATTTGATTTTCTCAAAAACGGCTGGAACAATTATAATCAAATTTCGTAAATTTGCTTGAGGGTATGTATACAATAATACCACTTAGTTCATATTTCTCAAAAAAAAACAATATAAGGCTAGTTTATTCTTGGGAAATTAATAATAATAGGATTTTCTAAAAAAACGGCTCATACGATTTTCATCAAATTTCCTATAGTTAAATTGACGTTTGTAATAATTCTGTATTATTTTTCAAAAGATAACTAAACGACGCATTAGTATAGGAGAAAGTTTGTACAATGTATATTGTACCGATTTTTTTGTTGGTGGCTAATCGTCTGAAAGCGCTATGTGAAAAGGTGCATTTAGAGCAGGGGCGTGCAACCTTTTTACGTGGTGGGCCGCATTCATGCATGTGAGTGCTTTGGCGGGCCGGATTAGAAGTCGCAAGTACCTCGGCGGGCCGGATGAGAGTTTACATAGGAACTTATTCGAGAGATTTTTAATATGAATATAAAGTTTTAACCATTTTACCGTAAAAACTTCTCCAGGATATGTGTTATGACAACAGTAGTTCTAAAAATGTTCAAAATTGTCTGTAATAAATATCGCAGGCCATATAATCACCAAAGATTCGCGGGCCGCATAAAACGCTCTACCGGGCCGGATGCGGCTCGCGGGCCGTAGGTTGCACGCCCCTGAGAGCAATGTTTCTTGTGGCCGCGGCCATGACGGCCCTGTGTGAAAAGGCCCTAACTCTCTCGCGACTCTAGACGCGAAGCTTCCAGAAGTGCGAGGCCCTAGACGTCTTATACCGTCCCGCCTCTTATTACAGGCATTTAAAAATGTTCATTATTAATTATAATTTTTGATGTATGCAACATTTAGAAATGTGAAGCTTTATATTATAATTTCTTATTAGCCTTATCCCTCCAAAGTGTTAATTGCACATTGAATAACTACAATTAAATATGTAAAGGGTTACATATTATCGTAAATCAAAGTTTTAGGGATAAATGAACCATACTGCATAAACATTCATAGTTAAATTATCTGGTTATTTGAAAATAACTGAAGTTTGAGTAAATAAAATAAAACAATTTAGAACTTGTATAATACGGAAACTCCTATTGATGGGGAAACTAAAGGAAGATACATGAAAGAAATTGATAAATTGCTGTGTGGAGTATTGCTTTACACGTATGGAGCTGAAACATTTACACTCAGGAAAAATGATATAAAATACTTGGAATGCTTCGTAATGTGGACACGAAAAACGCTGAAGATAAAATAAATAGGACGAAAAAGGAGAAAATAGTAGGAAGATTAGGAGAAAAGTGAATGATTATACAGACTATAAGAAAGAGGAAGGTGAACTGGATTGGGCATACCCGAGGAAAGAGAACACATTTAAAGACAACTTTGAAGGAAAACTGGATGGAAGAAGAGTTAGGAAAAGGTTTCAGTTGATGGACAACTTGAAACCGAAAGAGAGCTACCAAGAAATGAAGAAGATTGTAGAAAGCAGGAGAATTAGGTTTAAGCAAGAATAAACACGAATCTGTCTGCAGACAGAGTACTTTGATGATGATGTGGGAGTCGTAAAATGCCGCATTAGCGTAATTAGATAAAATTTAGAAGCTAATATGAGGTATAAACAGTATTCTGGAAAAATAATTCCTGAACTTTCATCTTTGAAGTTCTACAAACTTTTGCCAATTACAACTATGCCAACACACAATGTTAATACCAAAATATGTCTTGTCAAAAATTATTTTCCATAAAAAGATTTATGTTCTTCAAGTTACTCGTTGATTGTATCATTTGTTTTGTTATTAAAAATTGTATTTCAGCTCCGTTTCCAATCAAATTCTACGGATAAAAAAGTGAGAGACAGCATTTTGAAATTCTCTGGAGATGACAAGAAGGTAATTCGATTGTATTTCTGAGCTGATTAACCCGGTTTTAACATTTTAATTTCTATGGTATGAAAATTATTGAGAATATATTTAGGAATTTTCTAACCTTTGTTAAAATTCTACGAGAGAATCAAAAATTTTATAACACCGTAGAAATCAGAACTCTTTCGCGATAGAAGCAGAGGAAATTGTAAAAAATGAAATCAACAACTTCAGCCCTTACGTGAATAGTTTCAGATTGTAGAGAAACAACGACGATTGATGTCTTTTCTTTGCACGGCATTGTTTTAAAAGCCATATCGATCTTTCAATTACCTGAATTCTATCATTTTTAAAAAGAAGACAAAAAATACAAACTTAATTACCAAGGGTGACGATAACATTTTATGTTCGCGAACTGCTAAAATGGGACGCTCTTGTCATCCGTCAAATTTAAAAGAGTACTATACGATGGACAGCTTAAAAGGAATAGCAACAGAATTCGCTATACGCTTCTTTCGTCGTCGCTTCTCCCCCATCCCCCTCCCCGTTTTAACATCCCTCCTCTCTATGAACCCTTTCTAAACTCCTCTCCCTCTGATGATTCTCTCCATTCTAATTCCATAACTTTCTCCCTTTTACATCCTCATTTCCATCTTCTCTTTCTCCCTTCACTCTCTCTCTCTCTCCCTTTTCTCTCTCTTCCCTCACTCTCCTCCGACATCCTCCTCCTCCCCTCAAATGCGGCCTTGGGCGGAAGCAAAGAGCATCGTCACCTCCAGTCCCCTTCGGCTTTCGGCCGGTCACAGAGCAGAAGGTGGGAAAAAAGAGGGTTGAGGGGTTTTAGGGAGTAAAGCGTAACCCTATACCTTTTGCTAGCCTATGAAAACAGCGAGCAAGGAATACACACGCACACACAAACACCGATGGCGGCCGGACCAAAGGCGCGCAACGAGGCCGTATTCGTCTCCTGGAAGGGGCGTGCGGGCCTTCCCCACCGCGGGCGGCGGCGTCTCGTCCCTTCTCTCTCCCCCTCTTTCTTCTGCCCCCTTTTTCCGACACGCTCCCTAGCCGCCTTCCCCCTCCGTCGCGGACACCATCTCCGCGAGAGCCCACAGCTCGGCCCACCCACGATCTTCTCCAACCCCCCCCCCCCCTCCCCACCTCCCCCCCTCCCATCTCTCTCCTCCTCCCCTTTCCGACACTACTACTCTGGGGCCCTCGGGGCAGAAGGGTTTCTCGCGCTCCGATCCACCCCCGAGGGTGTCATTACGTCGGCAGGGGGCCTAAAGGGACCGAAGGGATGCCGGAGAGTGGTTTAGTAGAAGGGAGGGGGAAGAGGGAGCGACGGGAGGGGGAGCAGTGGCGAGTATAGCGAGGGGTGGGATGAGGAAATAGGGTGGCGGGAACGAAAGGTTTTTTTTCCCGAGAACGAGAGGGTTTTAGTGGGAAATCGTACCTCTCTTTCGAACATTTCGGACGGACTCGATCGAACGCGCTCAATTTTCGTTCCGTATTCGTTGATGGTGACACATCTGGGCCGAATCCCGTCGTTTCCCAATCGGAAAATCGAACGGTTTATTACGAGCCGTTAATGGTCGCTCGAGAAATTCTTTCCGCCAACTTCGGAGGAGATGAGTAGGTACCTCCCGACGCGCGAGTACTTATTTTTAACGTCATATTCTCATGACGTGCCTGGCAACGAACGCATCTTCCATTATTTCTACTCGATGCCTACGATAACTCTTCGTGCTGTACCTAAGTATTTAAAGGAATCCGGGAAGAGTTTTAAAGCGGCTTAAACTAAAGACGAATCAAACGGAGACTTTATTGGTCATCTGCCGTTTACAATTCCGGATCGTCAGATTTTTTAAGATAAAATACGCTGGTTTCAGCTTTGCCTTAGTTGCCAATGACGAATGAAATTCTCTATGTACATATTAGCGAACATTACGCGCTGAAGTATTCAAAGTGCCTCTATAAAATACTACAGATTGAAAAAAGTTATTTTTTTGGAAAATAATCCACTTACATTTGTATGTAGATCTAAAATACGATTCGATTATTTTTCTTGTGAGTCCTACCGTAAAATTATATTCTATACAGAGATAGACTTTTGAGGAAATACATATATTGGTTATGATTATATTAGTTAGTTCCTAAATTTTTTACAAATATAACGCGAAGAAAATTATTCCATGAACTTAAACTCGAGGATGTTGCATCAGTCAACTAAAAATAAAGTTTTCGCCATTCAAATGTCATTTCCATCGGCAGTATAAATGTCGCTCCTGTAAAAAGAACGCTTTGAAGAAGGTGTTAAAAGCGAGTGCTTGCTTCAGTTAGTGGTTTTAAGCATTCGTAAAACCAAGTCATTGGTAGGGAGTTATCGAAGCGAAGAGCATCCGGCCGCAATGGTCATCTCAATACGGAATCGGGTCAAAACCATTCCGCCGAGTATCCTCGACCTATTTGCATTCCAAATAGGAATAAATTCTCGAACTCTACAATTCAGTGTGATGATGTTTATGACTGGTCGTAACTAAAGTAGCGCCTCTTCTCATCAAAAGTCGGCTACGTGTCGCACATTAGAGGCGACTGGCCGCTTTGTGAATGTGTACGTACTTACTCTAACGGTACTCGAATTATAGGTTTGAAGTCACTTCAATTTGTTGTTATGGTATCGAATCGATTTTATTTTGAAAATTATATGCAAAATATTTACATGACATTGGGAAAAGTCCCTAGGAAACTTAAGAGACTGCGGAAATTGTATTTGACAGTCGTGTTTTACAAATTTTGTTTTGAGAAAACTATATTATCATATCATAAACGAATATGATTTTATGAATTTCTGTGATGTTTCTTAGATTTCTCGCTCGATTATCGCTTCAGTGATAACTGAGCGCGCTAAACTGCGTGGTTCACTCGTAGCAGTGGCGAGGAACTCAAAGTTTGCGTGCGCAATAACTACAGAGTCATCACTTTTATTACGTCATAAATACAGCTGAAAAGTTCTGCCTCTGTTTTTCACCACGGATATAGGGTATTCAGTAATCGTTCCTTAACTTCTCCGTCTTCCTGCTGCGGAAGCCACGAAATTTATCGATTCTTTTGCATTCAAAATTAGTACAAAACATATATCTTTGAGAAATTAAGTCGAAGGCCGAAGGTATTTCAACGGCAACTGTCTATTCTGCCAAATGTAAATCTTGTGAATAAAATTCGATAATATTTTAAAGGTTGTCAGTATTTCCTTCATTATGACATATCTACTCATTTTAAATTAAGAATGTTTTATATAATTCTGACTCAATCCTGCGCCGACTTAAGCATTTTACACGGAGTAATAAAATGCCTTAACACCGATGGATCCCGTAAGTTTACGACGAACGTAGTTAAAGAAACGAATGACAAGGCTGACTTTGAAAATCATAGTACTTAAGCGATGGAAATGTAAATCAATGGTAATTTATGACTTTTGCGTTCTTATTTTAGTTTAAATGCCCGTATTTTTAATTAAATTCTTAACGCTGGAGCCTATTTCTAACTTCATTCCTAACCTACTTTCCCTCTTCCAATTATTCCCATCCTCCAATCATTTCCATGTTCTCTCACTCGAACCCTTCCTCTCTTCCAATCTCTCTCGCAGCTTTATTAGACTACTACATATAACGCTCAATATCCTAATTACAAAAAACTGTTTTCTTTATCAATAAAATTTAATGAATATTTACGTTTTCCTATACACCTCTGTCATCACTTAAAATATAGAGTATATATCCATTTGACCCTCTAACATCCGTCTCTTCTTCCTCCGCTCTCATTTACCTAGTGTTTTCTTTCCAAAATTCCCCTCACTAAACATATAACCTTTCCATGCAATTTTCTTCCTTTCGCCACTTTCTTTTCTGTTCCATCCAACCTGCCATCAACAGCATACATGGACCAGAGTGACCACATGTCCCGTATTTTACGGAATGCCCCGTTTTTCGGCCAATTTTTCTTCAAATGTCCCGCGTCCTGTGGCAAATCAATACGGGACGCACTTTGTCCCGTATTTTTTTATGAAAATATATATGTTGATTTCAGATACAGTTAGGGTAATCACATGTCCCGTATTTTAATGTAATTAATGCAATGCTCGGAATGAGCCGGAACGAACCCAGACCGCACATGTATCGAAAATTTCAGCTATTAGTTGGGAATTGTAATATTTTCCTCTCCTTCCGAGCGTCCCGTTTCGTAATATTTTCCATTTCGAGTACTTAATTAATGTGACGTAATGTAACGTATGAAGAGTTTACAGAAATGAACCCACTTTTACGAAAGTTACAAACGAGCTTTCGTCTCTCCTAGATAAAAGGAATGTTATATTAAAATCTTGCGAATAAATAATTTTGTAAGCTGATGCAAATTATAAGTCAGTACCAGGTTCTAAAGCTCTTGTGGAAAGAATATTTTCTTTTTTGTCGTAATAAAAGTTTTTTAAACGATCTAAAGAGAATAAAGTGAAAATATTTTAAGTCATTCAAATAATTGGGAGGGTAGATACTGTTTTAGGTGGGCACAAAGCTCCCTTCCATGGCGACGTCTCTGCTTTTCTACGTTCGTCAAAGCTCTTTGCAACTCACCCTTGAACCCCTCTCGGCTCCTTCTATTATCCCGTCACTTAACTGTTCCCTCGCCTACATATCTGAAACCAACTCTTCTTAATTCTCTTCTGGCCCCACTTTGGCACTTCATATTCGTCATCTGTTCAGGATTGGATGGAAGAATATACACGCCTAAATCTCGATCAGGTTAATCAATCTCCGTCGTCGTCTTCACTTTTTTCCACACATTTAATTTTTCTTTTAATTACCGCGCCTTCTCTTCAGCCCAGACTCCGCACTCGTCCAACAAACTTTTTTCCCACACTCCTTCCTTTTACAGCCTTCCCACATTTTCGCTTCCATCCCTCCTCTCCCTCCCTCTCTTCCATCTTCCGCCTCCTCTCTCTCCCTCCCTCCCTATGTTTTCCTCTCCTTTCTCCCTCTTTATCGCTTTATTCCTTTTTCTTCCACTTTCCTCGCTAAAATAGGACCATCCATCCAACGCCCTTCCGCTCTTTTCTCTCACTCTATCTCTCTTTCGCCTCTGCCCCTAAATGGCTTAGTCTTCTATCGTTCTCTCGACTTCTATCGTCATTCTCCTCATCCTCTTCCATCTCCTACTCTACTCCAACACATTCGTTATTCCATTGCTTTCTCATCTCGCTCATCTTGAATGCCGTGGGACGTTCCTACAAGATCACACGTTGCGTTCTTGCCGTCTCTTATCCTTCGGCACCTTTTGACATCATGGAACTCGTCACAATATTTCTTTTTAGGGTTCTTCGAGACACTTGACTAAAGAATGAGTGGGCCTTATAAATATGATTCACCATCTTCGATACAATGGTCTGAATACCGCAATAAGAATTAGCCGTATAATTGGTATTTTAAATTTTTATTAAATTTGTTAATAATACTCCTGGATAAGAGAAATGAAAAATATCAAGTAAATTCATATTTCAGGAAATCTCTTCGCAAAAATAATTAAAGGGACGAACTTTTATCAAGTTATTTGCTGCAATTTGAGCGAACAAACTATTTGTGAACGCTTTCTAATTTCGACATTTCATGTAGTATTTCATGGAAATTCATGTACGGAAGCTGAAGTGAGGATAAATAGTAATTACACTTAATATTTTCGCCCCTCCTCACCTATACCCAAAGGTACGGGCTTCCCTGGTTAAATCCGTGGTGTATTTCTTCGAAATTTTCATAAAAAGGTACCATTTTAGTTTCTTTTTTTGTCACTCCTATTTTATTTCGTCTTTCATAATTGTTTTTCCCCTTCGCAACCTTTTGATTACTTCTTATATTTTTTTGAAACAGCCAAGAGTCCTATTGATACAATAGTGTTGATTCTGTCTCTCTTCTGCGTAATTTGAATTTAATCCCAATATTTTTTATTTCGTATTAATAGCCTTATATGTTTCCTAATAAGTTATAACTTTTTCTGTGGCTACATAATTTATAATCGCGGGTAATTTTTAAGACTCCTTTTATAATGCTATTGTTTTTACTCTAGATATTTATTCAAATATCCTCTTCCACTTTGATTAATGCTTCAGTATCATAGCTTTAAACACATTAAAAATAAATGGGAAAGGAATATTACATCGGTAATGATCATAAAAAAAACTGCATGCAATTAAAAATATTCTCTTTTGTAAATTCTTACGCATTACATAGGCTTGTGCGTGTACTTTCCCTTTCTGTTTCAGTCGAGCAATAAGCTTTTTAATATTCGGCTTCGCGAAATATAATAGCTCTTCAAAATTCCTCACACCCTTGATTTTCGGTAGAGTTTGCTTCGCATAACTCGGCGCAAATAAAGAAAATTTCAAATCCTCTTAGTCTAAGACTAAAGGACAACTTTCCCATCCCAAGTGGTGCCGCTATATTTCTACGCGATGAATGACGAAAACAGAAGTCGTGCGATGAGTAACACGTCTTTTGCGGCAAATAAACGAAAGTCGAAAAAATTTCCACGCCTTCGCCGGAATTCCGCATGCATTGGTAACAGGATCACACTCAACTGCGCAGCGGAAACGCGTTCGTCATCTTCTCCTCCATAAAAAAAACGACCACGTTCACTTGAGAATCGACTCAATTCCGCGAAATCATAATACCCTTCGACGAGAGCGATTTACTGGATTTATCTTCATGGAGTAAGTTTTTAGCAAAAAAATTGGAGCATTTGTTTCATTTTTTCCACAGAGGTTCAACCAAGATACATGCTGTCTGGGAAATATTAGCGAAAGGAACGTTGGGTTCGTCACGAGACAAGACTAAAATTGCTTAAACTATGTTTATAAACGATTCCGACGATCTAAGGTACGTTACAGCAAGGAAATGGCGTTGGTATTATACGACGAAGGATGGGAAAATGGCCGGAATATCCCATTCCTTTCTCCGCAGTTTTCCCCTCGGTCTCTTATAACACTACTAAGTGTCAATAAGATGATTTATTTTCCATTTGGCAGAAATGTTGTACCATTCGCCAACAAGAGATCCATTGGGCGGGGGGGGGGGGGGAGAACAGCCGATAAGTGCCGTTTAAGAGCTATGGATAAATAAATAATATAAATATGGAAGGGTGTAACAACTATGAGTTCGAAAATTCCCCTCAGCCGCACTTACATATCGCAAAGCGATTATTAAAATGTTTTAGCCCAAAATTTCTCGCAAAACAGCTAACGAAAAATTAGATATTAATCATTATATATGCTCTCTTCTTACAGAGGAGGATATAGGATATAGGAGGATACTAATGTCTATTAATCTATATTGACGCTTCTGAGATAGGATATACGAGGATACAAATTATGAGGCACTCCCATATAAGCTAGAGTCTTGAAATTTGGTAGGATTACAGGTTTTTGGTCATAACCGAAGGAAAAAATCCGAAATTGTCGAAATTCTAATTTTGAGGGGCTGTTTTGCCCCATGTTTTTTTACCTACACGAGGATAAAAATTAAGAGCTAGAGACTTAAAATTTTGCATGATTAGAGGTTTTCGGTCACAAATAACGGGAAGAATCCGACATCGTTAAAATTCTAATTCTTAGGGGTTGTTTTAACCCCATTTGATATGCTTTCAGAATACAAGCACCATCTGCTTGTATTAAATAAGAGTAAAGGTAACCGATCGGTAGCGCATTTCATTTAAAGCACGTTTATTTTTCATTTTAATTGTATTTATAGATAAACTATAAAATTTTCTAAGTTTACTTTTACTTTTGGGGTACGCACAGCTATCTGAAGGAAACAATCCGTAAAAGTATAAAGATCTCAAGAGGTATTGGATGCCATTTTTACGGTCTATTAATTTTTATTGATGAGGAATGAGCGTGTAAATTATAGCACCTAAACGTGAAAATTACAACAGATTATAAAACTCGGTTTATTGTTTCTCCCTCTGAAAAGCTCGTATGTGAAAAATATATCTTAAATGCTGCATCATAAGGGTGGTGGATGCAATTAATATATGATTTGCGGAGGTAGCACAGAAATGATTACCGTTTGGCAAGATTTTATTAAAATGGGCCATGAGATTGAAGAGTGATTTTAAGGATCGACTAAATTTGTCGGATTGAGCGGACCTAAAACTGTCCGTATCTTCAATAAAAACTTGTGAATTCGTGTGAATGGTAATAAAATAGATTCTAAAACAAAATGGCGAAGAAGATATGAGAGTGGCAAGCGGTGAAGAAGACTTACAGGGGTTTTATCCTCGTGTTTGAAAATATATATGGGTATACCTAGATGGTAGAGGTTTTGTTTATTCGCCGCAGCCCTACTAATGACAAGTTTTGCCTTTTCATGGTATTTTTTCCTCTTTATCATCCATTATCTTAATGTATAACATCTCTTGTCTGGTGAATTTCCAGGCAATATGCTGGCATAGCACAGTGTGTAAGACAATGTATTGATGCAAATATCAACAAGTATGGATAGGATAACTAATAGTACACTACATCATAATATAAGGCACGAAACTTATTGTAGAATAAAAATTTTCTTAATAATAAGCTTCATACTTTTCAATTTAAAACAGATTTTTAATGTAACATCTAAACTAATATAAAAGACAGCGTCACTTATTGTTAGTCAGTAATGCTGTATGAAGCTTAATATCTCGCAAACGACTGAACCGAATTTGATGAAATTTTCAGGATAGCATTATGATATAATAACAAAACGTTTTAATGCATCTAACTCGAGGTAGAAGACCCGGGTTCGACTCCAGGGGAGAATTTCCATTACCAATAAGATAACACGTAATTTCACGTAAAAATGAACTTTTCGACGCGCAGGCTTTCATTCTTTTTTATATTAAAATTAGAAATAATTGACCTACGAACTTCGGATGTTAACCACTTTGAAGAAAAAATTATAAAGGTTCTTATTCTGTTCGTCTTTTTCCTCCTACATTTCGAAATCGCTCAATTTAAACGTTTAATTCACACAGTTTGAGGAAATCTAGCCATTTTAAGGGGATGTTGCCTTGCCTATCAATTCCATTGTTAGACTTCGATATCATATTGTTATTTTAATCCTTATGCGTGTAAACGTTCTTTGATTGCTTTTAGAGGGAGGGGACAAAGGGAGGGAGATAGAGGAAGGGAGAGGGAAGGGAGAGGGAAGGGAGAGGAAAAGGAGAGAGGGGAAGAGAGTGGGAGAGGGGGAATGAAGGAGAGGGAAATGACTTTCAATACAATTTATGTTTCTGATGCCAATTTGATCTCCATAAATAGCTTGAACGATCGAATCTTTACTCCCGTTGATATTTCAACGGACATTACACTAGTAATTCATAATCATCATTCTAACACACACCGAGGTAATATGAACAAGAGAAACAGAAATAAAATATTACAGATGACAATATGCAACAATGTAACAAAAATAAAATCAAAATTTATCGAATCCCAATTATTAGGATGGATTTATAAAAAGGGAACTCTATGTCGAACGAGAATATAAGTACTACAAAGCTGCGTGACTTTAGAGCTAATCCGGATTCATTGACAGAGATAATCTTGACAAGACCTAATAGAAGTTGAAAAATAGAAGGTTGCGAAATATTTTATTATTATTACGCATTTCTAATAACAAGTTCCCCGTAAATAACATACAATGAGAATGGATAGTACCTAATCGCATGGTAGAGTGATGCACGGTGGGGACTCTGTGACCCCCATGACCGCTTTACATACCGATATGGTCTGACTTGAAAGAAAAATCTCTCATTTGAGTTATCGTAAAATTATATTTATGAACGGGATGAGTATATTTTTACATTTAGTTTCTGTTCCTACAAATGTGTTATCCAAATTGCTCAAATTTTTAGCAATAAGCTGTAAGAAATGCACCAAGAGATAGGCAAGCCCCGAATCTGTATTTTAGTCCGTCTTCCACTAATTTTTCACGTTCCACCAATTATTCTTGAGTAAAACCCTTTTCCGCTTTCTTTATACGCGTCTTTTTTCGTTTATTTCAGATAAGTTTTGTCTTAATTTTCTTCATTTGAATCTCTTCTCCTGCATGACAAAGCTAGTAGCCCAAGAATTATATAATTTGGCCTATTTCCTCCTTTATCAGTAATCGAAGAATTTTTTTGTCTTAGCTTTTCCCTTTATAATATTATAATGCATTAACTGGCGAAAATTTCATCTTCAGTTCGTTCTAATAGATTGTTCGAATGTCTAGTTTAAATATATGAAGACTGAAATCAAAAGAGTGAATTCTCTTTTTTTTAATAATAATAAAAATATACCAGAATCAGAAGCATAAGAAATGAGACTCTAAGTATATCTAATAATTTAAAATAAGATTTTTCTAGACTAGGAAACATAGTAATTGGAAATATAGTAATATTTAAGTAAACAATTATCTTGTGTAAAAATTTTCATTCGTCCTATTGAAAATGTTATCATCATTATAATCCCCTTAAAATCACTAGTATAGTGTCCAAAATACGAGCAAGACGCTGATGTGAATCATAAGATATACAGTCAATGCTTTCTCGAGTTGCTTTATTTTATTATCTACTATAAATGAACGGAAAGTCACTATTACTCAATTTTTTACAGTAAGTTAAAAACTCTCTCACAACAATTAGTTTTTAGTTTTAATTCGACATTACATCCGACTGTATTTTCAAATTGTCGATTTTCTCACGAAAAAGGTACGTTCAATATACCCACCGAGCCTTTAAATTAAGATGACGTACTAGATTATTTTCATAATTAAAATAATGAAAAACTTCGTATCTTCCACTAAAAGTTCATTAATGTGATAGATTATTTTCTTTTTTTTAGGCGCGTTTCGCTTACAGCGTGAGCGCCTATTATCGTCGGTCGGTCCGTCCGTCCGCATGTTCGTTCTCGGCTTCTACTGAACGGATTTTTATGAAATTTTATATTAAGGACTTTCTATCAAATATAATAAGAAAATCGCAAAAATGAATCACGTACGCCAATCAGGGGTACCACTTTACTGGAGACAAAAAATTAAATTTTCGTCATATCTCGTAAAGTATTGCTCATATCAAAATATTTTTCAAATAAAAGTTGTAGAACTGGTAAAAAAGAGTATTTCCTTTCCTATATATTTTTATTGTAGGAGTAGCCATTATCGAGAAAATCAAACAAGAAAGTCTTATATCGAGTTGAACTTTGAAAATTTCTTGCATGGTTACTTCATTGTTGCTAACGTAAACAATCTCCCAAACAAACGTTTAATTTCCTTACGTGTGCATGTAATATTATTAAATAGGAAGAAAATGGATTATTTATGATGAAGAAAAGAACTTTAAAACGCTATTTCCCTTACGTACAGGTATATAATTTCTTTCTAATACTCAATTGCACGAAACGCGCCCATTTGTGATACGTTGTACACTTTCCTAACTTGTTTTACCCACTGTAAATAGTTTAACAAATGTGTCGTTACAGGTTTACGTGTTTCCTTCGCGTCATTTACGGCATACTCATCGGCAACCGTCACTCACGGATTTGGAATTTTCCGCCAGACGTTAAACCCGAGCTCCCACTTATAAACAATTATCTAACATAGAAAATTAACAAGCGCATATTGAGGAACCCAATATTACATCATGTAATTGAAAGGGGCCAATATGGAGAGTTTTGGAATCGGTATCCCGTAAGCGCTTCGAAAATCATAAATTTGTGAGGGTCTTCGAACTAAGGTTCAATATGACAAAAAATCTCTTATTAATCTTGACAGCACTCCGAATTTAATATTTGTCTGTATATCTAACACAACGCGCTAGTAATTCAGAGAGTAGATTCATTAATATATTCCCATTATATATATATGTTATTCGAGGATTTTAGTTACATATAAAGACTCAAGGTAGAATTAGATGAGTACCAAACTAAAGACGAAACTCAAGGAAAGAATATTCAGAAATTTCAGTTCCGTGTTCTATTTAATGAAATGCATGTGAGTAATTTTGAGCGAATAAATGTAGGAATAAGAGTATCTTAGGGCAAATACAAATAATAATTCCAACGGTTCATAAATTATAAAGCCACCGGCCACGATTTTTAAATGCAATTACAACACTATTACATTGGTAACTGATCCAATCCCAAGATCGTTCACTCGCATTCTTTCAGTCACGCTTTTCCGTAATTCTCAGAATTCACAATGAAGAATAAAAAAGGGAACTACCGTAACCACATTTTGCATAGCCGAAAAGACGATACTCATTAGTTTTTCGAAATACATGACTTGTATTCTTATTCATCTCATGTCTCGCGATGGGAACGATTTTCGATGCATGGCGTAGCCAAAAATTTCCATTATGCTTAGTAAAATGAATCTCTTTTAAAAGAAACGAGATTAAAGAGAGGAAGTCCGACGCGTGAGGAAACACGGTGACTATGGCGTCGAGGGATATCTACCAAGAAGTCAGATTTTGCTGACTGCAAGAAGGAAAAGACTTATTCTCAGAATTGAGGACTCAATTTCCGTGCATAATCTTCACGACTAAAGATCGATGGCATTCAAACTCAGGAGCGGAAGAGGAACTTGGTACATAGCTACATACACATTTGTTTTATAATATGAAACCAGAGAAAAAGACAGAAAATTATCTCTGGAAGATTAAAGCTGAAGACGTCGAATTTTAGGGAGTGTTACCTTGAGGAAGCAATTACCAATTTATGTCAATTTAAAAATAAGATAGAAAAGTGAAGACATGATGGAATTGTGGGCTATAAAGTGTAGCAACAGAAAAACAACCTGCCCAACTGGATCAAAAGTTCCCGTCAATAATCACAGATTATTTACATCGACTGAACTTGTACAATAAATGCCATATTCACTAAATCGCTGCAAAGAAACGGCAGAATAAAATTCTGTGCATCATTCGAAAAGATGGAATAGAAAGCAATGTATCAGGGACCGAAACTGATTATCCTACGCAACAATATACAATTAAAATTTTAGAGGAAATAAACCAAAATGCTAACGAATTAGTTGAACGGACGCGACTTAAAATAAGGCGTAGGAAAAAACATAATCTTTCAGGAGGATCGAGGAGATGGCATATGAATTATAATATGTGGAAGGATTACTGATATGCCTTCCGTCAAGAAATTGAGTAAAAACTTGTTTCAGGATATTTTAACTGATACTTATGAAAAATATGCAAGACGTACTCTCAACATCGACGTCTCCATACATTAGATTTACACGAACACGGCTCATCTTATTCCCTCGTAATTACCCCCAATCAGATATTTAATCCCATAATAAAAAAAAGAAAAGAAATGGAGTGCCCGGAACTTCGATGAGGAGACGCAGCAATGAAGTGCGCAACCGAAAAACCGTCAATTAGTGGTTTTGGTCGAAGGGATGCGGAGGAATTGGAGAGTGGGAGTTATAGGGAGGCAAGGGGAAGGAGGCGAGAGAGAGAGAGAATATAGGGTGGGAGAGGAGGAAAGGGGAGAAGGAGAGATACAGAGAGAGAGAGAGAGAAAGATATGGCCAATTGGAATTCTGGCTAAGAGAAGAAAGCTATTCCATTGGCTCAGTAACTCCTGTCTCGTGAAACAGTTTCACAGCTGGGGACCACCCGTTCTCAGGACTCTTTGGCTCCTCGCAGAGGAGAGACACCAGCGAGGCAAAGAAAAGAGGATGGATACCGTGGAGGGGAGAGGGAGGTGGAGAAAGAGAGAGGGGAGGAGAGAAAAAGCGGAATTTTGGGGAAAAGGGAGGGAGGGAGGGAGGGGGAGAAAGAGGTGTTGAGGAGCGGACCACTGCGGTTTAGGGAGAGGATAAGGAAAGGAGAGTGGAAGAGGGAGGGGAAGGAGAGAGAGAAAGAGAGGCTGAGAGCACGGGGGAGGCGGGACAGACTGGATACAAACTTTAGAACAAACAAATAGGGTGTAATTCCGTGGAAGAGAGAGAGAGAGGGAGGGAGGGAGGGAGGTGGAGAGAGAGAGAGGGTAGTGGGGAGGGAAAAACCCCTTGTGTGACATTTCAGCGCTTTCCTTCGCTGCTGCCGGAACTCCACCCCACCCCACCCCTCTTTCTCTCTCTCTCATTTTTCCCGCCCGCTGTGCGCATGCGTGGTTGCACGCACACGCCAGAGCACCACATACGAACGCACCCTTTGCTCACTCGCCCCTTTCATCCGTTCCATCATCCCTCTCCTCCTCCTCCTCCTTTAACCCTCTCACTATCTCTCTCTTTTTCCTCCTCCCGCCCACACCGAGGAGAGAAGATATGAAACACGCGCTGTCAGTTGGATTTCGCTATTCCACTTCTCACTCCTCTTCTCTTCAGTCTCTATCCGCATCTTCCTCTCTCTCTTTCTCGCCCTCTCTCCTTTTCTCATTCCCTGTTTCTCCTCTCTCTCTCTATTCACCTTCTCTCTTTTCCTCTTTTCACCTTTAACATGAATTGCTTTACTCTAAGTAGGAAACGTAAGATAAGAGATAGATCGTGGGAGACAGATGGAAATAATCCTCCTACCCTATCTATAATATAAAGGGGAGAATATGTTCCCCGGTATGGCCACGTAGTGGAATGAATTAACTTTTTTTTTAAATATCTCTTCGAGAAAAACTGTTAATCTCACATCATGTCACTGCCGTGTTTGCGGATAAGGCATAGGTTTCCATAAACGCTAAAAAACATTAGCTTAAAAAGCATGGTGATGGTTCTGAGCGTCGGAAATTAGGTCGCATTGCTTTATCGTTTTTTTTCTGGAATTAAACTCTGTTTAATCAGTTTTCCCTGATAAATTGACATACTTATCCAGATTAACTCCGTACGCCAAACCAATCCAACTCCTTACAGAAAATTCTCGAACCTATTCCGTGTACTCTTAAATTTTCTCACGACTGACTGAGATGATACGCATGAAAGAATTAAACAACCTAAATAGCTTTTCCCTCGCTGTCTAAGGTTGATGAAAGTGGATACTTCCAACACTCACCCTTCATTACTCATTATACACATTTTGTATACCAGTGAAACCCTGATCAGCAACATTAAAAGTCACCGAAAACTTAGCAGCAGCCTCTTGATCTGCTGATCTCATCTCACCTGCATCTTCCGCCCGTCTGAAGGCGTAATGTTCAACACTAACCAAACCTTGGTAAATACACACGTCTTTTGCATAACCACTTGATGATGGAAACCAAGAGTCTTCGCAATTTGCATTGGTACTGAAATGGATATTCCTTAAGAGAGTTTCATTTTAAACCACTCCTATAAGCACACAGAATCGAACTGCCCAAGTTTG
Organism: Uropetala carovei; assembly: GCA_036926305.1. NCBI lineage: Eukaryota > Metazoa > Arthropoda > Insecta > Odonata > Petaluridae > Uropetala > Uropetala carovei. The sequence goes on along the minus strand of JAXCHB010000063.1, from coordinate 2,736,307 downwards.
CAGCCGCCACCCGAGGGCCAGCGAAAATTTCCAAGTTGATGTCGGATAATAGAACTTGATTAGATATTGACCACTACGAAAAGTCTCAGGTGGGTGTAATTCCTGATAAGAAGAAAAGGGGGAGTTGCGCCGTGAAGTGAACAAAATATTAGTATATCGATCGTGATCTGAGAATAGAGATTTACGTGTACTATGCGGAAAAAGTGGATAACATTGCCCAACTCTATTCATGGCACGTATTTAATGGATTAGAAATTTTCTGTGTTTGTAAATGAGTTAGTAAGACATCAACCGTAATTGTAATGCCGTCTTCGGTAGCAGTTCGCCGATGTTGAATCTTAGTAAGAAACATGGTGGTTTCTTAAACTTTGTCAGTAGTATTAAGTGTTCTATTTATCATTATCGTATAAATAGTTGGAATTTTCACGTACAAGGTACATTAATAACGAAATAGATAAATTAGGAAGGTAAATTGAAAGCAAGCAGATCCAATCTGCTATAATAGATAAGTAAGAGTTCTGGTCCACCTAGCCCAGCCATTCGTTTGCATACTTTCCCGTGATGTTAAACGCCGAGATCACAATTACACTGCGTTTTCCCATCTGCACTCGCAACTTTATAGACGCTTTTCAACCTTACATAAATTCTTATAAAAGGAACACCTTCAGCAAAAAAAATCAATCGCACTTCTTCGTTTCATATACACATATATATCTTCGGTCATTTAAACTGTTTTTTGGTCATAGAGTGAATATTTATTGAATTAACGGGGGATATGCGGGAGCTTAAAATCTTTGTATGTATGTGTAAAACATCACGAGGCCGCGGTGTTTATAACTATTGGAAAAAAGCGGGCGGTATTGCTTTTGGGTAACGTATGTTAATGGGTAAATGAGAAAGCACCCGTAGATTCTTTAATTTTAAACGTTACCATGTTTCACGCGCTATTAACATTTATTAAGATATGTGTTCGATTGGCAATAGATATTATCCTTAATGTTAGGCAACCACAAAAACACAAATTTACCGCAATAATGCAAAGAAAATAACATAGGAAACGAAATTTTAGAGAAGAGATGGCTTTCGGAGAGAAAGAAGAGTATTATAACATAACGAAGACGCTTTAAAATATGCATTTGAGGTCATTTCTGAGTACAATATTTGGATGATAGAATTTACGCTTGCACAGAACACGCTGAGCTTTGTATCAAGAAATAGAAAGAACAGCGATAGTTCCGTGTTTATTTGAGTAACGATTGCTTATTTTTGCAGAGATATTCCTTTCTATTTTCTGCCATATTCGTTGGTTTAATCCTATTGTCAACTATCACGTCTTTTTTTTAATTCGAATAAAATCATTCCTCGTTTCCTGCCAGCCAACAATTCCCTAATTATTTTCACATAATCATTTTGACCTTAAATAAACAAACATTCTCATCCCCATTTTATGGTATTACAGGAACAACCATTCTAACGTTACAGTTATTCTTTACTAAATAATTTTAGCGACGATTTTTTTCAATGTCAGTCCTCAATGAACCATATCCCCGTTCACCTAATATCCACTCTTTCGGTTAGGTGTCTATTTGACTGCAGTTTCTGTAATCATTCGTTGATCACGTGACAGCTCCTTAAATTCACCGCAGAGTAAATCTGACGGACCACATCTTCGCCTTCGATAGCAATTGACTTGGTCTGGTTATTTCTCTTGCGAGGTTTTGAGATATCCATATATTCTTTTGAAGGGCGGATCCGTGGGAGGAACATTCAGAACACCCAAAAATTTAATAAAGTAATAATAAATAAAATCGAAGATATATTACTTTTTGTTACAGCATTTATTTTATTATATATTATATATATTTAATCTATTTCCTTTTCACTTATTATAACACCTATGGTTTTGAATTTATTTTAAATAGTTTATTCTTTTAATCTTTGATTCCCCCTCAAGGCTGAAGCCTAGATCCGCCTTTGATTCTTTTCCATCTTTACATATATCAAATGAAACCAGGCTTTTTTGCTTAATGATGTCTCTATATAACATTTTCGCGCCTTTTTAAATAATAATGACGGATTTCTTTTCTGTCTTTATTATTTTATTACATGCTTACTATTGTTGTTTACATAGAAATTTTCGGCGTCTTTCTCTCTTCTAGAGTTAAAAATGTCTCCTATCAGTCAACATGGAGCACTAAGTCCTCTTCGAAACACGAGAGTGCGTGAACAGCCAAAAGTAAAAAAAATGCGATGTCTTGGTTCAATTTCGATCATTTATCGTTTTGCTTTGAATTTTTTATCGCTTTGATGTTTTTCATTTTTTTCAACCGAAACCCATATTACCCGAACTTTCTCTTTCCCCTTAATATCACAAAATTTCAAGGAAATATTTGAGAACTCCCTCAAATCCTGCTCCGTAAAACTTCTCGCGTCCGGTTTATTTTTAATCCGCTTTGCCGATCGAAATTCTTATTCTTCTAATCTTGGTCTTACTAACAGATGGTGGTAAACGGAGCCCACGGTTGTGTCTGGTAAGATGTTACGGCGCTAACATATATAGATATCCCCATCCTTGATGCTTTGGGTCCGATTTATTTGTCTAGACTGTAATAATGTCTTAAATTCCTCCTCCTAAAAATCCACCATTTCTTCTATTTTCCGCGAGCTGCTGTAAACGAGCATCTTCTAAATCGTTTCCCACGTATCTTGTCAGTGTGTTTGTGTACGTGTGTTTGCGCTGTGTCTTTCCTCAGTCCGTTTCCTTCTTCGAGCAAATAATTTTTTTCACCCGCCTATTACGGGGAGACGGCATATGTAAAAATTACGGTTTCAGCATCAAACTGAAAAACTTATAATAAATTTTATTATACTCATATTCTGTGATTCGCGAAACAGTTATATTTTCTTTTTATAGGTTCACCGAGTTTCCGTTCGATCGATCGATTCATGAAATTGGACCATGTCGATTCTTTGTTTTTCGCTTTTTTTTTAGCCGAAGATGTTAAAGAAGTGTCCCTTATCTCTTCACATTCAGCAAGACGTGCTAAAGTGAATGAAGAAAAATCTTCTTATTTCATTTAAGAGTATTTAAGAAGCGAAATTAAGAAAATTCCTTTATTCGGCGAGTTTTCGGCGAAGCCACTGCCGACGTAGGTACTAATTTAATATGAAGATATAGACATCAAAGTAAAATTTAAAATATGTATACAATATTTGCCTGCATCTACTACAAAGTAGCGAGGCAGTTAAAGTTTAAAAAAATACTTTTGTTGAAAAATACAAATAAAGAGTAGCAAAAAAGATAATAGATTTAATTTTTTAAATAAAAAGATGCAAAGAATAAAGAGAGATAATCGTACGAGGATATTCCGGAACTACTCCTATCTTTCCTAGCTCCGCCTATTCCAAGCATTAATTTACCTTCCTTCTCACCTTGTTCTAAAACTCTCCACTTAGCAGCTCAGTCACTACACACTACAAAAAAGCTTGAGTACTTTTAATAATCACTTAAATAAATAAACATTAAGATTACTTCCAATTTTCTGTACTAGCTTTCTCTTTATATTACAACTGAAATATTTTCGTAGCAAACTGGTCAAATTGTTATAAAGAAACGGTGTTTCTTTGCGGTTAAAAAAATCCGCTTATGCGTTCTGTTTGATGCCCTAACTCTTACTGAACGAGAGCAGATGGAGACCTTTTTTTTCAATCAATTCAAGATTTTGTGTCATTGTGCATGTTTTCCTGCGGTGGCCCACCTGTCTGTTGTGCAGGTTTTCTTATGGAGATTCTATTGGTCAGCAGAATAAGAGTAACTATGGTCTGTTCACTATCTAAAGTCTCTTGGCCTTAGCAGCAGCCAATAGGAGACGGTTCGTTTGGGAAGGTAGTGAGGGGAACTCAGAGTTACTCTTGATTTCGAAGCGTTCACATCGGTTTGCGTTGCCATTTCTACCGCCGTTTACTTGCTGTTGCTGTTCGTGATTGGGTATCTGAACTCCCGCGCGAAAGTTGTGAGGGCGATGGAAGAGGAAACGTTCGTGATTGGCTACATGCTCTATGAAGGCCAAGCGACTTTAGATAGTAAACAGACTACAGTCTACATAAATTTCAACATTCTATATTAACAATAAAGAAAACATCACTTATAGTTACGGTGACCAATATTTCTGGAGGGGAATAAGGGATACCCACTGAAAAACATCGTCCCACCTGCCCGGTACTCTGCCGGACAGTCCGGCATTCACCTAATTTGTCCGGCAACAACTTTTGTTATAATAATATGCATGTTATGTCTTGTCTGGCAAAGTCATTCTCGAGAAGTGGCAAGTATGCTGAAAAAGCACTAAAATTAAAACAAATAATTTGTGTCCATTAATTTTATTTAAAAACCAGAAATTATTCAAAAACAAAACAAAATTAAATTAAACATATCAGTCCTCAAGACCGGAATCAAAACAAAAGAAAATAAGCATATCAGTCTTCAAGACTAGAATCAAAACAAAAAAATTAAACATATCAGTCTACAAGACTAGAATCAAAATAAATTTTCTTTGATATGTAAAATATTTAAATTAAATGCTCTTTATTATATCTATTTTTGGTATTTTTCACTGAAATGAACTTTTTTCAAAATGTCATTTTTATACTTTAAAAATCGTGGAATTGTAAACAATTCATGTCAAAATTGCACTTTATAAAAACACGCTTCTACTGTTTCGACCTTTAGTTGAGTTTTTTCGCTGGTCCACATATTGTTAATTATAGAAAAAACTCGTTCAGTAGGAGCATTCGACGCCGGTAGGTTTAAACAAAATTAAACAATTTTAAATATATTTTTGAATGGAATTTGATTATCTATAAAATTCTTGAAAACTTCGACCCATTTCTGATGGGTCATAATTTCATCAGATTTCCTCGATTCTTCTAACTTTTCTTTATTAACACAGTTTTTAAGGCAACACACTTCATCAAATAATTCACCATCATCAACATAGAAATTCCTTTTATTTGAAATAAAAATAAAACCTACTTCTACCCTTGACCACAATGGGACATCACACAGGAGAACCCATTCAAAAACTCCAATTTCTTCGAACACATCCCACTGGATCAAATAATCGATATACGTCCCGTAAAACCTCTGCACTGAATCTAAATTTTATGGCATCAACGTTTCCTGTTTTTTCTAATTCTGTAATTGCTTTTTTAACATCATATGTTAAAAATACTTGTTGTTTTCGTTCAATTAAGTTTGATTTCATTTCTTTCGTAGAAGCTTCACACATAGATATATGTTGAGATTCAATTTTGAGAATATATTTGTGAAAAGTTGAAGCTTGACTGAACAAAAAATAGCCATGTTTCAGCACGTGGATCATTGAAAAAGTTTTTTAGAAATGATGGACATTTTTCTTGATCCAAAAAGTACGACTTCAATGCCTTAAACAATTTCAAGATTCTTTCTAAAGCCGGCTGCAGGGTTAACCACCTTTTATACATACTGTTATGATGTCAGAATATTCTCCTGGTAGCTCTTTCACATTCAAAACTTTTAATTTGACACCATGGTTTGGCAAAAAATATCTTACCAAAATTGCGCATAACTTTATATTACCGTGATTGGAACAATCGGAATAAATGGTAAGATAATTTACTTCAGATAAATCAGCTTTGGTTGAATCCATAGAGCACGGGGCAAAAATATTGCAGACAATCGTTTCCTTTTTTGGTCTAGCACAAGAATACCTTTCCTCAAAACATTTTTTGATCAATTTCGAGCTGCAGTCGTTTGAACGAAATGAATGGTTGTGCTGCACAGTATGATAAGCCCAAGTAGCTTCTTTGAGTGCCAGATGCTTTCCTTTATTATCAAAGACTTTGTTTTTTTTACAAATGATGTTAACAACTTGCTTGAAGAAGCAGCGACGTAAGCTTTCTTATGCTTTTCTGTTTGTAAATGTTGAATAATTGCTGCTTTATCACTGTTCGCGATACAGAAATGGGCTAAACACTTCTCGTATTTCACTATTTCACATCACTGTCCGTAAATGTTTTTTTAAGGGAAATTAGTCCTCCAATTCCTTGTTAAAAACACATCTTCTTTTCGATGGTATGGGAAAACAAGAATAAAAAATGACAACAGAATGTTTTCTCAATCATACGGACATAAAATCAATGAAAACATAATGTTTCCTCAATCACACAGACATTAATAAAAGACAAATTTACCAAAATTAATGATAAGAAAAGAACGCTTTGAACATGGCAAAAATTAAAAATGACAGTTAGGTACGTGAAATATCAAACCAAAATACACAATCAGTTCAAAATCTGGCATAATTCACAATCGATGTTTTTGTTATTATGCAGTTAGTGTTGCTACAGGTCATTTAAACAAAAATGTTGTGTTCCCTGGAGAACAGAAAATGTTAATGGAAAATAAAGGACTTTTAAAGCACAGAAAAAAATAAAGGACAAAAAAATGTTTTTGAATTTTTTTTTAATTTAAAGGACAACGCCCCAAAAAAAGGAATGTCCTTTAAAATAAAGGACGAATGGTCACTGTACTTATAGTCTACTTCAGCAGCTCCTTTCTTACTTGTTATAAAGTTATGTGAACAGAGATAACATAAAATGCTTCAAAACTATCCGAAATAGAATATAAAGCTTTCAATGAAACCGGCACGGAATTTTTAACACGCATTTACATGGACAGAATATGACTGATTGTGAGATAGTAAATTGCAAAAAAAACTGTAAAATAAAGTCTTAATTTAGTTGTTGGCGAATTGTCATAATTATGGAGAAAAATCGAAACCTTTATTAAGCTACATGGAGGATTTTTTAATAGTAAGTACTGTTCTCTCCAAATATCCACGATTTTTTCAAAACCATGTTACCACATTACATTCGTCCGTACCATTTTGATGAACATAATCACTTCGAAATTTGAGAAAAGATGTGAAAATTAATCTAAATTTTGTACCAGGGGTTATTAATGAACCCTTAGGATGACGCTCAAGTTCTCTTATAAATGTGATTTTATTTTTTATCATTTCGTGTTTTAAAAAATTAGGTTAGCTCCTTCATTTTAATAGTCCTTCAATGTTTACCTAAGACATTCGTATGTAGCCTACGTACTCGTAATAATCTACTTCGAGACACACTTTGACTACTCATCTTACGTGCCTATAATAACCTTCAATTGTTACATAGGTGAGCATATGCCGTTTAATGACTACGTGACAATAAATGAAAAGATCATCTGGAAACTCTAACCATAATTTTTCGCGATTAAAAGACGAACTATAGTCGATATAGATAGTGGTATTTGCCTTCTCGGTAAATTGCAGAAATTAGCACGAAGCTTGCTAGTTTTATAACACTTGATCTATCACATGTGACCCTTAAAAGACACATGATAATATTATCCTATTAAAAAGTACGGACGCCCGACACTCTGCCAGATATAGGATTGAAATGATGGTAACGGCCAGAATAAATTAAGCACAATTTAAAAAATACTAATTCCTACTTCTTCAGAGCAATATAATTGAAAATGCGTTCCTCACGGTCAATCTTGCTAAGCCGTGTCCGTATAGTACATGATAAAAGAGTACTCGAGATTAACGTTCCGATACGCCATCTCCACAGTAGGCAAAACGGATAATAGATGGCAAAGGAGATATTTTTGGGGGGATGCTGCTTCACCGACTTTGGCGTCATCTTTGGTACTTGTGTTGAACTGCGTAAGGAAATCATCATTTAAATTCTTTCCTAATTTTCATGCTACATGATTGAATAAAATGGTATGTTGCAATTAAAATTGATTATTGATAATTTTTCAATCAAGGCTGAAAAACTATTAAGAAAACGGACCCTAAATGGTAGTCTACGATATTTCTCTTCAAATTCTGAGTACATATTTAGGTTTACCTCGAGATGAGTCGGGGTTACGTTTTTGGTATATTGAAAGTATCTCGGGAGTTATCTTCCAATAAAATGCTTTATTTTACTGATAAGTGCCTTCCTACCTCGAAAATATTTAATTTATTAGTTACATATTGAAATTTTTTACTGCAAACAAAGCGTGTATATAATGAAATTATAAAATTTACTTCAGTTTTTAAGACGAATACTAATTATCAAATGTGATAGAGAAATTCGAATGGCAAAAAAGGGAAATAGATAATGAGTAAAACGGAGAGAGGGAGAGTAGTCTGTAGCAGTGAACTTGCAAACCGTGGGTCACGAAATGATCCCGTTGAGTTACATCATGCTTGCATTACGATCCTATATTTCGTTTGTTTAATTTATTGGTAATACATACAGATAAGTACATACTTATTATTTTCGATTTTTTATACTAAATTGTTTATTCTTTAATTTGTATTTCTGTGTTTGCTCTTATAATGAAATATTCTTATATTAAAAAATAAGTTGTTTTATTCGACAAACGAATCAAATAAAATACACCGAATGTGCCCGTTTGAATTAGATTCACCTGAAAAGTGATATCACGCGCCTAAAAGAAAGCAGCGCGACGTTTGCGGCGCAAAAGTATGCAATTAAATACACGTGAAAATAACTACGCTTGATGACGTCATGGTTTTGTGCAAGTTGTGTAATCCCTCTATTAGCCTTTTATAACCCTATCCGAATACAATAAAAAGTTTCGCCCGAACAGGGACTCGAACCCTGGACCCTTAGGTTAAAAGCCTAATGCTCTACCGACTGAGCTATCCGGGCTCACGTAGAGCGCCAAGTTTCTTCACAAAAAATCTCCGAGCGTAAACTTGAACGTTAAAAATTTTATTGCTTTACCGACTTAGCTATTCGTGATATTCAGATATTGCAAAAATTAATACATTTCATACGAGTTTATCCTTAAATGTGCACCGTATCTAATCCATCCTTAGTTGAATAAGATCTACAAAACATTGCTGCAAGTGAAATTAAAACATTAATTCAAGGAATCGAAGGTCATACATATTTCACAGAAAATGCACGGCGCTAGAAAATATTATGCCAATCAGCTTAAAGAGTATTAAATATTTCCTTGTGAAAATGAATACGTTAATAACAACGGGATTGCGAAGAGGAATCCGTTCGAGATTTTAATGGACGTATTCGGAGAGACGAATTTATGAGGAGAAGAGAATGAGAGAAATACCGTTATTATAACTTCTCTTGTATGATTTTTTATTTTCTGTGGAACCTCTCGCTTAAAAAGTAAGCTATGTTATTTTACTAACGCACTATTAGAATAGGTCTTGACGGTAAATATTAAACTCGATGAATAGTTAACTCCAGCTGATTATACGAGACCACGAATTACACAGGATCTTAGAAATCGCTTAACAATATCGTCGTGGTAAGTAATCGAGAGAAGAAACTTTTTGTGAAATAACAACAAACAAATATCGACGGAATCACTTGATTTATTTCGTAATGAAAACCATGACAAAATAACAATACGCTTAATTAAAGGAAAAACACTGCTGAAACATAATACAGAGAAAATGGCTTTTTAGAATTTCATCTTTGAAACACGAGCTTGGTTAGTTATATTCAATAAAATTCGTGAAGAAAGGATGGCGAACATACGGCACGCGTTTCTTGCATTTTACGCCAGAATAATTAGTTTTGCTCGCGCTTAAAATCAAACATGATAAACATACACACTGACATTTCTTGAGAGTCAGCCAAGTTAAAGGAGTAAAAAATATACCGTTGAATATATCGCCGTCATCCTACGCGATATTGCCGTAACAAACGTGATCCATATATGTAGGTTAATTGAACGATTGTTCGATTGTCCTTATTTTTGTTGCTTTAGTCTTTGAGCTCAAAAAAAAGTTCGCCCTTCCTTTCTATCCAAAACTTTTAAATTGGTAGCGGACTCATGATCCAATTTATTGTGACTCACCTCCTTTCAGTTGAAACCTTCACGAAAAACATAGGGCTGCTAATTTCTCATGTTGCTTCGTCCGACTGGCAACCACTAGTCTCCGATCGTCTGTTTGGCATTTCGTGGCCGCAGAGGGAAGATTTTCCACATCTCGAGAGCTATCTGACGTTAAATCCGCTCCATATTTAAATGGAAATCTCTCTTCGATAACCGGTCACACGCGACATTTCTTTCTTGCACTATAAGAATATCGTCCCACAACTGCGAGGTTGGCAAGCGACAGAATATTATGATTCCAGAATATTCCTAAACGCTTTCCTTCAAGATTTGGCTTTATCACTTCGCGCCAGTCTAAAAACAAGAATAAGGTTGAAGGCCGTGGAGCGAGAGATAAGAACGCACTCACGCGTTCACGTGTTTTGCGAAGCGAGGTGTGTTTGTGGCTATTCCTCGACTCTCTTTCGTCAGCCCACATTCTTTATGGATCTCGTCTGACGATTGAATGGAAATGTAAGTTTCTACCATCTCCCATTAGTCAGCCATCGCTTCAAAAAGTTTTCCATTTAGAATACATCCTCATGATAAACTTTTTTCCTTGCGTTGAGCCTTTTCTCCATTAGATATTGTTCGCGAAATTAAAGCATATGCGACGAAAAATGGAGCGATTCATTGACGGCGACGATTTCTCCGTGAATGGATAAACACCACGATATAATATGACGGGTTTGATTCTCACTGTAATGTGAGTAAAATATAATCCCGGCTTTGAAAATTTCAGTATCTCTCGCGACGATTGCCTTTGCCAAAGGGAAGAGAGAAAGTATTCCGAAAGACACTAACATAAGAGGCAAGTACATACTCTGCCTTTTAGGTCGTTATTTTTTTACAGTCTTACCTTCAATTGGGTAAATCGTTCGGAATCAATTAATATTAGGGTAAACTCATTATAATTGCGAATCTCGCGTATTATAAAATTCACAAACTATTATCGTTGAACTAATCAGTTAGTGATGCCAATTAGATCTATCTTTTTACGGAAAATAATAATATGTAATGGCATGGACACGCATGAAAACAAAATAAAACGGAGAGATATTCAAATGCAACTTTTTCGTATTTAAAAGTTGTACAATTGCAAACGAGATCTCCAAATTTTATAAAAGAGATTAATCATTACGAGAGACGAATTAAAGATACTCTGGATCCCACGCGATAGGTACTCAGATTTGGAATTTCTCCCCGTTGATCAAACTTTTTTTTGTAAGTGCATTAAAAATGACAATCAAATGTTATATTTACCCGTTTCTGTAGACGATCCACAGGCATGACATTAGGAGAAGATTACCGATTAATAGAACAAGCACATTTGTTGGGACAAATATTTAGCGCCCATTTTAGATAGCTGAACTCCGAGCATACTAAACTATTCTTCCTATTTCCTTAGTTTCTCTCGCACTTTCTACATTCACGTTACTCAATCCCTACTGCTGCTCTCTTTATCTTCCAAAACATATTCTACGTTTTCCTCATCTTACATACAGGCTTCCAAACTTCTCCTTTCTATGCACAATATACGAACAAACGATGATAGCAAACAAACAAATTAACTACGAAATAATCATCTTAGCACATTTTCATTATATTTATAGTAAAATACATTCATTTATTAGCTATAATGACCCAAATAATTTTTATTTAAGTTGCAGCATTTCATCTTACCTGGACTGCCAAAATGTATTGAACCGAACTTTTCGTTCAGTCCCGTTTTGAATGTCACGCTGATCTCCTATTGGCCGCGTCCCGTACTGTGGAAGCCCCTTTTGGTTTCGAAGAGATTCGTCCCTTCGTCAGCAGAGGCCAACACCATACGCAGCGGTAGTATCAAAGGGTGACTCCCTTTCGCCGACAGAGGACCTTCTGATGGCCCTTGTATGTGGCCGAATATTTATGATTGCGCTTTATTCTAAGCGAAAAGGTTACGAAACGCAAAAACTGACAATATCCGTAATAATGAAAAATAAGGATGCCATTATACATTTTGAGAGAATAAAAACGGAAAATGACGATATTCAAATCTATCATTCTCGGATTTTTGTATTTATATGGCGTCTTATTTTACGGAATGGCAATATACATTTTTTTATGTAATATCTACTAACTCATACCTGGGTCGCGCGCTCGTATTTCGCACTTTTTTAATTCAATGAAAACACAAAAAAGGAAATTTATCTTACGAGTTAAAGGAATAATAAAAGCTTCAACCACGCCCATAAAATAAAATAAATTATAGCCCTTATTTTTCAACGCGGACGTCAAATCTTTTTTTAAAAAATCAACTCATTCCGTTTCGCGGGAAGACACTGTCCTTATAGCAGTTTACCCACATTAAAGACAATACTTTAAATCGTGTTCGCGTTTTTCATAAACGCAGTCATTGAGATTTCGAAAGATTTCGTGCTTTCAGGACTTTTGCTACTATTTCGCAATGACATCGCGAGTCAGCGGAATTTTCTTTATTTCGTTGACGATCATATTAATATTTCTTCAAGCGAGTCACAACTGCCCCAAGAAAACTCGTCCCGGATAAACGTTTACGTTTACGCGTCTTCTTCCCGGAAGGCATCTCTCTCTCTAACATTTTTAATACCTTCCACTATCTAAATTCATAAAATCCATGCCGCCATCGTTTTATTCCCGTCGTCTATTTACGGAGACGCGATTTATATCCAAGCTTTCTTTCAGACGATGGCTCAAATGTCGTCACCCGAATTCCTCAGCCCCCTCAACCCGTGCCCTCTCAAAACAAACGGTCACAAACGCTTCCATAAATCCGTCGTTGTGTGTACCGAAGCGCCTCTCGTCAATTAGAAGTGTTTAAACGGCGTCTGAGATAAATAGGGTTTGATAGGGGTTAGCTGGCGGCCATCCCTTCTTCTCTTTATCTGTCTTGCTGAACGACAGCTCGGGTTTAGAGGCAAATTTTCGTTTATCGAATATCACGATGTACCTCGCGTCGACGTCGCCTTCGTGACTAAGATTTTATGTTACGTAGAAAATCAACAAAGGTTTCTGAATTATATAATTTGTATATTCTAAGAATGACAACGTATACTCTTTCAAAATCGCGAATTCAGTTTCCCTCCCGAGACCACTTGATTTCAGGAGTTTCTATGAGATGGCAGCTCCGTCAACTTGAGGGAAGCATAGCCAAGAGCACAGTACGTATGTACCCCAATCCCGAAGGCTCACGAACAGCTAGAATTTTCCATTTTTTTGGTTGTGCTTAATAAATGTGACAAAATCTATCACTTATAAAAACATATTAATATTATGTATATGATATATCTTTTTAAATTACCTTAAGGAATAATTTTTCTTTCGTAAGAAATGATAAATCTGTACGATATGTGACAAATTCAATAAACTTTCGTTCTCAAACCCGCTCAATTTAAATTTTCAGATTGAATTAACTATATAAATCAAAAGGAATGCTTTATTTAGCGGCGTAATTCTCTAACAGTATCCTGAAATTTTGCTTTCAAAAACCTAAGCTTATGTCAGTTACTACATAAGTTAGTATGCACGTAAAGTCGCATTAGATGGCATAAATTCCTTTGTATTTTTTGTCGCACTTTTATACGAAAAATTGTTAATACAGGAGTAGAATGTTGTTTCAAGAACATGAAATGCAACAAAAGTTATATTTTTCTTTAAAATTTTTCATTTCATGTTTTTAATCAAGACATTATTGAATTTTTTAAATATGTACAAAAGGCTATGATGCAACATATTTGGGATTCGAGAAATATAATTGTCTTACCGCTCCAAAAGTGGATATGAAAGTAAATAAAAAGCTGTAGAATTATTTCGAAAAGTCGGTATAATATTTTTGTCCACGAAGATAAATGAGCATGTAGTACCTACATGCAGTGCTGTAGTCGTAAAAAAGCAGAGGGTATACTGTATACTAAAGTAAAACTTTGAGGAAGGGTTCTTACCCAGTTTTTTTAAGAGAAAATTACGCGACCGTAATGTTACGATGCCAGGAGAAAACGTATGAGCTGTTTTTTCAATCGATCTACATATGTATATAAATTTTCATATGACGTGGTTAAAAGCTACTTTTTCGAAAAAAAACAGATGGTATACGGCGTATACCACCGTATATCCTCCACTGCAGCACTGCCTATATGTATCATTTAGAGCGAACGTGTGTCACTCCGCGGACACTTACGGTCTGAATCTCATGAAATATCTACCATTAGATCTTTTATACACTTTTATATAAGGTAGAACAACTAGATAACCCTACATTTAAAAAAATTAAAGCGACCATTTCATTCATTATCACTGAAGCAAGGGAACGAACATTTTATTCCAGATATTCTATCCAACGAAGATATATCTTTTAGTGTCTTCGTATGCCTCGCAGAGTGTAATGAATCGCGAGAGAAAAATGATCGACGGAGTCCTTAATATTTCCTTTAAGGATGAGCACCGCCGTCCTTGTCTCTTCCGCCGCAGAAAAACCCATGAGAACCATCACCCTCCGTCTAACCCCAAAGAGTGTTGAAGATGTAAGCAAATGACGTAACTCATCGATCAGGGATACGGGGGTGGGGAGGGAGGGAAAGGAACGAGTAAAGGGGAATGGGATGGGGGAAGGCGGAGGATGTGGTTTGCAGGGTGAGATGGAGAAAGGGGTAGGAGGGAAATCCAGAAGCGGAATGGAAAGAAGAGAGAGGAAGGGACGGATAGATTTAAAGGAATAATCGGGAGCGAACAAAAGGCAACAAGTCGAGGATAGGAAGGGCAAAAGGGAAAAAAACTATAGGAAGTAGGATAACGCGAATAGAGCGATCAAGAACGGAAACTTTTGAAGATGGAAAAAAATTTAGAAATGAGCGGTGGGAATGTTTTGAGAGAGCGAACGGAAGGGAGCGGCGTGGGGTGAGAAAATGGCGGGAATGAGGGATTGGTGGGATTAGGAGAGTGGTTTGTGGGGGGAAACAGGGGAAGGAGAGAACGGGGGGGGGAAGGGGCTTAGGAAGGAGGGAGGATATCTCTCCATGCGCGGCTCCCTTTGTTCTCCCCCGCCTCCATCCCCCGTTTTAATCGCCTCCTTCCGCCCCTCCCTCTCTCTCCCCTTCCCACATACCCTGCACCCAACAATCCGGCAAACACACACACACGCACAGGGGGTCGTTATGTGATTGGAGGAGAGAGTAGGAAGGGCATTCCTCGAGATGGGCGCCATGCAGTCTGCTCCAGGGCAGATGGAGAATCCAGACGCCTCCACGAGGCGAATGGTTTCTTAGGAGGGAGAGAGATTGAGAAAGAGAGGGAGAGAGAGGGAGAGAGAGGTGTGCGCTGGAAGACGAAAGGAGAAAGTAGAGAAGGAAGTAGGGAGGGGGCGTGAGTGGGTGGAGTGTTTAGCTTAGAGGTGGCCAGGAGTTGTGTGTGTGTGTGTTGAAGAGGGGTTGGGCTGCCTTCCTGGTTGGGTAACGCGAAGCTGCTGAAGAGGAAAGTAGAAGAGACTAGTGTGGAGAAAGAGAATGAATGCGCTTCTTAAAACTTAGCTATAATATTTACTCGTACTACTCGTTGTGAATATCTCAAATCATAGCAAATTGCAAAATCTCCGCTTATGCAGCTTAAACGGATTTGTATAATGGCGATGACTCCTCTCGCTTTCAACAGTAGTATGCTTAACTTACGAAATTATATTTAACCGAAAAAACGATTTCAATTTTATCATCAATATATACTACCTACTCGTCGACATGTTCTGCCGTTTTATGGCCAAAATAAAAATGGTTATTTATACACCCTTTAAGTTTATTACAACTACACGTTTTCCAATAAAAATTAATGTTGTTCGTGGAATGATTCTTGACTTATTCCTCAAATGAGAGATTCCTGCACCAGGGATCACGTAGCAGCAGATATGCCACTGACTGTTAAGCGCTATTAGCCTTTTCAAAACTTTTCAATTTTCTGCTACAAACTAAATCTAATTTTTAAGTCAAAAGTAAAATATCGAACTCATATTGTGGTTGGAAGTCAAATGATTGTTATATTAACTCCAATGTTAACAAAACGATAGTGAGTTGGCATTGGTTTTACCAACCGTTTCGTTGTCATTCTAATTTTATAAGAAATATGGGTGTAAGTCAATTTTTTGTTGCTTGATTAACGCTGCATGTAACTAATACATTACTACTAAAAAATTAAGAAAAATAAATATCCTCGACCTTCAATTTTTTCAAAAAGTATAATTTTTGGATGCATGAGAGAGTGAAAGGCATTTCTTCGAATATAAATTTACATAGAAAAATTGACGAGGTGTCTGTCCTGTATTTATTCATCAGTAGCTCAAACGCACCACGAAGGAAAACCAACAAAAAACTACTTATACAACCATCCATGACAGCGGCAATATTCGATCCTGAAAATAATCGACCAAGTAGGCATTGCAATATCAATAATCATCCCAGAAAACGATGACTGTTATCACTTTGTTTAGAAAGGAAAACATTTTCGTCACGTGAAGAATTGACCGCGACGACTGCATTTGTCCGTTGCGTCTCCCTTCGCTGACTTCGTTTGTCCATAAATTTCCACCGCCCGTCGTCAGAAAGGCCGTCCACTCTTCCTCAGCGCCCTCTCCGCACTTCACTCTCCCTACGCCCCCGCACTTCCGCCCTTTGGCCGCACCCCTCTCTCTCTCTCCTTCAGATATCCCTCGCTCACAACGGCCTTCTTAAGGTGCCAAGCCGTCTGCTGCTGCTAAAGACATCTCCTTTTTAGGTCCCTTCCGCCCTCTATTCCTTCGCCACCTCACGACCCTATCTTTCGCCTCGACCATCTCTCTCTCTCTCTCATACCAACAGACCTCTCGCCCTCCCTCTTTCGAAACTCCACCGCCCTCCACTCCAACCACACCAATCCGCCCCCTGAAGAGATTCCCGCATTTTCTCGTCCCCCTTCCTTCGCTCCGTGACATCCTCCTCGGCATTCCCTTTTCTCTCGAAATGACTCCTCTTCACAACTCTCTCCGCTCCACCCTTTCGTCCCTAGTTCCAAGCTCTGACCTCTCTCATCTCTCCTTCTCTCAACTTACTCACTCCTCCTGCACTTCCCCAATGTAAACGTCACTGCCCAATGTAATTACCGTATTTCCCGCCATATAAGACGCACCGGCATATAGGATGCACCCATAATTTAGCAAAGATTATTTCGGAAAAAAATATACCAAGAAGTTCTGTATCTGAAATGGCGGAAAAAAGTCAGCTGCTGCTCCTTGCGCAGTTCCAAGTTGGTGCGCATGCGCAGTGACTACGTAATATTCATTACGGTACCTTAACAGATCCAGCAAGCTTAATTTATTTGGACGTTTTTAACATTTTAGCAATAGTTTCATAAAATTACCGGTATATCGGTAAGTATTTTCGTCTTTTATTTATTTTTCTTCTATTTGGACATTTTTCTTTTATTTTTCTCTACTGTTTCCTTTCTAATTCGTTCATTTAAGTTTTAACAGTTTTTAGCGATATTTGTTTGTTATTTTTTAACCTTGGGATGCGCTACTGTTTTGTTTGTTCGAAGATTATAAATTTTAAATAAAGCTTAGGGCGATCTTTGTTCTCCTCTTAAAATAACGTTCGATCTTTGACCTTTATATACCTACATATACATACATATCGTTTCCGCAAGGAATCATCGAGGGAAAAGTGTGACCCTCACCTTATAAGACGCAGGGTGACTTTTTGAGATAGATTTCTGGAAAAAGGTGTCTTATATGGCGGGAAATACGGTAATATCCTTAACAACGGAATTCCTTAATTAATGATCCGAACTCCATTCGAAACAATTTCTTCTAAGTAGGTATCGCTCCAAATCCTCCAAGAATCGTGCGGGATCTCCAAAAACTATCTTATTGTTAGTTCGCAGCTATTGTAAAAGTGGCGGAAAGAAGAAAGAATGTAATTTGTTTTATGGAAATGGAAAAACGAACAGTCAGTGGTTTCATAAAGGAAGAATCGCTGATTAGAAAACGTAGCTTAAATGACGCATCTTCGATAGTTGATTTTATGAATTCGTAAAATGAAGTCATGTCATCTCTTTCACTCTATTGCTGGAATACGCTTTTGTGCAGAATAATCATTGTCCAGAAATATCTCATGCAATCAAAGATAATTATCTTTAATGGCGTTGTCGTAACTCTCATAACTCACCGTATATCTTCTCATAAGAGAAGATATACGGTGAGTTATGAGAGAGAAGTGCGAAAAAGGACTCCCTCTTCCGCAGTTCAATTTGGATGTATTATAGAAATCCTAAAATTTTAATATTGCGAACAAAATTTTTTCGCCGCAGAATCTTTAAAAAGATATTTTCCTCAAAGAATATTAACTTCACATACTCATATTTAAGAATACCTACAGTAAATATTTTGCTACATCTATTAAGAGTGAAACGTTTATCTAAGTGTGGAAATAAAAAGGAAAGTGGAAAAACGTTCAAGAAATTTCAGAAAGTCAATATTCAGAGAAGGGCATAATTTCCTGAAGATTGATTAACTTCTCCATCACAGAGAGATAAACCAAATGTCTCCATTTGATGTCCTTATATAGCTATGACCCATAACACTGCGATATCGAAGATGAAATAGTTCGCATTGTTATCAAGGCATCCCGATGCATCGAGTCAAATGGGCACAACACAAGATGCGAAACCGCATAAAACATTTTATCAAAGATGGGAGCGCAACGGATGGGAGGAACGTCTTAACACGACGGAGATAAGGCGACGTGTATAAAGGGCGACGTGGGATGACGACCCACTTGTTTGTAAACAGTTTCCTGACAATAAACAAACAAGTCAACAAATAGGCTGCTATCGTTATCCTTTAACCTTGGAAGTAGAGCGATAAACTACTGTATATATTAAAAAGGACCAGATGGTCTTCTGTAATTAGCGAGCAGACTGACGCACACCCTCTATTATGCACAGATTAATTTTCTCTAGACAAAACGCGAACTATTCGCTGTTTAGAGTAAAGAGATGGTAGATATAACCCAAATTAATTCATTGAAAGGCTGGGATTATTCAAGGCTTATCACGTGGATCTCCATAATGTTTTTTCAAAATGTTGCAATGATTTTTTATCGAAGCGTTTCATGTGCGAATTTTTAGTAAATTAAGTAAGAATTAAGTTTAGTAATTGGCTTATTTACATGTGAGAATCCTCAAAACTTCCTGAATTTAAAAAAAAATAGTAAACCGCCCGTTACAGCATTGTTTGTAAAATGATTTTTAAAAGAGTTCTTCAAAAACGGTAGCTTAGAGTACGGATATGTAGGTATTATATCAGGTAGGCGTTAAACTCAATTCATGCTGATTTTCAAAAAACGATGTAACTGTAATTTCAAACAAGAGCAAATCAACGTTTACTGAACTGATTTTTCTCGTTTTTCTTCCTTCTTTCGTTTTAGCGGCTGGTAATAATTCGTACTCTTTTTCACGTTACCAAAGCATTTGTTTATTTAAAATGGAGACGCTGTATTAGTACCGCGATTGGGATTGCAAAATGTGTTTTTATTTTACTATCTATCGTTTACTCGTTTGAGAATGCTAAATATATTAATCGATTATTATGAATATTTACGGAAAAGTCCCTTTCCTCATAAAATCTGAAACTGATACTCATAGCACCTCGTTACGTCGCCTGAAGCGGAATCTGCATACTCAGCTACATTGCTCTTTTTAAATATAGTATACTATAAGACAACAGAAACGGTAAATTACGTACAGATGTCTTCATTTTAAAAGCCTATTTATTAAGCATTAATAAAAATATTTCACGCGCGTTCAAGAACTGTATCCAGGCGGCAATAAATAAATTACCGCTTTTATCCCTCGCGTCAGTTGGCGAGGGAGTTCCTTCCGTCCCGTGCCTCGGAGAGATAAATTAAAAAAAAAAATATTCCATATTTCCGTAAATACTCCCTCGCCGGCATCTCAAGTTCATCATCGTCTATATCTGCGGAGAAAGTCGAGCAAATGAAAGGAAGACTCGTCCGTCCTCCTTCTCCCCCTTTTTCCTCCCTCTCTATCTCTCTCGACTTCCACCCCCTAAAAAAAAAACCTCACCTCCCTCCGCTTCCCTAATGCCATCCCAAAACTCCGCACACTTCCACACCTCCTTCTCCTCTTCCTTCCAACGCTTTCCCAACCCTCTCCCTCACCCTTCACTTGTCCATTCCCTCCTCCTGCGCCTTACCTAACCTCTCTCTCTCTCTCCGCCCCCATCATCTCCAGCCTCCCCACCCCCTCGCCCCTTCATCGCCCCCCTCGGCCGCTTCCGCCTCCATCCCTGCGTCGAAAATAGTGTCGCACACCGCAAAGCTAGGGTGTGGGTGCAAGAGGGGAGGCGGTACCAAGAAGGAGGGGGGGGAGGGGGGGAGGGAGAAAGCGGCGTTCAGCGGGACGGAGAGAATGTAAAAATAGATAAAAAGTTAATGGACGAGGATGAAGATTGTTGGGAAGCCCAGGTCGGAAATGGAAGGTGGGAGCGAGGAGAGGGAGGAATGAGGAATTGTGGGGGAAGGGATGGGGAGAGAGAAATGAGAGAGCGAAGGAGAAAGGAAGGAGGGTGAGACGGGAAAGAGTATGGACTGGGGGAGAGGGTGCGAGAGAAGAGAGTATAGACGAAAAAAATTTACCGCGCGACTAAATCATGTTATTATGACAATAAACACGGGCTTTGATGGAAATTGCTGAAAACTTACTCCAAAATATTTTTCTTCCCTTCCCTCGTACATATTCCTTTAGATATATTTTATTTTCAATGGCCTTTCCAGCGTCTCTTTCGCGAATTATCGTCACCTGTTGCCATAATTTTTATCATCGCATCGTTCGCGATCCAAAGCACGGGCTTCGCTGTTTCCCTTCATCTGCTGGGTGGGTATCTACTACTGCGTCCTCTACACCTGTAGTCTCGTGCTTACATTAAACGCGCTTCCTGCTTGTGGTGCTTCTGTTAACATCCTTTCTTGTAATTTCATCAAATAACGTCAATTCTATTTTGTGTGCAAACAGTGACCTGTTCAGCGTTGCGAAATGTTTCTCATTTTCTTGTCGAGGAATAAATATTTCGATGCTTCGGAAACATATTTGCTCAGACTCAGTATTCCGAAAGAAAAAGGAATGGGTGTCAGAATAAATTATTCGGATTGTTATAGTTTTTACATATATTCGAAAATTTCTTTTTTCAGCTCTTTTTCTGCATAAATAATATTAATTTGAAGTAATTATTAGAGAAATATTCTTTAAACGATGTCATATAGTTATATGACTTAACCGACAAAAGACAGTTTGAAATAGGTAAGTTATTTCAATTTTGTTCAATGGGAAGCGGTAATGATTGCACAGGTAATACGGCGTATTTAGCCAGAACAAATTTAATCCGCTAAATAAAAATTAACCGTGAATAAATTAAACTGTAAAATAAATATGAACTGCTTATGAATTTTTCGTAAGATAACTTCAATAAAACTCTGACAGAAAGGATTACTATTTTTGAATCTGCATATGTATGTTAAACGTAATATTTTCATATTTTTGACCTCCTTGCGATTTCTCTTCGGAGGATTATTTTAAACTCTCCTTCCTCGGTGCATTTTAAACTTAACGTGCTCTCACTCCATTTTCCGTTTCCTCGATGAAAAGTCAAAGGTGCAGAAGGTGCCACATGGGAACGAGGGAGTCATTCCAACTGCACCGAAAAGAGAGTAAATAATTTTCTGACAGGAAGCGAGAAAAAGAGAAAGAAAGGGATTGAAATAGAAAGACGTCAAGGGCGATAGAGAGAGAGAGAGATAGAGAGAAGGGGATATGGGGGAGATAAGATGAGGGCGGTGGTAGGTGTGGGCGGCGTATTTCTGAGGCGGGAAACAGCAAAGAGCCGGCGATGGAAATGTGTTTGCGGTGACAAATAGGAGAAAAGAGATTTGATATCATTGAACGGAGGAGTAAATCCATCGTTTCTGCGCGAGTTAGCGTATCCTATAAAAATAATCTCGGCCTGAATTAAAATTTAGGGCAAATACGAAGTGTTGGAAGATTAAATTAAAAATATTCGTACCTACTCGTTATTTAGTTAATTCTCTGAAAAATGTTTTCAACGGATTTTTTGGCGTAATTGAAGTGGAGAATTTTTGTTACCTCTGGCAGAATGAAGCCGAAGGGTTAATTCTTGTGGATTTTCATACCTGCTATTTCAAATCCGATAAAAGCTAACCATGGCCTATTATTAGAAATCGAGAATATTTTTCATTAGCATGAAATTAAACAATGGTTTCACGAAAAATCATTCAATCTTATATAGGTACCTATTGTTTAGCAACAATTTGTTAAACTTCAAACTAGAGGATTTGGTCTGTTGATCCTAATGTAGCCCTGGATTGCGCCGTCAACATTCACGAAAAATGGTTCAGTGCAAGTAACAGAAAATTTCAAACGTGGTTGGGCAAATAGAAAAATAAGACGCTCAAAGAAATCCGTCAAACTTCTGTCAGGGCGAGGTTTAAATTTTTCTGTCTTTTTGCGTTGGAAAAATTACAACGTTTAAATCAAAGGAGACGGTCTAAATTTTTATACATAGGCGTAAACCTGCAGTTGCGAACGTAGAATAGCGATTTCACGATAACTGTGGCAATTTTTCTTCTTTCATTTATTTACATTTCTAGTGCTGAGGAGACTCTTGGATATCGAGACATTTCTGAAGGTACACCGATTAACAATAAGAGCTAGATGGTTAGCGTACATTAAAATAAGCAAAGGTTAAAAAAAAACTCACTAATATGCGCTGTAAAACGTCAAAGAGTGTTCATAATACTCAAGGATGAAGGATTTACTTTAGAGTGCGTCAGCATTAAATCTTGCATTAATCAAATATCTATTCGAGGATACCGTGGAAATGGGCGAATAGGGAAGAATTGATTGAGAATAATGGCGGGTTAGATATGAATAAGCAATCGAAATAGCGATCCATGCCAAATTTAAGCGAAGTCGCTGAGCCTAAGCTGAAAAAATATTTTCATTTAGTGGTTTCCTCTCCGGACACAATTGAAATAACAGCACTAAAAATAACATTAAAATCGTAGTTCCTTCGACAGGAAAGGTAAACATAAAGTACGCATACTATTCATTACTTTGTTTAATGATCTAATCGAATACAAATTATCTCGCACTGTCAAATTATTAATATTTATTTCTCCTCCATAGTTAAATCATTCTGAAGCTACAACGAGTGAGTCGGTTTTACCTATAGATTTATAGAACTATTACACTCTAAATAGACAAAACTCCATAAGTTAAGCCAAGATAACAGTTGGCCGAAAGTATCTGAAGTGAAACGACGGGAGGTAAAATTACAGCAGTTCAATAAGCCTAGCCATCGTGCTCTCCATTGCAGGAATAAGCGGCTTCGCTCTCGGATAAATAAGGTTAAAAATACTGCACACATTTTAGAGCACAATATGAATCGATACAATTAGTGTAAACTCAACAGACATTATAAGGTTATTTTTTAGTTATTCATTCACACATTTTTAGAGACAAATCGGAGATAGTGAGGGAAAAAATCTCCCCGAGTGGTAAAACTTCGTTACCACGGATTATTCAGCAAATAAAGTTAATCTGGGCTGTAAAACTGTATTCCTGTGTATATATATTAGATTTGTTCCATTTTCCCATTATTTTCTCCTATAATTTCTCGACGTTTCTCCCATTACTTAAAACCTTCCACTCGTTCTCTCAGCCATGTCCTTTCTCGATCGGTTTCTTCCTTTCCCTACATCTCTCTCTCTCCCTTCCTCTTCCTCCGCCAACTCTCATCCCAACACCCTTCCCATATCCTTCGACATCTCGCCGTTTACACGCATCCTCAGGGGCGCAGCGTTTCGAAAAAATAAAAAAAAAAGGGTACCACATGCCGAAATAAAGCCTCGTCTTGTCGTTTGAGCGCCGAAATAGACGACCATTGTGTGCGTATCACTATCATTCGACGGGCGGCGGATCACAAGGTGAGCGGGAAATTGAGCGATGGCACGTCATTCCTCTCTCTCTCGTTCGGATCCCCGCGGCGTCGGTCGCAAGGAATCCACACTCCGGCGCCTTCGCATCCTACCGCTCTTTCCCAACACCTCCGCGTTCCCTCCCCTATCTATTTTCCTCCTCCTCCTCCTCCCCTCCTCCCCCCCGCTTCCTCCCCATCACACCTCGCCACGCCATCTTCTAAGACTCGTAAATCAAACGGCTTCCGCTCCGTGACAAAGTCTTATAATCGTCTCCCCACTTGAAGAGTTTTCTCCGCGTGATTCTGGAAGGGGAAGGCGAATGCCAATTCCTTTTTCCGGAACCGAAGACCCGTCTTCACTTTGCCACCGAGCGTCATATCCATGGGAACGGAGAGACAGAACCCGTTTTAAGCGCATCGATCATCCCCGTCTTCCCTTCCCTTCTCCTCGCATCCCTCCTTGCACCCGCGCTCTCTTCCTCTTTCCGCTCCTTTTTTTCCCCGTAACTCTTCTTTAAACTCAGCCAACTCCGTCTCTTCTCCTATTCCTCCTTCGTTTCATTCAATCCTCTTCTTCTGCCTTTCTCGTCTTTTTCCTTTCTTCCATGTCGCTCCTCTGTTCCCATCTAGTCCTTCTCCTATTCCCTCCATCTTCCCTATCCCCTTCCACCCTCCTTCTATCATTCCATTCCGTTATTTATGTAAAATACTCTATTTTAACCGAAGCTAATAATTGAATGATATTATTACAACCCGAATGCGCTCTTCACGTTTATGCTCGACAATTTTCTTGGCGGGTACCATGGCAAAATAACATATTTTGTTCGCTTGATAATAAAATTCATAATTTATTAGGAAAGTACAATTAACTACTTTCATTAGAGAGAGCTGACAGATTCAAGAAGCGGGAGATGAAGTTAAAACTAGAATCGCATCGGAAATGGGAAATAATAATTTCCAGTCGTCTTTAAAACAGTGCAACCATTCATCTCATCATATTTGAACTAGTAAATACCAGTTTTTCTTCCGTGTAATAAATTTCACGGTTATAACTGATACGTAAAATTTATTATATGTATAATTTATGTGTATAATTTAAGGTTATAAACAAATGTACCGTCTTTTTGTATTCGTTACCTTTATTAAGCACCACTGGTCAAACGGTGAGAAATGAACCAAATATTTTCTAGTTATGTGCAGGCCCACGGGCACGCTTTTGTATACAGACTAAAGTTATTTTCAAAAAAGTACTTTTCGCGATTTTAATCAAAGATGTAGTAGACTGTATTACCCGTAAACGATTTATTTCCTTAATCAAGTATTATTATTATTATTATTTGAATTTAACCGCATCGGGAAATTCAAGCCGCTAAATTCTACTCTGTAACTCAAAAGTCTTCTGATCTAACCCATGAGGATTTTTACGCTTATTAAATGTCTTACCAGCGTAACACCGTTTTTAACGCTTCGCCAGGGAGCAGAAAGAAACGAATAGATGAGGGAAGCACTCACCCCTCCGCCGAAAAGGGGGTTGGTCGGGGGCGGGAGTGATGGATGGTCCTAATGAGGTACCTGCGAGAGAGGCGGCGTCGGCGGCGGCGGGACCGTGGTCTCGTAGGATTGACGTCTTAACGACCGTCAAGAGAGAAGGAAGAAATAAGAAGAAGGGTGGAAATCTTGATTTTTTTTTCCATCTTCACCCTGTCTCTATCGCCACCCTTCCTTATCTATTTATCCTTTCCTATGTCGCCATACTTACCTAGTCCTTTCTTCCGATTTCCCCACTATTCTCTAATACCATTTCCCCTTCTTCATCACCGCTGCTTTCATCCAGCGCTCGTCCGTTTTAATCTTTTTGCCATCTTAATTCTCCAAATACAATTATAATCGGAGCGCCATATTCAAGTTACCCTTCCGACCATTTTTAACGGAGTTCCATATATATGGAAAGGTTTGCAAATACTGTTATATATCAGTTATCGAAACTAAAAAAAGTTTGATATTGTTTTTAATGCGCTTTTTGTCGCGTCTTTCTGTCTGTTAACTCACAACGGTGCTGCTCTGGCTGGCTGGATTTTGACGACTTTAAGTGCTCTATACGTAGATTATAGTCATCTTAAAATTATATTTTAGCCCAATCTTCAATTATATTTTAATATGATACTTTGGGTGGTAATAATAGTATGGAAACATTGCTTTTACGAAAAACGACGGATAATGTTATTGAATTTTGGGAAATGAGAAGGTATTATTGCCTTTTCATTGGACTGAGTTTGGTCAAAATTTTTTGGGTGTACATTCTATAAATTCTCATTATTATATAGTTGTTATTGCGCTATCTTCATAGTATTCATTTGTTAGTATGTTTATTTTAATAGACTGGAATAGAGAGAAAACATGGTTCTTGCGAGGAAAAATATTATCCGCGCCATTAGTTATATTTTTATGGTATGAAATAATCGAAAATAAATCACTTTATCGCGAAGTCAGATTTGAAGTTCTTATTGTAGTGAAATCTGACGCCATATTCGCTCCTTCTAGCTTGTGTCACGAAGAAGCAACTTTTCATTATGTATTTATGTATATGTGCAAAGCAAATATTGTCATAAGACTTTATTTATGTTACACAGATAAAGAAAGAACTGAATCACGGAGCATTGGACCAAAATGAAATTAAGCGATCTCATTTATCGATATCAATTTCTTTTTAAATTAGTCTTTTCTGGATACGGGAATTTCATAGGACAGGTTTCGTATAAAAACCAATCGTCTAAAGACTTTAAGATCAATGCAATACGTGTATACAGGAGATTTTAATGAATATCCACGAGGTTGATTTTAGAGAGACCATTTGACTATAAATTTTTTTTAATAGCGGATTTACGTGATCCTCTGTAGTTCCTCTTTGCCAGACACAGAAAGTGATATAAATTCTGCGGCGCAAAAATACGTATAATAAGTGGAAGGACGATTCCTTTAAATCAGCGGTTTCCAAACTTTTTTGGTCGCGACCTAAAATTCAAATTCTCATTCACCTCGCGACACAAACGGTATCGGTACCTTCAGGTTAAAAGCCCCACTCAACTTTCAATAAAAGTAAATGAATAAACATATCAGTTTCGTTTCTTCTACTTTTATTTATCTAATATAGGTATGTTGAATTTTTTTTAACTCGGCATGTAACGAAGAAAATTAATATTTCATTTGTCAATCTTTGGGGTCAAGGGTCTTCCGCGACCCATCAGAAACCCCTCGCGACACAAACTTGGGTCACGACCCAGGGTTTGGTAACCCTGGATTTAAATGATGACAATATATCGATTTTCAACTTTTCTCTGTTGCATACGCTTATGTTTGCAGCAGAAAGTAATGGTGTTGCCAGGCAACCGCCGTTGGCTCCTGTCAGTCCGGATTGCATTGTCGTCCCGATCGATATTAAGTTGTCATAGGTGTTTTGAGAGGTGGGCGTGCGGGGGAGTGTACGGTGCGCAGCCGCACCCAATCCGAGCCACCCCATTGGTCGGTGGAGAAAATGTCAACCATCGACACTGCCATACGTTCTATAATGCCTCTGAGGACTACATTTGATCCACTCGAAACGACGGAAGGTGTTATATTCCATAGCATCATTACTACGGAATATAGGAAAAGAACGGATAAAAGAAATTTCAATTGCGGAAAGTCATCCCCTAATACTTTCTCCAGCGTGATGACAACGATAGAGGTCTAACTTTAGGCATTTACAGCAACAAGGCTTCCGGTTCTAAATAAATTTACATTTCAGCAGAAATCGATCAAAATAAATGAAGTAAATATTTTCTTTTCGTCTAAATCATAGAACTTGGACATTTTTTCAACAAAAATTCGAATTTATATTAGTCATAACTAATGTGATAAAATAAAGCAGCTGAACGATTTCATAATTTCATTTGTAATAATTTTCGCTAAATTCTAAAAATCATCGAAATATCCGATTACCGCCACTGACGCTAAACCTCTCCTATTCTACTATAATAGAAAGATTATTGTCGTACCGTCCCTTACAATAATTTCCCAAAGCTAAAAAGACGTTTCACTTTATCGTACTTTTACAGCGACTTGGAACTCCCTTAATCTGGAATTTCTATATAATAAAGGCCCGATCGAACGCGTGAATTTGCGTCAATTAACGTTAAATAGCTACACCCCAAATAACGTTAATTTACACGAAGACGATTTTATAACTTTAAAGTAATTTTAGAGAATCCATCACATTTTTCCCTACGCTGTTAGATATCGTCACGATCCGCCGACTTTGCCAAAACATATTTAATCCTACTTTACGACCCACGTTTAGTGAAAAGTGTCAGTCGTCATGTGAGGGAGGAAGAGAGAGAGAGAGTGAGACAGAGAGAAAGGCGAAAGACCGCATAACATTTCGCCCTTTTTTCCTTTTCGTACGTGGCGACGAATGAAAGGTGTTTTCAGCTTAGTCGATATAGCTTTCAGAGAAGCGCACTAGTGCCACCTCCCCCTCGTTTTCGGGGGCGGAAACTTAAAGGGACACCGGTAATCGCACGGCGGAGAGAGAGCAAAAATGGATTTCGCTGCCTCTTTCTCTTTCCGTCTCTCTCTCTCTCGCTCTTTTGATGTTCAAAGATGGCGCGCCAAAAGGGGGAGATGCGGCGTCTCTCTAAAAGCGGCTGAGGAATTGGAAAGGAGAGGGCGGTGAAGAAGTGAAGGATGCGAAGGGATAGGGATCGAGGGCAGGAGACACGCTTCTAATATTAATGATGAGGATAATGATAAAGATTTTTTTAAAAAATCTTCGGTTGCGTACGTATTGGATTTGTTTTATTGGGCGTGTGACAGTCCTTTAGAGTTGTAGTGAATGGCCCGGCCCCCCATTTGCGCGGTTAAGAGGAGAACACGCAAATCAGCGCTCCGTCCTTCGGAAGGGACGTAAAGCCTTTGGTTCCCTTGGTGCTTCTCGATAAGGCTAATGCCGGCACCGGGTTTCTCTCCTCCCATGCTTTGTGGTTTAGACTGAGAAGCCTACTAGCGCTGGAGACGTTTGAAGTCACAGGTTCCCCCAATTTGTTAAAGTGAAATGGGAAAAGGACAATAACGCCGTGACGTTAAAAAAAAACACGCGAATTACTGTTTTATTTAGGAAGTTGTTCAGAGAAAGAAAGAAAGAAAGAAAGAAAACGAGTCTCGAAAACGACGACTTAGGGAAAGAACGTAGAAACCGGTGAGAAAAAGACGCCGAAATTCGATCGATATGACGTTTAGACCGGATTAGAACCGGTCGACCGACCACAAAATCGAAATGGCCCGACTACGCGCTATAGCAATAATTTTACAAGTAGTATTTTCCCTTTCGAAGAAATAATTAGGTGTCATTTCACCTCTCCATGTACGACGGAAAAGGTGAACATTTCATCATTTCTCAATATTAATTTAACGGATTCGACTCGTATTTTTGTGCACAAAACTTTCATTTTCATCATTGCCTTTATTATCGAGTACAACGGTTGAAATATAAAGAAAATTATTAAAACGAGGCTACGACTCAAGGATTCTTTCGACTAAATTTGGCGACACAAACGTCTCTCGAAACATTAATTACAACGCCATTTAAACCCCCTTTTTCCTTTCATAAACGTCCATTTCCAAAACGTTATGATAATGTGGGTCAGTGCGTGATATCGTAAAAAGAAACGAAAAAAAAATTTTCCTCGATACATTTCAAAATCCATCGACCCATAAGCCGGCGAAATGTAATCGAGTTAATATTTACTTTCGAGGGCGCCTGAGGCAACGTCATTCACACGATAGGTATTGGCGGAGCATTCGGCGTGAACGCATGGAGCAATGAAAGGAGAGTGAAAATGGAGGATGGGGGGAAGGAAAAAAGTAGAGAGAGAGAGGGAGAGGGAGTGAACCGACCTCATTTTTTTTATATAAGATTCCCCCTTTTCTTGCGCTCGCGAGTGAATTTGTCAGAAGGGCGATCTGCGGAGGCATAAATAAATCAGTTCCGCTAAGCCAAAGAAAAAGGAAAGGAATGATGGAGGCGGAGGAAAGAGGTAAGGAAAAGATGGCGAGGCAGGGGAGAGTACGAGGGAAAGAGGGGAGAAAGGGAAAGGGAGAGAGAGAGAGAGAGGGAGGGAGAGAGAGAGAAAGGCAGGGTAAAAGGGAAGAGCGGAAAAGAAGGAAGGGTGAGGGAGGATGACAGAATGAGAGAGGATGAAATAGAGGAGTGGGGAAGGAAAGAGATAAGGGAGGGAGGGAGGGAGGGAGGGTTGCATCGAAAAAGGGGAGGGTTTAGATTTAACCTTGTATGCGAGATTTGTGGTCTGTTTGTCCGCGTTCAAATCCAGAGAATGCATTTCAATCGCTTTGAAGAGCAGTTATCCGTGAATTTCCGCTTGCGTAAACAGAGATTCGGATTGAAATTTGCAATTGAAAGGGTGCGGTTTGGTAAAGTATGCGGGAATCCTTAACATAACGTAACGTTTTGTAAAAGGGTAGCTTAAAGGCGTATTCAATGGGAAAATGGCGATTTTTTTACGTATATCAAATACAACACACACACAAACGACATACATAGGCACACAGGAACGATCGAAGCTCCTCTCGCACGATCGTTTTAACTCGAATTTCACATAATTATTCCTACTCGAAGTCCCAGAAGTCGAAATTTAAATTTATTTAACTAATGTTACTCTAGTCCATCCCTAAAGAGGTTCCACAGTGTCAGTATTTAAATACGCACCATTTAGTATCCATATGCGAATCTTGGCGTTTTTACTCACCCATGCACGTTCCCAATGACGACTTTCGTTTTCTAAGGCCTTAACCAACAGCTCACTGACTGAAATGAATTCCACCTCCTATATTAATCTTATTGATGAGCATACTGAAGGAAGTGACGCATACAGAATATTCTCAAGTGTGAGGGAACACAATAAATATAAAAACAATGGATAAATAAAAGGCTTATACAAGATACAATATATATAAAGTTTTATTAAAAACCCAAATAGAAACAAAAATAATAAAAAGCATCGTTCTTCCATTTAAAAAAAACTAATATCTTACTTATACTTTTCTTTAGTTCTTGCTCGAAAATAATGTGTACGGAACCGTAGGATCCCTCTTCCTTTATGGACGTCATCAAATTGCAAACTTTTTCTTTTCCGCCGCACCAGGAAACGGGAAATCGTCGTTTAAATACGGAAAACCCTTTTATCGCCTACCTAAAACTCATCTGCTCCATTCACAGTCGCCTTCTCCGAACGCACTCATCGTGCGTGAAACAATTCGCTGCATGGAATCCCTCGCCTTTCCATCGCATAAAGGCTGTTTTCGTTAATCAGAGGTGAGGAGCAAAACAAAACTCCCGTGATATTTGGAATGATCTGATTGAATCCATTTTATTAATGAACGCCCCCCCCCCTCCCTCTCAATCGTTTCAATTCCGATGTTATCTTTCGGATGACTTTGCCTCCTCATTTTCACCGCAAATTTTGATCAATCAACGTTCGTCAGCTCAGTATTTGTATTCGTGCCTGCGCAACACAATCGGAATGTAAGAGTCACAATGATTAGAAAAATGTCCTAAAGGGGCTCCAGAGAGAGAGAGAGAGCGGGAGAAAGAGGGAAAGAGAGAGAGAGTGAGATAAAGGGGAGAGATGGAGAAAGAGGGGGAGACTGTGAAAGGTAAATGGACCATACAAAGGAAAATCAGATGAAAACAAGAGAGGAAGAAAGTGCAGAAAATGACAGGAGGAAGAAAAGAGGGAGAGAGGCAATAGGAATATACAAAGGAAAAGCAGATGAAAACAAGAGAGAGAGAGAGAGGAAAAAGAGAAGAAAATAGGAGAGTGGAATAAAAGGAGAGAAATAGTGAATATAGACAGAAGTAGAAGAGAGAGAGGGGAGTATGCAAAGGAAAACATTAAAACAAGGGAGAGAAAAGTGGAGAAAATGATAGGAAAGAGGAAGAGAAGAGTATGAGAGAGAGAGAGAGAGGAATAAGGACTATAGAGAGAAAGAGGGAGTTGAAGCATGGGACACGCTTTCCGACAAAAGACAGATGGCAGCGAGGAAGAAGACAGATGTCTAGAAGCATTTGTCTTGATTCCTACTCCCACGGGAGGCCCCTTATCCCCTTCCTCTTTCTCTCTCCTCTCATCCTCCGCGCCTCCTTCCAACCTTAACCTTCTCACTCTCCCAAGCCCTTATCCGGATGCGTGATTACGCTGCAATCGCATATCGCGCAGGGAACAAAAAAAAAGCGAAACGAAACGTATTCGCCGACTCATTTGTCTTAAGGAGCACATCCATAGCCGCCAACGGAGTTTCGAAATACTTACCGCAGATTCCGTCAACATATCCATGTACGTAGGTTGCAACCTCTTTCGCGTTCCCTTGGATTTGCGCGCTTACCGAAATCATTTTCCTGCGTGAGTAAAACGTGATCGATCCTCTTGTCGATGGCTGTTGCAAACATAAATTTGCGATAAGAATATGACCGGGTAGCGAAAAATAATTCTATCAAAAAATTCGAATGCGATAGTCAAGATTTAATATCACAAGAAATTCATATATAATTTCTTCGCATGAATAACTTTCATATCAACATTTTAAATCCTTTCAGATATCCATAACCTTTTACATAAATTATCAATGTTAGAAGTTCTTTTAACAACGAACTTAATGGTTTAAATAAATGCTTTCGACGTCTTCCCTTCTCTACGTGTCTCCCACTTTCATTTGGTGTTCGTCTAGACGCCCCTTTAAGCGTTGGCTTCCCCCCTCATCCGTAATGATAAGGCTTCATCTCCTCGCAGCCGTCCGAATAAGCAAACCGTAAACCGTTTGCGAAGTTGAGTGGACGGGATAAAAAGACACGATCGAATTCAATGCTGGAGCTCGTGTTAGAAAATAGAGACAGATGCACATAAAACAAACATCAATGGAGATTTCAGGATCGGGAACACTCATGTTTCCCTGTTGCATCTGCGATTAAGCTTTCGTGAGTAGAAAATTTTCTTCCTTTACTTCTTGATGCAAAATATAACTTAGGATGGCATTCAGTCGTGCTTTAATGTTTCTTTTTCGAATAATAAGTCCTCACATGCTTGTGGAAGTTTTTACATTATATCAATCAGTTTGATTTTCATTAAAATATATGTAAAATTACCTTCCGGGTTGATTTTGGATGACAGACAACTCTTCGAGGGAAACACTATTTTCTCCTTTTAATCTTCATTAAATTCAGGTCGATTTTTATTCTTTTACGATTTTATATTTATAATAATTACTCAACTTCTAGATCTGGCCAACCTTTATCAAACATCACATCGACCGCGGAGTATGAGAAGGTTGCGTACGATTTGAAAGCGCATTTCAAATGAAACACCGATGGAACACTAATACTTAGGAAAAGGACGGTTAACAGGAGCAAAAATACGCCCGCAATTTATCCTGCGAAAAAAAATATGTTCACATTTAATCGACCTTGTTGTAAAGACGTTGAGGTAAGTTTGAAAGCGAGTTGGTGGAACAGAAGGAGAAAAAGAGGAAAAGAGGTAAAGGACAAGGTAGAGAGAAGAAAAAGAGAAGGGAACAAGGATGAAAGAGACGGAGAGCGAGGAAGGGGGAAAGAGGGAGAGAGAGAGAGAAGGAAGGGAAGAGGTTGGAGGCTGCGAGAGGAGAGTGACGGAGATTAATTTGCGGCGCGTGGGGAGGAGGGCGGAGTGGAGTGGCGGTGTGTGTGTGTGTGGGAGAGTGGAGAGGAGGAGGAGGAGGTCTCGGGCTCCGTGGAAGCAACAGCCGTGAATCTTCGGGTGATTTTCTTTTAGGGATGAGGGGGATAGGACAGGGAATAACTGCTGGCATGTCGGCATCCACTCTGTCTCTCACAGTAATTAGACCTGAAAGAAAAAGGAAGTGGCGTTAAATTGAATACAAATTACACATAATTCAGAAAAATAACATCTATATGGACTGATGTGAGATATCCGCCGAAATGGAATGCGGTTAGACTGAGCTGAAGCGAGTTTCACATATTATAAATTTTCTGCGCAGCAAATTTGCAGAAACGTTCGTATATGACGTAATATTTTTGTTTGTGCGTTATATGCAATTAGTTGATTATTTGTTTGTACGAACGAATGCGAGGAAGGTAAAGAAAGGGAAATAGGTAGAATCGAAAAATAAAAATTTTTCGTGGTAAAATTCCGTCTCTCCGATCGAATCAGGCGAAAAGGTTTGCAATGCGGTTGCATTAACGTCGTTTGGTATGTTTAATGTTGGCTCATAAATCAAAAACTACATCGATTTGAATACATTCGACTTTGATAATCGTATTTACTAAAACTGCGGTCGGTGGTTGCCAAACATGTCATCAGTCATCCATATAAGATATCACTGCCTTAATGAAACGTTTTTTCATCCGCAAGTGTCCAAAAGTGTTCATTTTCACTGGAAACACTCATAGAATAGTCAGATGAAATCCACAGGAGACAAATGTTACGGCTTCCATATGTTGCTGTATTTCAGGAAACTAGATTTACGTAAATGTAAAAAATATCATCCTCGACCTTAAGAGGTTCTCATAAAAAAATGAGTCGAACCTTCGAAAGTCGAACTTACATTGCTTTACACTACCGAAAAAATGTAATATGCCGTGATATTCCTCTGCTCTAACTTTAAATTTACTAGTAATCGAATTTTCTATACCTGGAATTTTTTGTGCGCCCCTAGTAAAATACAAACATTTTCGCATTTTGTTTCATTATTATTGTTTTCTGATTATTACAGTTAAAAAAATCTAGATTTTCTTAAACCATTTTATTTATTCATTCGTCTTTTTCTGTTCCTCCTCAAAACAATCTTTCTTATCCCATCTCTTCCTATTATTTTACCTTCTCCTACTTGAATCCTATTGGCGCCACTTGCTTCGTCGTCCTGTGCAAAGTTCGGCCTATTCCTAAAGTGATCGACATTTTTCGAGCTCAAATTAGTACATCAGCCATTTTAGCTAATAAAATGCTACACATTCGAGAATAATGCCTGGTTAAATGAGAAAAATCAGTAAAAGCCTCTTTTTCTAAAGTTGGTGGTAACAAGTTTACGAGTTAGAAAGACATTGGTATTAGTTTTTCCAAATATTCTACGGTTGAAGTTCAATCAATCAGTACACTTTTATTATACTTAAATAGGTACGAAATCTGTTTAAAATAGGGGAAAGAAGTTGAAATGACAAAATATCAAGGGGTGTGTTAAGCATCACATTGTGGTAAATTATGAATAAGAAATTCTAATATTTGTAAGCCGTTACAATAATTAAGACCTATATTTAATCAGTAGATCATCATAAAATATATCAGTACGGTTTTTCACCTTACATATGCGCACCTCTTTACCTCGCTCTTCTACCAATACAGAATCTCCGAGGAAATGCATTTTTATAAATACCGTTATTAATGAAAGAAACGCAAGTGACACGCGTATAATCCTGACAGACGTCCACAAAATCCAACTATCGAGGAAATTCATGTTCTACATAAATAATGAATCGCACAAACCAAGCGAGATGGCGTATCTTGACGAATTTCTGTTTTTAAAAGATCCATTCGGCATTTACTTTCCTAATCTAATGCGAAACAGTATCTTCGATGCAATCGCGTCGTTCGGTAGCAATTCATCCTCGGTTACCTATTACTGTATTTTCAGTGGATAACCATCATTCTATGTGTGACAACACTCCCACCTGTTCATTTATCTTCATTATCCGTAAGGACATCTTCCTTTTCATATTATAATATAGGAAAAAGGACTACATCTACCGAATAGTAATAGTGAGTAACCGAAACAGAATTATGCACAATGAGAGCTATTATTCACTTGGCATTGAAAAGTTCAAAATTTTTACCAGCAAATATAGGAAATTTATAGGAATCTATCGTATTCTCAAGGCATTTTAAGAACCTAAACTACGCATGTTTTCGCATTCATTTGGATTTTCCCCGAAAACCTATTCTTCGTATCTAATGTAAGATCGACCAGTTTGATCTCATCATTTATGCAGCAGTCACCGTTTCTTGATAAATGCTGATATCGTACGCTGTCTCACGTCTCGTTCATTTTCTGTCGCCATTATAAAGGCAGCCAAGGCTATTCCATAAGTGGCGACTAGACATGGAAAGCAATCAATAACAAATAGAATTACCATTCCAACGCTAAAACTAATAGTTTGTTGTTTTCACAACTCGAGTCATGAAAGGGAGGAATGTAGAATCATGGGCCTAGTCCGAAACTTATTTAGCTCTACTCGGAAATAACTCCAACGCGCCATCAGCGTGGAAAATCTCGAGGATCCATGGGTGGCAGCCGAACGTTTAATGAGCCTGGAGAAAATTTATAAATCACTTACTATACAGCAAATGAAGGCATAAAGTTGGAAAATATTATAATAGCATTTGACCCTTTATACGAGCAAAATTATTGTACAAATTATTTGCTAAAAATAATAATTATAATTTTAAAAATATTACGCGCGAAAGTGTTTGCATTTGAAAGAAGAATCCCATGGAACTAGAACCAGGTCGTTCAAAAAAGAATTACATAGGTATGTAAATAACGTCATTTTAGAGAAGAAAAATATCAGCTGTAACAAGTTTTAATTTAATACATCCGTTTATTATAATGTCAGTAAATGAGGCACGTTTTCTATGCAATGACCTAATTTCTCATAACTGTATATAGATCATGAACAGCATTTTGGCATAAGCAATTTGTTCCTTAATCCAAATTTTCCGTTTATTTGAGCAAAAGTTTTTAAGGATCGTATCTTTAATTGAACATGCGACAC
Source organism: Uropetala carovei (assembly GCA_036926305.1). Taxonomy (NCBI): domain Eukaryota; kingdom Metazoa; phylum Arthropoda; class Insecta; order Odonata; family Petaluridae; genus Uropetala; species Uropetala carovei. The sequence goes on along the minus strand of JAXCHB010000063.1, from coordinate 2,699,443 downwards.
ACAAACTTTCTTTCTCGCCCAGCTCTGTACTAGGGGAACGTAATACAAATTATTATTATTTCAAAGACCAAATTTTTATGTATATATAGAAACACTAAGTATTAATTTTGTAGTATATGTTTTTAGAATAAAGGTGCTGGTGTAATAAATAAACAAAGCTACACTGGGACTGTTATAAAATTATGTAGCACTACACTCTTGCCTAACCAAGTGTGTTGATCATTAAACCACTGCTTGCATACGAAAGACATTTCAATTTGAAAATATATCACGTCTAGACTGCAAATCCCTTTTATGAAACTGCTAAAACGATAATAGCAAAGAGACACATTGGCAACTCTCGTAATTCTCCTCTTCCCACCATTCCCCTTTCCTTCTATTCTCCCACCAAAAACCTCTTCTTCGCACATTGTGCGTGGAATGCCATCTGTATTCCATTCTCCCTCCCTCTCCATCTCCCCCTCCTCCTTCCTCCCTCCCCTACTCCTCCGTCGCCGCAACTCTTAAAACCGAGCATATTGACAGGTATTTGGTGGCAAGATAAATACAAAAATAGCATATTAGTCCGTCACATCTGTGAGAAAATATCACGTCTTACCAAGTTAGCGTTAAAGGCTATTTTTAGCTGTTGCAGCGCCTCGGAAGATTTTTTGCCCGCCTCGTGACGTTCATTTGTTTTGTTTTCTACGCCACTCTCCGTTTTTTCCCCCGCCAGATTTTCATAACTACACATCGCGTCGGAAGCAGTTTAGGATCGGGAACGAATTTATTCATATACACTTAGCCAAAAAAAAGACCGCTTTTTTTGTCGGCTAGAGTCATATTTATTTATAGAATTTAGGTTGGTAGGAAAATTCTTATGATGTTGTTCTAGACGATCGAATAATTTTTCCAACAGAAGAATTTCGAGTGAAATAATCGGTTTCTTTCGCTTCACTTCTGGAGAAGATAAATCTTGAAACCGCGCAGAAGTTATGTAACGAGAAATCATAAAAAAAGAGGATCTGAACTAAAAGCGATGCTGCTTAGTGTGTCGAGAAAATGTTTCGCACATTAAATACAGCCGTTTCTCGGTAAATTTTACGCCCTTTATTGCCTTTTCTTCCAATATAAAAATGAAATACAATTGAATATATTTAAGCACAAGATAAAAAAACTCCTTTGTTGAGAGTTCAATTGCCCCAGTTATGTAAACTCCCAGGAATAAAACTGACCACTTTGGAAAGGGAGGAAAAATAGAGAATTCTATTTATTCATTAAACATTCTCATAAGACGTAGTAACTGTCTTCAACTGGTGAACTCCATCATTTTTCTCGTAAATACATATAATCGTTGTTTTTATTCATTACGGACATACAAGAAATAATACGTAACATGTCCGTTTAATCTTTCTAAAAAACACTTCTGTCAAACGAAAAAAAGATTGACCAGCAAAAGCAGTTTAATACGTTTTCTGCGATTAATGCGGCATTTTGTCGTTAACATGAGCAAAGAAATGAATAGCAAAGATGCTTGAGCTATCCTCTTAAAAAACAAGATTATTAATGAGTTTATATAATAAAAATAATAACAATTTAATCTTATATTCGACACATAAGTGATCAACGAGGAATATAATAACCGAAAGAACATTTCGTCGAAAGAAAGCGAAATATCGACACTTTCGCTATTCTCTAGTTTCTTTCCTCGGTGGCAAACTTTTTCGGCGTTGGTTAAATACGCCGCAAAAACCCAAATCCAAAGGGAGGATCATACACGTCAACAGTGAAGAAGCGGCCACGGTTTAAGCCTTGCATCTCATCGTCGTTCCTCAAAAAATGGAATTAATTACTCGGGAGGAACGTTCTCACCCATCCCACCCTGCTTCAAAAAGCTCCCAATACCCCTCTCTCTCTCTCTCTCTCTCTCTTAGGATCCAATAACCTCCCATCCACCCACGAGCCTCTCTTCCACCCTTTCTCTATACGCTCTCGCATTCCTCCTCACCCCCCTTTTAATCTCTCCCTCCCCCCTCTCTCTCTCTCCTTTTCCATTCTCCCAGTTATTCGAGCGAAACCCAAAAGCGTAAGCGCTGCCACACCTCCTACCACCACCGCCACGCCCCTCTCCGCCTCATGCACTGTACCGCACACTTTGTTTTTATATCAAACAACCGGGGCGGCTAAGTGAGGTCGGCAGCAGAGAGGGAGAGCAAAATAGAGAGAGGGAGAGGGAGTAGGAGGGGTGAAGTTCTGCAGAGGTATGAGTTAGGAGGAGTTGGAGAGAAAAGGTGGTTGGGAAAGTGATGGAGAGAGAGAGAGGTCGTGGTGAGGAGAGAGAGAAGTGGAGAAATGGGAGGGATAGACGGAGGAAGAAGAGGTAAAGGGAGAAAGGACGAAGGGGGGGTAAAGAAATGAGAGAGAGGGTGGAGGAATATGTATGGAGTGGGAGGCTGACGCGGATTGCGATGATGAGTCCATAAAACTTGTACCGATGGGCCATCTTTGATTTTAATTCCTGCTCCAGAAATAGCCGTAATATTTCGCTCAACAACGTGGAAGACGTCTGAAAAAATGACTGCCGAGTTGTGATAAATGCCTTAATCATTACTACGAATATTACTTATATTTTCACGAAACCATTACTTCAAAAAATAATTATCAAACTCGCCTTATGGCTCGAATCTCATTGGTAAATTAGGTGACCGAGTAACCTTTTTACGGATAATGAAGGTACCTAACTTATAAATAAGACACAATTTTTATGACGAAGAGCAAAGCACCCAACCAGTCCCATAAAACTCCATCGCAGCAGTTAAAACGACAAACATCACATCCATAGGTCACACAACGTTCGTTTTTTTCCCCCTCGCGTTGACTTTATCGGAGAAATGACAGGTGCCGCACCAGAAAAGAGAAGTGCGCGAGCGCAATTAAAGGTCCTCCGGTACAAAAGCATCCAACGACGGAAGTGCGGGCAGTTTAAGGCACACTCTTTCAGAAAAATTCAATTTCCTCAAACCTACGCAGGTCCCTCGATGTCAACAAATAGAGAGAGAGAGAGAGAGAGTAACAATTTTGCGTGGCTATATGGGAAGGATGCCTTCGGGCGGCATGAAACGGCTCCCGCACGCAGTCGAGGTGGATGGGAAGAGTTAGTGGAGGGGAGTTGGGAGGGAGGGAGAGAGAGAGAGAGAGAGGCGGGAAGAGGAAAGGAGAGAGAGAGAGGGGAGAGGGAAGGACCGCCCTAGCTGGATAGATGAGTTGTTGAAGGGGAAGATATGGGACTCGTATCTGGAGAGAAGGGGAGGAGAAAGTGGGAAGGGGAGAGACTTTGCTGCCGGGGTGAGTGGGTGCGGTTTGTTATTTTTCCCCGCGCGATGTTGTAAGGGTTGGGAGGATGCGTATGTGAGGATAAGAGGGAATGAAGTGGATGCAGAGAGAGAGAGACGCCGAGGGAGTGGCCGAGGAAGAGAGACGGAGAGAAAGGCTAGGAAATGGGAGTAGAGAGGAAAAAGTGTAGAGGATTGGAGGAGAGAGATTGGAAGGTGAGAAAGAGAGGGGATCCTCTCCTATCTTGATCCCTATCGATTGCTTTTTGGGTTTTATGCGCAACGCTTTTCCATTTGGCGCCAATTGTTGGCTTTCTTCTTCAAGAATTTTTCATTTTTCTATGTTGACTATTCACCTCGCATCGCTGACAGTACAAAAGGATTACCAGTCACGTTCTCGATACATTTAGACATAGAGTCATAAAGGCATTAATGATTTCGTTTTAAACCTGCACATCCTATTTACTGCATTCTAGTATTATATTTAGCGCATAGAGTGATATACTAAGTCTTCATTTGGGCGATACAAGACAGCCTCTTCTTCCATCTAAACCATATTCAAATACAGAAAAATTTCAATACACGCGAAGCAAAATAAGTAACTCTAGGTGGAGATTAAAATATAACTTTGGGAAAAAACTAAAGAAAACTATGTGATTATTACGTAGATATGTGTTAAGTTGACCTTCGTTACACTCGAAAGTATTCAACTCTTCCGCTTCAACGCTACGCTCTCGGAAGAGAGCATACCACAAATATTTCTTTCCACGTTATCTTCGCCCTAAATATTTTTTTTCCCCCTTCCGCTCCCCTCCCGCGCCGTCAATTTTGAAACCCATTATAAACTCGTGTTTCCAATTCCCGTTGAGTGGAGAGCGCCGATATGGGGGAATTGTGGGAAGGACAATGGATGCCTTTGTGTTTGTTTACGCGGCGATTTGCATGGACGGGGACTTAGCGGATCCGTCGCACAAGGGCCTTCCGCGCAGTGATGCTCCGTCGACCGTGCGCGGTCTTCAATGGTTCCGACAATGGGATTCACTTCCGTCGACCGCCGCTTGGCGCGCATGATCGACTGGCTGCCGTCCATGCCCCTGGATAAACCGCGACGGCAGGGGAAAATCTCTCTGGCGGCAGAAAAATAGACGAAAGACATGGAGATGAGAGGGAGGGAGTGGAGGGATGAGAGGAGATAGGAGGGAAAAGGAGAGAGAGGGGGGGGGATGGGTAAGGGAGCAAGGAGAGAGCATAGTAGGAGAGAGGAGGGAGAGATAGGGGTGGGGGAGGAGGAGAGGGGTGAGAGAGGGAAGGGGGAGAGAGGAATGGGGTGAGAGGGGAGAGAGAGGGGGAAGGAGAGGGGAGTTGGAGAGAGGGTGAAGTGAGTGAGGGCGAGAGGATAATACTCGGGACTAACGAGCGAGGCGGTAAGTGCTCTGTTCTCTGCGATAAGAGCAAGGCATATTGGCCCATGGTATAGGACAATTGCAAGACGCGAAATGTCAAACCAATTGTAAACGATTGAATTCGATGCATTTTTAAATCTGCTTGGGAACTACGGGGATGTTACAAGTCACAAGCTAAACTTTTAACCAATGTGTCTCATAATTTTGACCCTTTTTATGGAGTTTATTCGCGAGAGATTTAATAATCTAATACGATGATTACCTACAAAAAGCCTAGTTACTGATTCCAAATTAATTAAAGTCGACGGTACTGGCGATAAAATGAAAAGTATTTCCTCGATGAATGAAGCTTCAAAATAATTTTAAATTCAACGGAAACATTTTGCAGATGCATTCTTCGTATCATTATTATAAAATAATGAACAGTTTTTTATTCTACCAATATGACGAATTTCTAGGTGCCTCTTAACACTCTTTGTTGGAGCAATCCATAACAGACTGTTAAACATTAATGGCATCATAGATCACATACATCCTACAAATTTCAGTCTTATATCTCTTACCGTTGTCTTGCCTTTTTAATTTGATTGAATTCACAGACGGACAGACAGAGCGAAAAATAAGTTTGTTTATAAAATAAACGCGCTAAAAATAGGAATGAATTGAAGTTCTTAAAATGTCCATAAAAATATCGTATTTTTAATGAATCAACTGATTGCGAACGTGCTACATATAACTAACCGCAGACTAAATTCAACTTACAATTAGTTATGCGTGGTACATGCGAGATGAGCATACGAAACCTGAAAACCCTCAATAATTTTTATTTTTATAACTTATTTTACAAATTTACATCATTTAATCCATTTACGTCATTAATACATTTTTCCATTTTCAAGTAGGGAGAGAAAATTTCATTAATCCTTTTTTGACAGTCCTTGTAAACGGTATCAGAACTGTATCTGTTATAGTAATGCAGTTAAAAATGTGACGGTTTACAAACAATTAAAAATTCTAGCGCAGCAAAATAAACTAATATTTATACTGTTCACAATTACAAAAACTAACTCATGTGTCTATTGATATTCATCAAAGATCATTAAGGATAATTTACGCTTTATTAATAACAGCCAAAAGAATCCATACGGTTTATTTATACCAGAAAAAAACAGGAAAACTAACCCTATATTACTTATTAACCAGTAATAATTACTTGGACATACCTATAAATTGCGCAGCGAAACCAATTCGCGCTAATTTTCTGAACGTATCCGGATAGTAAAAAAAAACCCTCCAACCATTAAACATATCGTGGTATGCTCGATGGATAACAAAACAGTTCTTCCTCGATTTAAGTTACTCCGTGTGTGTGTATGTGTTCGAGGATATGTGTTTTGAGAAGAAATCGTCCACGCGGAGTTCTCAAAAGAGAGGAAGAAGAAAAAAAACCCTAGTCCGCCCTCTGGCCCCCTCCCGGCCTATTAAGCCCCCCTTTAAGCGGAGTGAGGCCTCGGAGAGAGACAAATGTTCGGCGAGCAACTCCTCCGTGAAATCTCAACACGTGGCGCATGGAAAAGGAGAGACTGAGGGGTTCAGAAGGGAGAAGGAGCGAGAGAGAGAGAGAAAAAAAGAGGAGAGGGAGTGACGTGCGGTCCCTGAGGGAGAAGACATGCGAGAAGGAGAAGGGGCGTAGAGGACGGAGGCTCTCTCAAGGAGGAGATGGGGAGCGAGAATAGGGAAAAAGCAAGGGAAAGGGAGGGATGAGTGGGGGAGGCTGGGGTGGGGGGATGGAGGGAGGAAGGGGAAGGGAGGAAGACTGCGGGTGGCGAAAGGAGAGCGGCGATGGGAAAGCAGGGAGACATCTCCTTTTTACCAGAACCGTATCTCTTAAACTTTGAGGGGTGCTTGCGCGAATGTCCCAAGGGATCGAAAAGTTATAATTATGATGTGAGATGGAGGAGAGGGGGAGAGGAATAAAAAAAAGTGTGGAGAGGACGAGGAGAGAGGGAGAGAGAGGGAGAGCGGAAAAAGAAAGGATGATGGAGGGTTGGAGAGAGAGAAAAAGAATGTGAGGGGAAGAAGAAACCGAAAGGTGAGGGAAATTGAGGAGGAAGAGAAAGGAAAAGAGAAATGGGAAAAAAGCGGAAAAGAGGAGAAGAGGGACGCACAGAGAGGTATGGGGAAGGAGGGAGATAGAAGGAGAGAAAGTGGGAGGGGGAATTGTGAGAGGAAAGGGAGGAAGGGAGTGAGAGGAAAGGAGTGGTAGGGAAAAGGAAGAAAAGCGGGAAGGAAATACAAGGAAAGTGGGAGAAATAGTGGGAGGGAGAGAATGGGAGGGAGAGAGTGGGAAGGAGAGAGGTAAGGAGAGTGGGAGGGAAATAGTGGGAGAGAAATAGTGAGAAGGAAACAGGGAGGGAAATATTTGGAGTGAGACAGTGATAGGGGAAGGGAGTGAGAGTGAGGATTGGGGAGGGAAGGGAGGGAGTGGGAGGGAGGGGGAGGGAAGTGAGAGAGGGGGAGGGAAGGGAGAGAGTGGTTGGTAAATGGTGGGAGGTAGAAAGTGAGACTGATGGGAGGATTGGGACGAATGGTTGGTAGGAATGGTTAAGAGGGTGGGTTGGGAAGTAGGACTGGGAAATATTAGTGAGTTTGAGAGATGGGATGTGGAGGGAGGGGAAAGGAGAGAGAGGGATAGAGAGAGAGAGGGGGGGGGGGGGGAACGGATAAGGGAAGGGAAATGGAGAATGTAGGGGAGAATGAGTGGGAAAATGGGAGTAGGGAGAGTGGTGGAAAATGGGAGGCAGGATAAAAAGAGGTGTAAAAAGAGATATGGCATTGGTTGGCTGGAAATGACAGTGATACCGAGATTAGAATGTTATGGGAGAGGCGAAAAAAAATCGTCTGAAATTATTCTCGAAGCAGACAGACAGATGGCGCCTCTTTATAACAGCGTGTGTGGCCCCAGGGATTAAGTGATGAGGTTTGTGGAGGCAATCCGCAACATTTCTACTTTATTTTTAAACTATTTTATGCAAACACCGTAAAAAGTAGAAAACTGTGGATAACGCTACGTTTGGTCCGATTTGAATAGTTTAATTTTAATTTTAGGTTCATTTTCTTTCTTTTGCATAAAACATATAGATAGCATTGCATTGACATTTCATTTTATAGTATAAAATTCTTCTTTTGAGTTATAGTAACAAATTTCTCAAGAGCACTTAGATTCACATTCAATTTTGATACTTCACATAATAGTAAATTTCAATTTGGAGACTTTGAAGTATTTGATAATTCAGAAATTATTCACTTCTAAGCTCATGTTTTCTCATTCCAATTTTTATCTGCTTTATCCTTCAATAGCGCTTTTTAAGAAAGGATTTAATTTCACGTAACTTATAATCGATCTTGAAATGGCATACACTTTACGGAAACTGCGTTTGAAACTCACAAACACGAAAGAAACGTCCTTTTTCATTTAATAAAAATTAATGATATTACACGTTATTGGTACCAGTGAGAGTACGTGATCATTTAGCATAAATTTAAACATTTATTTTAGTAGAAAAGTTTAGAATTTTATTAAGCATTCATAATTTTACGACACAACAGATTAACTTTAAAATTCCTATATCTCTTGAATATATTATTGTTATAAAAATAAAACACTTGCACAGAAACAAAAATTCTTGATTATCGAGACCCCGTAATAATTTGGCTTGATTAATCTTTCGTATTTTAAAAGGACCCTATTCATAGGATTTACGCCATACTGAACAGTGAATGAGAAAACTGAAATTACTTTCGTCTTACGAATACATTTACAACTTTATTTGCGTGCTAATCCTGCAAACCCATTTCGTCGGGTACGAATTCCTCCAATTTTGAAAGTAAGAGTTTGTTCTAATAGATCTCCATAAAACTTTCTTTTCGTCATTATATTACCTTTTTCTCTCGCTTCTGCTCCGCTCAGTACCTATAGTAATTTACGTATAGGTCGGCAAAGTTTAATATTTAATTTTAATGATTTATGTCACCTCTTTCAATCATATTATTCTAAAGTTTCACACATTTTGTCAACTGCTTTTAGTTCAAGAATAAGCACTTTATGAAAAAATTTAAAAAGTTACATTTCTCAGATATCTCCAAATAGCCATAACAAGGTTATGAATACCAAGATGGGCATTTCGGCTGCAATTCAGCGATCTTCAGCGGTAATTCTTGAATTTGTTTTCGACCATAAGACGAGCTCGATAATTCTCTAATCAATTAACTATTTCTAGGATATTTCTTAAGTCAGATCTAACATATACCGTAAAAACTAATCTTAAAAAAAATTTAATTAAGCGTTTAAAATTTTAACTGTATTTATGCGCTCAAGTTATCAGACGAAGGAGATTAAATTTTATTGAACAATTATTCGCTTTGCCTCCATCTTGTTGAACATGAAGTAATCACCAACGCATACACTACCATTACTTCGCGAAATTATTTCCACCATTACCTCAAGCCCTTACAGAGTTTAAAAAAACCGCAAGTTGAATTCGTCCCAAATGTAAACCATCGCTCCGTAACAGCGGCCATTAATTCTATCCGGGTGGGAAGGGATTCTGGTTAAAACGGAGCAAAAGGCGGAGTTGACGGGCAAAAAGCTCGCAAGGGGATTATCCATTCGGGTTACACAATGTGAAAGCTTACAAACGGCGAAAGGGAAGATGCAGACTAAGCGAGAAGCATAAGGATCCCTTTAAGGCTACTGTAACAGATGCTCATACCATGGAATTCTTCCCCCGATGGTGGGATTGGAAGGGGAAAATAGGACGAGACAAGGTTAAAGGAGGGAATGGAACAGATTGAGGGAATGGAAAGAAGGGGAAGAGAGAGGGAAGAGTGAAAAAGAAGGGAGAAAATGAAGATGAATATAATGAGTTAAAATTTTGTTAAAAAAAGAGAAACATAGTGTAATGTATATTCGCATTTATTTTGTATAAATTGACGCAATTGCAGAACATTTATGGAATATGTTTAATTGATAAATAATTCACTCGTGAAAATCATTCGTCCACGACCTAAATTTTACTCTTCTAATATTTCAGGGATAAAAACAAATGTACGGATAGGAGACGTGGTTTTGCGAATATATATATCCACAATGGAAATATTTCTCATTGAAATGGTTGGCGTATAATCTTTCAAAATAACTCATTTTGAGATCCTCTAACATTACTCGGAAGTCGTAAAAAATATAGGCGCGCGATATGATAAGCGAACCTTTTACGGTATTTATTCTAGTCCGACTTTTATCCTAATGGAGTCTGAGGCAGCGAAGATTCCTTAAAAGAAAACGTAACGGCCGTATTCTTCGGTAGTTTGCGCTCAATCCGTATGAAGGAAATCTTCGGGTTGAGTTCAGATGAGGTTTTGACCTTAAAAGGGTGGATTGAACGGCCCTCTCTCTCTCTCTTTCCCCATAGGGTCTTAGGCCATCGAAGGTTCATTTAAGTTGGCTTAAGCGTGGGTGGTCCTCTTCTCGTGCGTTCCTCAAAGATTCCTGAAGGGATGAGCCGAGTGAGAGAATAATAAGCGAAACAGAGAGGCAAACGGCTTAAATCCTCATTCTTCTATTCGCAGTGAGAGTGAAAGGAGTTTGGAATTCCACAAGTTACACGGAAGAAAAACCTAATGTCCGTCTATAACACGAGAGTTATAAAAACATTTCAGTTGGAAAAATTGTAGGTTGCGTTCATGAAGGCAATACTCGACCATAAGTAAAACTAGCTATTTGCCTTTCAAATTCGTGACCTTCGGTGTATGCACTGATGATGAAACTTAATTTATGTTTTGTGTAAACGTATAATGAATATAACTCTCGAAAATACTGCAGAAATTGCCAAACATTCAATTAATTTGGTCGGTTTATATCAGTATTCAAATCCTTTTAATCTTACTTAACAAACATAGCTGCGGTAGAAGGACCATAAGCCTTTGCCATTTTTTTACGCAAATTAAAAGCTACTTTCCAAAAATATTTCATATACTTTATCATTTTTTTATAAAAGAAGTGTGAATATATGTAGAAAAATTAATATTTGCGCATTATTATATAGGTGATATTCCGACGAGACTAAATTATTGTTATTATTTCATACGATGTATCAAAGTTATTTTTAAATGTTCCAAAAATAATGCACTAATATAATTTACAAGGACAGCATATCTTTCGAGGAATCAAGCTACAACACCTGGATTTAAAACCATTTAGCTACCTCCATTTTCTAACTTTCTCTTAATAGACGTCACGTTTCATATCACATTCATTTATCTGCCAATTAAGGATTTGCCGACTGACCGAACGAATACGACTTTAATATATAATATTTATTTATTTTCGTTACCATCGTATTCTTTAAACTTCAAAATAGCATATAAATTTCGTGGATGTGTGGAGAGATGCCTCGCGAAATTGCAATCCCAGTCAATCATACGCGAAACCGTCAACCGTCAACAACGCAAATCGCCTAGATGGCGAAAGATTTTCACGCCAAAATACGTAAAATTTTCGCGTTAAAAACTAATTTATGGACCGGTTGAACATTTATTAAAAAATCGACAAAATAAAAATGAAATTTCGTTCTTTTAGGTCTTCAATATTTCAAGTCTCGAATTTCTACGATGATTCTAAGTAATTATAAAATGCAAAAGATAATTGTGCTAAATTCATTCCCGTGTTAATCAAGTGGAAAAATAACGGTCCTAGAATCGAACCGAAGACTTCAATGTAGACGACGAGCAGCTTAAAATTTAAAATGTATAAGGCCAAGTATTTCCTGAAAGTTTGATAAAAATAGAATAAAACGTCTTTGAGTTATAAGCAGTTTTCGACACTTAATCAGACCGACTGCTAATTTAATATACAGGGTGTCCCATAAGTCTGGAATCATAGGACTCGTTCTTCCTTACTCAGAAACATATTTGGCCTACAAAAACAAGAAAATGATGAATTAATTATTTTCCGCTATGATTCCAGACTTATGCGACACCCTGTAGAGATAGATTTATAACTCACTGGCGTGGTGATACCTTATCAGGAATCATTTCGGTATTCTTTCTATGTGTGGCTCGTTGACGTTGTGAAAGCTTATCAGGAATTTTTTCGTTATTCTTTCTCGGAAGATTGAATCAACAAATAGTAATATTTATCCTAAAATCTTGGTCCAGCATTAAACATCTTGTGCTTATACTTCGAGGCAATCGCGTCGTAGTCTTTTTCTCTATTAATAATGTATCGGACTAATTACTTTCAACAAATATTTTCCTTTTATGTCTGCAATTATGGTAACTACAATGCGCCTCGCTGCGGTTCTGTCCGTCAGCAAAAACAGCTTTCATATTCTCAAATTGGAACCTGCGGAATACAGTGATGGAACAACTTTATTTTGAGGAAAAGGGTGACGTCGATCTTAAAATCAACAATTTTTTCTTTTAAGTAATAGTTTAATACTCTTCGTCAAATCGGGTACGAAATGCTTGTAAATGCGATGTTTTTATATTTTCTCAAATATGCGTCTCTGTTACGTAGCGGTACATTTTTAACTTACTTAGTAAGGCTTTGGAATGAGAGAATATTAACTGCAAGTTAACATAAAGCGTATGATTTTATGATTATCTGAAACTAGATTTAAAATGTCTACACTTATTACACCGATTATTAAAAACGGAATGGTTCTTATTTAACATTTGAAGTCATTCCCTAGAGATTCGTCGAGCTCTTCTTAGGGCTGAAAATAAATTCCAGAATAAGCACTTAAGTGTCAAACATTTTTACTTTTGTCGAATCACCAATGAAGACGGCAGCTTTGTAGCCGAAATTCACATCTGGATTTTATAACCTTGTTATGGCTATTGGAGATACCTGAGACAAGTGCTTAATTTTCAATTTTTGATAGCTAAAGGGTTATTCTGGAATTTGAACTCACAACAAATTTTATAATGCCGTCGTGTGATCTAAAATGCTGCAAGATGACAACTCTTCCCCTCAGCTGAACAAATTCTGTATCGATCCACACTTCTGATCCACCATTCGATCGTTATGCGAATAAAACTGTTTGTTTGAGTTCGTTCCTCCTTATCCGACAATTTGCCCACTACGTCCGTATTTACACAAACACTGGTTTCTAATTCCTTCTCATATTTCGCGGTATAAAAGTATCACCGTAGAAATTTACGCGACCATTCCAATTCTCAACTCCCAAAATAAACAACAGGTACAATAGATTTTTTTATCGCAATGAGAGGCACCAACCGAGACGTCAAATCCCGCATAGCTCACCAACAAAAGTCGATGAAATCTCATTCCTTCTCATCTTGCTATTCCTTTTGGAGGGTCAAGGCGATGAAGGATTCGAAGAATTGGTGGGAGGAGGAAAGGGGAAAGAGAGGAAGAGGGGTTAATGGAGGTGAGGGACACGGGGGAGGAAGAGGGATTTCGTGAGAGGAATGTGGGGGGCTGAAATAGGACATCCGCGCTGAGGTTGACGGACTCCGTATTTATCCTTGCCTCAAAAAAAAAAAGACGGCGTCGGGGGCACTGAGGGCACGGGGAAGGGGGAGGTATGGGAGACCTTGCATTGTGGTTGCGGATTCACCTCTCTTTTACCCCGAGAGGGAGAGAGAGAGCAAGGGAGGGAGTGAGAGTGCGAGAGAGGGACGCCCAACGCAACAACAACAATTCACAATCGAATCTTCACCTCACCCTCTCCAACCGCCCCACAACCCAATCCATTCAAGTCCTGCCCCTCTTCTTGTCTCATTCTCTCCTCTTCCCCCCCCCTCCCTTTGGACCCCCCCAATCCTCCACCTCCACCCCCCACCCCTTTCATCGCCACTCTCATCACCCCCTGCTCTAAAAAAAACCCACCCCAGCACTACCCTCCCCCCTATTTCTCCCTCCCCCCCCCCACTCCGCACCCTCTCTCTTTCAAACGTTATTCTTGACGCAGACACCGCTTGCTCCCGTATTTTTCTTTCCTCCGGTCGCATTGGCTGCTCGTTTTCCTTTCCTCCCATTATGCGCACACAATGAGGGATTTTTCCCCCTCCTTCTCCTCGTCCTCCCTCTATCCTACCTCCTCTTCCAACCTCTCTCTACCAACCCAACCGCACCAAAAGCCCTCCTCGCGAATCCTCCTCGTGACGGAGGGAAAGGGGCCGTCGCGAGAGAAGGTCGAGGGGGTGTGGGAGGAAAAGGGTTTGCAAGAATAGGGGAGAATGGTGCGGTGGGTGGTGGAAGTTGACGGGAGAAGAGTTTGAGATAGGAAGCGTGTGAGGTATCGAGTCGGTGGGTGGGGGTGGGGGTGGGGATGGGGAGGGAGAGGATAGGGAGGGAGGAGGTGGTTGGGAGCTCTCAGGGGGTTTAGTTGGAAAGGGTGAAAATGGAAATGTCGGCGGATAAGGGATGGGGGGTTTTTTTTTTTTAAGGAGTAGGGAGGTGGAGTGGAAGGTTACAAGAGTACAAGCGGGACGGGAGTTAGATGGGAGTGAGAAATTTGTGATAATGAAGGTGTGGGTCGTTGCCTCCAAACCGAAAACACATTCAGCGGAAAATCTCAGGCAGGATATTACTTTATAAACTGATTATAAAAAAAACACAGAAGAAAAAATATCGCGAGTTACTTTGAGAAATCACGAGGATGAGGATGATTTGTATAAATGAGGATTTTACGTGGCATGTTTGGAAGGGGAAAATATTTGCAAATAAGTATAGTTTTTATCGTCGAAAGAGATTACTATTCAATATAACAAAATCCTGCAATCCGTTTGATGTACAAGTTTGTCTTCTCCTCGTGTATTCGTCACTTCTGCGCGTAATTCACGTTTCCACTCAAAATGTGTTGTCTTGATACATAGTCCTCAACCTGTAAAACTTCTATTTCTTCGAATATGAGAAGAGCAATATGTATAGAATAGTTGAAAATAGAGAATACTCTGCGATGGATACTCTTTACTCTCTTGGGATTTCGATACTTTGGAAATTTAATCTTGGACCTATATTACATCAATACACATCCGATGATATCCGTAATTACTCTCAAGTGTAATAATTTTAGACTTACATTGTATTATTCTAAAGCGAAGAAGGTTCTGACACGAGAAAATATATTTTCCTTTCCTTCATTTGTAAGATATAACAGAGCATGGATGGTTTACTCTGTGAGAGTGGTAAAAACTAGAAAATCTGTTATATTATGAATGTAAGCAGCGTAAGCACCCACAATTACAAATGAATATGCTATTTTAAGTTAGTTTCTTTTTTACGCATCCTTGTTACGCCGAGAGAAGCGGTAATAATAAATAAAACTCTTTTATAATTTAAAAATCACCAAAATATTTTAATAAAGGCACTAAGCCGGTAAATATTTATTTACTTTTATAGGTGGTTTATAAGTTCCACCGCCGACATAGAACCTCTACATAAAAAATAAATTAAATATTTTCCCAACCACGAAGAAAAGAACCACCCTCCTCTAATTCGTGCTTTTATTTTTTTTTAGTAAAATGAGTTATGCTTATTTAGGTGTTAATGTGACATATCTGTGATCGCTTAGATAAACGAACCGAAATCCTGTGAGGCGGGAAACCGCAACCCAAGCGAAGGGTAGACGACGAGGGATTAAGCGGGGAGAGGGACGGAAAAGGAGGATGAGGTGGGAGAGAGAGAGAATATGAGAGAGAAAAGAGGGAGAGCAGGGAGTTAAACCTCGTGTAGAAAGAGGGGGGAAAAGTGAGTGCTTGCTTTTGGCGAGGGTAGGGTAAGAGGGAATGGGAAGGCGGGGCGAAGAGGGAAGAGAGGAGGTTAGGCATTAGATTGAAGAGTGGAGTAGGAGGGCAGAAGGGGAAGAGAATAGGAGGAGTGGCAAAAAGCTGGGAAGTGTAGTGCCACATGGATTTCGATTGAAGTGTTGAGGTAGGCAAGAGGGGAGGAGGAGGAAGGGAGGGTCGGAAGGGGGAGGAGGAGGAATGGGTGGCCGTGTATAGGATGGAGGCAGGGGGAAGGAGAATGACTGAGAGGGACCGTAACCATGGTGACGGGAGTGCTCCTAACAAAAGTGGATGAAGGACGGTGACGATTGGGTGGGCAATTCGGTGGGAGTGGTTTGGGAATGTGAGCACAGGATATTGAGAGAGAGAGGGAGACGGAATGAGAGGTGACGAGAGAGTGAGCGTGCGTGTATCTGCGTGTGTGTGTGTGTGTGTGCGTGCACCCTTTCGGGTTTGAGACTTCTTCCCAGTCCTTATAATCCCATCGGTTGCCTTTGTTCCCTCCTCTCCCCTTCTCTCTACCCATCCAAGCCTCATCCCTCTGTCGACAAAACCAACCCACGCTTTATCCATCTGCAAACTCTGCGGCAGCTAAGGGCGGCTACTCGAAAATCCTGTTCGCAGGATGGAACCCACAATGCACCTACCCCTATGGGAGATTGACATTTTGAGGGGAAGGGGGAGAGGGGGTTGTCGTAGAATGGGGGAGAGAACCGTGGTCGATCGGGGGACTGCAGAACGGAAGGACGTAAGAGCGATCGACAAACGAGAGAGAGAGAGAGAGAGAGGTGATTCAATTGGTTATTGGAGCGGCAAGTACCCATTTCCTCGCATTTACTCTTCCTATCTCAACACCTGGCGAGGGACAGAAAAGAGCAAAAGTGGAACGACGTAGAACTAGAAAATTGACTCATTTAAAATTTTCGAATTGTGTTTATTTCTCCTGCGTTACCGTGGTCGTGAAAAGTATATTCTGTTCTATATTCCTCATCCTGCTAGAGCGAATGAATTTGTTAGTGGATGTAAAGGGGTATATGAATGCTCTCAAAAACTGTTGACAATGAATTATTATAAGGAAATTGTACGGTGTTATCGCTAGCGTACTGATCCTAGAATCGCGGCATATGTCTGAGGAGATGTAATATCATGAGTAAAAAACAGGCTTTTAATGTTTAACCGAATAGTCCATTGAGGTTATAAAAATCCTAAGCCCGAAAATTTTCCGCGCCAATACTATTGTGCATAAATATATGTCCCGATCTCGCATTTACAGAATAATTAATAATTAGCACAGACTTAGTGGCAATTTATAACGAAAAAATTTCTTTCTAGCCATAATTTGTGAAATTAGAGAAGTATAAAAATGAAAAGTGGATAAATAAGTAGAAAACAAGAACAGAAACCGTAGTAATATATAAAATTAAAAAGGACCAACGCTTACCAAAGGTTTAATTTAATATCTATCGTTGGGAACGAATATGTCGAAAATACACCTTTACAAACCCAACACAAAACTGGCGAATTTAAAAAGAGTTATGGGGAGACTTAAGACACCAAAGTTCACTTGCTAACACGTTCACTCAGTCTCTTACTCCTCACTATATGTATATATATGTTTTAATGCTCCAATAATCAAAAGCCGGCAGGTTCGAAAATATTTCCTATTTTGAAACGAAAAGTCGTTTTCTTCTTACGGGAAGAATCGCTTCTCCTTCTATTCTGCATTTCCAAAGCTTAAGAAAAAAAACACATTCATTCATAAGATGGAATAACTACCTTTAAGAAATAAAAGCCCTCTCAACGGGTATTTTCTCGGAAATGGTTTGGGTGAAAAAAATAAATGAGGTCAATGTTTCATGATCTTTTAATATGAAATTACCTAAAAATATTTTCATTGCCTCCAGTCGCTTACGAGTATTTGAAAAACTAAAAAAAATACAGTATCTGCCTTTACTTAATTTCTTCTAATCTTTTGGTAAGGCTTTAAAATTCCATCGTAAAGTGTAGGAGAACACAAAATCAGTTTTGCAGATAGTTTTCTGCATATATTTTGATGTATTTCCTTCATTTGAAATCGTCCTTCCTTCAACATAACCTGTATTTTGAGGCGTTCCTTCTAGATTAAAAAGGATTTGTTTCCGAATTTTATCATGAAGGGAAAATTTTATACTAATATAAGAAATTGAGAAGTTAGCCCTTGAACTTTAACGTCCTCTTGGATTTTATTCCTGATAAAAGTTTTCCAGGGTTCTTTACATCTAAAAGAACATTATTTTTGCTACAGCTCAAATTATTCAAGGTAAGGCATTAATTCATACTGATTAAAATTAGTGTACAAGTACATAAAGGAAAAATACAATCGATGATCTTATTTAAACGGGAAATGATGTCTAACGTACAAATTCAACAAAACCAAGGAAGGCACCTGTTTTGAATGCATCTATGAGGAATGATGTACAGAAAAGACTAAAACGAACAATAATATAACCTTCCCGAGTCAAAGAATAAATAGCACTGAAATGACGACCAACATATGAAACTAAGAAGTGGGAACTGATCCAGAGAATTCCATTTATCACGTCTCCCTTCTTAAGTCTTATGTTCATCCATCACGGGCGTGTGGAAGCCATTTTGATGCCCGGTAGAGTCATCTCTTGAGCAGGAGAGGGCGGAAAATAAAGCAGAGGAAGGAATTAAAGGAAAGAAATAAGAGATGAGGGAGTAAAGGGGAGAGGGCAAATGAAGCGTGAGAAGGGGGAAGCCAGACACTCAAGGTGGACGAAGTGGCGAAGGTGTAAAAGTGGAAATCGAGATTTGAGAGTTGCGGCTTCGAGAAAAGTCGCAGGGGGTGGAGTCAACCTACCAGAAGCAGAGGAATGATTGTTGAGAGAAAACAGGGGAGAATAAATGGGGAAATAAAGGGGCAGTTGGATAAATCTGTTAGATTAGGTTGGATGTGGTTAGGAAATAGGCTCGGTTAAAGTACTTAAAGAACCTGACTTGGGTGCCGACGCCTGTTATAACTAGAAAAGAATTTCCAGAAAAGGGATACTTAAGAAGAAATCCGCCTAACATCCCCTCCACCCTTGTCATCTCTGACAAATGACTTCCAACTCCGCACTTAGTCTGGAGAGGGAAATTAGTTGACTAAGTCATTCCGTTACAGGGGCTTGTGCTTCCGGGGAGAGAGGAATAAGGCACCCGTTGATGGGAGGAATTCCAGCGCTTTGCCTGTTTTAAAGAGAAGCGGATTAGTGCTGTCTTCGGGAAAAACCATTGGTGAAAAATGAGATTTTAGGCCTTTACTTTCATCCATCTGCTTATTTGCTTCTCTAGAATTGCAATGCTTCCATTTTTCATTACTTTTATATATGTATAACTTTCTATCGATATTTTTATACTTTCCATGGTTGGTATTTGGCGCATTTGTAAATAAAAGTTGATCTGGAAATATTTACTCAATGCATAACATATTTTACTATTTTCCTAAAATACAAAAACTTCTGATAAATATAACCGCAAAATTTAGTATTAACATACTTCGAAATGTATCTAGCATAATTTATGTTTAGTTATTATGCTTTTCACAGAATATCAGCAAAATACTATTATGATTACCATTCTAACGAAGCTTTGGGGCCAAATATATTTACAGTTTAAATTAAGCCTTATTTATTTATATAATACAGAAACTGGACATTTTATAATATCAATATAGTGCATAATAAATACCAAAGTTATTTACAAATTTATTTTGCGCAAGTATTTTATTGGTTTATGAATAAAGTGACAGTAAATTCAAAGTTAACATTTATTTTAAGAATAATACCGATCATCTTTAAATGAATCCATTCGAAATAATAGCAATTAAAATAATTCTTTATTAATTTAAGTAATTTTATCTCAAACTGTACACAAATCACCTTTTGCGTTGTTTCTTATTAAATACCAGAAATAGTTATCAGTTTGTGTATTTGTTTGTCCGTTTATAAAAGCGCAGTCGACAATATGGACAATTACGTTCTGCTTATAATGGTAAAGGAGGAAAAATTTGAGTGTCATTAATTATGTTATTCAACTATCAATGAAAATACTTCTGTAAGTTAATAATTGCGCAAACGAGCTTAGATGAATTTTCATTTAAATTTACCACAGGGCGGTTAAGAGAAATAAGGTAAGAAAAATTGAGAGAATTTGAATTTCGTTTCTATGAAAAATTAACAATTAAAAAACAAAGCTTTCATGAATCCAACCGCCGTCATTTAAATTCGATTAGAATAATGCATCCCGTTGCTGATCTCTTCTCTTGCCCATCGCAAATTCCCTTTTACTTCCTACGCAACAATAAATTTTCATTTCTTCATAAGAATTTTAGCTAATTTCGAGAAATGGAAGTCACGATACCGGTTAAACTGCCCAGGTAAAATAAATTTTACTGTCCCAATCTGAAGTGGTTATTAGATTAAATCATATCTTTTAAGGTAGGATGTCAAACAAAATCATGTATCCTTCACTTCCACGCCATTAAGTGATGCCAAAATGAACTCTTACATAAGATTTAGAATTCCCCTGCCATTTGTCGCGTGAGAGTCATTTTCGATTGACGGAAGGTTTAGTCCATGTTATAAAGGCACCAAGATGAATTTTAAAAAAATAGTGATAATTATACACCTTTATCCTAAATGTATATTATGATATGATCGATTAACAATCACTCCTTGAAAACTGACATTCATTTTACACCACGAGAATTTTTAATCTGGGATCTGATACCATCGCCTTCGCGAACACCTGGGAAATCCATTTATAGATATTTTAAAACACGAAACGCATTTTTTCGTAATAAAAGGGATAAAGTTTTCGATTATTTATTGTAATTGCGTTAAGTTACCGAACAATACAGTCGACGCGGCGTTCCCTCGACGGCTCGACTCCTTTCGCAATCGACTGAATTTAAAATAAATGATCGATTCGTTCGCGCTCTTACTCGGAATTCCTTTACGCGGTTAATCCAATGGATTTCAGGCGGGTGGAGATGCAACGAAACGAGACGGACAACGGACGATCAATCACGCCGCGGGCAGCGCGGGACGTCGAGTTTTCAGATTTTCAATCCCGAAGTAAAGATTTATTGGGTGCTAATTGAGAGGGAGAGAGGGGGGAGAGGGGGACGACGTTAGGTAGAGGGAGGGGAATGTGACGAGGAGAAGGGAGGAGTACTAAGGGAAGGAATGGAATGTCGGAAGGAGGAGGATTTGACAGAGGAGAGGCTGAAGTTGGGATGAGTGGGGCGGAGGTGGGAACATGAGGCATGCGGGGAAGAAAGAAAAGCTGGATAAGACTGGGAAAAGTCCTTGGTTAGGAAGGGGATTGGAGAGAGAGAGAGAAAGAGAAATAGGGTGTACGAAGAATCGGTAGAGGGAAGGCAGGTGGAAGCAGCGAAAAATATCGGAAAATTTTGAATACATAACTAGGAAAAAGATATTCGCTCTTCTTTTTTTTTTTTACCTCATCCGATAGAACTGTCCGTCCGAGAAAATACAAGTTACTCGTGCTTTCGGAAAGGTGCCGATGACGCCACTGGATTAGAAATAAGGGCGTTCAAAGCAAAGGCGGGATATATGGAGGGTAAGAAAGGAAATGAAAAGAGTTATTTAGGAGGCGAGATGGAAAGAGGGAGAGAATGGAATAGAATAGATGGGAGTGACGGGTTTGAGTTGAGGAAAAGGATAAGGGGAAATGGAGAGGAAAGGAAAGGAGGGAGGGAGAGGATGACGCAGGGTGTGGGGAGATATAGGCGTCGAGTGCGGAGAGAAAAGGAGGCAGTGGAAAGAGAGAGAGAGAGAGAATTCGAATTTTCACGTGCTACGTGCGAGTGGGCCGAGATGGAAAAGGGGAGGCGTTACGTGGGTGGGGCGGGAGATGGACCGGAGAAGATGAGAGAAGGGGGGATGTGGAGTGAGGACGGACGAGAAAGGTGGAGGAGGGAGGGAGGGAGGTAGGGAAATGGTTTTAGAGGTCTCACCCTCACCGTTAAAAATACATCGGCATTTGGGGCAGGAACATGGCATCGGGATGGAGATAAGAGCACGCAAGGAAGAGGAGGAGATAAGGAATAAAAAGGGAGAAATGATGAGGGAGTGAGAAATCGACGAATAAGCGTTTTATTATCAGTTCAGTATAGTGTGTATCTGAATGCCTCAAATAAAATATATATATTTCAAATCTGCTATCAGTGAATTGCCACTGATGATGGCTGCCTCGTTGCTAAAATGCTATTTCGATTTTCACGATCATTTTAGGCTTTTGGAGTATTCTGATTCATCAGTTTGATCCTAGACATAAGACGAGCTTGATAATTCTTTTAAAATATGCGTAGTTACATACTACGGAACAGAGCAAATTGCCTTTCGTAACTACCCAAATGAGTATAGCAGTCCATTAAAAACATCCTTTTTATTAGACAGAGACTAATTGATCCTTCTTAGCATATGCGCAATGACCGTGAGCTAAAGAGGAAAAGATTGGAGCATACGGCATAAGCTGGAGAGAATAGGAACAAGGAATAAGTTTGCGTCAAAATCTCTAATATGAAATGGAGGATGAGAAGAACAGGGATTATCGCGGAGCGGAGTAAAAGGAATGGGTAATAGGAAAGAAAAAAAGAGACGGGTAAAAATGGAGCGAAAAGAAATGGGATTGCGATAGGAGAACTGGTAGCGCGCCGAAAGCGGACCGATCTATGATGTTTTCGGGCGGGCGCCTCTCTTTATCCTTCCACGGTTGCGGAGTCATTAGAAAACAAACCGTTAAATGTCACTTGTGGAAATTCTTTCTCGCGGGTAGGAATGGTAGGGAGTGGATAGCTGCCCCATTAGAACACTCCCCTAATTCCTCTTTATGGCCGCCGCCGCCCCTCCGATGGGGCACGCTCTCTTTGCACAGGGATCTCGTTGGCTATCCCGCGACTTGGCGCGAGAGACGTTTACGATGAGCAATAAAAATCATCGCTAGAGACAAAACGACATAATTTTATTTCTTGCCTCCAACCCTTCTCTCGTTCTTGAATTCTGGGACACGCATATCGCTCTTAGTTTGTTTACTTTTAGGCACTCGCCGTCGCTGGGGCGCCGAGGTCGGAAGAGCGGGGAGGAGGAGGGGGGGCGCGAAAGAGGGTGGCGGATATTGGATGGGGGAAGAAGGCGATTGATTGGTAAGATGAAAGGCCGTGCGCCGGGCGTCGAAAGCTCTCGGAATGGACGGCCATTTGGGAAGAGAGACCACTGAAATATGTAGTATTATGGCAACTGAGAGAATTCCATAGTCTTTGCGCAATCGGAAAAACGCGTATTTTTTCCGTGATGGAGATGGGAAAGGATATAGGATGGTTCTTTTATACTCGCATACAAAAATACAGCATTATAAAATGCTTAATACGCTTATACTTCCTTCTTAAACTTTAAAGAACCGAAAGATAGTGTGTGAAGAAATTGAAACGATGCTCTAACAAACGAAAACTAGGACATAAATTCGTTATAAACAGCTATAATGACAACTTATACAGAACTTTAAACTAAAGATCAATTACAAGCATAATCCTTGCGGAAGTTTTAGACGCTTATTAGGATCGAAATAACTGGAGAAATTGTTATATTTTTGTAGACAAACACGCTAATCTTATATTCCTATTCCACATTCCACCAGACTGTTATTTGAGGCCTTAAAAATAAAATTATTCACCGACTTCCGCCAAAAAAACTGACATAACAGCCCTTCTCCATCACATCCCATCAGGGGCTGATTGATCCAGGGGAGAGATTTTCGGAGAGAGCACTTAAGTACACCATGGCCTTGGATCGCCTTGGGATTTTTTCTTCTCGAGCCTATTTTTGAGAGAGCATCAGTTTGGTGCCTCATCCGACATGGAGAAAGCATTTCGTCCAATTTTAATGCTCAATGTGACCATAATTTCCGGCAACTGAGTCGAAATTCGCCAAAAATTTTAAATGATTTGACAGAAGGTTCTTAGGAAGCTCGAAATAACATTTCATTTTTAACATCCTTCCAGCAGATTTTCAGAAGAATAAAATTAAGGAAAGATGGTTTAAGTTTGACAGATTCTGAGGTCCACATGAATAACCCCTTGCGAAGTGAGTGTTATTCTTTAAGCCTCATCTGTGGTATAAGTGACTTGTACTAATTGAGTTCTTCTATATACCTACTGTTTATGATTTAAATAACAATATCATCAAATTTGAGGGAAAAAGTAACTGGGAATTCAATACTCTTGCGCTAAGATCGAGTTATCATCTCGTTTCCTACTTTTATCCATCTTTCCTGCCGCAATAAAGTGATTTCATCTTTTAGGCTCGGGCGCATTAAAAAATAAATATTTTCCTTTTTCGAACCGATGATAATTAAATAATATTTAATTAAACTTTTTTAGAGGCTTTTGAGATGTTTGAATGACATAGACTGAAGAAAATCAAGGTGGAACAAGGCGGAAATCAATGAGAAAGTCATAAACGCAGGATAGGATAAGACAGAATAAATGGGTTGGTCAAAGTTTTGAGAGACAACAATCGTTTACGACGATGATAGACTATATTAGCTCCCATTAGAAAGTGTTTTCCTCTAACATTTGGGTTAAACAGAGTACACGTGCGATTTTAAGTGCGCGTCTTAAGTTTGATTTTTCCGCTGAAAGCGCATTAGCTTGAAAACGTGTGGAGGATAACATAGTAGGTAGAAAAGAAAATAGGAGGGGTAACAATTATTACGGTTAATTTTGACAGTTTCGAAGAGATCCCAGATGATTCGGTAAATATATATGTTAGATGGTTCTGGGTGTCTATTACCTCGATTTTCCAGGGCCTTTAAGCCTTTCTCTCTCCTGGCTCATTCGATCACTTTATTTCAAAATAAACCTTCCACCCTCTCAAAAATCTGTCGTTACCGATCCTTCCGCCAAATGTTGAACCTCTCTTTTCTACACCCTAATGTCCCCTCGTTTGTCTGGTCTTCTCTCTGACCCATCCATTTGTTTTCTACGGCACGCGCTAACCTCAAAGATCGACATTAAACGGAATATGTATATCACTCTCTCCAAACCAAAACATGCTCCACTTAAAGATATAAGCCCTCAACACACCCATCATTATTTATTTTCATTTTCGTCAGAGATGATATGATAAAGTTACGTCAGTTTTGAAAATTCTTTGCTACTTCATTTGACATCTCTCACCCCTAAGTAATAAAACGAAGAAAATACAGTTTACATACAAATTTACGTACATGGGTTCGATAAAATTTTAAATTGGAACTGAGCTACAAATTAAAGAAAACGGTATATTTTCCATTCCACACGAATAGATTTGTTTTTATTCCGATAAAAGATTATTTCATGGATTTAAAAAATATACTAACGTTACCTGCGATCCACTATCTATATAAAGCGATTATTTCTTTTTGCTAGCTTGATACAAATACATTTTTTTCATTCGTTTGCCTTTGGTTTTACATTGCCGATATACGTCAAACATCCCATCTTAAAACTGTTTCCCCTCTTAAAAGTGGGAAAGCTGTAAATCTACGGCGCATAAAAATCTAACTTCCGAGCAATTAGTTGTCTACACTCATAATAAACTCGTAAACATATTTATCCATTAGTTTTAAAGGAGTTTCATCGTCACTTATTTGCCCACGCACATTTCCAAAGGCCATTCACTACGAGAGAAAAAAAAGGCGCGACAGCGGAACGAGGTCCAGGGAAAGAGAAAAACTTCCCGTAAAATTTTACGCTTTACACCACAAGCCTTCGCAATAAATTCATTCGGAGGCAGATAGAGAGAGAGAAAGGAAAGGAAAAACATTCTCGAGTAATTGACAAAGTTGGCGTGCCGCGTCCCGATATTCATAGGTTTTCCGTTGATCTCAAGTACCATTTGTCCCGTAGCGCGTTTGGCACCATTTCTTCCTCGGCTAGGGCCATTCCTCTCTCTCTCTCGCTTTGAGCCCCTCTTTGGCCCCAATCCAAGACAAGGGCCTAATAACGACCCCACTCTCGCTCACTCACGCTTAAAAGCACCACGTTCCAGCGCCTCCAACCCCGATGCCTCCTCCCCTCTCGCCATCTTCCACCCCTCTCTCTCTCTCTCCTCCTCCCTTCTCTTCCCTTCCCTTCGTTCCTCACTCCCGAGACCTCGCATCCCTCTCCTATTCCACCCTTCTCTCTCCCTCTTTCTCTCCTCTCTCCCTCTCTCTTTCCGTCCAAGAGACAGAATCCTTCCCTCGACCGTCAATCTTCACCTCGTTAGGAAGTCACCCCCACCTCCTTTTCCTTCTCTCCCACAATTCCACTCCTCCCACTCCCCCCTCCCCCCCTGTTTCGCCCCCACCTCCAAAGAAGGGCGCCTAACCCGTGCCTCCGCCCTAATCAACTGACACGACAGCTTAGGAGGTTGGGGAAACCAACGAGGGACAAATTTGGAGCAACAAGAGGATGAGCTTTGAAGGGACGCGACGCACCTTTGGAGAACCCTTTTACTCTATTCATCTTTAGCGGGGAGTGATTTATTGCCTTCTACACCGGGGCCAAAATTCGCCCTCCTGTTCCTGCCGTGGGCCACGAGCTGACCTCTCTCTCTCTCTCTCTCTCCCTCTGAGTGAGTGGTCGCGAGCTGGTACCCTTCGGCGCCTTAAACTTGTCCGTGAGCAGGTATAAATACAAGTTTTCTCAAGTGGGTCTGATGAAATCGACAGAATTTCGGTCCATAATGAACTGCCAAGTTTCTTTGTCGGTGTTTCAATTAAATAGGTCGCGACGTTAATACATTCCAACAAACATTTCAAACTAGTGGCGTGATATGTACATTTCTTGTTAAGTATTTTGCCAAAAAGAATTGTTTAATGAGATCGAGACGCGTTATCTTCCTATTTGTTGATCCGAAATGAATCGTATTTTCTTGATTATTGCAATTAACGGCTCAATTCGCAATGATACACACAGAATACATATAATCTTTCTATCATGGTCCTTCCCAAACATTTTTATGCTAATATGACCCTCCTAGAGCTGATATAGTGCAAATACAGAGTTTCTATTTGCTTTCGGAAGATTATCATTTAATCATTCCATGCTCTCTTTATCTATACTGCCTACTGTCTCTACTGTCTACTTGAATCAAACCACAATTTTCTCTCCCAACGTTTTTGTTCTATAAGGCTCAGTAAAATTTTTCAATCCTCCGATACCTTTGGCTAAAAATTCCCATTCTAATTTCTTTCTTTTTATCCCAATGCTTATTTGGAACACTTGGACATCCTGCTATCACTATTAGCGTATGAATTCCTGCTTCGGACTCCACTGAATAGTTTCCTCTTTACGTAATTACTAACATCATGAAGTAAAATCAATCACACATGCTCTCACTCTTATCCGTCTCTCTGATGGTATTTTCCTCTCTTGAGAATAACATTCTGGCATCGAAAAGACGGATGTCTGCATCATCATGAATAATACTGTAACCGCTCGATTCTATGAAAACTACGCGATCATTCTTCTTATCAGTCACTTGTTGAACATTGAATTGATTATCCGCCAATGACCCATTTTAACCACCAAAAAATACTTCACCAATACTAAGAGGTATCGACAATAAAGAGCGATCGACAGATATAAGAGCAGAAATTACGTTTTTTCCCCAAAACTTCATTAAAGACTCCGAGGGATAATATTTATATTGATTTTTCAATGAGTTTGTTATAATTGATGTAGGCATGTTCGAAGATTTCGATCATCAACTAATATAAGGTGAAGTGTTAGTTCGTATTTGTTGGCACGCTAAATGGTTTCTCCGAAGATTTGGATCTTATCCACTGACATGAGCCGCAAATGCTTCTAAATCCTGAATCCACATCTATGTCTGAGCCAAGTCTAGCATTTCTTCCGGAAGAACTGGTTTAAATTTTTATCGTTATCCGGAAGAATTTATCATAAATAACGACGAAAATAAGTATTT
Organism: Uropetala carovei; assembly: GCA_036926305.1. Taxonomy (NCBI): domain Eukaryota; kingdom Metazoa; phylum Arthropoda; class Insecta; order Odonata; family Petaluridae; genus Uropetala; species Uropetala carovei. The sequence goes on along the minus strand of JAXCHB010000063.1, from coordinate 2,671,894 downwards.
TATTGAAGCCAAACTTCGTTATTTTTATGTCTATGCGTATATACGCAGACTAAGAAGCATTTATCACGCAATCTATACGGTTTACTCCCTTTCGCTATAATTTAAAACTGCATGCACTGTAAAAATCATTATTTAACTAGGGCGTTTTTTAAGGAAGATTACATTATTTTTATCTTGTATGCTAATAAAGAGATCACGAAAAAAAGAATATTGAAATTATTTTACCGTGCTTCCAAAAGTATAAACATTAAAGTGCGTTTCATCTAAAAACAACAAAGAGCATGTTGCTTGACTTACGTAACGAAGCTTGGAAATTTTTCATCCTCCAGCGAGAAAAAATAAGAATGTACTAACATAGTTGGGAATGGCGGCAAAGGTGGAACATTTCATTATTTACGCTAGCGAGAGAAAATGAAGTTTTGCTGAAAAAACAGCACGGATTATGGGACTACCGTAAAATATAATGAAACATCATAACAAGCAATAACATAAATTTAGGTGAGGTTGTCATCAAGTGGGCGGCAGCGAATGAAAGACGATCTCAGAAGAGGTATTTGTTTATACGAGATCTTTTTCCAGAGGCGCTAAAGGGTTCCCTTTTTTTAAAATAGTAATCCCTGAAGAGTAGTGCGGTGTAACAAAGAGGATGAGCTAGCCGAGAGAAAATGTGGGAGGGGTGTTAAAGGGGGTGGGGGAGGGTCAAAAGGTGCAGGAGAAGAAGGGGTGGAAGGAAGGGGGAGAGAGGACGAGGCCTATGGGGAAGAAGGGTTGAAGAAGTGGGAAGAGGGGGTAATAAATGTTCGAAGAAAGGGGATAAGATCGCTGTATACAAAGCAACGAAATTTAGAACATTAAACATGAGCCATTAGACTGGTCTCGGAATGTAAACTGTTACTTGAGAAAAGGGTCGCCAGATGGGAGTGTGACAGATGCTTTGGACGCTATATAGGAAAGGCGAATGAGAAGAGGAAAGGGAGAGGAAGGAAGGAGATGGAATGGGGGATGCAAAGGGAACAAGTGGGGTGTCTTAATCACCGACACACTGCGAAGAGGAAGGAGAAGCGATTACATTACCTGACGGCTAAAGTTCAACGGATTAGCCCAAGAGACAAGTTGTAAGGGAGAAATTTTTCCTACTGTCGTCAGACGTCAAAGTAACAGCTCACCTATTAAATATATTTGCATATTTTGGTATTTTCTCCGAGCTCGACGCGACGATTTATTCGCACATAATTAATAAAAACCCGTCAAAAATGAAGATGACTTCTACGACGCTGAATTTTTAGGTTATCATGTATGCAATGGCATAAAATAATAGAGAGGCAGTTCAGCGAAGCAATATCGTGCGAAAAGATTCAAGGTAATGCAATAAATCACTATAAAAGAAATAGATCATTGTCTAATTTAGTATTTTCAACATTAGCGTTTTAGTTGTCGTACTTGAGAGACACGACAGGAAAATACACTTCAAACTCAAAATCACTTAATAATTTTTTACGAGAGAACAATTATTTCACAGCGTAAATATATGAAAAAAATTAAATCGTGCATTACTGGTTTCTATTCAAAGTGATCACGACCAGGGCCGTCACTAGGGCATGGCGAATCGGGGCGACCGCACCGGGCCCTGCGATTTCTGAGGCCCCGCGCTTCTATTATTATCGCAAGGAAAGTCTAAATTTAATTTGGCGGTTAATGATAACAGGGCCCCGCATAGGTCGATTTGTCCTGGGCCCCGCACCTCTGACATTCTCAGATTCTTAGGAAGAGTAAAATACGGCGATCGAAATAGCACGCATCTACTAACTTTGCATTTCACCAGGCTGGTGAATTCATTCAAAACTAAAATATGTACCAAAATTATCTCATTTCAAAGATCCTCGACGCTATTATCTTTTAAATCCGACCGTGAACAACTCGAAATGATTTGACCACATACAGAGGCCAGCACGAACCTGCTGCTTACCAATGAAAGGAAAAGATGAAGTTAAGCGAAACGTGGAGAATGGGTCGGTGAATAGTAGGCAGGACGGTGGTGGTAAATACGTGGTTGATGGACGGTGAAAAATGGGAGTTCGAGACAGGGGAACGGATGGAATGCAGTCGGCACCTGCGGTCGAAACCCGACGGTCCCTACGGAATGAATGGAACATATACCCCAAACTATATGTACGTAGTTTACCTAAACTCACAGTTAATCCGCAAAAATCTTTTGAGGTCCGACCTCAGCATGTCGCATTCCACTCGGATTTAAGGCGAACCGAAAAAAATAACTGAACGTGCCTCCGTGAATGACGTCACGCTCGAGGTCGAGACGGAGATTTCGTTATCTTTTATCAAGAGAGAGAGAGAGAGAAATTATTGAAAACACTTGTTTCCTCATTTCTCCACACAGGAATTAATTGGTGTCCTAGTTCTAATTAAGGTCACAATCATAAGAAAAAGTGTTCAATAAAATTTGCTACAAACCTGCATATTCCATAAAAATAAGCAGATCTACGAAACTACGTTGAAGAATATAACAACGGTACGGATACATTTTTCCAGCTGAGGTAGGTTTCGCAAGATCTCGATACTGCGTACTTTGGTGAATTTTATAGTAATGGAACTGCTCTTGGTTTAATTGCTGATACCTGTGATTCGGAAATGTTTTCGCGTGATAATTTAGCATTCGAGACATTGCTTAAAACATTCTCAGTTTCCCCATATCACATAACCTCACAGCACCTATTGTAACCTGTCAAAACTTACCCACTCACATTTCTCCCATTCATTCCTTTCGGTCTTTTCCTGTTGACTACAGGAACAAGTTATTCTCTTTTTAAAAAAAAGACCCTCACATCTTCTTCCTACCTTACCCCTCCCACTCTAACCCGCTCTCTTGTCCTTCCTATCCTCCTCTTAATTTCAACCTCTTCCCTTATGCATTCTCCAACACTGTAAAGCTTCTAAACCAGTTCTGCATCAGACCGAAACAGGCAGGTGATGACTTAAATATATACATAAATATATTCATCGTCGTCAACAGCCACTCTCCATCCATTGGGAGGACCTCTCCATATTCCTTTCATTTCCACCAATCCAACTCTTTATGCTTCTTTGTGGAACAAGAAAATTACCTATAATTTCTATAAAACCTACTTGTCATTACTCAAAACTCAAAGTATGAATTTTTGTCTCGTTATATTTTAGGTAAATTTGGGTAAAATTAGTTGAATCTTTAGCTTCTGCTCTGCAGGGATTACGGCGAAAACTGTTATTTGCTGAAAAAGATTGTGTTGATCCATGGAAATATTTCCCAGCTTTTACCAACCTCCTGTATGCATACGCTGTCTAAATTTTGTTATGCGCATAATATTATAGGTAATGGCGAGTAAAATTTTGCATTACATAATTAATAATCCATACGGATTTTGTTTTGATGAACATGCTAAGTTCTTCAATTTTTTTCCATTTGACGTCTTTATAAAACAATATCCAATTAAATTCAACAATAATATCAATATTAGATTCATCTTCAGCCAGTCACCTGAATGTTATCGGTGATTATTTAATTGAAAGGTTTAGTTCCAGTGATCAATTATATCCCTTCACTCATTTCATACCGAATACAGTCACATGTTAATTATTTACTGCATCTGTTATACTTCGGGAAATAATTAGGAATCGACTTCTTTAATTTTTTATAAAAATGTTGTTTTTCAGAAATAAGCATGATTTAAATAATTTGAATGTTGTACTTACCATATAATCTGAGCCACAAATTCGCCACCCAGTATTTGAACGACGCAAATGCTCCTGAAGTCACATATTCCAAGTTTTTTAATGTCTCACAAACCCTACAATGAAAAAAAAACATGGCACTTTCAAAATCCAGCTTCCCAATCTGTAGCTGCAAAATGGTTTAAACTCTGGATTGGATGTTTTCCTGAATATCTGAAATGGATAAGAAGAAGATTTAACTTATGTGAGATATATAGTTTTTTCCATATCATAATACGAACTGCGTATGTAATATCTCTACTATCATATAGGAAAGAATCCACAAAGTAAGCTCAATGCCAAGTATAGTCCTTCCGTTAGAAAAATACAAATTACAGCCCCATCGAATTATTTCATGTGCAACTGATAAAATGGAGAAGAAAAATATCGAAACTAATTAGATCGTGACCTTAACAGAGATATATTACGTTTCAAGTATTATTGACATAGAGAGATAAGAAAGGCCAACTTGGCCAATATAATTACTCATCGTGGAGGCGTAGATGTTTATGATACAAAACGGAAAGTATGCAACGCTAGATAAGGATATTATTTTTGGTACGGCAGCATAGGATTTCAGAGCAAATGAGTCATAAAAGGATTTCATGATAGAATTTTCAAAATGTCCGGTTCTAACATGACGGGATAATGCAACTACAACCAATGATAAGAGAGAGCGAAAGAAGGAACAAGGAAGAAATCCTTAAGAAAACACTTTCGAAATATTTAAAATATTTACAAAATATAATTTCAACAACGGGGAACAATTTATTTATTTTAACTAATTCATAAAGGGCCGTTGACGGGCTTTCCACAATGAGTTTAGTAACGATAACAAAGAGGATCACGTATAACGATGCCCTGAACAGGATTCGAACCCACAACGTGAGATCCAGACGCGCCACGATGCAAAAAATGCATATTAGAGAAAATTATAACTAAAACTGGTAGGTAGTGCGCCTGCCTACTAACCCAAAGGTCGTCGGTTCGAATCCCGCTTTGGGCGTGAACGTTGTGATCCGTCTCGGGGTTTTTCCCCTACCTGAGGACAAGCTTTTGGCTTTGCGGGGAAGGCATCGTTAAAAAAAAACCTTAATAGCGACCCCCGCAGAAAATTTGGCGTCGTTACCCGAAGAGCACGTCACGTTTTGAAAATTCTGTACAACCGTTATGTTCATCTCGCGGAGCTTCGCAGCGACAAGAGTGTCACGAACCACGACGCGAGCATAAGCGAGAAAGAGGGACATTCACGCGTAAAAATTTCCAGACAGGAAGAAAAAAAATAAGACGTCAAATCTTAACAGTAACACGCGGAGGATCGCAAAATTCAAAAAGGGAAAGCATCCCTCATAGTTGAGGTTTGATGGAATGAAATCGTTCCCACGGCGAGGGGCCACATGGCCTCAAAAAGATCACGCAACTGGGAACGTGCGTCTGCGGACGGCGACGGAGCATCCGACGGTGCCACTGCGAACTCAATCAGGGGAGAAAAACAGAAGGTGAGGAGGAAGGGTTCCGCGCGAGATGATTAAAAGTCCCTCGGGGATGGATGCGGGGTCAGGAGGGGGGGCAAAGGAGAGGCGGGGGAGAGAGGAAAGAGCGATGCGTGCGGGAGGCTGAGAGCGATAGGGAAGGGACGAGGAGGAGGACGGAGGGGGGAGGGGGAGAGGCCGAAAGAGGGAGGGCGGCGCAAAGAAAGGAGTTTTTTTGGAAGAGGGGGAACGAGGATGCTTTCGAGAGGGTGGGGGAGGGCCGGTACGAGGGGAAGGGGGAGCGTTGGGACGTGGAACATCTGGACCGCCCATCGGCGCGGTTCTTCGCCCCCCCTCCCTCCTCCTCCTCCACCTCCTTTCCCCTACTTCCCCCAGCCTCCCTCCCTCTTCCTCTGCGGCCGCAGAATCCCGTCGGGACCACACTCGTACCTCTTGGCCTTACTCTTTTTAGAGCGTTGGCGTAGTTACGAGACAAAGTTCACCTCATTGAAGAGAGTCAAAAGGAGGCGGTAAGAATTCATTATCCATGATCGTGACTTTTTCTTGTAATACTGACAACGAGTGAGAGAAAATGCCTATGATTTCGAAATGTCGTCGAATTTTGCGAAAAGGAAACCATGGCCACCATAAGAAATCTTTCAAAAGAATGGCTTGCTGGTGCGGTATTATACGAACATCAACAGTTCTGTCATTAGCACCCGTTGGTTAAAAGAACGATCTGTAGGTGCACAGTTTTACCGAAGAATGAAAATAAAGATATCCTGGAGGAAAAACAGTATCTTTAATTTAAGGCTCTGAAAGTTTACGAGCAATCTTCTTATCTCGATTTCAAAATCTTTTTATCCGCCAAGAATCCCCTCACGAAGCTAGGTGATATCCGTATGTGCATAAACGAGGCGTGTTTTAGCTTAGGGTGTTTGAAAAAAAAAAGGGTAAAGGGTTTCGGGAATGATATCGGTATAAAGGGGTGAAGACGATCCTTCGAGGGTTTTCTTGGCAGCATTTCCAAATGAGGCTGTAAAACACATACATAGATGCCGATCAACATCCCCTCCACACCAAGTGCTACGTTTCAAAGCGTTTTATTGGACACTCACCGCCGCCCGAGCAAAACAGACCATCTTCGTTTTTTTACCCCTTCCCACCGCCCCTATCTTCACTCCATCTTAGTCAAATCCTTCCTTACTTCCCTCTCTTTTCCTCCTCCCCTCCTTCCCTCCCTCACTCAAACCTCTCCATCGCCTCATCCCCCACCCCCATGTTCTCTTCATCTCCCTCTCTCTTCTCTACATCTTCATCTTTTTCTCCCTCTCCGTTCATCCATTTCTTTCTCTCTCTCCTCTCTCGGTTTCTTTCCCTCCTGCCCCTTCTTACTCCCCTGCAATTTGCTCTCGAAAGGCTGTCACTTGCCTATTCACCGAACGGCAATCCAAGACTTCCGAGAAAAAAATACTGTTTCGGAGACGAGGCTGAGGCTTCAAGCTGGGCACGAGACATGGCGTACCGGAGCTCCTTCAAAAGATATCCGTCATTGCTTCCGAGCGAGGGCATGGACGCGATGCCGTGCTTCTAAGACATACTTCTTCTTCCTTCATAGTCGTGCCTTTTGGACAGCAGAAGGTCATGTATTTAAAACAATACTTTCCCTATACTACGTATGGAGAAAGTAACTAGTCACGAGTTTCCGAAGATCCCAGGGACGAAATTGGTCCGATAGCTTAACATACCATTTTCTTTTCTGAATAATTTGACTTATAGTCAAAGTCGTATTCCCATGAACTTGAGGAATGACTTCGCGCACAACAGACATAGAACAGAGGTCGAAAACAGAATTCCCTGGAAGAACCCTTTTTCAGTATAATATAAAACCCTAGATCCGCAGTAAAGTTTAATAAAATTCTCATTAAAAAAAATTCAATTCATACTTCAGAATATTGTTCTAAGTAAGGAGGGATATCCGGAAATTGAAATCACGAGCGAATTTGACGCTATAGGCGTTTTATATGGGAGAGGGAGTTGGTTTAGGGAGCCGACCGCAAGTCCTTAAAGAGCCGCATACCAAGACGCAGATTTGCCGACTCCCGGAATAGATAGTTGAGTTTGAGAAAATGATTCGACCAGGATCTCCCGAATTCTCAGGTCCGTAGAAAATTTGTTTATGCTATCGGCAAAACAACTCCAACTTTCTGAATTCATAATCCGACCAGTTGTTGAGTAAAAGTTCTTTTATGAGTCCGAATACCTGAAATCTCTGTGAAGTTTTCTACTGCATTCCTTAGTGCTTAGTCACATCACTGAAGTCCGACAGTATGCAAAAAATGGCAGGTGTTGAAATTCCACAATGGTCGTATCAAAAATCACCTCCGGAATAAATAACTCCAGCCTGAAAAGGAAGATAGCTTTATTACAAATCAGTACATTTTTCCTTTTTACGCTCACTCAGAAAATCTTAGAAAATTTGAAACTGTTACAATTCCTAAAATCTATGACCAAAAACAGAGGACGAAAACAATTCTTTATTGAAAAATTATCAATGTTAAGATTAAGACCAAAAGAACGTACGTCTGTTGTGTGCTAAAAGCTAGTGGGCAATATTATAATTACGTTGTGTGTGTCGTATGATTGTTTTCAGTAAATAGAATACATTAACAGGGTAGTTGTCACAAATAATGCTGTATTTAACTTTTGATCACTATAAAAATTTATTTAAACAAAGTTTTATAAACATTCATTAAAAATCAACTGGAGATTAAAGCTAAATAAAATGTAAATGTTTCTTTTCTTTAATTTTTTAGTAAATATACATTTTTATGATAAATTCTATTGCCCGACAAATCATTTTGCTTACCTTTAGTTACAGACTAAAATGCTAATTACAACTTGTATTTAATGGCGAGTAAACAGAGAAAATATGCATGGAAGGGAAAATGCGACATGATTGTACGAGATATTGGAATGATGTTGATAATTTACAGCCGAAATTACATCATATAATAAAATTCATTAATTAAAAACTTCCTTTAGGGTGTTCGCGTAAACATAATCGTTATAAGAAATATAAATTTCATCGGAGCTAAACTACTGAAGGATATTCTTTCAGTGTGGTGCCAGTTTGGAAAAATCCTTGGTAATTTTACCTGGATAAATGCCTTGTTAAAAAACAACTACAACGAAAACGCTTATACTTACCAAAAAAATCCGTCTATTCGAAAAACTTCTTCCCCAAAGGTCTCAGCCAAGTTTTAATTAATCTTCTCACAGAGAGGTTAACAGCTACTCGTAGGTGAAGCTAGGGTAAAAACATCAGAAAAGAGATAGAAAGTAATACAGAAGTTTGGGATTGGGCATGAGTGAATTAGAGACGAAAGGAAAAAGCCTTTTTACCCGAAATATGCTGTATACCAGCATTATTGTAGATCATCCATACAATTAGTAACTTTACTTATGGAATAAGAACCGACGATTAGTAACTTTACCGAACAGGAATTTGTTTTGTTTTTGTATGATGAGAAAATCATGATCCATGAAAAGCTCATACAATAGACGATTCGTTCCCCCGCTTACAAGTGTTAATCAAAGAAAATGATCGATCATGTTAATGGTTTATCAACTAATCACTTTTAACCAACAGGATATCGTAATTTCCTATGTAAATTTTTCTATACCAGAATTATTAGATGAGTCCATCATCGAAATGTCTAGTTTGAACAGATTTTGAAGAAATATTTGGAGAATTGTGAACAAAGAGCATAGAATCATTGTGCAGGAAAATATGTCCTCCGAATTCAATGCAAACAATGATGAGGAGTATCTTAATGAGGCAGAATTTCTGAGTATGGTCCAGAGGAAAGAATACACAAGACATTAATAGTAGTTAAATGGAAACCAGCTTCCTCTTTTGAAAAACCAAATCATATTCCCAATACTTTGCTCTGAATAGTTTACTTATGTAACCACGAAGCGATTGTTTTTAAAGAATATCGAACGGCATATTGCCACTGACGATGACTACTAGAATGGAATGCATTCGTTACTAAACCACAGTATGGCTATAAAAGTCATTATATCATCAGTTGAATTCAAACGATGAGTTGGGTGATTAATTTTTTGAATCCCGTTTAAGTTCAAGCCACCCTAGTTGAAAAATGAGTAATGCAATTCCAGAAAATCCAAAGGAAGGGCATAATTAAAAAAAAGAGAGGAACGAAAACTCAATTAAGATTGCAGAATGTTAAGGATGTTTTAAAAATTTCGGCGATGAAATATTCTTTCATAGGGCATAAATAAGAATATTTACTTAGTCATTATCCCAGATGTATGAATTATTTTTACATGGATTTCACTATAAAAAATGAAAAAAAATCACGCGGTAGTGTGTAAAAAAAACAATGATAAAAGTAAAAAAATCGCCGATTCAAATTTCCCCGCTAATTTAGTAAATCAGACTGATTGTTGACTTTGCGTTAAATCATGTTTACTACTTCTATGTGATAATATTTTAACTCCAGCCCGTACACGTCACTTTACACGAACTCATGAATATAACAGCATTTAATTTGCTAAATTTTGAAGGCGTGTCTGTTTTCTTAACAGCTGAACCAGAAGCAAGCTAAATAGCCTCAACCAACGCGCCTATTTTCTTTCAATCATTTAAATTCAAAAAACCTCGCGAAGAATGGCTCTTTAAGTATTTTTTTTAAAGGCAGTAAGTAAAAATATCACAACAGGATTTAAAGGCAAACAAATACTGTATAACAAATACAGGTGGAGTTCGCACGTAATTTAAAATTTTACTCCAGCAACACGCGTATTTTTCAGCAACGATTTCCGTGTTTACATTCGTTCATCTCTTTTTAATAATAAATAATACACAATTATATTTTTTCAAAGACGATATATATGCCGCATAAGCAGTTTCATATTTTCCAGATTAAATCTTAGCTCCTCGGGCTTATCTCACCGGAATCTGTTTCACCGTTCACGTTACTATGTAAACCAGCCAAGAACTCAAAGCGGCTCCCGTGAATCCGTTGGACATAACGGATTCCTTAAGCGTAGACACCCTTCCTTTTGGATTATTGACGGAATAATAGAAGGCTTGGAAGTAGGAGGCGAAGGTGGCAAAAATATGGCAATGGTATGGGAAACGGGGCGAGTAGTAAGGAAGGGGATGGAATGGGTAGCTTTAAGGAGCGAGAGGGATGAAGGGGTGGGTATGGGTTGAAGAGGGATCTCTGAGGAGGACTCTTGCAGTCCGAGGCAGTCAATGAAGAAGTGATCACCGCTTCTCCCCTTTCCCTCGAACCATCCAAAACTCCACTCGATCTCCCCCCTCCTCGATCCTCGTGCCCCCTTCCCATCCACCACCCTCCCCCTCCCCTCCCCCCTCACCTCGATCCTCTCGCTCTGACGCCTCCCGCCCCGGGCCTCGTCACCTCCCCCCAAAAAACCCGCCCCTTTCCGTCCCACTCCCTATTTTCAAACAAAACATTGGAACACATTAATTAAGAGACTCCATCTCGGGCTTTGCGGCAATGTCAAAATAGCCCAGGGTGAGCAGCGCTCTTGGTATTGAGGAAGGGTAAAGTAGAGGAGAGAGAGGAAGGATGAGGGAAGAGAGGAAAGAACGAAAAGAGGGTAAGGTACAGAGAACGGAAGACTATGCGGGAAAGGTGGCCAAAGAGAGAGAGAGAGTTAGAGAGAGAGAGTTAGAGAGAGAGAGAGAGAGAGAGAGAGAGAGAGAGAGAGAGAGAGAGAGAGAGAGAGAGAGAGAGAGAGAGAGAGAGAGAGAGAGAGAGAGAGAGAGAGAGAGAGAGAGAGAGAGAGAGAGAGAGAGAGAGAGAGAGAGAGAGATAGAGAGAGAGAGACAGAGAGAGAGATAGAGAGAGAGAGAGAGAGAGAGAGAGAAAGAGAGAGAAAGAGAGAGAGTTAGAGAGAGATAGAGAGAGAGATAGAGAGAGAAATAGAGAGAGAGAGATAGAGAGAGAGAGAGAGAGAGAGATAGAGAGAGAGAGAGAGAGAGAGAGATAGGACGCGTTTATAAAAAGGAAATAACACGGAAAAGGAGGCAACAACGCAGAAAAGAACGAATTTTGGAGAAAGGGAAATAAAGAAGACGGGGAGAGAGAGAAATGAAATGATAAGAGTGAAAAAAGGGATATATGGGGAGAGAGAGGATAGCCAAAAAGAGCGCAATGTAGTATGAGAAAAAGACAATTGGAGAAGCTGATGGGGAGAGGAAAGGGACAGACTAAGGGAGGTGAAGAACGAAGATGAGGAGAAGCTGAATAATAGCGAAAATGAAGAAGAAAATCATGCTATGACTGGAGGATGGAGGGAGGAATTTTGGCGAATTATACGGAAATAGTTAGGCATAGTGTTACAGATGCAATTGCAGAAGAAAGGGAGGGAGATCGATGCATTTCTCACTGCTTCGACCAATCGCAAAATCCTAGACAATGTATCTTTTTACAGTCATCCAGACACAAGCTTATCCATTTAGGCGTCATTATTTATCGCGAATAAACTATTTTCCTCCATTTATATTAACATGAATATTCGCTACCGTATTAGAAACTGCGAACCGTAACTCCATCCTAATCAAGATCGACATAAACGTTTTGATAAATTACTACACTCTTTGCGATAGTCCTTGCTGTCTTTAATTATCATATTTATCAGAATTTTTCTATTTCCAGTGCATTATGACCCGGTGGTATGTACTAATTCAATTGACAGTAGGTAATCAAATTACGAATAGATACCATAAAAATTTTAAGGTGATTACGTAATTGAACGCAAATTTTCCAAGTGCAAAATGAACATAAGAGAAAAGTGCGGCCTTCCCTCAACATTAACATATGAAAAAAGCATTCTTAATAGGTCATGCTTTTTGTCAGCATATTGCTTAGTATCTCCTAACAAATAAGCGTTGAAACTGAGACTTTGGATGGATTCGTTTAAGTTGCGACATCGGGACCAAAGTTATATTGGTTTGACAGGATTATTGAAAAAGAACTAGGATGACGAAAGAAAAGGAGAGAAAAAAGGGAAGTAGAAGTAGAAGTGAAAGAGGAAGAATTGGGAGGATTGAGTGGCGGATCTGGAAACGCAACAACTGACCTCCAGTATCAAGGGAAGAGAGGTATAGAATACGGGAAAAGGGCAAAGGCGATACCTATGTGTGGGCGAATGCGGTTGTTCACGAAGTTTCAATTCATAAACGTAAAAAATCTGATGTGGCCAACACATGACTTTCTCCATATTTGGGGTACAGATATTTAAATTATTATGAATAGCATTATGAGGCAAAATTATCATTTAGTATCGTAAAACAATACAGTCCTTATTGCCGTAAATTAGGTATAATTTGAATATGTTTACAGAATTCACCGCTACATCGTGGTGGCACTGTATACTGGAAATTACGAAAAAGTTGAATATCTCCGAAATGGATGGTTCTACGAAAATTTGTTTCATACAAAACCTGGAAGAAATATTATTCTCTACAACTTTGGTCCTCACGAAGATTACCAATAACGACGTTTTTAAGGAGATATTTGACGGAAACCGAAAAAACCGATAATTTTTATAAATAATTCCTAAAAAATAACTGCTATGGAAAATTGTTTCAAATGAAACTTGTACGAAATTACATTCTCTATAACCATTGTATAGAATTGTATATACCTACAATAATGATGTTTTAACGGAGAAATATCGCAAAAACTGAATCGGGTTTCGAATAAACCTCGACTTCCGGTTACCCGTTATTGTCCAAAAACTAATCAGTTCCTTGTGCTCATGCTAAAGTGTTATATATGAAGTTTGGTAACGATATGGCAAGTACTGTTTGAGTTAAGAGCGCCCACAATCACATACACGCACGCACGCACACACAGACATCATTCCGAAAATAGTCTAAACGTGTTATAGGGACCTCAAAACGTGTATTTCCGTTGAAATCTCAAAGTCGATTTTTTTCATGATCACAATACTTTCCCATTACTACGTATGGAGAAAGTAAAAAAGGGAAAGCGGCACAAACACACACACCCGCTTCTCTTTCTCATAGTCACTTTTACTCCACAATCCCCGCATCGTTACCTCGCTTTCTGCGATTTTTATTATTGCCACACTAATAATTAAGGATTTAATTTTTTTCACGACTCTTACATAGTTCCAATTATTATTTTTGTCGTTTACAGCTTTATTTCCAGCACAAAAAACAGTTCAGTCCCCTCAGTTTACAGTTCCATGTCGCATAGGTATGAAATTTGAGGTGATTTTAGGATATTGATTCGGGATACACACGTTTATAACGTGAAGAAACTTAACATGAAAATCAGTTGCGAAGAAAGGAAATTCTGATAAAAATGTTCGCTAAATGATATTAATCCAAAAAAATCATAAAAATTGCTTTCTTGACTTATAATAGGAATACAAGTGCTAAGATTATATTGTAACGGGGAGAAATTTATTAATGAATGATGGGCGATGATCACTTTACACGACTATCAAGATAAATGACTCTTCGGTTTTGTACACTGAAAAATTAGTCAAAAAAATTTATATTATGATTTTGCCTAAAGAGTAGCTATATCCCACATCTTTCTTTAATTTCCGAGTTTAAAGAATGTCAATACGATTTTAGAATAGCTGGCCATTTATAAAGACTCCAACCGAAATTATTTCTCAACCTAGAAATCCTAGCAGTAAATAACAAAAGTTTTTATCATCTCTCCTACTCAATCCTCGCCATCTCCGCCCTCAATATCTTCCTTCCTTTCCCTTCATCCACTCCCGCATCCATTTCCGCACCCATCCATATCCACTCTCCCACGCGCGCACACAATCCCTCTTCCTCGACGATCCTCCAGAATGTCGCCCGAGGCTCAGAATGGCTCGGAATGAAAATTGCACGAAGCGAGTTGCTCCGGGGACCGGAAAAGGAGGCGGCAAAGGAAAGGAGAGAGAGGGTGGCAGAGAAGTAGAGAGAGAGAGAGGAAGATAGCGCGAGGTAGGAAATTTTGTGGGGAAAGCGGTGTAGCGACGAGAGAGGAAGCGGATTCGATCTTCCCTCCTCCGCCTTGGGCCACGATGCCTTTTCCCTACACACGCCCTACCCGCTCTTTATTAATTCCCTCCTTCGTGAAGGCAAGAGCGTCGTCTCCACCTCCCCGCCTTTCTCTCCTCTTCCTCTCTTCCAGCTCGCCCAATCCCTCCGCTCCCGAGGACCCTCCCTCCGCCCTCGCGGCCCCGTGAAGCAGAATCGACGGCATTGGCTGCCCCCTCCCCCCTCCCCTCTCCCTCCGGGAGAGAAAAATCTGAATCGGAGGAGAATACGTCTCTTTTTTTTCGTAAAGAGAAGGGAGAGAAAGGCCTGATCTCTTTCCGTAGCCCTCTTTTTTTTCCTCGTCCCTTTCCATCAATCAGTCACGCCGTTTTAGCTTTGGGGATGGAACTGCAACCGCCGCGTCTCCAACCATCCCTGCGTTCTTTCGTCCCTCAGTCTTCTGATCGTTCGGACGAAAAATAAATCGGATTCATTCGTAGGGCGGGAAGAAAAATAATATTTAATAGTAATTATCATACGAACCATTGTTTGAAACGTGGGATATGACATAAGTGTATTTTGTATCAATTGTTACCAATAAAACGGCCAAGGGACCGAGCCTTTCGTAATAAATAAACGGGAATAATTATAAACAATAATATAAAATCGATATATGAGCAATGTAATGGAAAATGTCCGAGAGGATCAGTTTCTCGGACTCCCCGATTAAAAGTTGTGTAGTCTAAGCAGTTTTAATTATTCCCCTTAAAAAATTCTCGGTATAAGTACTTTATGAGGACATAAAACTAATAACATTCGCCTCAACTTAGTGATTTTTTTCCAGTTCCGGACGATTAAAGAAGTAACAATGTTACTCTTAAAGTTTCGAGAGTTTTTATGGTCTTAAGCAGTGGTGCCCAAACTTTTCGGCCAAAGGGCCACATAACCCGATGCTGCACTCATTGTGGGCCACATAGCTCAATTCCGCCATCTTCGCGGGCCACACCCAGACGAAAATAGAGTTTAAGAATAACTTAAGGAAAGTAAGGATTTATTTGTGAGTCGAAATTATCTGATTTGTTTTAAATGTATTTACTTAATAGAGCAGCAGAAAGATAAACACAATATACTATATTCCTCTTTATAATTTTCTATTTTCCTTTTACGCTACATTGTGTCCTTTAATTGTTCAACTAATTGTTTGGGCAGCACTGGTCTATAGTAGGTACTGCTGAGTTGTGTCACCGTCTTCTCCCCTCCTTCCAGTGAGACTTTTACCAAATATTTCGTTTTCTTCTTACTTTATGAGGAGCCTAAGGCCACGTAGAAACTGAAATTGAATACCTAACCCCACAAAATTAGAGCGACTGTCGTCGTCAATTGCAAAAACATTCCGTTCCTATCCCCTTTACCTCCCCACCAAATCATCGCCTGGATATTTCGGTCACTAAAAACAACTCTTTCAATGAAAACAGCATAATATCCTAAATCTTTACGCAAACGATTCAAAAAGATTCGACCGAAATTTACAATTCAAACAATTTGCTATAAACTTTTTACGTCCCTCGAAGTTGATACAATAGCTCCGGGAGAAAAAAAAATAGCGAAAAAAACTGAACGACGAAAAACGAAAAGGGGATGGAAGGGAGGAGAGAGGACGGAAACCCGAGAGAATGGGGAGGGAACGAGAGGTAGGGACGGACGGAAGAGAGAGAGAAGTAGAGAGGGGAAGCTTTAAGGATGAGACTTACTCGAGTGGGAAAGAGCAAATTGATTTTCGATTGGCCGTGAAAAAGAAGTGTTTGTTAGGCTATTTAAATTTGTTACGGAGGGGGATGGCGATGGCCCGAGGGACTGGAAGGGAGGTAGGCGGTGGTATCGGAGGGTCGAAGAGAGAAAGAGGGTATTGCTTGGGGGTCCTCCACCCCATTCCCACTCTTCTCTGGAGATGGTATGGGCATAAGGGCTAATCCCTATTCAAGGCAAGGATATTTTTGTAGGGGAAAGCTCGAGCCAATCCAGGGTCTGAAAGGGGGGGGATCTCTCGAATCCTATATTAACGCGGATATCTTGTTTATTGAAAAGCGAGTGACCGTCCCGTGCTTACAACCTCTCGCATAAACGAGCCGCATAGTCTTTTCATTAGCTTCGCAACGAACGCGCATGTTTGCTTCTATTCTCCATAGGTCACGTTCGGGTTTAGATTGTATTAAGGAGCCGTCGAGTTAATTGCCTTGAGTGAATTAGCGAGGGATTACGTAGACTCAGGCCACGACCCAACTCGACACAATTGAAACGCGTGAATGTTTAAGCAATAATTTTAAGAGCAAACAATGATTTTTATACTAATCCGATTCGGTTTAGATCCTGCCACGTCCTGTATTAGGTTTAGATGCCTTCGTGCTCCTACTTTACCATCGGTCCTCATTTAAAGTAATTATGTATTTCTGTCAAAACCGACATTATATTTTATTTCTAAATAATAGCTTGTATTTTGCGCAAACGCCTGTAAATGTGCATTCTCAATTTTGTTTTTCCTTAATCATAATGGGCTTTACAAGTTAATAATCAATATTGTTGGGTTCGCGTATTGGCGTGGAGCTCCATTACCCTTCCTGTCCAACTTTCTTCGCCGAAATTTAAATTAAAAATTAGTGATCGGGCTAAGGTCATAACGAGTAATACGCAGCAATTATCCTGGAAAATATCAATGCAACATCATCAAACTCGCTGATGAGTTTGAAGGCGTATCATTTCATAAATACTGGTCGATTAAAGATTAGAAGGATCAATTTGATTAGAAAATTAAACTTTTAAAGAGAAAATGGATTAAATTTGAAGATAGAAACATATTCTATGAAAGATTTTACCACTTCCATTTTATTCCCTAACCAGAAGCAGCAGATGAAAGTTCACATTCGAACGTAAAGATTGTATCTTGGTATTGATTTTAGCTGTAGATCTTCCAATAATAGTTTTTACGTAAATTTTACTTTTTAGCTTTGAAGAGCGGAATTTTCTGGAAATGTTTTCCTAACGTCGTTATTCATATCATGATATCATGCCATTTCTTCAACGCGGATATCACCAGTAATAGCAGAGATCGCTATGCTTAATATATATATATATATATATATATATGGCTTTATATTCCACTAGGCTCAACCATTTCCCATTCGTTAGGATAAATAGCAGATGCACGAAAATGATTTTGGTGGTCTTATTATATAAAAAGAAGACTTCGCCATGATGCTGGCAGACGATTGGAAGAGCGGAAAAGAAATAAGATCAAGAATAGCAATGGAAAAAGAATCGTTTTATAGGAAAAAACAGTTATTGTGTGGTAAAATGGAATTAAATTTGAGGAAACGTCTTGTAAAGTGTTATGTTTGGAGTGTGCTACTTTATGGATGTGAAACATGGGCGTTAACAAAGAGAGATAAGAAAAGGTTAGAGGCATTTGAATGTGGGTGCGGAGACGTTTGGAGAAAATTAAGGGGACCGAAAAGATAAGAAATGAAGAAGTATTGAGAAGGGTGAAAGAGAGGAGAAGGATACTTGAAACAATTCAGAAGAGGAAAGGTAATTGGTTGGGGCACATCTTGAAAGGAGGAAGTTTGTTGACGACGATGCTGGAAGGATCAGTAGAATGTGGAAAGAAGAGAGGACGTAGGAGGATAAAAATGATTGATGACCTAAAAGGAAGGGGTAGTTATCAGGAAATGAAAGAACTGGCAAGGAACAGGGAGGAATGGAGAAAACGCTGGTGCCAGGGACCTGCCCAGGGGTAGAGAACCTGATAATGATGATCATGTAAAAATAAAATTTGTCATCCCTCATATTAAAGTATACGGAATAATACCTAATCTATGCCAAAGCAAAAATAAAGGAGAAGTATAAGCGTCCCTCCACGTTAAATTAAAAGTTACTACATCTGATAGCATTTCAACGTAACTTATAATTCGATCTTTAATACAACGGCATTTAATACATACCAGCAATATTTTATCAAGAGACCTACAATCGCATTCCTTTTTAAAACCAAGATATAATATTCCTATTATATTATTTTCACCTTGTAACTCGCCATTAATCAACCAGAACTTGATACAAATAGCCCCTTTGGTACAGCGTACAAAAAATTAATCGTGATGCCTATGGTGTGAGCTTGATTGTAGTGAGCGGTACGGGATTTGCTAATTTTAACCTTTGATTTACTTTCTTTTTTGCGAACTGGTGTTATGTGGAATAATTTCCACGCGTGAGGAACTTTCCCCTCATTTACCGATTTTCAAAGCAAACTTTCAGGAGCTAATGAATGCGGTTTCCTCTCTGCCCCTGGCGAATCGATCCGCGGTTATCTCCACATATCTCGTTTTTGAGGTGAAGTAGTTTACTAAAGAGAAACATTTTTCATATTAGCGATTTGGTGTTTTTTTCCTTTGGCTCTTAGTTTAACTCCATCTGTTCAATTTTCCTCGGACAGAGTATAGCAACTTTATCGATTATGACGTGCACAATATATAAATGTTGGTAAAACCACGTTTAAAATATCCTTTGAAGTATGCCGTTATAAGGAAGATAATTATGGCGCTTTACAAAAAGGAAGTCGTAAGAAAATTGTGATAATGGATTTACTTGCGATACGATAAATGCAAATATTCGAATTTTAAAACAACGATTAAAACATGATAGCTATATATTTGCTCCCAGTACGTAGGAATACTTATGAAACATAAAAAGTTCTGTGGAATAAAAAAAATGTCAAATTTAAAGATACCTCTTTTTGATCATTGTCTTGCTTATAAAGAAAAGTTCCACGATTCCTCCCTTAAATCGTTCCTACGGGAAATCAGGTACTGCTACTTTCTCTATGAAATTTTATTACTATTAAAAGTATCACGTTTTCTACGTTTATTAACTGTAGCAATTTCATTAACATGACCCATTTCAAAGCTTCAAATGATGTGTATTAATGAGGAAATAAGGAAAAATTAAGGAAGAAGTATTTCGCAGGTTTATCAAAACTTCCTCGATCGATTTTAATATCTTCAAGAACTGAGCAATAAGTTATAACGTAACAGGTATAAACTTCTTTTTAAGCGGTAGACGACAATTAAAGACAGCCAGGCTGACCCGACCGTATTACTGAAAACTCACGCAACCTCAAGACCGTCAATAAAAGCTAAGAGTTCGCTATATCATCAAACCAAATGAATACGTAACATAGCTTGTCTAAGGAAGGCTCATAAATAGTTCCCTTCAAAGCCAATATCTATTGCCTCTGTGATTCTCCTTCAAGACCATTAAAGCGTTCATCTCTTCCTCCTCATCCCTCACAGCTCTCTCTCTCTCTCTCTCTCCCACCTCGCCATCCTCCTCGCCCCTCTCCACTCAAAACACACTGCTTCCATTGGAGAAGCGCGGTGAAACCATTTTTCCAGCTCTCTCCCCACCTTTCTTCCCTCTTCTCCTCTCCCCCAGTTATTGTTTTGCTAACTATACCAAGGGCCGAAAGAGAGAGAGAGAGAGAGAGAGCGGGAGACCACACCAGTAGTAGTGGTGGCTGAGGAACAGGGGTGGCGGGTTTGCTTTAGTCACGGCGTTGACAGTGCAGAAATATTTACTCTCTGGAACCGAGTCAGGAAAAATCGTTTCCCAGCAGTGAAGATACCCCATTTCCACTCCCTCCACTCTTCTTATTCAGCTCTCCCATACCACCCAAAGTTTAAGGCGATCATTTAGTTTGCTTGGAAAAATAATTTAAATAAACAGCTAAACAGATGATCTAGGTATCCTCTGTAGCCATAAAACGGTTGAGGAAACAAAGTTCTTTCATTAGTCCTACCGCTGAGGACGGCTACTATGTAGCTAAAACGCTCGACCGGTTCGCTCAACTGCTTTACGACAGCTGGAGTTGCAAAGCCTACATTTTTGATTCATGATGCCATGAGATGTGTTGTATTGTCATTTTTTCATTCGTTGGACTGCTTTCTGACGGAATAAACTGTAATGAATGCATGCGAGTATAAATTACATACCCAGTCTATGATTAAAACATTGACACACTTATTTCACATATATTTGCATAAATAGCGAAATTTGATTTTAATTTTGCGACGTGGCCCCGAATAGCTACATTTTCTCTCGCTCAGAAAATCACTTAATACAGAGTTATTAAAACGAAAGGTTCAAGGTCAACTTTGGGGAACTCAACATTAAAATACTACGTTCCTCAATGAATATAGGTTAAGTGTTGATTGAAGCATATCAGCTGATGCTAATTATATGAATGACCAACCTTCCCAAATTTGGAAGGACAGTCAGTCCTTTTCATCACTTTCCCGACTTGTTAAATGTCCCAACTTTCTTTCCGCTTATTGAAAAATCATGATTTATATCTCCTACTCTCATTTTAACCGCCCTGAATGACCGTCACTGGTTAAACCAAGATATTTCATATCTATTACATCTATCTATCTAAGGCTGGTCTATCAATATGCACCATACATACGCCACTGTAATACATCCCTCCTTTAGTCGCTAAATATTTGAAAATGTCCCTCCTTAGCTTATTGAAAACTTGATGAGGTAGGTAGAAGTGCGTTAGACGACATGCGGACTAAAGTCACCTTTCTAAATTAATTCAGACTTTTTTATAACAACTAGATAACTCTTAAGCGAGCAGGGGTAAATAAAGTTTTTTCTACTGATAAGGTAAACTAAACGCCTTCTGATGACCAAAGCGTCATTAAAAGCAGTAGGAGAGAATAAAAAAACGTCGTAACCAAAGGAGCTACATAGAAGCACGAGAAAACCCAACGTAAATGATTTACTGCATCATTCAATTCCTCTAGCTGTGACACTCACCGTTGCATCATTTAAACCAAATTAGTTTAACGTTCGTCCGTCGCCGTACTCTTCCAACCACTCCGCCATTTTCCAATTCCCACTCCCATGCATTCTCTCAACCTGACCTCTTTTACTCCCGCGATACCAATGCCTTCCTCGACACACCACACCCTTCCCGCGTCCACCCGCACCCACCATTTTCCACGAGATCTCGATCTCTCTCGTTCTCATCTGTCCATCAGCCATCCCTCATTACGCTCATTACACTCGCTCGCTAGCTCCGGCTGGCTAAACTCCAAACCCCTCTCTCTCGCGAAGAGAGTGGAGAGAGAGAGAAAGAGTGATGAGAGAGAGGGATAAAGAGAGAGCAGACGGAACACAGTGTACATCGAAATGCCATCGCTGCGAACTATAAGCCCGTCGTAATGTGAAACGAATGGGCGAGGCGAATGGATGCAATATGTATATGGGGGGGGAACGCATCGTACCTACGGACGACAAGTACACATATGAATATTAGACTGATTGTTATTATTTATACGCGCGCCTCGTTTCCTGCGAACCGTGATTCAGCGCACGTGTAATGAGATATTTCGTCGCGATTGCCTTCGTGGCGCTTTGCATCATAATTTAACCGATGACTATCCGAAAGGCGGTGAATTTTCCATTTCTCTTATCAAGACGTATTAAAGCTGCCTTAACGTGGCTGGACTGAAATTCGGTTTGAAAAAAATTACTAACCTAATCTCATTAGTCGAGAGCCAAACATAATCATCCACCTCGATTTACTGTATTTATTTTATACATATAGCAAAGTGAATTATGGGAGCCCAATCATAAACAACATTTGGAGTGATAATATCAGGATTACGATGCACTAGGAATAGATCATAGGTTTTCAAACTGGATTCCCTGGAACCCTTGGATTCTGCGGAAGCCTGTAGGGGTTCCGCGATAGACAAGGGAAGAGACTCGATACGTTCTTTACAGCAGAAAACAGCATAAAACATGAGATTCACTTGTAAACTGTATACTGTATAAGCTATATAAATAACAATTACAGTGATTAAGAAGTTAATTTTATTGCGATTTGGCTTACCCTCTCTTAGTTAGGGTTCCGCGAGAAAAAACATTTTAATATAAGGGATCCGAGGCTTCAAAAAGTTTGGGAATCCTTACACTAGATAAAAGTGGGTTAAAAGCAAGACATGGCAAGGATGGAAATCGGGGATAGATGATTAAAGATTAAATGATTGAAGACTTTTAAAAAACCGATGGGAGAAAATTTGTAAAGGATGCATCGATTATACTGATTAGAAGAGAGAAATGTGATGAAGATCCATCGGCAGGAGATCGAAGGTATGTTTACCAGATAGCAGGAAAAGGTAGATGGCGTGCGCGAGGAAACAAAAGAAAGAGTATAGTTATGGTTGATATTCCAAGCCCATCTGGATGAATTACCAATAGAAATCGAAAAGAGACATGGAATGATTAGAAATGTGGATATTGCGCGTGTATTAAAGAACAGCTACGAAAAAAACTGAGTGAAAACACTATAAGAGAGAATAAATATATATAATTAAAACTAAAGAGGGAATGAATATATATATATAATTAAAACATTACTTCGAACTTAGCTTAAACTGTAATTCCCTTAGAAAATACTCGTTTTTTCCGATTCATTCCAAACGAAAGTTATAAAAATACCGAGGGGTTCACTTAAACGGAGTCTACTCTACGATTTCCCCGACGCGAGTCTCCGCATCCAATCGATCATTCCACATTCCTCGGTCGCTCGGAGTGCACCCCCACGGCGCATGCCCCCGCCGCCGCCCCCTTCCGCACACCAGGAGGCGGAGCGTGGATCCGCAATGACTGCCTCTCCAAACAATTTGCCGCGGTCGTAATTCCGACGCCTATATCCCTCGTGAGTAAATGGGGAGGGAATCCCACACCAGGAATACCTCCGAGCCGTCAAAAGGGGACTCTGACGGTAACGTGTCGCCGATGCGTCTAACTCCTTCCCCTCCCTCCCAAAAATCCTCCCTCTCTCCGTAATGATCGATCGAAGAAGGATTCCTGTGCCATCTTCCACGATCGAAGAAAGGACCCTTTTTTGACATTCCTTTCTTATTTGTTCACTCCTATTATGGTATCTGTAGACTTCGCAGGTTTTTCTTGTGTGGGTGTTTTCATGCAGTGGGGTTTTTACCGAGCCCTGGCAATCAGATCATTTCTTAGTTTTTCCCAACAAAGGACTATCCTTTTCTTCTATAGTTTGAGTTACTTGACACATTATCTCTTTTATACACCATATTTTGTAAAACCATCTCTATGTACTAATGCTAATATTTTTTGTAAGGTGTTATTTGACGAAGTGTTAGATGGAAGAAGTCTCAATCTCGCCCTGAATAAAGCCGTTTGTCTGTCTGTCCGTCCGAATTTCCCATCTAGCGAGGCCAAATGAAAGGACGGAACGCCATGGCCGTCGCAAAAGTGGTGCGGCGTCAAGAAGGCGACGCTCTCTTTTCTCTCTCCCTCCCTCCCCACTCCCACGCCGCCTCCTCGACGCGGCACGACGTCGCGATCGCTCCCCTGACGCCGCCTGACGAGCGTCGCCTGTCATGCGCCTCGACCGCGCCGCCGTCGACTCACGGAGGGGAAAGGGAAGAGAGGCGCGTTTCGTCAGAAACACGAGAGGGAGACGGAATCGATTCGAACGCCTGCCTCCTCTCCCAAACCCCCGCTCCACGCCCCGGCGCTCCCCTTCCAGGCATTCCGCGTCTCCGCCCCACAGGAAACCTCTCCCCGAATCGATGCATGTCCCGCTCGGCCGGCTCTGCTTCGACCGAGAAGTCCTCGGTGGCCGCCATCTTGTTATGGAGACAAATTAAGCTGCTTGGAATAACTTATCAGACTTCCCAAATCATTAATTCGTAATACTAGACGCGCCAAATCATTAGGCTGTCGTTCCTGGAGAAACGATATTCGTAGCTGTTTCTTGCAAGTCCGTCATTCGCTACCAAAACAGATTTCTTAATTTTATATCTAAGCTTTGGTAACATCTCATGGGAACGGGATGACTACTTTTGTGCATGCCAAGGTTGATTGTGACATGGCTACTTCGTGTCTTCAACTTTAAGCTTATTGCAGAATGGGGTACAATTTTGTTTTGAAGCAAATTTGGATTCTTTCGGCATTCGAATAGACGCAAAGTGAAGATGGTCTTTCCCTCACTCTTCCTTACCATGATTAGTTATTTCGCACTCGCATTAAAAATAGGGTAGACACCGTACATACCATCATTTCTTTTTCCAATTTACCGCTTAAAACACATTTCTAAATGAACGACTTTTTGCTGGCAAAATCTTTGACACCAAAATTCTAATTTAATGTATCTGACAGCTTTTCATGCACTTAAGGCTGCAATAAACCACTCTGTAGATAATGTTCATTGTTACGATAGTAAACAATAACTAGTATGCAAAACAAATGATTATCTTGGAGAAAGGGCTTGTGAGTATTTGCTTGAGTAAAAAAGAATTACTCACTGTCGCTATTGAAGTTTCGCTGGTTTTCGTGTAAATATGGAATCAAGTGGACGAGAAATTGAGACAGAAAATAATAAATAATGAATTTAATTATTCCCATTTCAGAAAACTCTTGAAAGTTTCTGATGTGATTCATCTTGAGGAGAGCGTAATTTTAGATCTTTAGTTTGCTGATGGAAAATTAAAAAAAAACGAAAATTCTATCACTTCATGAACCTTAATTCTCGCAATATTACCTCACTTCGAAGCAATACACATTTCGAAATATTTTAAGTATAAAAATCCTTTCAAATACTTAAATTAGTCATTAAACAGACATTAATGAAATGATATTGAATTACAATTCCGAATCTACAAGAGATGAAACAAAATATAAATTAAAACATCAAATAAAATATATAGCACTTAAAAAAGTTGTATAAATAACTAAAATATCGGTGAATTTTAATGGCATGATGACAGATGAGGTTTAGAATAAACATAAAGACGAACAGCTATACAGATATATAGAGTAATTAATCAATGACGCCTACAGAATTACAGTATCATATCCGCGGCTTGAGTATAAAGACATCAACTTGAAACTATCGGCTTTAGACATTTGCTCTGAGCCAAGATCAGAAAAACGCAAAACTCTCTCTCTCTCTGGCTCTCACGCCAGGATGTGGAACCGACCTTTTTTTTGTAGAACTGCGTTGTAGCGCAAAAACGGAATTTCGTAATGCGATAAAGTTAATAATTTATGATATGTTGTCTGTGTGAGACAAGAATTGACGTCAGAGCGGAAATGGAAGTGGGGGTTAGTATGAAAAGAAGACAGAAAGAATAACTGAAGACAATAGCTTTTGCGGGAGAGAATACAATAAAAGTGGATTTGAGTGTGGGAAGGGGTAGACTAAGGTGGAAAACAGCAGGAAGAAGTCCGATGAGAAAGAGTAAGAGAAAGGAAGTATGAGGAATAAGAAAGAACTTTAAAAGGAGGCAGTGAGAAAGAAACGCGTAATACGCAATAATGCATTTCTGATTTTTGAAACGAGTCCAATTACTTGCTTCTCATTCACTTTCATGTAAAGAGTAAAAAATCATTTTAATAACGACTTACGCCACGATACTAAATAGTAACATATTTCAATAATATGTAAAAATACAATTGGATTCATTCGGTAGTACCTACTTCGGTTGACGAAGTTGATGCGTTCCATAACGTCACTTCGTCATCAGAAACTTCGTTACAAGATGTGTAAATAGCATAGGAGGCATAGGTATGCGTTCTAGGACTTCAGAGAAGGGGAGGCATAGTGGAATATCGTTAAATGCTAACAAAAGTGTGTGGTCGAATGTACTTAAAACATTAAATACTAATGCATTTATAAATTGCGAGAGCCGCCCAGAAAGTAATGAACCTCTTTTTTCTTGGATAAACTATTTCGTAGAAAAGTTAAATTTACCCATAAAATTGGCAGATGTATTGGTTAAATGCGCATTATTTTTCCACATAATTCCCTCCACCACAATGGATTTACGTCATCATGTAACAAGGGCATATATTCCTTGCCGGTAAAATGTCGTGCCTTAAGAACTCACTTTTTCGTTTTCTCGACAACCTCGTCGTAGTCCGTGAACTTTCGGCCACGGCTGGCTCCGATAAAAGGGAAGCCAGAAGGAGCAAATATCTGAGCTGGATGGCGGATAGGACAGCACGGTCCACTTCAGTTTGCGATTGCTTCCCTTCCTTCAAAACTTGTGGCAGGAGGTGAGTTGCTAAGTTAAAGTAGTTGCTCCCTCATTTGTTTCTGTGATCGAACTCACTGTAGAAGCTTCTTCGGTGTACTTAAGGTAGCAATGTAGGCCCCTGAATTTATTGCCAATCCTATTGATATAACGTCCACTAAAACGACTCATTCAGTGTACCAAAAGGTCACCGTCGTGACTTTGCCTGCTAAGTAAACTGCTTCAAACTTCTGCGGACGGTTAAGGTGACACCACTCTGTAGATTGTTGTTTTGTCTCCGGTTTAATGTGATGGATCCAGGTTTTATCACCAGTGACAACAGGTAACAAAAAGGCTTTGTCTTCTGCTTTATATCGTGTAAACAACTATGTGCAAATTTCCTCTCGCTGGATTTTGTGCTTTCCCATCAGCTGTCTAGGAAAACTTCTTGGGGACACCTTTGAATAACTCAGGCGATCGAAAATATTGTCTATACTTCCTTTGATAATGTTGAGACGGAATGGCAACTCCCTGATCGTGATGCATCAATCCTGACGACTCATGTCATTAGAACGTAGCACGACATCGGCACTGACACCCATAGGATTGCGGCCTGATAGCAGCGCTTCGATATCAGTGTTATATTGTCCTTCTTTTGATGTCTTCACTCACTTTGCCTAAAGACTTAACAGTGCTTCTGTCAACAGTTTCTTCCCCTAGACAACCTTTAGCCTTTTATGAATCTTGCACACTGACTTGTCAAATACTCAATCACAGCTTTATACTTGTGACACACATTACTGATCGGTAGGAATATTTTGAAACTCCGTAACGAAAAGTGGGAAAATGAAATATTATAGTATGGAAAGTTTCATCAATTTCGTGTTATTTTAAGAATGTTGTGCATTAATTTCTAGATAATACATCAATAGTTTCTATTTCAGTCCTGTATAGGTGGCAGGGGCTTTGGGGTCAACCAGGATCTCTACTGGTAGATTAACCTGACTTTGGTTCTTGTCCTTGTGGGTTGGGAGGCTTCTTGAAAAAATCGGTACATTATACATTGTACAAACTTTCTCATATACTAATGCGTCGTTTAGTTATCTGTAGAAAAATATGAACTATGTAGAATTATTATAAACATCAACATAAATAACTATACGAAATTTGATGAAAATCGTATTAGCCTTTTTTTAGAAAATCCAATTGTTGTTAAGTTTCCCAAGAATAAAAGTAGCCTTATATTAATTTTTTGAGAAATATTTAGTATTATCTCAGACGTAAACTCAAGTAACTACGAAATTTGATCAAAATCGTTAGAGCCGTTTTTGAAAAAATAAAATTGTTGATAAAAATGTGTAGAATAAACTTCCCTTAATTATTGAGCAATATCAACAATTTCTCCATAGCTTGTACTCTGTATGACAAAATGCCTAAGTACGAAATTTCATTCATTCTTGCTCTACCATTTAGGCTCTAGAGCCGCGAACAGACAGACCCACAGACAAATAGAGACGGACGGACAGACAGACAGACGGCATTGCGAAAACCACTTTTTCGGACTCAGCTACACCTAAAATGTATATTTCCGCCAAATCTCGAGGTCGAATTTTTTCGCGATAACAATACGTACTTTCTTAATATACTTTGTATATGAGAAAGTAAAAAGCATCAAGGCTGAACTGCCTTTCCATCTACTTTCCGTCACGAAGCAACACAGACAAGTAATTAATAGCTTGTTACACGTCTTTTTTACAGCCCACCTTCGTTCAAAGTCAGGATCATTCTCTGACAGAACGCCATTGCATAAAATATCTCACTCGAGCAGTCACACAACGCCTTTGCTGCCAATAGTCTCTTTGTGGATGTCACTTTTCTTTCGTCAGCGTTGTCCGTCTCCTTCTGTCCATCACGGTCTTCACTCAACTCTACTTCACCTTGGTTAGTGCCTCTCCGTGGCGTCGACTTCCTCGAAGTCCACACTACCTATGGCATTTGCGCGGCGTCAGTGCTAATAAAATTTAACTCTCTTGAATCGCTTGGCATGGTTCCTGAAGTTATCTTTAATTTTTAGATATTCTGCAAAACTGATCCTGCATAATTTGTTATAAAGGAGCCCCGTTCCTAGAGGATTCGTTAGCCGAAGTATTACCCTGAGTATGTGTATGATTATTCAGTGATGAACTTTAAGATGGTTTCCGCCTGTTTAAAAAAAAGTGCTTATTATTGCGCTATCCTCGACGAAAGAAAAATAGCCCACGATACACTGCGTTATTTATTCCAGGATTGCAAAAGTGATAACGTAAAACAGTAATAGTAAAGAGTATTAGTAAATAGTAATAGTGATCTAAAAGTGGCAACTAAATGGTGAGCCACAATTTGAGATAAAGAAATATATGGAATTGTAATCAACGATTAATATCGGTAAACTTCTAAGCAACAAGAGAATGAATATAAGACGCAGTACATCGACCAAAAATTATTAGAAACGAAGACAATACAGGAGGAAGATAGGAAGTTGTGGTAAATGGAAGCGGAAGGAAAGAATCGTTCTGGCAACAGAAATGAGGATAGGAGGAGGAAAGGAGTAAGACGAGAAGAGCGTATGGTTGCAGAGTAGGAGAAAGGGGAGGAAGAGGAAGAAATGCCGTTACCGTCATGTTTACAAGGCTTAGGACAGAAGAATATAATAAAGGATGAAATAGGTAGAGGAAGTTAAGAAGAGAAGGAAGGAGAAAGAGGGGCGAAGAAGAGGAAATCACGCCGAAGGGGTGGAGGAGCGCGAAAGATGGAAAGTACGTGAGAGAAAGAGATGATAGCGAGGCGGCTACAAATGGTTTCTCTTCTGGCGATGCTGTGGCCTTATGCCCTCGTAAAATACTCTGAAGGCACCGTTTTGAAGGCTCGACAAATGAAGTGACGAAATAGCCAGTGGACATTTAGATGGGCAGAGTGAACTGGTGGATCAACACCGCCCGCCCACTGGATCAGCATAAGGGAAAGACAGAGGCCATGCGTATCTCAAGAGTGCGTGAGGCAGACGTTATGCTCCAAAAAAGTGTGGGGAGAGGGAGGAAGGGGTGGGAGGAGAAAGGAAGACGGAGGTGAGAGGGAAGAAGAAGGCGGTAAAGGAAGAAGAAATGGCGGGCATTTAGATTGAGAGGGAGGGAGAGGAGAGAAGAGGGGTAGGGAGGTAGGGGGAGAGGAAAAAGGGAGAGAGAGGAAATTGGGTGAGGGAGAGGAGAAATGGAGGGAGGGAGAGGAGAAATGGAGGGAGGGAGAGGAGAATTGGAGGGAGGGAGAAGAGAAATGGAGGGAGGGAGAGGAGAAATGGAGGGAGGGAGAGGATAGAGGGAGGGAGAGGATAAATGGAGGGAGAGAGAGGAGAGATGGAGGCAAGGGGAGGAGAAGTGTATGTGAAAGCAATAGAGAAGTATATTGGGGATAAAAGAGGAGAGAGGGAAGGGGAGGAAGAGGGAGAGAATGGGAAAAAAGGTGTGTGGAGAGGGAGGAAAGGAGAGACAAATAGATGACATTGAGAGAGAGGGGGGTTGAAGAAGCGAGAGGAAGAAGAAATAGATGGGATTGAGAGAGGGAACCGTGGAGGAGGATTGGTCGAGGAGGATATATTAACATGCGTATTTATGAGGAAAGGCAGAGGTGGCCGTTAGGGGGTCTGCATCCGCTGTGCAAAGTATGCCAACGGTATCCGCAGCCTACTCCACGCAGATCTCCAAAACTTCTGAATAATAAAAACGGGAAGACAGGCACGCTGCCTGTTTGACCACGGCTCGCTCTCCGAGGTAAACAGGACGACGAGGACGGTTGGATTTCCCGGGGAAGAAAGAAAAAGCGTTCTTAATGTCGCGTGACGTCAGTTTTTTTTTATGGCGAGCATTCAGGAAAAAAACGGGAGAAAAAGTCACGCCCACCTTAAAGCCGCGCCTTGATATCATTGTGGGAGTGCTAGCGCACCGCACCCTGATGCTAGTGAACGAACAACATTCGATCGGTTAAACTGTTGTACATATATAACATTTAAACGTTTATCGAATGCCTCGCAGAGACGGATGGTAATGCTTCCGGCGGTAAATGAAAGTGGAAAATAAAAAATTGAAACTGATATTCGTTTAACCGTTGTTATAGTCAGGATAGAAAAATATAAATGGTTTTCGATTCGTTGTTTTCCTCGGCAAAGATCGGCACCGCGAAAACGTTCGTATATACGTTGCACGCTATGAAAAAATCAGCCACGCATTAATTTACAATGCCTATTATTTTGGCTATCTTTCTCCAAAATACGGATTGTTCGAATGTAAATATCCGCGCGCCGGTAATAAACGAGCCAGCGAACGATGTCGTAATGTACGTGTTATGCAATGTCAATAAGCTTCCTAATATTGTTAAAACGTTTTCGGATGCTTTCTGCTGATGAATTAATAGCAATTCTGATACTTTAATGCAAAATCAAATATGTTGATTTCACCTATTTTTCGTTTGGATTCATATTTTTACGATGTGCCGGTTTTCATTTACGATTTCCGGTCTTTTATTCGACATATTTGTAATTGATGGGCGGTTTTCATAGCATTTAAATAAACCTAAAAGTGATTAAATCATAACATTAGTTCATTTAAATTTGAATAAAAACATTTTATGTTGTGATCTGCTCAACTGACCATTTGTATAGCAGCCCCTGTGTATCTACATTGATATATTTCCGTAATTCTGTTCAATTATAATAGTGGATAATTCTGAAGTTTCTATTTTACCTTTCACTTCAGATGTCGAGAGCAAATATCCATAATATCCATTCAGAATAAAGTGAATGGCTATATAAATTGTATCTTAATCATACCGAGAGATGCAAATTAACCATTATAGGAAATACCGTAATTTGTGGGCAGTTTAAAAAAAATAGCATGCGTAGGGAAGGTCGAAACTGCGTCTATTCTCAATATTATGGCGAACATTTTATATTTTGTAAACACAATGGAGGAAAATTCGAGGAACGTAGATTTTACGTAGTCATAAATATAAAGTTTCTCCCATGCTTCTGTTAATATGCTATTAATTAACGCGATTACAATTTGAATAAAAAAATAACTATAAATTACAAAGTCAATAAATAAAAGCAACTGCATTGAAATAATTGAATATACCGATGCTTTAATGCCATGCAACTACGACAGTTATTTTTAATCTTGTTTAAATAATAAAATCTACATAAATAAATCTTTGTGTCCTCTACGTTGCTTGGATGAAAATATTTATTTCCTTCGAAAAGCAAAGGGACGACAAAGCAGTAAATTGTGTCAAATATAATTTAGCATCATTAGAGGTATGTGAAATCGGCGGTTTTTTCTGATTCTAAACATTTCCACACAGATTAGAATTTCAATTTCCTCTTCGACATAAACAAAGATAATTGAGAATAACAGTATCCAAGTTCCTAGTTTGTATCTCGAATTTAATCTACTTTAAAATGAATTTTAAAACGTGCCGCACTCAGAAACAAAAGAGTCCAACGTTTTTAAATTCTTCTTTATGAATACACATGTTCAGGTTTGCGCGATCCATACAAATTTCAAAGAAGACTTTGGTGGTGTTGGGGCCAAATTTGAAAACAAAGATTTTTCAAAAAGATTCGATCACAAAATGGAGAAACCAAGTAAGAAAAAACGTAGACATCAGTAAATGACTAGCAACAAAGAAGAATATGGACCAAATTAACCGAGATTTATGTTGTTTATTCTTTCTATCATATTTAACTCATTTAGGTAATAGGATGGTACGGATAAAACTCAAAAAATTAATAACGATAAATTTCAATCAAATCCTCAACGAATAAAAGCTACAGAAAATATTTACTTTACCAGACAACCAATGAAATGAAGTGGAAAGACTATGCATACATATATGAATATATGCATACATATATGAATATATGCATAAGTCAAGATTCGAACTAAAGATTTTTATAGCACGTCGGCTGCGGATACTGTATTAGATTACGCGATTAAATTTCTTATCGAATATTTTACTCGAAATACTCTTTGTGATTATTCGTTCATCAAGTCATATACTTGGAATTCATAAGTACGACAAAATTTTATCGAAATTCCTCGAAATACCACCCTTCGCCGTAGTTTGCTCCTACTTAAAAGATATTGGATAATATTACATCGAACTTTTTAGTAGATGTCAGCCAGGCTTTGTGGGGTGATAAGGACAAAACACTTTTCTTACATTTTATCTAGCCAAAATTTACATGCGAGTCATTTAGATGATGGCGAAAATTTTAATTTCTTATGCCTGTTTCTTTAAATAAAAAAACCGACAGATTCTCCATCGTTCGTACTTTTCTTATCGACGAGTGTATAACAAAAATAATTAAAAATTTGATCATTCTCCCGTTGAATTTCAGATACTGAAAAACACCTTCCTATTTGTCTAATAACCACCGTTACCCTTCGCATCACCTCTCGCCATATAAGCTATGCGGAGCTATTTTCTCTTTCTTTTTTAACTCAGTCTCATTACTTTTCCTTATGTGACGCACAACCATTAGCCTGCGCTCCAAAAATGTTCTACCCCCCTTCCCTTTCCGATTTTTCCAAATTCCTCTCTTAATAGTTACCGTTTTTTCCTGTCCCGCAAGAAGGCCGCGTTTAAAATCAGTCAGCGAATCATTTTCCTCGGCTATTCGCTCGAGGAGTGCGGTCTTGTTTTATGGATTCCATTTTAGGCAGCTCCCATCTGAATGGTTAAGTCTGGCAGAATACCTGTCCCATCTCCTCCTCTTTTCTCCCCCTCCAACGCCCCCGTTCGTTCTCATCGCCCTCATCCCCTCCTCCTCCTCCTCACTTCTTACTCTCCCCCCCTACTGTTCTCCCCTCCGAATACCCCGCCTCCCTCCCCTCCTCCCAACCTCGCCTTAATGGCGGTTTTCCTTCGGAGGAAAAACAGACTTACGAGATGCGCGCAGATCCGACGACAGAAAAGCCCTTCCTGCTTTCAGACGAGATCGCGTTACGTTCCTGGACGCGAGCGCGAGTATTCCGCGCGAAAAAAAAATTCAAGGAAGGATTATGTTCGAGAAAGGAAAGGAGAGGGCTCGACTCTCGCCAACAGCGATAAAATCATAAGTACCGATTTTTCAGGAACAAAATTTTCTCTCCCGCAACATAAGTACGAGAAAAGTATTTAATTCTGATGAAACAAATTACGGCAGAAATACACCTATTAATTACATATAATGCTAATATAATAGAAATATAATCCCCTCTCCTAACAATGTTCGCGAATAAATTATTCGTTGTAAAGGTGCTAGATCGCCTAGGACGATGTTATTGCAATAATTTTGACATTTTGAAAGGGAAGCAATTAATTTGGACATGCTGCAAGATCCACCGGTTCTTCTGTTCGAAAAGATCCGTTACAAAATTTAACGACCGGTGGGAAGGAAAACTACCACCCGACACATTAACATACTAATGAAAATGTTTAACTAAAATAGGAATTTTTCATCCTAACGAAATTGATGTCGAATAACTGGATTCGGTTTGAAGAATAAATACCACATATTGCCAAAAAAAGTTACATATGAACTGGCATCATATCGTCTTTCCTACGTCATTTATTTCATTATCTTCCAAGTAAAATGTTTCTTTTGAACGAAGACGAAACACTAGTTTAAAGAAACAATGTGAAACACGAATGGGCGAGTCTAATTTGCTGATGAGTAATTTCAGAGAAGGGATACTACTTAGACGAACACTCTAGTAATGGCTAATTATAATTTCACATAATAATATATTGAAAGTGTCGTAGTTACCTAATGCTAGAACAGATACTGCAGTAGTGATGTTCGTGTTGTTTCACAATAACTTTTATATGACAAAGACAAATTCATCGAGGATGAATGAAATTTGACATATATTTCAGATATTAGTACAGTGAGCATAAAAATATACATACTTATGCAGCACATGGCCTGAAATGGATTTTATGCATTTATTTATTTTTTAAACTATCTGTGTGAGCACTTAAGTGATAATTATGAGTTACGCATTATGACTTCAATACTGTCAAAACCCTTAAAAAATTTTATTTATTATTTCGTGTAAAAATGGAGTTAAATTCGCCATGAAACCTTCTAGAAGTTTCTGTCATAGACTACTATAAACAGCTATAGAATTTATTATTTACAATTATGTATGCACCAATGTGTGTACCAAAAAAATCAGTGGTTACAGAAAATTAATTGAAACCTGAATGTGATTTATACAGTCTCAGACATAAATCGCAAATTTATCGTACAGAGGAAGAAATCGAATTAAATTTAAGAGAACGAGCGAGTGTAAAATATAAGTCGAAAAACATTTGACAAGTCCCCTGAGACTTGGGAATAATTCTCTATGAAATAATTCATAAAATATTAAGCATCCAGAGATATTAAACGCTTCCACCTTCAATCAGTTGATACTTAGTGAAACTGTGGCAACAATATTTAATGAGGATATAAACTCGATCATGTACAACACACGCATGCATACACTCATTCTCTCTCACTCACACACACACATACACACACATACACACACATACACGCACATATATTTCACCCCTTATTGAGAAGTCCGAATCCTCCTCCTGAGAAACGTGATGCCGATCAGAATAAATCCAGCGTCCGGCAAACATTCCTTTTCCCGCATTTACTCCTTTTCCTCCCTCCCTCCCCCTCCCATCCCACGGTCCCTTCCGAAACCCTTTTCCCCAACCCCGGAAAAAAGGGATGAGGTAGGGATCTTTCTCTCTCTCTCTCGCCCACTAGCATCACAACGGAAGCATCCAACCCCTACCCCGCCATCCTAGGACACCAATTCCAAAGCCAATGTATTTTCTCAAACAGATTTTATGGGTTGTAAATCCCCGCATTCGCTTTTCCTGCGAGACCAGAGGGACTGAATATCGTGAGTTCCGTAAATACGCATGCAGAACTCAATGGGATGTCGAGGAGGATGGTTTGAGTTGATGGGGTAAAATAAGGGAGGGAAAGGGAGCGAGAAGAGGAGAGGTGGGGAAGAGGGCGGGGAGAGAGAGAGAGGGAGAGCGAGAGAGAAAGGGTGACGCAATTTTTCAACGCATGGAGATATCGTTTTCGAGTCCAAGTATTTGGAGGATGGTTCGTTTTTAAGGTTGTAAGGTATCCATTTATAGGCGCGGCCTAAACGATCGGTTGGAGGTAGAACCGAAATAACCTCGGCCGATTGACAAGAGGTGAGCAACATAAGTAATTGCGTTAAATCTCTCCGACGCGTGATATTTTATGAAACAATAAAAGCGTTCCGAGCGACTTTTAGCGAGCTATTATTGAGACAGAGCAGACCACTAGCCATATTATCAATGGATTGGAATCCAGCCAGAATCGGGAATTGTAGCGTGTAAAGGAAACGGAAAATATTTTAAACTGAAAATAATGCGAGATAAAAATCGCTGCACAAAGGAATGAATATATAATTTAACGATCGTATAACCGCTATAAATACCTTCAGCTGCGCATTTTTGCTTTGATTTCATAAAAGGCAGAGAAATTGTCGACAACAAAGCGTACTCAAGGAACTAAAAACAAATAGAACAAAAACTTTAAGAGCTTTGGAACCGATAGAACTCACCGGCGTTTTAGCCATATTCTGGAGGTCGGATATTAGTGGCACTAGTATAATAATGAAAAAAAGTTTGCTGAACTTCGCAACAATGAATAATGGCACGTATTTCAGCGAAGAGGGTCGGTGAACCCGATGTTTCACGCGAAATATTTATGGACGCGATTGTAGGCAGCGGGATGACAAACGAAACGAAGATGATCAGCGTAAACCGCAAATAAACGGAGAAATATAAAACGCCGACGAGTAACACCGTAAACAATAGAATGCACTGGTCAGATAACACAGTATAAAATCGGAAAATGAAAAATTGCAGCGATATCATTACGAAAAGATAATAAATTAGAACAAAGACAAAAAAATCTTTTGAATAGAATTTTATTTCATCGCGTTTCATCAACACGCTGTAACATTGACACTGAGATGAAGAAAAGGTGACTTTTTTCGAATGTCTCGCTGTTGAGAGATGTTAGGAAGAACGCATCGCAAGTTCGAAACGTGTGGATGCAATTTATCGGAGATTTCTAGAAAAATATCTGAGAAATACCATACAACAAAAATTGGAAACGGCGACTGTAAATTAAGGCAGCGTAATGGTAATATCGAAGTAAAGATTGCAAGGGGAGAGCAAAGGATGATTTCGCAGCAGACGATTTAAATAACCAAGATTTCAAAAAAATAGAAACTACAGCGACAGATGTAACAAGGCGATAATCATCACCGAACGAAGAACAAAGTATTAACGAAGACCATCTGATATATTCCGCAAAATTTAACAGTCACCATATTTACGCAAATATGTACGCTGTTTAGCTAAATAGTTATTTTTCGCCGCAAGCCCAATGATTCATCATTTCCGTCTATTTTCAGGATTCCTTCCGCACGATCCCCGCACATTTCTCTCTCTCTCTCTCTCTCTCTCTCTCTCTCTCTCTCTCTCTCTCTCTCTCTCTGTCTCTTTCTCTCACTTTCGTTCGCTCAAGATGATGACGCGGAGATGATTCACATCACCGCTCTTAGGAGTGGAAATCGGTAAGACGTGAAGACGCATAATTCTAGCGACTTTGCTTTGTGCGCTCAACACTCTTCTGTATTCGTGCCGCATCCAACCACGCCATCTCCTCACCCACTACCACGGCTCGCCACCTTCTCTCCGTTCAACCTACTCGCCTTCAACCAGGATCATTTTAACAGACATTTGTCGAGAGATGAGAGAGAGAGAGAGAGATGGAGGGAGGAAACTGACATTGAAAAGAAGGAGGAAAATAAAATGAGGAGAAAAAGAGTTGAGAGCCAGAGAGTATATGCAGGGGGAGAAACGGTTTGAAAACCATGAGAACGCCTTATATGCCTGCGACGGATCGAAGGTGATTTATATCGCTTCTATAGAGTCAAAATGCGCACCGATTCCTACGAACGAGAGAAGTACCTAATGGAGTAGGTGGGTTAGGTGCGGCGATGCGCAAAAAAAATTCCGGCCTCTGCATATGGGTCTCAAAGGTCAAGGGGTACCTGATGAGGACGTATTCGTTCGTGGTTGTCAATTACATTTATTAAAACACGTGTAAAAGGGGAAAACTCTTTGTGCTATGTAAATTGTTATTATTATTATTGTAAACGCGCATAACGACAAAGTGTAGGTTGCTGTGGTGCGGTTGGCGCGTTGCTTAGCGGCGAAATGATGAATGCGACGAAACATGTCACGAACTTCAGAAAAACGAAAGACATTCGCGGAGTGAGACATACGTGGCAACGCTCTTTTCCGTTCATTTGCTCAGCTCAGTATCCTGATTACCGGCGACATGGGTGTATGAGCGAGGACGCTCTCTCTCTCTCTCTCTGTTAGACAGCCGATAAGCATTCTCGTACACAGCGACCCCGAGCATGCACGGCGATTTTTCGGTTCGATGTGAAACCTCGTTGGAGGAATCAAGACGAGAATAAGGGCGAAGCGAGACATCGGTGGAGAGAAAAAGGAGTGGTACATGACGATGGAATAAAGTAACGAATA
Source organism: Uropetala carovei (assembly GCA_036926305.1). Lineage (NCBI taxonomy): Eukaryota > Metazoa > Arthropoda > Insecta > Odonata > Petaluridae > Uropetala > Uropetala carovei. Next base: position 2,633,792 of record JAXCHB010000063.1, on the reverse strand, counting down.
AAAGAATAATCGAAAAGATAATTAAGAACGAAGCAGGGAATAAGAAACGGGAACAGTGGACATCGATAAGAAGTGAGAGAGAGAAATGGAGAGGGGACTGGAAGAGAAGGACGAAGGCGGAAAGAAAAGTGAGGGAAGAGATGAGGGCAGGAGTTTGAGCCGAGGGACGTGGGAGGGAAGAGAGAGAGAGAGAGAGTTGTCTATTTACGTGCACTCGTTCGGTCACCCGCCGACTCCAGGAATGCTAAAGTAAACATGGACAAGGCTTCGTGAGGAGAGTGGAGCGGAGGGAGAGATGAAGATGGAGGGGGGAGAGAGAGAGAGTGGAGGAGGAAGGAAGGGGAGAGGGAGGGGTGGAAGAAGGTTAGGAAAAGGGGCGGAAAAGGAGGGAGGAGTAAGGGGTAGGTGTGAAGGGATGAAGGAGGTTTGAAGGAAATAGGAGAAGAGTGAGGGTGGGAAGGGAGGGAGGGGGAAGATTGCGAAGGGGGGGAGTGGGAAGGGAGAAGGATGAGTAGAGGGAGAAGGAATATTGTGATGGTTTACCTTTAGGATGGGGTTAAAAAGCGGAGAGAGAGAGGATCGCCCACGATGATTGTCGCCAAATGGAAAAGTAAATAAAAAAAGAGAGAATCGCACGTGATGGTTGTCGTCAAACGTAGAGTGAGAGTGAGAGAGAGAGAGAGGGAGAGAGGGAATCGTACGCGACGAGTCTCGTAAAATGGAGAGTGATAGAGGGAAGTGATTATCAGGAAATTGGAGATTGGGATTAATGCGGTGATATCGATTAAGCAATATTTAACATTCAGATTGGTTTGGGAAATGAAATCGAAAAGGTAGCCGTGAACCAGTTTGAGGTTAAGAGTTTCCGGGAGAAAGTGGACGGAGAGGTGAGAGGGAGAGGGAATAATAGGAATTGCGAATAACGGGATTCGAAAGGAATGAGACCAGAGAAGATATTAATTCAAGCAAGTAGAGTGATATCCATTACCCTGGATAAAATAAGAGCGCTTTTTCGTCTATTATGGAATTCGGTAATATTTTATGTTTTAGATCTCCTTTTGAAATTTTCTCCATTAACCTTATTGACGAAGTGAGGAGGATTTGGAGTTCGGTCTCAAAAATTCAAATATAAAGAAAAACAAATGGCAGCGGTATATAAATTTACACGCCAAATTTCAGCTCTCTATCGTTTACATTTCCTCGCAATTCCAATTTAAGCAAATACACAGACAGACAAACACAAAAGTGAAACAATAAGCGCTTCTTTTAACGCAATGAAAAGTAAAATGTATGAGCATGGTGCATTTCCCGTTATTGTAAACTCTTGTCCAATGTGAAATTCCCCTTTTTTAACAAAAAATAATAATTATATACCGTCCCGTATTGGGTGCCCTTCGCGTTTTAAGCGATGTATGTTACGTGAGAAAGCTCCTAGCACATACGAAGACTAGTTTTTTCCGTCAGGTATTAAATTCGTGCAACGCAGTTTTGACCAACGCGTAATTTTCCGAGAACTTATTCACAGCCGCGTTCCGCGAAGGACTACAACAGTTTCAACCATTTCTATTACCGGTGTGCTCCGTAAATGGCGATCGATTCTTAATTATAAGTGAAAAATAACCTTCACCTTCGACAAATTATCTTCGTGTTTTTTCAGAATTAAATTAAAATGCGTCTCATTAAGAGCTAACGTGTACAAATTGAGCGGTGACTGATTTACACATGCGATAGTTAAACAGAGCATCGACACGGGCGACGTTAAACCGAGCCGGAACATCATTTATCACGCCAACGACGATATAATTAGGGAACAACTCGGGGAGGAGGGGAGGGGGGGGGGGAATGTTTTGCGGCGTCGCTAATTGGAAGCGATCCCCCAGGTGATAGAATACCCGACTATTTGTACGGGAACATTAATTATCTAGCTGGGGAAAAACCCGGTAAAAATGGACACCCGAATTGGCAATGGGGTTGAGTCGAAGGGGGATGAGTCAGGTCGGAGGAGGAAGGGTTGTCGGGAGAGATGAGAGCCATAACACGGTGTGCGTCCGTTTTGTGGGTGCGTGAGCGCGCTAGTGTTTGTGTGTGCGTGCGTGGGCGCGCGCGTGTAGAATGGAGAAAGGGTTGCCAGAAGGGGAGGTTGGGAAGAGAGGGAGAGGGAAGAGGGATGGACGGAGTGGAACGGAATCTTGTTTACCTTTGGTCGCAAAATGACTATTGTTTTATATTTCGGATGGATGCCGCGGCGTAGGGACGGAGCAACGCGAATCGCGAGCCAGAAATAGGACCTCGCCTTCACCTGAGGCTGTTTATCGATACATATTTCCTCTGTCCCTCCGCCCTTCGTCATTTCTTTCCACGTTCGCCAAGTTGTCTTTTTAATGTATATCTATATTTTCGGGATAACTTTATTTCCTCAAAAACGGTAGGCACCGAAAACTCTCTTACGCTCATGTTCTGAAGTTTTAAACTAGAGGTGGGGGAACTTACTTATTGTTAGTACGTCCCGCGGAGTTTCATTGTCCTATTTAAAATGCATAAACTCAACAGAAATTCATATATCGATTTTTTTAAATTCTGTAATATTGAAATTTTAACCCTAAGAACCTTAATTAAATTAAAACATAAATACTCCTTAACCGTACAAAGTCACTTTGTACGGTTAAGGAGTATTTATGTTTTAATTTAATTAATTCATCTCACCGTAGTCTCCGACCTTTTTTAATTATCCTAAGAACCTTATTTAGACTTGTTTCTACAAAAACGACACCGAAGAAACTTTAGGTGACTTTCAATGAAACTCAAATTTGCATAACGTGAAAAAGTTCCTATTTTAGACTATCACCCGCGTGGACTTTTTGTTTGCAGAACTGAAAGAGAATAAAATGTTTTATTGATGATTGGGAAAAAAATTGTAGGACGTATTGAGATTGCGAACAAATCATATTATATCTAGCCAATGGAAGAACAACGAATCTTTAAAGTTTACTGACAATGAGTAAAACTGAAAACTTAATTTTTCACATATTAAACGAAAACGGTCACATGTCTGAGACACACAAAACTTTATAATAATTCATATTCTGATAAAGGATTCGCATGTTTGAAATTGAAATAAAAAAGCGCAGGAGTTAAAACATGATATAGGAAGGGATTTTTCTTTTATCAAAATAATGACAATGACTTTTCAGCTACATATTAACCAAATTTTTAAAAATAAATCAAATCTGCGTTCAAACGTCCCCTTCAGACAATGAATTTCACCTGTTATCGGTTCATTACCTATATTTTCGCACGTCCAATAAACGTGAAACAGCACATTTCAAATTACGCGACATCGCATTACACGAAAACTAACACATCATCTTGTCAAATTACTACTCAATGCTTTAATCATCAACGCGCAAATTAAAGCCATCCATTTCATCCATCTCCTCAAACTCGTAGAATTCATTCCAAATTAGCAATTGCATTTTCTCAATTATGGAGAACGTATTTAATAATGCATACTGGTTCCCTCGGAATTCCACTATTAACTTCAATTTCGCTCCCACTCAGTCCCACTCTCTCTCTCTCTCCTCCGCACCAGAATCCACATAGCCATTAAAATTCGAGCTTAAGAATCCCTTAACACCACCCCACACTCTACAGATAATCCATCTCTAGCGTCTGCTATTCCCCCTCCCCCATACTCCCCCCTCTCCCATCTACTCCTATCCCGTTTAGATCTCAATTTTTCTTTTCTCCGCTACGTCCATCTCGCTCCTCCGTAATCGCCCCTTCCACGCCGACATGCACTCGCTCTTTCCAAGCCGACAAATTTATTCCCACGGCACAAATTTTAATTTGACCCCCCTCCCGCCCTGTGTTTACTCTTCCGTGGCGCGCGCACCATAGTGGGCGCGTGAGAGTGGGAGGTTGTTTAGGGTTACGTAGGGGAGGGGAGAGGACTCGGGGGGGTTAGGAGCCAAAGGGCTTGATTGGATCCCTCGCGGCGGAGAGGGTCCACGAGTCGCACCGAGCAATACTCCCCTCCTTTCCGACAAACACCTCCTCCCTCTGCCCATTCCTCTCCCTCCCTCGCGGCGTCCCACCCCTCTCCCTCCCGCCCACCAGCCCTTATTGCTCCCAACGCCGAAACGGCTCGACCCATTATACACCGCCTCGCCCTTCCTTCGTCCACAACCTCCTGACCCAAACTTTATCAACGCCTCTCTCTCCCACGCCAGGCCACCCGCCATATCGCAAGCCTTCTCCCACGATCTCTCATCTGAGGCGAAATTTCGCCAACTTCATTTGGGACCGGTGAATGTCTTCTCATTATTCCGTTCCCGGAATTTCCCAATTTTGGGATCGAAATTATTTCCCAAATTTAGAAATGTTGTCTTTGTTGGAACTATAACCGTATAGATACGAAGGTTTCTAAGTTCGTCATCGGACTACTTTTATTATGAATATATTCTTTTATTTTAAGATAACATTCATCCACACGAACGTCTAAGTTATGTAGTCAAACATCCACAAAAAACAAAAATGCTACTTCTAAAATCGATTATTATCCTGTTTCTTAATCTAGACATCACATCTCAACATACATAGATACGAGGCTTGCCTTGCCTATAAACGTCTACAAATGAAACAGTGCACGGAATTTATTTGAATTTCTAATTTATATAGATAAATTACATATTATGATGATAATTCACCGCACTGAGAAAACGAGAAAAGTTGAAGTAATTTTTGAAAGACGATGGAAAAATTGTATGCAGTTTTTAGCTTCTTAACGCTCATATGTACATATACTGTCTAAAGAACTTTCCTAAGTTTCTACTCTCGCTACTGTTTTGCGCTTTCGCGAACATTTTCTGAACTGAAGATTCGTCAAACGGCATAATTGCCATGCGCAACAGCAGCATACCGTCTTAAGGGGCTAATTTTCGGCCGCATTAAATAAAAAACGAAACGAAATAATAGTTTCACCATATCCGATGATGGCGAAATATGTCATTTTCGGCAAATTTTCAGTTCAACTTTTCATTTATAAATCTCGGCATACAATTCTAAATTGAAGTCTTCCTCGGAGCAAGAAGAAAGAATTATTTTTTGCAACTGTATGAAACTGAAAGAAAAAGGCAATCTTTCTCGCCGCATAAAACGTAGAAAATTAGAACGAGAATGACTACGTAGAATACTTTCTCTTAGGTAGAATTTGGAGGAAAGAATAAAAAGAGAAAGGAATTCCAACAGCTGGCTCCCGTCCCTCCGTGTCACCTGCAATTTTGCAATGAAAAAAAAAACACAATTCTCGTGAAATCAAAATACAAGTTTTACGTTTTTCTCGACTTAGATGAATGATTTCATGAAAATCCCAATTCTTTGATGTTGAAGCAATCGGTTATACCAGAGAAAACTGATTAGAATGAAATATGTATGCCAAGAAGAATTACTTCTACTCTGGTTCCCTAAAGTTCAAAAAATTATATTAGTTTCATACCGCTACGTTTTATGAATTTAAGCGCTAAATCGACCAATGCCACTTATATATAATCAAGTAAAAATCCAAAGTACCCTGAAACTTTCAACCGTATAATTACTTATGGTAGATTCTGTTATTTTAGAGAAATTTCAAAGTTTCCAATAATTTAAAAATATTATTGTCAATTTTGTCTTTCTGGATGCACTTTCTGAAACAGGTGGGCGTTTCAGTAAATTTAAAAACCTCGTTCACCCTATATTTAACTGAAACCTTCAACTCAGCACCAAATCTGCATGCTTCCGGCGTAATCCAATTTAAATCTTCTTATGATGCCGGAATGGTTTTATTATGTCAGAAACTTGTTTTTAAAACGCCTGCCTACTCCGAAATGAACTCTTTCTATTACACAGGAATTCTTCCTGCGCTTCTCATGCGCTTGACGAGTATTCAACCGGCCGTCTGATGTAAGTAACATATTTCTCCGATTTCATTGAAACTATTATTCACCACCATTCCTACAGACGCTATTTTCTTGCGGGATGTAGTTATTACACGATACGACATAACATGATGCGTAGATGCTTAACAGACTCGGCTATTGGGGGATCTTTTCCACTGATTACATGCATTAAATCTTGGATTTTGGTATATAGCTTCATTAGTTAATAACTGAACATTTATTCCGGTTATCTTTTATCTGCTATTCCTTACACCACCCAAAAAGTGCTCTCGGCACGTCGTACTAGGATTGATGGTCATCCTGATCTCTTATCTCCTTATAAACGCCGATGCCATCCACGAAGACTACTTTACTACAAACCATCGATCAGATATCCCATTTAATTAGAGCGCAAATGCTTCACAGACGGAATTATGGAATATTTGACAGCTCAATTCGCGTGAGCTAAAGAGTAGCCTTGAGATGGCTCGCTCTCCTTGTCTCGCTAGGAAAGCATCCTGTTAAGCGTTTGTCAACTCATTCGAATGAGTTCTTGGAAGACGATGCCAAACACAAATTACTATTAACAGAAGCCGTTCCCAAAGTTATGAGCGGTAGTTAAGGATGGAGACATGCCAATGCAACTAGATAAGCATCTATTTAAGCATTATTTTGCACTGACGCTGTATAGGACAAATGCGATACCGAGCGAAGTAGGTTTTTGGTGCCCCCTTGAAGGTTATCCCTAATATACCTATAATCCCTAAGGGGTCATTCGGCGCCCCAGGTGACCGCCCGCTTCGCCCGCCCCTAAGGCCGGCTCTGGCTGTATACACCACCGAGCTCTTTGCTGTGGCAAAACGATAATACCGATAGGAAGCAAAACGATATTTTACGCCATTTTACAAATAAAAGAGAAGGGAAATAAATATCGACAAAACGTAAACTCAAATGAGACATTAATCCTTAAGTGGGCGCGCTGGCGTACGGAGTACGTCAAATATTTTTAAAATGCTGTCAATTTGTAAAGAATGATTCATATTTATCCTATCTTTATTGCCTGACTAATAGAACAAGTTGTTAACAACCTTTTAGCTATTGTTATTGAGGAGTAAAACAGACGCAAGGCTATGTGCGTCGCTTCCGCTGTGTTAAACACGCATAGCGATTTGCCTGTAAAAGTTTAAATATTTCTACAACGTAATTTTGTTAGCATTATTTCTTCTAGTTTTACATCTTTGTGCTTACGTAAATATATAATGATAAAAAATTTTAATCATATAATATCATAAGAAAGAAACAAGGAACTAGGAAGTGCAATGAACACAGAACAATCAGTCTAATTTCACATGCAGCAAAGATTGTTTTAAGGGTCATGAATAGGAGACTAATTAGAAAAAATGAAAGAAAGTGTTGCAGAAGAGCAGTTTGGATTTAGAAAGAAAACGAGCACAAGAGATGCAATAGGGCTAATGAGAATGATTGGGAAGAGATATATAGAAAGACGTAAAGGAATTTGTCTGTTTCATAGATATGGAGAAGGTATTTGACCGAGTGGATTGGGTAAAACTCCTGGAAATATTAATAGGAAAAAGAATAGACTGGAAAGATAGAAGATTAATTAAAGAGATATACATGAAACAGGAAGCAGTCTTGAGGATAAAGGGTGCACAGACCAAATGGTTTGACCTAGGAAGAGGAGTGAGGCAAGGGTGCTGCTTATCGCCTACCTTGTTTATTATTTATATAGAAGATATGTTTAACAACGGAATAGATGATGATAAAGGAATTAGTATTGGAGGTAGAAAAATAAATTGTATAAGATTTGCTGAAGATATGTTCATCCTGGCAGAAGAAACGAAGTTTATTCAAGAAATGTTACCAAGCTAGAAAATATGATGATGGAATATGGTAAGTATGAAAACATTAAGAAAACCAAAGTAATGAGAATAGGGGATGAGGAAACTATGAATGTGTTAATGAAGGATGGAAGGATTGAGCAAGTAAAACAGTATAGATATTTAGGATGTTTGCTGGCAGACGATTGGAAGAGCGGAAAAGAAATAAGATCAAGAATAGCAATGGCAAAACAATCGTTGTATAGGAAAAAAGTTATTGTGTGGTAAAATGGAATTCAATTTGAGGAAACGTCTTGTAAAGTGTTATGTTTGCAGTGTGCTACTTTATGGATGTGAAACATGGACGTTAACAAAGAGAAATAAAGAAAGGTTAGAGGCATTTGAAATGTGGGTGTGGAGACGATTGGAGAAAATTGAGTGGACTGAAAAGATAAGAAATGAAGAAGTATTAAGAAGGATGAAAGAGAGGAGAAGGATACTTGAAACAATTCAGAAGGGGAAAGGTAATTGGTTGGGGCACATCTTGAGAGGAGGAAGTTTGTTGACGACGATGCTGGAAGGATCAGTAGAAGGTGGAAAGAAGAGAGGACGTAGGAGGATAAAAATGATTGATGACCTAAAAGGAAGGGGTAGTTATCAGGAAACGAAAGAACTGGCAAGGAACAGGGAGGAATGGAGACAACGCTGGTGCCAGGGACCTGCCCAGGGGCAGAGAACCTGATGATGATGAATATCATATGGTACTTAATATATCTTGAAAATTTAGTTCGTATATAATGTAGAAAATCCTAACAATAACTTCAACAATGAGAATTATAAACCATAACATTCATTAAAAGACTAAATAAACAAAATTTAGAATAAATCTATCATGATTATTACTGTTTACGTTCGCATTTTCCACACAATGCAGCAGCGCACTCAGTACGCCATGCGACCAGTTGCGTGACATTTTTTGACGCGCCAAGTTAAGGGTTAAACATAATCTATATATTATAGAAGGCAATACTATATTAAAAATAACATAACTGTAGATGTGGAAACTAAAATTTGGCATTTTTATACAAATAAACTATTTTTGAAACGTTAAACCTTTGAGATCCAATTTTTCCCTCCTTATTTCTCCTCCAAGTGCAATTAACATTTCTAAAACTTGCAAAAATAGAAACTGATTGAATAAAGCGATCTTAATATCCCATGCAGATAGGCATAAGCTGTAAAGTTGGGAATATTATTTACTGTAACGGGAGAAAAATTCCGCCATGACAGGGAATCGAGTCCGTGTGTCTTCACGTGCCGGGCGAATATTCTACCTCTGAACTACCTTACCAGAGCAATTCTACTGCTTCAGTCATCTTCATAGTTGAGACCGGGCTAGCCAAGCTAGTATCAACCAGCCCAAACGGATGTCCCACGAGAGATACATCGAAGAAAACTCTCAAATTGTAAGATTACCTTATCTGGAAATGGACGTAATAAAGCGATATTAATATCCAATGCATACAGGTATAAGCTGTAAAGGGGAATATTTTCGAAACGGGAGAGATTTTCTGCAATAAAATAGGTAAAGCTCAAACCAACAAGCATAATCATAAAATAAGAGATAACAGATAACATTTTTAATTAAGGAATTTGTCAACTATATATGTTCTTAGCGCTATTCTTATTGCGTATGGTACTTGGAAATGTTTTGCATCTTATCCGTCTCTAAACAAACTGCACTATCTACATCCGAGTGATCGCTAAAACCATTGCAACATTCATAGTTTTAATCTATACTATCGATTATATCTTGCTCGTTAGACCACACCAATTTATTATCTCACGATACATAGGCAGATAAATTTCATCAAATTATTCAAAACGTTGAAGTTAGTAGCAGCATCAGCTCTCATCCAAAAGAGCAGGAGGAGCACCAAATGCCTTACTACGACCATCAAATCATTTTATATACTAAAAAAATCTGATGTGGCCAAAACATGACTTTCTCCACAATTGGGGTATAGATATTTAAATTATTGTGAATAGCATTATAAGGCAAAATTATTATTTCATATTGTAAAAGAATACAGTCGTCCTTACTGTCGTAAATTAGGTATATTTTGAATACAGAATTACAGAATTCACCGTTACATGGTGGCGCTGTATAATGGAAATTACGAAAAAGCTAAATATCTCCGAAATGGATGGTTCTACGAAAATTTGTTTCAAACAGAACTTCGAAGAAATATTATTCTCTACAACTTTGGTCCTCACGAAGATTACCAATAACGATGTTTTTAAGGAGAAAACCGAAAAACCGGTTATTTATAAATAACTCCTAAAAAATAACTACAATAGAAAATTGTTTCAAATGAAAGTTGTAGTAAATTACATTCTCTATAACTTTTGTATAGAATTGTATATACAATAATGATGTTTTAACGAAGAAATATTGCAAAAACAGAATCGGGTTTCGAATAAACCTCGACTTCCGGTTACCCGTTATTGTCGAAAAACTAATCAGTTCTATATGCTCACCCTACAGTGTTATATATGAAATTTGGTATCGATATGGCAAGTACCTTTTGAGTTAGAGCGCCCACAATAACATACACACAGACATCATTCCGAAAATAGTCTAAACGTGATCTAGGGACCTCAAAACGTGTATTTCCGTTGAAATCTCGAAGTCTATTTTTTTCGTGATCACAATACTTTCCCATTACTTCGTATGGAGAAACAAGCGTAATTTCCTGAAAAAAAACATGTCGTTACAAGGTAAAAAATATTAATGTTTGCCTATTTTTGAGTAATTTTCCTCCAATTTTGATTAACCTCGCCATACGGTCTTTCCTTCACATCCTTCGACCCTTTCATCCACTAAATCCATTACTTTCTTCATTTACTATCTCTAAAATGATTTTTTCCGAAATGAAACTTTTAACATTAGGAATAATCCAGAAAATAAAAAATAAACGCAATGCAAGAGTGGAATCTTATATTATTAAGACAAACAAAACATCTTCCACGTTTAAAATTCAACGCCAAATTGTCGACAGTACAAACACAGATTATTTATTGGCCATGTGTGGTTGAATATGATTCCAGTTTCTCTGTAAGTAAATGAATTTTCCTTGGAATATTTCAAACACTAATTAGAAAAGCTAAAAATTGGAAAGCAATGTTGAATCAAAATGAAACAGATAAGAAATATAGGAAAATATATAGATATACAGGAAAATAGGACTTTATTGATTGATTTGGATAGTTCAATTAACAAATCTATCTCTATTCCTCATTCTCCCTTCCTTTCTCTCACTCTCTCCATACCTCTCTATCTCCCTTGCTCTTTCCATCCACCCCTTTCTCCTCTCTCCTCCCCTCTCCCCACTTCCATTGCATCGCTCTCCCTCTTTATCTCCTTCCTTCCGCCCTTTTCTAATTCCATCCCTCCCTTCCTCCCTATTTACCTTCCAGCCTATCTCCCTCCCTCCCCATCTCTACATCTATATAGCCCCATCAGGATTACGTAATTTTGTGAAAAATTCGACAATGATTGTTACCATGACGGCGAACGATTTTTACTTTCTCCATACGTAGTATGGGAAAGTATTGTGATCACGAAAAAAATCGACTTCGATATTTCAACGGAAATACACGTTTTGAGGTCCCTAGATCACGTTTAGACTATTTTCGGAATGATGTCTGTGTGTGTGCGCGTATGTGATTTTGGGCGCTCTAACTCAAAAAGTACTTACCATATCGTCACCAAATTTCATATATAACACTTTGGTATGGGCACAAAGAACTGATTAGTTTTTGGACAATAACGGTTAACCGGAGGTCGAGGTTTATTCGAAACCCGATTCTGTTTTTGCGATATTTCTCCGTTAAAACATCATTATTTTATATACAATTCTATACAATGGTTATAGAGAATGTAATTTCCTACAAGTTTTATTTGAAACAATTTTCCATAGCAGTTATTGTTTAGGAATTATTTAAAAAATATTATCGGTTTTTTCGGTTTCCGTCAAATATCTCCTTAAAAACGTTGTTATTCATAATCTTCGTAAGGACCAAAGTTGTAGAGAATAATATTTCTTCCAAGTTTTGTTTGAAACAAATTTTCGTAGAACCATCCATTTCGGAGATATTTAGCTTTTTCGTAATTTCCATTATACAGCGCCACCACCGTGTAGAGGTGAATTCTGTAAACATATTCAAAATATACCTAATTTACGGCAATACGGACGACTGTATTCTTTTACGATACGAAATAGTAATTTTGCCTTATAATGCTATTCATAATAATTTAAATATCTATACTTACCCCAAATATGGAGAAAGTCATGTGTTGGCCACATCAGATTTTTTCCTTTTAAAAAATGTTAAATTTTAGCGTTAAAAACGAATTTGTGAACCGATTCGACGTGAATTTGGTAATCGACGGTAGGAAAATAAATTGTCATTTCTTTAGACGTTCTTTGGTGCAAGTCCCGAGTTCGTACGATAATTATAAGTAATTTTAAAAAGGAGACGAAGAAAAGGCTTGTACGCTACGTCTCAGGTCTTCCTGGAATCGAACCCATTAGGTTACTGTAAACTTTGAACAGTATAAAATTTAAAAGAGGTAAGGCCAAGTAAATTATGAGAGTATAATTTATTTTGGAAATAAGGTTCTAGGCTCAAAAGCGTTTTGATAGTCGAAAAATTACATTTAAATGTTCGTGGTACATAGATACTGTTTTAAGTAATAGATAAGCAAATAATACAATAAATGAGATTACACACATATCTTTGAAAGTTTTTGTGTTTACAGTTAAAACTACTGTTTGAGATAAGTATTTTGTGATTTACTGTTTATTTTTGTTTGCTGCCAGTTAGATTTTTTCTCCTATTTCATAATGATTTATACAATTAGATTGTAGCTAACTTTGGGCCGAACGGAGCCTCGTAGACATCCATGGATTATATGATTCCGAATAGCATCATCCGCCATTTGCGACCAGTACAAAATCATAGGAATTGTACCTTTAGAATAATTCTGTATGTATTGGCATGCCAACTACAAAAGGCATTGGTCTAACAGTTTTACGTCTTTCTTGATTTGGTGAATCGAATTTAAAATTTTAAGAATATTATTTGCTTTGTATCCTCGTATCCCCGAACCGAAAACAAGCGGCAGTTGTAAACGGAAGGACTCGAAAAATATCGATGCTTTGAGACCTCTCCGCATTTCCGAATGTAATAAGTCCATAGGAGGCGTTGATTTGGTTATTATTCAACTAGCTAAACCCCCGCGTAACATATGCGGCCTAGTGTTTTTGAAACGCGATTAACAATCTCGTTCTTCTCAGATAAAACACTTAATGAATCCAATGATCGAACTCTTGAGAGAGCTACATACAGTTGCCCGTGACTGGATACAGGTTTCGGAAGGTATAAACAAATTCTGCCAAAAGTCTGTGCCTATGACTTGTTGATGGTTAATGTAAAAGGCCAAACGTATAGGAAACTGTCCTCTTTTGAATTTGAAAGGCATATTTGCATCAGATGGAATGAGATGTATGCGCGGTATGAGAACAGTATCTGAATTCAATCCATTATACGGGCCCCTATGATGTGTCTTTGTAGACGTGTAATTGTCATTCTTGTTCCATCGAACAGTCCCTTTGATGGCATAAGATTCCGTAATAGCATGATTACAGCACCAAGGTTTCTTTTCCAGTAAATTTTGCTTTCAGTCGTGAGAGATTGGGACGGAAATACGTTGACATGGCGTCGGGTAGAACTTGGAGAGTGTTAGGCGCTATTCGCATTGGAAGTAGATTTAGTGCGAGTGTTTTAATGGGAACGTTTTGCAAGGAAGCAGTCAATAAGGGGGTGAGGCAAAGCCGAGAAAAAGGGAAGGATCACAAGAGCGGAGAGGGGAAGAGGATTGGAAAGAAGGAGCAGAGGAGGATGGGGGAGGTGGGCATTTGAACACGGGGAGGATGAATTAGTCCCATTGGAAGAATTTTTCAAGTGATGAAAACATAGCTAATATATAGATTGACGCTGCAAGTTAGGCAGCATTTTCCAGGTGGTAACGATCGCCATACCGCCGCTTAGCATATTTACATTTCCATATTAATAAAAGCTATCACTGAACTCTACAGAATTGAAATTCGAGGAAAAAGTAATATATGATACTGTATTACTATTTCGTTGCTATTCGTGACTACGATATCGTCGCCATTTGAACCAGCGCAAGGAGGAACAGAAAAAGAGTCCCTTAGATATCAAGTTTGAAACTGCGAATTACCCAATCTCTTGTTGTGGCTCACCGGTAAAAAGAACGGAAAGAACAAGCTGAAACCAAGAAGAATCAATCACAAAAACACCGAAGCCTTATGAAAGTATAAAATTTGTTGGCTTTAACCACTGGCCAGAGTTTGAGAGAGAGAGAGCAGTGCTTATGCCAAGATGAGGTGCGGAAAAGATAAAATTGCAATTGTTTGATTCCAGGCCGTAGTTTCTTGGAAAAGTTTCACGAAAATGACATAATTATACCGTCAATAAACTCGTATTCAAGGCTAGATTGTCTTTACACTTAGTCCTGTTAAAATTTAGATATGATTCCAAATATCATCTAAATTTTGGACAATAACGAATACATTTTGTGAAATTTTTTGCCTCATTATATGAACCTTTACTGTCTGCGGCGTATTTCGTAATACAATCCTGACAAGGTTAAATCGTAAACCAACAATTAAGAACAAAAATGGGTAGACAGCAGTGTACCTATTATTTTTGGTACTGTCCTGTTTTGGCCCCGCAAATATTTTTCATGGTAAATACTTATTGTTGACCCCATAATGATACAAATTTACGAGATACATTGTTGAAATAATGTTTTAAAATAATTTTTACCTTAAAGCTTGCTAACCCATCACTGATGGGCCTGTCGCGTCATTTACAAACCCGATCACCGGACAACGGGGAGGGATAGTTTGGTTCCAGCCGAGGCGAAGGGCGCGGTAGCGCCCGGAGACGACTACCCATTAAAACAAAACGAGCCGAAGGCTCGTCAATATATCCTTTCAATGTTATATCCTCTTGACTACTGCGCCGCAAATGGAAGGATATGACATTGAAAGGAAATATTGACGAGCCTTCGGCTTGCTTTGTTTTAATGGGTAGTCGTCTCCGGGCGCTACCGCGTCCTTCGCCTCGGCTGGAACCAAACTATCCCTCCCCGTTGTCCGGTGATCGGGTTTGTAAATGTCGCGACAGGCCCATCAGTCATGGGTTAGCAAGCTTTAGCAATCCCATGAGCCTCTCAACAATAAATATTTACCACGAAAAATATTTGCGGGGCCAAAACAGGATAGTACCTTATTTTTTAATAAAAATTTAGAAAATATAAGTAGGATAAATATTGAGAAATATTTTCCGCGATGAAATATTTTCCCTACACACATTAAAGTTTAAACCAACAATACGCCCGTTATTACCTACCGTGGTGTTTATAAATCGATATTTCGATATTTTGAGCGTTGGCATTCAAAATTTCACGATAAATTCCTGATAATTCCCTTCCAATGTTTTGGTAATGCCCTAGCTAATTTAGCGCAACATCCAACCCATAAAGATTGTCAAAAGTCAGGCAGCTTTCACTTTCAAGCAATTTCCACCAAACAAATTATTAAAAATGTTCTATCTTTCATTGTTTATACAACAAAAGAATCGAAACATAATGGTTATACGCGTCCACCTAAGGCCATGAAATAGCCATACACATGAATTATAAATGCATAATATACACTTGTTCGATAGCGTTACAAAAGTCCATAAAATTTTGATCGACTCCTGAATAACAACTACTCGAGTTTATGTCACTTCGGTTTATCCGAGGAAAATTAAGCGAATGTTGAGCTTCGAGAGAATTCTTAGTAAAGATCAAAATTTTAGAATTAATTATATGATTGCATATACCAGTTGATAATTGCGTCTTTAAAGATAGGTACCGATGAAATAAACGCAGTTAACCTCGATATAGCGAGAATTTATAGAATTCATAAAAATATTCGTTCTAACGAGTGCTCGTAATATCCGAAAATTAAATTCCGTATATGTAACGCTAAGAAATTAACGGTGACGGTGATTTCACTCACTATAATGAAGTTCTCGTTAAAGCCGAACTTGTTACACAGAGGTTACCCTGTATGTGTAAATTTTAAAACTACAAATGTGTTAATACATCGATAAAATCATATATGCGATAATGAAACTCGAAAATATTTACGCTATATGTAAATATTAAATATTAAATATGAATTGCGAAGCCACATGGGCGATGAAACATTGCCGGAGGAAGATTGTTGAGACATCTGGGGAGAGCAGGGGCGTAAAAATCAATACATTATAATGAAGTTGAACGCTATATACTTATTTTGTTTAGAAATATGGCTTATGTAGTACACTTTATGACACCAAGCTCCACAAGTGAAAGTATTCTTACCAAAATCGTTGAAACCATGAACGAATCGACGTTTTGTTAAAGCCAACAAGAATAAACTACCCTTCACTGTTGAGCTATGTCGTCCATCTCTTCGTAGTTTTTACTGTGGATAATAGCATGCCTAGATACGAAATATCATTCGATTTCGTTCAATCGTTTAGGCTCAAAAGCCGAGCACAGATAGACAAACGGTACGTCGAAAACAACTTCTTCGGATTCACCTAAACGCGTACTTCTGTCAAAATCTCGAATACAACTTTTTCGCGATTACAATACTTTATACGTATATGAGAAAGTAAAAATAGCATGACCGCCATAAACTGACTTAAACGAAAAGCTATTTATGATAATTTAATCTCTAAATTCGTACAAAAATTTACTTGATAATAAATCGATTGAAAAGTAAAATTCTTTGAAATTTAATCAAATCTCCATAGCGATAATGAAATAGAACTGACTTAGATTGAACATATTCGATCAAGCGATTTTTTTCTTCCATTGTTTTCGTGCACGAATGAGGTGGTTGTTTCTTCCTCAGCCATGCTAAAATATGTCACTAAAAATGACATTTTCTCAATCATACATTATACATAAAATTTTTAACAAATCGCGGCAGACGTGAAGACATAAGCCGGGCAAGAAAAGGCTAAAAAATTTATGCTTAAATTACGATTAGATCTAATTTAAAGCAGCTACGCCTTATTGACAACATCCTCCTTAACGACTAGATGAGTGACAAGAATGACAGTCTATATTCGATGAAAGATCAAAGAATGCGTCTGAGAATGTTTGGTTGAAACCTTTGAAAGACGTGCAGTACCTCTTTTGTGCATGGGAATTGCTGTGACAAGTTGAGACTCCAGACGCAAAGAAAATAAAGAAACACGAAAGACATCAGTAGGACTGGAGAAGTAAATGTTCTCCGCGTGAATTGAAAACCCAGGAATGCGTAAGTAAAGCACGACTTGAAAAGGTTCAATGACATGTTGGTCATGTGCGAAACCAAGAGAGAATTACGAATATATATTATATGAGACGGGGGATACGCACTCTTTATGAAAAAGCTGGGTGATGTACACGGGAGGAATATTTAAGCCTGCGAGCATAAAAACGCAAGCGATCCAATGGGCAAATTGAGATTCGTTTTCTAAAGCGGCATATAGACGTTATTCTGGTGTACACATGCCAATCTGGTGGCCTGAAAGAAAAAAATGGCAGAATCTTTCAAAGAAAACAAAAGATAAGATAGGACGATAAAAATGGATGAATACGTAAATTGGATGAGAAATATATATGACAGCCTTATGATTCCAGAACTAAGAGTGAAGTTTGAGTCTTTCAAGAGTAGAGGTTTTTATAAGAGAGACATGTTTAAAACAAAAACAAAACAAATTATATTAATTACTCGGGGTGATCGATTCTCGGCAGAAAAGAACACTACAGCCGTCTACTACTATAATATCTCTATTGAAGACATAGGTGTGAGGTATTTACATATCAAACTGTAAAATATAACTTGAGAATAACGGAGAAAAATTCATATGGTGATTATTCGATTAGGAATAATTACAAAATAGGAAAAAATTAAGATTAAGAGGGAGAAATAAGATGAATGCTGATTGTAAACACACTCTTACTACTCGCCAAATATAAAAGGATTAAGAAATATGAATTTTTAGGAGCAATAACGGAGTCCCCGAAAATAAAAACCATGTTTTAATCAGTCATAGAGGTTGCTGTTTCGCTGCTTTAAAATATTAGAAATACGGGATGTTTTGAGAACCTAAAAGCCTGGAACAGTGTTAACGACGAATAAGAACATGACAGCGAGGAAGGAAAACTAAAAAGAGAGCAAATCGAAGGAAGGGTTACCACGAAGGATATAACACCAACACCATCAACCACAAATGGAAAATGACTCTGTTAGATCCACGGCAAAATATTCATTTTAAGTGAACGCTAAATGATCGTGGAAACGCATTTCAGAAAAAGTATGTAAACACTAAAGCTATTTCGCACGAATTACAATCATACGAAAGTAAAGTAGAGGAATACAATTTGTAATAGAGATTAATAAAAGAAGAGATACCAATATAAAATAGATTTTTGCGAGAGAGAGAGAGACAGAAACAAATTAGACGAGATATTGTGGGATACATAGAAGAAATGAAAGCGATAGAGATAATGATGAGAAGCTGAAGCGTAAAAAGGGTTATTAACAAATATTTTCGCGGAAGATGGGCGAAAAATACAATTCGTTGCTTTTTAGAATGATGATATGAATAATGCATAAGGCTGTAAGATAATCACCATTTTTCAATGACAAATGCTTATTACAAACACAGTTATCAAATATGTGGAGCGGAAAGATCGGAGACTTTTAATATACGCTGAGCTTTATTTCTGAGGATATAACGAGAGTAGGTATTAAGAAAATAAGTTTGGAGTGGAATATACGCTTATAAATAGATAAAAGAAACGAGCGAAATGATTGCAACGTTTGCCGTATGTGGTGCAAAAAACATGTCTATGAATAAAAACGAACTATTAAAAAAATTTCCGAGCAGTAACTGTTAAGGAATATACCATCAAAATGTAAACCACTTTTGGCGCATTGTTCTCAAACATGTTTAAAGGACGATTTACATCCATAAAAACTCTCTGTTTTTAGAAATCAAATTATAAGTTAACGTCATTTTTTGAATGACTATGGCGATTTTTCCGTAATAATCAATGTATATTTTAATATTACTTATGCTTGAATTTATCCTAATTTTCTGGTCAATGAGGAGTAGGAATTTTTTTTCTTTTGCCAATAATTTAAGTGCGGATTTAGATAGCTGCTGCCGAAACTTTTGGAGAAAACTCGGGAGCAAAATTGTTTTGCTCGCTAAGTATTTGTTGATTAATGACACTTTTCTGTGCAAAAATCCTGAAGAGGATATTTCTCGGAAGAACCCAAGGGCGGATACAGGGAGTAATTTACCCTCCCGAGATTTCTGAACACTAGAAAAAATTAACCCCTAAACCTCGTCCTAAGTGCTGTGAACGTCAGGTGAGAACTTACTGTTTTACTACAATCATTTTTCTCTACAAAAAGTTACATATTTCCTTTTTCTGTATTAAAATATACGTGAATTACGATATTTTTCAACAGTTTATTTTTTCATTCCTGATTCTCCCCCATGGTTGAAGCCTGGATTTGCCACCCGGGAGACACACTTTACATCTAACAACCGCGAAGGTATTATAGTCTGTTCACTTTCTAAAGTCTCTTTGACTTAGCAGCAGCCAATAGGAGACGGTTCGTTTGGGAAGGTAGTGGGGGGAACTCAGTGTTACTCTTGCTCTCGAAGCGTTCACATCGGTCTGCGTTGCCATTTCCACCGCCGTTTCCTTGCTGTTGCTGTTCGTGATTGGGTATCTGTCCTCCCGCGCGAAAGTTGTGAGGGGCGATGGAAGGGGAAACGTTCGTGATTGGCTACTTGCTCTATGAAGGTCAAGAGACTTAAGAAAGTGAACATACTATAACTCAAGAAAGCTCATCCTACTTATTAATATAACTTATATTTTGCATACTCTGGGATAAAACCATAGATTTTCTGGTAGATGTCAAATCATCAGATACAACCAAATAAAAATATGTAAAGAAGATTCAGGATTTTGACAAAAACATTACAGAAGAGACCAAGTAGGAATCCAGAGCGAAAGAAATGTATAAAAACGATTCACGGCCCAAATAAGTGCCAGGGCACATCAAACAGGAATAAATACATCAATGAAATATTCAAAGCAATTATGTACTGGAATATCTAACTATTTGTAATGATAAGTCGAATGTGCAATACTATCAGGTTGTGACAATTTCTGTGAATTGATCATATGCTGTGACAAAAAAAAGAGAATGGAAATTAAGATACAATCTTATTGCGTTCGCCCGATTAAATTTCCTGTTCATTCACAGGGGAAAGAATGATTTTCTAATCGTTTATCCGTCGTTTACGAAACTCATAATCCCTAAATTAAATCTCTCTGGAGTTTGCTATAAAATGAAAAATTATCCATATAAAGTGTAAGTGTAAGGGATCTCAAACAAATAGCCCTCCCGTTCAAAAAGCGCGACTCTCTGATTATTTTTTATTATAATCTTAAGTATATGAAGGATAAAGCATGGACGAGATGATTATGGAATAACAGAGAGATACGAAACTATATAAAAATGTTTAATATTTATGAATTGTTCGATGGTTCGTTTTTAACGAAACTATTTTGAGTTGTGAATTTAAGTTTCGAAAAAATGGCGAAGCTCGCTATTATGACATGAGACTCGCCATACATTTCTTTATTACCACATGCATTGCGATATTGTTTGTCCCATGGAATTTGAGATCCCTGGTCTAAAGTACCCATGCGCAAGCGTGGAAAGAACACGGTTAGGCGGTATCAGAAAAATAAAACACTCGAATGTTTACCTAATAAACGCTATACTACGAAAAATATATGTACAATTATTATTAATCGGTGTGTTACAAAAGTAAGCCTTACAGACCAGGTGGTAATAGCACGGCAACATTGTTGTAAATATGAATATATACACATAAAAAGCTAAGTTATACGAGTCATGTATAAGAGTTTTCAGAGTACACATGGTTATTGTCCAATAATTTCCAGTAATAATATGTCATGCATACCAATCCTTAAACGTATATAAATCTTAATGCTGAATTACTATAGGCAATCTGTAATCGTCATTAGGAAATGGGGTTAAGTACATTTTGATCCTATTTAAATGATGCACCTAGTGATTTCCATGATACATTAAACTTTACTACAATCAATTTACTGCAGTCAAATAAGGTAGCCTTGCCATTCAAATAATTACTGCGATCTATTTCCATTTTATGGTATTGATTCACGACATTTTACTCTATTGCTCAAAGCGGTAATTTCCAATTCATCGATTCAACAGAGCAGAACGTATTGGCCTTATGAGCCGAAGCGAAAATAGCAATGTAGTTTAGTGTTATGCGACACTATGTTAGAATTCCATTCTCGGAGCAACTTAGGATGATTGCTTTATCCACGCAAACAATAAATTCTCTCGTAAAACTTGGTTGATGGTTTTTGTTACTGAGAAGAAACAGTTCGGGAAATATTTTACCGTGAAGCGTATAAAAATTCCCAATGTTTCCGATGTAAGAGTCTATTTGTTAAAAATTGAAATTGTGCCATGCCATAAAGAATATTTAGCAAACCCCAAAATATTCAGAGTCCATGTTGAATTATTTTCGCCTCCTGCCCATTCACAAATAGCACTATATGCGCTCAATATAAAAATAAAAGAGCAATTTACAATGAAAAATATTTACAAATAAAATTTATCTATTTACTTTCTCATATGCGAAGTATATTGAGAAAGTATTGTTATCGCGAAAAAAATCAACCTCGAGATTTTGATGGAAATATACGTTTTAGGTGTTCCTGTGTCCGAAAAATTGGTTTTCGCAATGTCGTCTGTGTGTCTGTCTGTCCGTAAGTCTGTCTGTCCGTCTGTCTGTTCGCGGTTCTAGAGCCTAAACGGTAGAGCGAAAATGAATGAAATTTCGTATCTGGCATTTTATCATACAGAGTACAAGCTTTGAAGAAATTGTTGACATTGATCAATAATTAAGGGAAGTTTATTCTATGCATTTTTAACAACATTTTAATTTTCTCCAAAATGGCTCTAACGATTTCGATCAAATTTCGTACAGTTACTTGAGTTTACATCTTCAATAATACTACATAATTCATATTTCTCATAAAATGAATATAAGGCTAGTTTATTCTAGACAACTTTAACAATAATTTGATTTTCTCAAAAACGGCTCCAACAATTTTGATCAAATTTCGTAGTTACTTGAGTTTACGTCTGGTATATACATATTTCATTTTTCTCAAAGAATAAATATAAGGCTAGTTTATTATTGGGCAACTTTAATAACAACTGAATTTTCGAAAAAAACGGCTAATACGATTTTCATCAAATTTCGTATAGTTATTTAAGTTCATGTTTATAACGATTCTACATATCTCATATTTTTCTAAAGATAACTAAACGACGCATTAGTATATGAGAAAGTTTGTGGAATGTATGTTGTACCGATTTTTACTTTCTCATACGAAGTATTGAGAAAGTATTGTTATCGCGAAAAAATTCGACCTCGAGATTTTTACGGAAATATACGTTTTAGGTGTCGCTGAATCCGAAAAAGTGGTTTTTGCAATGTCGTCTGTCTGTCTGCCTGTTACTGGCTCTGGAGCCTAAACGGTATTTTATCATACTGAGCAGAGTATATGTAGAAATGGTTGACATTGCTCAATAATTACGGGTAGTTTATTCTATGCATTTTTTAAAAACAATTCGATTTTCTCAAAAACGGCTCCAACGATTTTGATCAAATTTCGTACAGTTACTTGAGTTTACGTCTTCAATAATACTGTATAGTTGATATTTCTCAAAAAATTAATATAAGGCTAGTTAATTCTAGGCAACTTTAATATCAATTCGATTTTCTCAAAAACGGCTCTAACGATTTTGATCAAATTTGGTACAGTTACCTGAGTATACATCTACAATAATACTACACATTTCATTTTCCTCAATGAATGAATATAAGGCTAGTTTATTCTTGCGCAACTTTAACAAAAATTGTACTTTCTAAAAACAGGCCAATATGATTTTCATTTTCTAAGGATAACTAAACGACGCATTATTATATGAGAAACTTTGTACAGTGTATGTTGTACCGATTTTTTATTGATGGCACTCTCTTTAAACACGTGTTGGCGTTGTGTTACTATCTCGGGCACTCTTCCGCATACGAACAGCATACTATACTATAGTTTAGCACTACGGTAATTCAATATCCATTACATCAAAGTAAACCATGTATATAGTTGATTTGAAATACATAGAAGGCACAAATATTAAGCTGACTGGAAGAAAAATTAATCGTTTCAAGTTCAGAGGTATTCGTTTTAGCAAAATTAAAAGCTGTCATCGATTCCAAAAATAATTTGTAAATCTGTGAATAGAATTGTTTTCTTCATTCAATCGTCGGAAAAACAAATAAAAAAATGGAAAGTTCCGTGACATTATGTATTTCTATGAAGTAGATGGAAGCAATTCTATCGTTGGTTTAGCGTGATCCAATAGTATTTACGAGGACCGCTATTCTTTCGAGCAATCCTAAGGCGCTCTTCTGCGATGGTTAAAATTATGCTAACGATCATAAGAAATTCAATGTACATACTAAGTAATTTCCAAAATTCGACATGTTTATTTTTATTAATGGCAGATTTCAAAAGTAAAGGAGTGCTTGTAGAAAATAACCTGGTGCTAGTTACGTTGAAAATGTTGCAAGCCACTGCAATAGGCGGTAAACGAGTAATTTTGAAGCCAACACTAAATTATCGCCATTATATTTTTTTATATATATTTTTAATTATGTAAGACCTATATAAAAAACAAATTCCTACTTCTCTTACGTTTCCTGGAGATGGGAATATCAGATTTTGCGTAACTGCTTGTTAAATAGAAGTGGATTTTCAAGGGGTTGAATAATGCAGTCATTTGTTATGATACTGATAAAAAAATATGGGCAGAGGGTTGTTGTTAGATGAGAAAGAAAATTTAACCGAAGGAAGTATAGTAGAAAAGACGGATATACAATTAAAGAAGATAGGGATTAAGGAAGGAAAAGAAAAAAATAATTGCAAAAAGATGTAATAAAAAGCCGTTTAAAGAAAAGATACAATTGGAACCGTTGCTCTCCTCGTATAGAAAATTCCGAAGACATATTACCAGGTATTTTATCGTTGATTCAAGAAAAGTCTCTGTTAAAGTGGATGATGAACGAATAATCTCTTACCTAACGTTAATAACATTTTAGTTTAAAATTATTTCCGTTTTGTTTGCAAAATAATTAAAGCAGATGTTACCGATGAAAAAAACGCTTCCATAAATTATTCCATTCGTTTGAAATAAAATTTTCCCTGATCATATCATAGTCTAAATAATACTGAAATTGAAATAATGCATAATTGACATTTCCAAAGGTAAATATTGGATCGAACGAATCAAATTTTCCTGCTTAACAACTCAAATATCAACTTTAATAATTTGAATTAAATATGATTTCAAATATACTGAATCGGCCACGATAGTACATGTTCCAATGCATGGATTTTTTTCATTTTTTTACATGTAGTATTACAAAGCTTTGACACTCTTCTTACTCTTTGAAAAAACGTTAACTTTTTCTTGTAATACAATAACAGCGACAACAGATAATATGAAACGACTATGATAATATGTTTTAAAGTTTTTTTTTCATATAAAGCTTTTACAACTTTTTACGAGTTTAAAAAAGATTAAATGAAGATAAAATAATATTTACTTAGATCCATTTGTTCCATGTACGTTACTGTGAATGTTTTCGATATAATACAGAACATTTTTTAAACACGATACGTAATTAAAAAATAAGAAAATATAATCTATATACATATTATCCTTTATCTGCTAGGAAGTAGCGCGCCTCAAATTAGTAATTTCTCCAACGGTATGAAACAACGGTAGAGCGACGACATTCCCCATTGGATGTGCCTATGTTTAAAATCGGATCAGCGGTACCAAATTGTACTTAAAAACCAACGAAACAACAAAGCGTTACTCGTTTGAATGCAAAGAACGGAATAAAACCTAGCTAGCATTTAATATTGCCAGAGTAAAAGCACAGCCATAAGGCATATCCATTACTAATTTTTAGAACATGGATGAGCAACTCGAAAACACTATGGTTAAGATTGGAAATATGCCACGCCGTTTCCTCCCCCGTTAAACCATCCGCCAACACCAAAACCCCACCACATCGGGGACCTCTTTCTCAACCCCTCCTCACGCAGGCATGTACCAAACACCTCCACCCTTCTATCCGTGCATGCACGCACGCACGCACACGCCCGTCCAAACTATCTCTCCCTCCCTTGCCACGAAAGCGTCCTCCAACGCCTCCCTCCCCCCCTTTCCCCTTCCGCTCCCCCATAGCCTGCGACGCTTCCCGCTTCCCACGAATCTCATTTGAGAATAAACAAATTCCGCACGAAATATATTCAAATGGTATCTCCGTTGAATGTAACCACAGGCGAGGCGATCGTCGGTGGCTGTACATCTGCTCAAAGTTTATCATATCACAAATAAATAAATGTAAATGCAGCGAGGGATGTTTAGTTTCAATTTAAAACGCGGTTTATGTTTAAATATTAGGGCCTTTACGTGGATGATTGTCACACCCAAGAGGGAGAGGGTTTGGGGAATGGAAAAAAAAGGTCGCCGCGAGAATTCACGCGAGGAAGAAAAAAAACGCGATCGCAAAAATGTTTTCAGAGTGATAGTTGGGGGAAGTGAGAGTCACCGATACGGTTCACTTTTAACCGCGGAGGGCGGTTTTTTACGCGAAACGTTTATTAATCGTCGAAATAGGACACTTTCGTCGGAACTGTTAGGTACCGATTCGACAAATTTACGAAAAATTGAAATTTGAAGTTTATACGTTACCAAGGTCAAGTCTCGGTGGAGAAAGTAAGCTTTACCCTTGTTTTTTCTAAAAGCAATGAGAACAAAACGATTTTGAATGATCGCGCATTCACCACTACGTAAAAAAAATCTCGAGGTCGAATTTTTTCGCGATAACAATACTTTCTCGATACTTCGTATGAGAAAGTAAAATAATGAACAATAAAATGATTTCAAGTTGTCACATTCATCATTATGTAAAAAGCAATATTTTAGTTCACTGAGCAGGTGATACTTCGTGGAACTCCGATATCAGGGAGGAACGTGTGGAGTAAAGTATTAAACTATAAACTAAACCGTGTTTTTTTTATTCGCTACACGTGTTCCTTAATGCGCATCAGAAAATTTGATCCTCTATTGTAGTTATTCGAAAAAGGGTACGCAAAGTTATTTTATGAGTTTGTAAAAAATTCTGGCAAATATTAATGATGTAAAAAAATGTCTCCTCTCTTCAGCTTTCACGCGAGACTTCGAAACCAAGAGATGTGAAGTTTTCAAAATACGAAAAATGTTATAAAACGTCGTAGGTATCCTTTTACCGACAAAGCGGTGCTGGAATGTAAAAATAATTTCGATATTTTCGCGTGTTTAAGTAAGCGTAATTATCAATGTGTAAATTTAACCCTTGAGAGATCGTGTCGTTATTTACACGCAAGAGGTCGCGTGCTGTCTTTCTGGCAGTATTGAAAAAACAATATAAGCAGAAATGTATCATATTATTTTTCAGTTATTATTTACGTTTAGAAACACAAGTTAGGTATTTTAATACAAATATTATTCATTTCGGAATATACTAGGCATACGCGATTAATTTTAATATCCTCAAAGCAAAAATTTTGAAGATCGCTACTTTGTTTTAAGCGGTATATCATTCTTGTTGACATGAAAGAATAACTTCAGGCGTATTTGTTTGTTACGTGTTATTCGTTCGACAGTTTATTCTAACGTTTGTTTGCTCTCATTTAATATATTTCATTTTAAAAGTCCTACGGTAATTTACACATTTCCCGTTGAGATAATTCTGCATCCATTTTCAAAGTTTGTATCTTGACAGCATTTTCCGCCAGCATTACGCGCAAATTTCTCAAAACGCTTATTACATCATTGCACTACTGAAGAGACCATTTCTCTCTAAATATAATCTCTCATTTTGGTGAATAAGTGACATGAATATCATTTCCTTCTCACATCCTTTTTCGTCAATCCGTACGGGAAAGAAAAACATTTGAAGTCTTTCTCGAACGTACAGCTCACGATCTCGGCATTTAGCTCCAGATCGTTCATACACCAAAGATATCCTAATCTTAACACGTCACGCCTCTATTTGTATCGACGCTCCACCGCCTTTCCACTCCTCCGAGCGTGCAATTCACTATAAAAAAAAGCATATCCATTTGCGCCAAAATCATTGCGAAATTGCTCGCGCTTCCTTATTCCATCTGCTCACCACTCTTCGAATGAATCACCCAGATTTGAAATCGTGCGGTAACGACTGAATAATATTACGAAACCAGTAAGAATTAAGATTTCATTTCAATCTAAGTATTACGCGTGATTTTCGCCACAATGGACCCAAATTTCTGTTTTAATGCACAAAAGAGAAATTTCCAGCAAAAAACTAAAACTCGGCTAACAACGACAAAAAAAACCCTTCTCGACGAAAATAAAATGCAATATTTACCTCGAATCGCAAAATAAATGCCTACGAAAAGCGTAAATTAATCGGAATATCCTATAGAAATGGCGAGTAAAGGCAGAAAAATATCATTTTCAAATGCGCAGCAGCGATGTCACTCACTGTATCATAAATGCTCTGGCATTAAAAGATTAAAAAATATTTTGAATAAAATGAATCCCGATTATTCGCTATAAGGTAAGCTAATATTGATACGGATATTGATAAGTCATTCTGTACTATTTATTGGGAAAACAAATGTTAAATATCAGATAAATCAATTAATAATACCTTTATTGTCCTTTCAAACAAAACATAGTTTGTTTTTACAACATAAAGCTCTGCAACAAATACCTGAATTATATTATTTTCTGCGCTATATAATTGATATGCACGATAAATAATATGGTATTTGTCGTTATTTTGTTCGTGGTTCACTGCCCGTCAACTGCCTCCAAATGTTTAAGCGATCTCTTCAAGTAAGAGGGCAAAATTTTCATTGTCTACGTCAACCATGTGATTCCATACACCATGCTATTAGTTTTATTTAATGGCCGCAAAGCCACTTACGAAACCTGGTTCTTCGTTTCGAATCTAGTTAGGAATACCAATGAAAGCCATCCTTTAAGACAGAACAGGTGACCAAAGTCCACAGGTTAAGGAACTTTTAAATATACTTTTAGCTGTGAACTAATGCATAATCCAACATAAACCTTTCTTAATCTAGTAGAATTATATTCACCAACAAATCCAAAGCATTTCTCGTTGGAAGATAATATCTTCTACCACAATTTTTAACTCTATCTGCATATCAATACTTTTTCTATAAATTAGTTACTAAAGCTACTTAAAAACCGATCACGACAAGTCACAACATATTATTCAAGCGTTTACTCCTTCAATATAGAGATCGATTGATGATCGCACCACGATGATAAAGTACGACGAAAATATCAGCAATCCATATATGATGTATTTATTGGCAAATGATAAGGAGGTAAATCAATAGGTGTGTAAATTTCCGTGGACAAACGATTTCTCTGATTAGAATTTGGATGATAGTCACTAGGTGTGTGTGTGTGCGCGTGCGTGCGTGTGTGATTGTAGAAGGCAGTCACTCAATCAAAAGTAAACTATAATCCGGATTGAGTGACTGATATATCATTGTAAAGATAGAAAACACATCAACCCGGCTCAAATAATAGACTAGAAGTTTCTTATCCACCTTTTGCAATTAACTAACAATAAGTGTGAAGTATCAAGAAAAAATGGGAGCAACATACAATGAAGTAGTTTTGATGATTTAAAAGAGGGGTTTTCTACCGGTGGTACGCGTACCCTTAGGGATACGTTAAGAGTTTTGAAGGGGTACGCGACAGTGTTATAATTTTATAATTTTTCTTTTTACTTCGCCTTCAATGCATGACTTGGGAATCAAAAGTTGCAATGTGACGACTAAGAATGACGTCATAAAACAGGCAAATGTGCCAAACTGTGAATTTGAACGTTATAAATGTGATACATCTATCTCAACGCAAGTGTAGTTAATGACTTTAAAATGTACACGACCATAAAAAATGCTCCAAGGCCATGGGGTACGTCAGCAAAAAAATCTCTTCCTTATATAAAAGCGAGTATGAATCAATCCAAAGTTACTGATTGTATAAAATAAAATGAAGTGTGGAAAATTTGAGAATGCCTTTGTATCATAGTGTCGTATCTCTCTTAGGGAGGCTTCCATGGTAAAAGTGATCCTCACCAAAGACCATGCTAGAAAGCGACACTACATTTGGGATGCCTCAAGTTCGGAAGGAATCTAAGTTTTAAAACGAAAATGGATGAAAGAAAAGGATAAGGAATGCGTGAAAGTATTAAAAGAATACGAAAAAGATATGTCTGAGAGGTTATAATTGTTCGTCAGTCATTTGTTGTCTTTCCTCCATCGTAAAACGCCACCATAAATGCAGAAAAATAAACAGTCGAAGTTTAGATTACCTTTTAAGTCGACAGTGGGCAAACTACAGACCGCGGGCCGCATAGAGCAAGAACATTTTATGGTGCACGCGAAGCTATTACGAAAGCGAGCCATGGAGTTTAATGCGAATAATTTCATTCTCTTTAGTAAAAAATTATGGCCATAAACCCTTCACCGGTGAAGTAATTACGCCTTGATTGTATTTATCATCGATCTTAACTAATAGGATCCCTTGCAGTCTCTCGAGTAACTTCTGATGCGTAATCTAATGCGACCATCGTAACTGCTAACGCGGCTAATATAAGCATTCCCTACAGCTAATGCTTTATAAAAAGTTTTGCCCACCCCTGTTTCAAACCGCTCGAGATAAATGAGGAGAAATAACGACTGCCTTTCCTTAATTGAATGACTGAGTAAATTCGTATAATTAACGTCTATCTCCAACAGTTTATCTCTTCCCTCTTTTGCTGACTCTCTCTGTCGACTAAAACCTTAATTAAAGCACGAGTAGACAAGGCACGGGTTAAAAACAAGATAAATTGAAATGCAGGAGTAGCTTCGTGAAATTTTAAAACAATTTCGTGCTCTCCAATACTTTCAAAACTCTTTACATCCACTAGTTCAATTACTCCAAAAAATAGCTAAAAGCAAAAATCCAAAATTATAGCATAAATGTAACTGAAATATCATATTTGCGTCTTCACAAGTCAAAAGACACTATATTCTTTTTTTAAATGTTGGAAAAATAAATAGGCCAAGAAAAAAATTAGCATAACCTAGAGAGCAGTGGATAATTTAGGTGGCTGTAATAACTATATATAGGTTGGGAAAATCAAAAGTGCAATTTTGATTCAAAATAGTCTTCATCGGAAGTGATATTTTCCGATAGCATTTCTTGAAAAATATTCTGTTCCCGTTTCTTTTAGTAAATATTACTACAAGTAGTATTTCCAAGCAAAATTCAAGTTTATAACACCTTAAGACTCATCATATGCATTGATACGGAAAATTATCAATATTTTAACGCAAAAATGGATATTTAAAAGAGAAGAAAGCTTAGACATTGGGATTTATGAAAATCATCCCTCGAGCGTAATTTTTGGGGAAAAAAACATTTTCCAAGAAAGCTCATCTACGTTAAGGTTGGGTGGTTAATGTTTTACCTAAGAGCAAGAGCAATTTTAGGGCGTATGCTTGCGTGCCATGAAAATATTAACTGTGCCGGATTTTTTAAATAACAAAGCATGTCACAAACTTTCAAATTATTTCTAAGTACTTACCACTCATCAAAAATCCAATTTTTAGAATCAGATGCCATTTTTTAAATTAAAATTAATTATGAATCAAAGAAAGCCACGCAATCGGCGAAAAAGCAATTAAAATGTACGAGAATTAAAAGGTTGCTGATTCATTGAATTATAAAAATTAATAACATTTCATCGCAAATAAATTTTTAAGTAAAACATGGTTCATCAGAAAACAACACAGAAGCCACTTTACAAATTTGTCGTAATACGGCATCTCAGAATAAGCTAATACACCACTCCCGCGGTTTAGGCGATTAATGCGTTCCTGAAAACTGTCGCGTAAACCGAAACCGATTTTCCGATATTTGAATTACATCTAATTTAACCCCTAAAGCAATCACTTTCCTTTCTTTAAATTCACTATTATCATCTGCACTAATTTTGACCTTTGTCATACCATCTTGTATAGGATCACTAATGTTTTGAAGTACGTGGACGGGCCTTAAAGCTTCGCGCAAACCGAAACGAGTCGCGCAAACTCCGACCATTGTCCTAAAGTAAAGTGAAACCGCGGAAACTGAAGTCGCGTAAACCGCGGGAGTACCTACTGTACCTGAAATGTTTCTATAGGCGTCATGAAATTGCCTAGTCCAAAATAATATTTATTTATCTGTTTCTAATATTTTCCTTTCTATTTTTTGTTACAAAGATTTTCATTCTGCGACTTATCACTAACAGCCTAAATGTTTAATTGCTCATCGTGGACATTATCTTATCGTACTACTAGTAAAAGCAACAAGACTACTACTCTGAAAGAAAAGGCTAATGTTTACAATTCTACGAATATAATTCGCTATTAAAACACCAGATGCCTTTTGGGCTAATTAAAGCAGAAAATTGAAATGCTTTCCAAATGTCACCATACACTAAAACTTACATAGTACGTAAAACATCATCTTCTCTCTATAAATGACACTGAAAATTCGTTTTAGAAATCAATGTAAATGACAACAACATCATTGAGTCTGATATAAAGTTTGAAGTGGAATTTAGCAGATTGATCAATACTATAGGACATTATTAAATACGCCTTAATGAGGTTACAAATGATAAATTTAAGAGTGTAGAGTACATGAGTTTAATATAACTCAGAAAAAATACCTATTTAGAGCAGAAAGAAAATTATGAAACGCCAGTAATATAGGGTTATTGGTGTCAGGGTCCTTTTATATATGAAGGAGTTGAGAGTAAAGGCGTCAAAAGTCTAGGAACCGGCTATTAGGTAAATTTAGAACGCACAAATTGGGCGAAGAAATTTGGGACTCTTCATTATATAGGTCGACAAGATAATGACTACGAGGTAAATTATTTGTAGAATCGATCGCTTAAAGAATTTCCTTTTACCCAAAGGAAAAAATCGGTACAAAATACATTGTACAAACTTTCTCATATACTAATGCGTCCTTCAGTTATCTTTAGAAAATGAAAATCGTATGAGCCTGTTTTTAGAAAATCCAATTTTTATTAAAGTTGCCCAAAAATAAACTAGCCTTATATTCATTCAATGAGAGAAATGAAATGCGTAGTATTATTGTAGATGTATACTCAGGTAACTGTATGAAATTTGATCAAAATCGTTAGAGCCGTTTTTGAGAAAATCGAATTGATATTAAAGTTGCCTAGAATAAACTAGCCTTATATTCATTTTAGAGAAATATGAACTATACAGTATTATTGAAGACGTAAACTCAAGTAACTGTACGAAATTTTATCAGAATCGTCAAAGCCATTTTCGAGAAAATTGAATTATTGTTAAAAATGCGTAGAATAAACTACTCTTAATTATTGAGCAATGTCCACCATTTCTTCATAAACTCTGCTCTGTATAATAAAATGCCTAAGTACGAGATTTAATTCATTTTCGCTGTACCGTTTAGGCCCTAGAGGCAATAGCAGACAGACAGACGGCATTGCGAAAACCACTTTTTCGGACTGCAACTAAAACGCATATTTCCGTCAAAATCTTGAGGTCTAATTTTTTAGCGATTACAATACTTTCTCAATATACTTCGCATATGAGAAAGTAAAAATGAATGAATGTAGTAGGTGTGAGTGAATATTACATAAGTTAATGAAAGTTGTCTTTCTTAACTGCAATATCGGTGTTTAATTTTACTCTATCTCCATGATATGTGAGAGAATCATTTGAATGAATACTTCCAAACAATTACGTACCATGCATCAAAAAAGAAGTATGACGGCGAAGATCGAGATAAAATATAATAAATTAACATTTGAGGTTGAAATAGTGTTAAAAATGTTTCCAAATATCATCATTTGGACGTAAATAAAATATAATTTAAGATGAAATGTTTGGTTGAACAGGTTATCTTCAAACAAATATGGAGGTAAAAAATGAACTTCCCAACATAAAAAGAAATTGCAATAATAACACCAAGTGGTCTCCTCAACGACGACACTTATCCAAAAAGGATTTAAGCTGCAGACATCCCCATTTCGAGGTCACGAGTTCGTAAACGTTAAATCCAGGACTCGGGTAACATAAAAACACCGATTGGAATATCTTGTTCAAAGAAGTTATTATTTCATTTTTCACAACTCATAGGTACAGTTTACACAAACGCAATTCGCTTCAAGAAGTAACAATGTCTCACACACAAAAAGCTGGGAGTGATTTTTTTTACTACATTCCATTTAAACTCGTGATTATAATGACAGACAGAATTGGTAAAAATCACCTTTTTCCCCTCTCTAAAGACGTGCATCAATTGGACTGGGAACAAATGGAGACTCGTGCCCAAAAAGATGCGCGATGCGTTTATAAAACGTAAATATTTCCAAAAACTTGGAATGAAAAAAATCACGGCTTATTCAATTTAGCAAGACATTAATTTTGTAATTTAAATAACTGAGGTTTCTGGCAATCGTAATTTATGTAGATAAGTTGCAAAAAAGTGCACCGCCTCTGAAGTACCAATCACCGATAAAAGTATAAAATGTACACGAATGATTAATAAGAGCAATGCTCATTACAGCATCTTAATAATATTTTTATAGTCCTTTGTCCATGACTAGAATTGAACATTTTTGTTATAACTACGTCTAAGTTTTGAATAATGATTGACATCGATGTAAAAAACGTATCAAATGTTAATATTAATACTTTCGGAAATAAGTGATGACGACGGCATGAAGAGGAATGCTGCAATAGTCACACTAAAATAACACACTTCGAGACAAATCCTGAGAAACACCAAACTCCATAAAACGTATTTTTTCTTCTCGTTTTTCTATTATATAAAATTATCGTTCTGCCACACTTGGTCAGGACTAGAGATCGTTTACCGCATCGTTAAAAATTTCATCACACAAATTTTTACAAATGAACCATCGACAAAAACATATTCAAAATTCGAACACCTATTCACTGCTTCGCCGAAGGTAATGAAACTGGCCCGTTCTCTCATATTACGAAGGGAATGGTTCAATCATTACTCTGCCAATGCTAACGCGTTTCCCCCCGAATTTAAGAGAGATTATCTTTTCGGAATGACTCGAGTCGACGTTAAAAGTCTTTTCTCATTCGAGAGCAGAGTTTCGAAACGCGACATCGTAACTAAGGTGACCTTTAGCCCCAACTACCTTCTTCCGCCTTACTCCAAAAACCCCTTCCCTACCCTCCCGTCATCCCCCCCCCTTCCTCCTTCACACCCCACTCCTTCCAGCTTGACCAAAAACAGATGTAAGACAGCTAGGCTTTGCTTGTCAGCCTCTGTCAGCGAGGCGATGCTCGGGGGCGGGGATAGGATCGCCCTCTTCCCTCCCACATCCTTGAACGGGAGGGAGGCAAATCATTCCCGGCCACCCATGTCTCGTCCCCCTCCCTCTTCCTCCCACCACCTCCTGCCATCCCCTCTGACACTTTCCCTCTCCTCGGAGTCCGTCTCACCTCCCTCCGACCCCTTCACCCCTTCCGTCTCTTTCCTCCTTCCCCGAGCGGCCCGTCATCGTCCACCCACGCCTCACCAACGAACGCTGAGAAATCGCGCGTTTTGTATAACTGCTGCCGAAAGTCGCGCTTTGGAACATTTGAGAGAGAAGAAGAAAGGGAAAGTTTCGATTGTTCTAAATGAAGCGACGCGAACGAGGGGAATAATTCTCTACGCTCCCCCCGCCACCTTCCACAATCGACGCTCATTCAGTGAGGAACGCTGGAATACTCGAACGGAGCCTACAATGCATCCGTTCATAGACTGCTCCGCGTTCAAAAATGCGAGGTCGGCAAACTGGAAAAGAGCAGAAAGTTGGCCTACGGACATGTGATCAAAACCGATTTCGGTGCACTTGCGTTGGATCGCGAATTGCTTTGCATGGACAATAAAAAAAGAGGTGGCTTGTAACCTTTCACGAATACGCAAGGGTCACGTGATACGGACACCTTGAATCAAAATCATCGAAAAATTCCTCGATAAATATAATCCAAACACGATTGCCAGAAGCTTCAAAATGCATTTGTTGTATGTTTTTGTACTCTGAATCGGAGATTCACTTAAACATCGTGTGGTAAAAATTTAAATTATAACGATTCGAAATTAATTATGCAAGAATATTCTCGTTTTTTATTTTGTCGTGGCATCAATGTTGGGCACGAGTAATGCTGCATAAAATGCAACTGGAATATGTTTAACACACTCCATTTGGTTCAAAATTTAAACTGACCATGTACAAATTAAGAAATGACAAAGGCCTGCATGACAGTTAAGATAATGCCTGATTTAAACTACTTTTTAATTATTCCTACTCTTACTTCCTTATTTTATTCAAAATGTTTCTCCATATTTAGATTAGGTCCTTGAGTTTATGCATTTTAAGGGATTTTTTTTAAATCATCCGGAGATAAATCCATTGACTCCATACTCAAGACTATATTACCGGCAATGAAAAAAGAGGAGGTAGGAAACACGATCCGAGGAATTTTAAGACTCTAAAATTGGTTCATCAACTCATGCACAAAAATAATTACAGCCACAACAATGTCAACAATTAATACGAGAAAGAATAAGATATTTATATATTTATATAAGCATAAGGAGCACTCCAATTCCGCGAAATGCTCCTAAGGCGACGACACCACCCCGAAAACATTCACTTGGCAAAGGCAGTGTTTTAATTCTTTTAAAATGTTTCGTCTTCCTAAAACGCACAACACAGCATCACACACGACACTTTCACAATCGTTCCCGTTTTAATCGTTCTGAAAAGCGTTCAAATGGACGAATCGAGTTATTAACATTATTTTTTTCAACTGTTATTATTCCTTTTATCGCTCCCATGTGGCGATTTAAAGAGGGCCGAATATCGTGCAGGACACATGGTTTCGAAATCTTTGAGGCAAAGAAAACTTAAGTCTCTTCATATTCGTTCGATAAATGGGTCATTTACGTGTCTCTCTATCTATTCCTCTAGTATTTTGGTGCGTCCTGGTAGTATGCGTGGCCGATCGACGACGCCGTTCTGTACGTCGACTGCGCCCCGCGAAACCCCATCTGACATCCGTTCGGGTTGGGCACCGTTTCGAAGAGGTCCCGGAATCCTACGGAGGCGGAAGCGGCAGCGGCGGCGGCGGCTGCGGCTGCTGCTGCCGAGGCGGCCGCCGCGGCGGAGGCGGTGGACGAAGTGGAAGATGCGGGAGACAGGGACACGGAGTGAACCGCCCCTCCGCCTCCCTCCGAACCTCCCGCTCCTCCCCCGACTAGACCACCGGCGTCCGAAGGCCCTCCCAGAGTGCCGACGTCCACCACCCCCCCGGACACCGAGACGGGAACGCCGTACCAAGAGACGGACGATGCCGAGGGCGAAGAAGCGTGACGCCCGGAGGAGAAGGCGTGATGCTGGTGGTGCTGATGCGACATAAGGCCGGTACTTACCCCAGGGTGCTGCTGGGCGATCATGGGAGACGGGGAAGGAGCGCCGAGGTCGTCTTGGTGGTGGTGCTGGCTCGGATGGTGCTGGTGCTGCGAGTGCTGAAGCATGGACTGGTGCTGATGTCCTCCCAGGTACTGCCCTCCGCCTCCGCAGTGGTACGGCGATGAGGGAGGCGCCGAGGGGCCGGTGGGTGTGGTGCTGCCCACGGAAGGGGAAAGAGGCATAACTCCGGGGGTCGTAGGTCCCGGCGTGACGTGGCTCGAGGAGTAGGACATGCCCCCGACGGGACGGGCGAAGACGCCGCCACCGGACGATGAAGAGGAGACGGCGTGACCCGTTGGGCTCTCCCTCGCGGCCCCCACCGCGTTCGCCGCGGTCATCAAGCTGTCCACGCTGAAGGCGGCCACCTGCGAGTGGTGGGTCTCTGGAATGCCGTGCAGCGAAGGGAGCGGCGGCGACGAGTCAGCCATGTTGTGGTCGTCGGTTATTATCTCCGACTTTACGTGCTGGTGATGGATGAGGTGGTGCTGGTTTTGCTGATGTAGGTGGTGGCCGTGGTGCTGCTGCAAATGATGGTGAATGCCATGCTGCATGTGGTGCTGTTGGCTGTGTTGGATCGCCTGTTGGTGATACTTGCTGTTCATGCACTGCGCCAATTTCTGTCTGTCCACCGGTTCCGTTTTGGGCTTACACTCCACGGACGCCTGCTCTGCCTTGGCCTCTTTATCCGATTTCTCGTCCTGCTGCTGTTGTTGCTGGTGCTGAGATGTTTGGTGCGTTTGTTTCACCTGTCCGGGCGCCGCCGACTGACCCGTTTGCTGCTGCTGCCTTTTCAGAGCTTCTTCCTTTTCTTTCAGGGCGTCTTTCTTTTTGAACCTCCTCCTCCGACGGAGGTAAGAGCCATTGTCAAACATGTTGTAGGAATCCGGGTCCAGTGTCCAGTAACTACCTTTACCCGGTTTCTTGTCGTCTCTCGGAACCTTGACGAAACACTCGTTCAGACTTAGATTGTGCCTGATCGAATTTTGCCACCCCTGCTTGTTTTCACGGTAATAAGGAAACCGATCCATTATGAACTGGTAAATTCCGTTAAGCGTGATCCTCTTCTCGGGGGCGTTTTGAATAGCCATGGCTATGAGGGCTATGTACGAGTAAGGGGGCTTGACCATGTCCTTGACGGCAGGCGGCGCCACGCCCCCCGCACCGACCCCTAGATGCTGCTGGTGGGGATGGTGCGCACCCGGATGGTGGTGGTGGTGGCCCCCGTGATGGCCCTGATAAGGCGACGAGGCGGACGCGGCCGCCGCCGCCGCTGCAGCCGCCGCCGCGTAAGGGCCGTACCTCGCGGCGACGCTGGAATATTGGTCGTATGCGTATGCTGCGGCCGCCGCCGTCGACGTACCCATGGCCCCAGACACGGACTGCAGCGCTGAGGGGTATCCCCCGGACGCCGGGTGCCTGTAGTATGCATTCTGGTCGCCGAAGAGCGTGTGCATGTTAGTGGCGGGGTAGGCTGCGTCGTCCAGCTTGCAGTCGTAGAAGGATCGGTCCGTCGTGGAAGAAGAGAGACGGGAGGGGCCTCTTAAGAGGGGCACGTGGCCCTCCACGCCGCTTCCTCTTCCTCGGGGCCACCGCTTTACTCTCCCATCCCCGCTTCTCCTCTCCCTCTCTCCTCTTCTTATCTCCTTCCTCCGCTCTCGACTTAGTCTCTATTACACCCTCAGAGTAAACACGAAATCCTAAATATTTCGCCGTCTGCGGTGATACCGACTAGCAATTCAGGAGGTTTTCCTCTCTCCCCCGCTATTCGGCCGCCCATAAAACTCTCACTTCACTAGCACGCGCGTGCGGGGGGAAGGGGGGGTGGGGGAGGGAGAGAAGATGCTCTCGATGAGATCCGTTGGCGGTAACAAAAGAATGGAATGGGATGTAAGGATCGGGTACTGGAAGTGATGGTTTACAAGGAATGTTATTGAGGAAAGCAAGTAAGGGAAGGGGGAGGAGGGGGAAAGGATTATAGGGCGATCGCCTGGCTAAGAGGTGTGAGGAGACCTCTCCTTGCGAAAATCACGACCTCCTCCTGATTAGAGGTGCGGAGGCGAGGTGGACGCAGAAGGAGGGGGGTGGTTTTCCGGGGAGGCGTTTCGGGGGAAGGGGGCAGTGTGCGAGGGAAAGAA
The DNA here is from genome assembly GCA_036926305.1 of Uropetala carovei. Lineage (NCBI taxonomy): Eukaryota > Metazoa > Arthropoda > Insecta > Odonata > Petaluridae > Uropetala > Uropetala carovei. The sequence goes on along the minus strand of JAXCHB010000063.1, from coordinate 2,594,891 downwards.
GAGGGCAGACGGAGGAGGGAAAGCCTTCACCTCCGGTTAAAAGTCGCCTTCTTTAAAACCGCGTTTCGATTCGCCCCTCCAAAAACAACAGAAGGCTAGGAGGCGGCTCTGCGGCGTCGGCGGCGGAGAGGATCCCGGGAGGAGAGGCGAGTCTTGCGCGGCAAAGGGAAGAAGGCGTTCTCGGCGACTGCGTCTGGCGAGCGGCGACACCTCGCGTATTATCACACACAACACGGTCCGGTTTACAGAGGAGATTAAGTGAAAACAGTCCGGTTGTTTCCTTTCTGCGCGGGATGAGATCGGGGGCGGGTGCAAAGAGGGAGGGTTTCGGGACGGAGGCGGAGGTAAAGAAAAGCGAAGTAGTAGGTGGTAGTGGGGGGGAGGGAGGGTTTGGGGGGAGAGGGTTAGCGTAAAGTTGAGCCACGGCACGGTAGGAATCCTTCTCCTGTTCCCTCCTCCTTACCTCCCTCTCTCTCTCTCTCCCTTTCCTGAGATAACAGAGGGCGAATTAGAGGGCCCTAACGCAAGATCAACAAGGCGGTCGAAGGAAGCTGCGAGGAAGCGACGAAGGCTGCCCGGGCCGCCGACGGGGGAGCAGTGAGGAGGCAGCAAGGGAGGACGGGCGAGGAGGCACGGAGAGAGGGGCGAGGGAGGAGGGGCGGGGGAGGAGGAAGTTCGATGGGCGGCCTTTTTTGCGCCCCTCCCAGAGAGAGAGGGAGAGAGGGGGTGGGGGCGGTCGAGGAGAGGTGGGAGTTCTTGGAGAATGGATGTCTCCTTTCTCACGTGCTCGTCTCACGGTGTTCCGACCTTCTCCCCCTCCCTCCTGCCCCCCCCCTTGCCCCCCGCCTGTCATCACGATCCCCTTCCCTCGCCCCCGACCACTTGTGCCCGTCCCAAGCCTTCGTCTCCTTCTCCCCTACATCCCCCCTCTTCTATTTCTCTCCTCACTTTTCTTGGTATATCGCGTACTTTAACTCTATTTCCGCTTCTCTGTATCCGTCTATCTCCTGCCGGAAAATCGGCGTCCTCATTGGTCCGGCGGCCATTCACCGCTGGCCTAGGCCCCGCCCACCCGGTACAGAGAGCCAATGAGAGGCCGCCAGACCATTCCCGTTCGCTCCCGCCCCACTTTGCCCATATCTAACTCCCTGGCTGCATAACGTAGAAAGAGAGGGAAAAGGGAGGGAGGTGAAGAGAGGTTTCCTTCTCCTCCGTTGGCGTGAAACCGTGTGGACTAGGGAAGAGGCATGAACCAAGGATAGGGATAAAAAAATCCTATGGGAGAATTTTATGCAACTCTTATCGAAAGGCAAGAAGTGTTCCTTAAATTCGCTCCTTTCCGCCTCCCTCCCCCTCCCTCTCTCTCTGTACCTGCCGTCCCCACCACACTCTCGCCACGCGCTCCCTCCAATTTGTCCCTCTCTGCTGCAACATTTGAGGGTTTCAGTCCAGCTGACATCTCCTCCGCAGTCGCCTACTCTTACGCGAATATCTCTTAAGACCTTATTTTCTCACGTTGCTCGCTGCAGGACTGGTTGCGTATAATATGTTGCGTCGACTTCATTTAATGTAATATTATGAAAAAGAAATTACATCGGCAAATGTAATTTTTTAGAATTTTACTTCTTATTAAAAAATATATTTAGCTAAACTTTCACTTATGGAGTAATCGGTACGCCAGTGTGGCACACGCTAATTCCTACCATGGATGAAATGGTATGACTTGTTAAAAACCAGTACATTTTTTATACGAACAATATTTTCATTCGGTGATTTCAAGGAATTAACTGTCGCAAAACCTAAATCGGCCCATAAAAATGAGGTATAGATATAGACTAGATAGATCCGTATTCGATTCTAGGCCGAGTTCAGATATTTTATTATTTCCTTTGAAATAAAACGTCTATTAACTCGAATTTCCCATAACTCGAAGTAAATTCATTTTATAGGACATGTTTTTCAAGTTAGCTTCCTTCTATGGCTCTAAGTTTCTATAAATCGAATATTTTTTTGTCTCCCTCGAGGTTCGACTTACAGAAATTCCTCTGTATATAAATATATTTATGCGAATCTTTATTATTCTTTATTATCCTCCTCCGTACTACTTCTTCCGAATCTAAAACGTTCTCGCCTTCGCCTCACATTCAGCCCTGCCACTACGCATGCCGTTCCAATCAACCTCCCCCCTCAGCCCACCAGACCCTGCACCCTATTCCCCCATCCCATCCCTTCCCCCCCCACCCATATCATCTCCTCCTCCCCTATCTTAACCCTCCCTCCCCGCATCTTATTCGCGTTTCCCTTCGCCGCAACCACTCCCTCCTTCCGCTCCCCTCCTCCCTCCCATCTCCTTCTCCCTCCTATCTCCTCCTCCTCCGCGCCTCTGTCTCCTCTCAAATCTTGCGCACCAGTTCCGGAGGAGGGGAGAGGCGGGAGCGACTCCACGTGGCTCGGAGAGCACCCGAGGTGCACACCAAGGCGGTTATTCCTTTGGCGCGAAGGAAGGGCTCGCCCGGGGCCGCGCGCTTTCCCTGACCGGGATAATGTGCGCGCCATTTATCCGCCCCCCCCATCCGCGCCTTTTCCGTCCTCCTCTTCCCCCGCCGCGCCACTCGTCCCGCGCCCCCCGCCTTTCTTTCCCCTCCCACGCCCCATCTTCTCCCGCGATGCTTTTGGTGGTGTTGCCGATCGTGGCCATCGGTGCTTTCGCCGAAAGGTTTTCGGTGTTTTGTGTACGGTGCTCGTTAGTGAAAGTGATTCTCTTGTGAAGTGGTCTCTTGCGTTCCGGGAGGTCGTATTTGGTTGAAGTGAGCGAGGATTTAAGCTGTGTGGAAATTCGGTTGCGACTTACTTCGTGTCTTTGGATGTGACGACGGGAATGTGCTATTCTGCATTCATTTAGGGGTCCAGAATAAATTTGGGATAACACTTTCGATGGGAAGTTCTTAGGAATCACATCTACTTGCCTTTTTGCGAAGTGGAATGGATATTTTTGATTTTGGTAGAATTTCAGCGTCAGAATAAGAATTATTTCCATTTAAACAAGCAGCTGACAAGGTACTTGCGTACTAATGGAGTTTTTTTCGCAAAACGCATCATTACTTTCGATTGAGGTATTCGAATAAAAATAAATCGATGAATAAATTACAAGCGCAAGAGAAAGTAATAGATAACCGCAGTTTAAATATTAAATATCGCGTCCATCTAATGGCTGGAGTTCAACTGATTGCCAGGATAAGTCAAGTGACCATAAAATGGTTGGGTAAAACAGATTTTATTTTATTGAAGCCGCGATAGGTGAATCTCCACTGTAAAATTTAATGTTTTTTCCAACCGTTTTGTGGCTATTGGAGGTCCCATGAATTGTGTAGTGAGTTGATTTTTTACAAATGGATTGTCACCGAATCAAGATGTTTTTTGTCTAACCAGAGCTGTTAATCCTAGTTTATGGCCGATTACGCATCTTAAAATATCCAATGATTTAGCAGATAGCAACGACAAATATAGGTATAAAGCAAATTACTTCAATAATATCTTTAACCTTAAAAGTGGTAAAATACGGTTTTTTAAATAAAGAATTGATAGTTTAAGAAAATTTAATGGAAAATGGCAGCGCTGAAAGCATAAAGATAGACGCACAAAAAACCAAGTTTTAATTATTTTTAGATAAGCTTCATCGAGTATATTTTCGAAACTACCTGTAACTATAAAAACTGAGTTTTTTTAAACCAAAAATGGTTTCGAGTCTGAGAAAATGACTGAAATGCTGCGAAGAGGCATAGAACGAGAGAAAAAGTTAATATGAAAAGTATACTAAAAATCCTGAATGTGTGAGGATAAAAAGGAGCCGAGTTCGAATACAGAACGAGCTTAGCCACGCTTGAGTGACCGCCGCGCGAGAAAAATCTAAACTTTAAAATTCATAAATAAAGATAGTGAGGCCGAATTATACTAGCGATTTCAGGCAGCCCGAGGAAATTTATCTGAGATTATGGCAAGATGGTTAACGAATAGATAAATCCTAATAGAAAAATAAAAGCACGAACAAAATTCAACATTTGCTGAGAAAGTGAAAATTGAAAGTATAATAATTGAAAGTACAATTGCAGTGGTAAATTTCAAAACAGAAAATACTAAGAATAATTCCATCCTTAACAGCGACGAAACAGGAGCGTCCAATTTGCTCCATGGTGTGTTCAACCAATTAATGTCAGCCCCGGGCATGGAAGAATTTTGATCATACTTTTTCTGAATATAAATTAAAATTGAAAGGCAATGACACAAAGGGTTCAACTCTAATTAAGCTTCAATCATATCATCGGGATTAGAAAAAGAGATCGAGATGCGATTACGCCACAACCATTATCTTTTTAATCTTGCCTTGCAGAAGTTAAAAATGAACGATCGATAGATGCATTCGATATCGATCTGAATATTTACTCCGAGGAAAGCCAGTTTTACACACCGATCGAATCGACGCGTTCTCGTGTGAGACAGGGATAACGTTACGAAGAATCGCGTATTTTCGACAACGCAAAAAAAGTACGCTGTTATGATAGTTGTCACGAAAAAAATGCGTCTCTATGTTTAATGATACGAGAGGTTGGATTATTAGCTACATTTTATCAGACAGTTTAATTTGTGTGCTACCAAGATCAGGAAATAAAACAATCGATTGAAATTTTAATATAAATTTACTATGTCTCCAAAATTATAGTGCCAGTGAATTTGTTGCGTGATAATATTGAAAAATCATCCTTCCGAATGTGAATTATCGAGTTCACCTGTTGGTCTGAATGCGATTAATGATGAAATATGCTCCTGTGGCGGAAAATTTTTCGAGTAAACCAAACGTACATTTCAGCAACAAAATAGTAGTCGTCGGCGGCAATTAACCGATCGAAAATAATTTAAATAATTTTTAAAGGGCGACTGCTTCCTAGCTGGATCGATTTTTCTTGACCGTTTTGCGGCTACAGAAGTTTTGTCAAATTGCGTATAAGATTAGATACCTTTTAAAAATGAGCAATCGAGGCAGTTGCGATTATCAAGTGAAAGAATAAAATAAAAACACATTGTTCGCCCCATACTTTAAAATGTATAAAAATTATAAAATTGATCTAAATCAAACTACAACCAATAATCTCAAAACCGCTGCAAATAAGGGGAAAAATTTTTAATCGATAACGTCGACTATGCATTCGCTATTTCAGTCAGTCATTCATAAACACCACATGCATAGATAAGGAATGTTTGAAATGTACTATAAGTCGATTACAGACAGGGTTTCTTGTCATTCGTGTTTAGCGTAATCGAGATAAAAACTAATTTTAGCAGAAGACCTCACCATAAGCCTCAAGCATGATTTTTTCTTTCCATTTATTCTCAGTACTACGAAACAATCTTGACTTTTAATCTACTTATGGCCTTTTATATATCATGACATGATATTTTGTCAGCTACGTAGTTATTTCCTTCTCCGACGAATATAAAAGTGACTCTCTGCAATTTTTGATATATACTTTGTTGACATCCATCAATCTTCTAATCATTATAGTTAAGTTCGGTTTTTCTTGCTGTTCGTCTGGCTAACTACGTACAATTATACCATAGACTCCTGCTCCTCCTCGCCCCCAGTTGTTTCTTTCGCTGTCTCATTAGATAGTATCAAGCAAAAATGAGATCATTCTAATATTTAAGTAACCAGTTTTCATAACATTAAACCGGGTAAATCATTCATAATCAATAAATTCGGATCGGTTGCATTTATATTGCCAAGATCTTCTTCAATAATCTTGATTTAATTGAAACAATTTCAGCAGTTTTTCCTGACTCTCTAATAAAAACGTAACATCCGAAAATAGACATATATGTACCTGCAATTTGAGAAATTTAAGAAATTAAAAGGAGACTTGAACCCATTGAATAATGCAGAGGTTCCCAAACTGGAGGTCGCGATCCACTACAAGTCAGGAAAGGTTTTCCTATGATCTCGAATACGCAATGTTTTAGTTTTATTCTGAAATTTTACGTAAGGATATGTAAGGAGTAACATTACTTTCTGCGAAAATAAAATAGACAATAATTTCGAATTAAGATTACATTTTATATGTAATGGTTATGTATGGCGTTAAAAGGTGTCGCGATGAGAGGGGTTCCCATAAGCGTGGAAAACTCTGCAATAAGGAATAGAGAACAAAGTAGGTCATATAGTAGAATACTTACGTTTATGGTGTATGTCCGTTTTATGTATATGGGTGTTACCTAAATTATTTATTTCTTGAGCATACGATACGAGTTATCACTAAGGGCATCATAGTGCAGATCATAACCAGACCTCTTTCTATAATCATTCTAATTTACGCAAATTTCCTTTGTCAGTTACCCTAGAATTTAATAAGAACCTATGAAACAACATAAAGCATAAATTTGAATGTAAAGCGAATTTACTGCGAGACATATACAGTGGAAACCACTTAACACGAAAACGCTTAAAACGAAATATCGGTTAAAACGAAACGCATCATCGGTCCGTTCCAGTGCCTATACCTTTCAGTATACATTCATTCGCAAACGCGAAACGGTTTACACGAAATATGACTTAACACGAAAATATTTTTCGGTCTCAAGTAAATACATGCAAAATTCTTCGGATAAGAAGAAATGGCATTTGAAAGGTATGGTTTCCCCATAGCGATAATATCATAGGCTGTGTATTACATCCTATTATTGATATGTATCATGGATTTTCCTACGGGCCTAATTCCATATTTGAAAAATGAAAATGTTACCATTAAAACAGTTATCATGGAATTCGGTTAACTCGAAATTCGGATAACGTGAAATGATTTTACCGGTCCCTAGCATTTCGTGTTAACCGGTTCTCACTGTAATATTATCTCCGGAAATTAAAAAAAAGGGAGAGCCGGGTAAATGTGCAGCACGCTGTTATATATTAACCAATTCATTTGAAATGAATTTTCGCAGGAGGGAGAGCAAATTCGGCGATCGGTCCACTTAGGCATCGACAATTCTACACTGCTGCAATAAAAAGTTAGCTCAGCCCTGGCACTTCAACAAGGGATAGTAGAGTATTGGGATGGGACAAAGGAAGCACACAACTTTCAACTCACCCTGGGGACGAGGGATCTCGCCGGAGAGAGAGAGAGAGTTCACAGGGTGTTCCACCACACCCACCCAAAATGCATCACGTGCAATCCTCCCCTCGGGCGGCGGCTGAGCGGGACCCACGCCTTCCAACGGCCAACGCCGCCGCCTTCGATCCCCCGTGGGCCTTGTTGGGCACCAACCCAACCCACCCTCGAGTAGAGGGGTGGGAAATTGCCTCACTGCGGGCGAGGAAGAAAAACAAAGGGGGAATGGGTAGAGTAGAGCGAGAGACAATTGGAGGGAAGGGGAGAAAGGAGAGGGAGAGAGGGTTGGAGAGGAGGCTGGGACGGAGAGAAAGGGACGAAGATGAGGAAGCATGGAGTAGGGAAATGAGAGGCGGCGGAAGAGGATAATGGGATGAAAGAGAGAAGAGGGAGAGAGATGAAAAGGACGAGGAGACGGAAAGAGAACGAAAATGATGAGGTGGAGTTTCTCTTTCGATAGAACGGAATAGAGTAATTACTTGGCTAATTATGTAAAGTTTTGCATGGTGCTTAACGTTTAAATCATAACGTATTCTACGATCAATCAGTCTCTTAAACTATAATGGTCTTATGAATACAATTTGCAAAATAACGAAATAATTTAAGAACAATACTAAACTATCGGCATTGGACTACAAATCATCCGATTATCGCTAACTTCACATGCCCTTATTGCAATAAAGACGAAACTTCAATATTTATTAATAGGTCTTCACTTCTATATTATACTGAAAGGTAATGACGTAAAAACGGCCTTGTTGATTATTGCAATAATACGTACATGATATCTCGACTTAAAAACCCTCTTATCTAATTGAAAATATGCAGGAGCTTCGATTCACAAACGTACCCCTGGGCAGGCATGATGCTAAAACTAAATAAATGCGTTTCCGTAGAACACAACATATTATTCTAATTCGATCGCCCGATTTAAAGCTAGTAAAGCTTGGAGGTGATTTATATTTAATCCCTCGAGAACACGATAAAGAGAGTTTTTTTTCCATTTTAAAGATAACTTATATTTTATAAATTTGGTACAACTACCCTGCCTCGCCCTCATTCTTTGTCATTCTATTTCAAAACGAACCATAAGAGAGAGATCTCGCCGCCGAAATAAAGGCATCCCCCTTCACTCGTAAATGTTATCGCTCCCACCCAACTTATTGCTTCTATGTCTCTTCCACAATCCCTCCCTCTCTCTCTCTCTCTCTCTCTAGATGTATCTATTTCTTCCTCCCATTTTTCTCTTCGCTTATTTTCCCTATCTCTCTCTCTCTCCATTCTCCCCTTTCCTACCTCCCCTCCTCAATATCCCTCTGTTTTCCTCTCCCCCCTCCACCCCACACCTCTCTTCCCCTTTCCGAGTAAACCCTCTCGATCCTTCTAGCTATCTTTCTTCCAGGAATCCTAGAAAATTCCAAGCATCGCCTACAACCCTTCGTCCTTTCTCTTCTCATCCCGACTTCCGATCGCACACATCCTCGCTTTTTTTCTCTTCCCAACACTTGCTCTATGTCCCCTTCATGGGTGTGGCCCTCTTCACCCCTCGTGTCACTCCCTTTCACTCCACCAACTCCCTCCGCCTCCTTCCTCTCTCCTCTCTCTCTCGCCAGGTGTCTCCCATCGCCCGCCCGTGACCCTTGAACATCCGCGAGAGAGCTACTATGTCGTGACCCTTCCGTTCTTCTACGTACGTCTCCTACCACACTCCACGCAGTTTCCCTCGCCCGCTTCTGCCATCCTCCCTTCCTTGCTCTTCCTACTTCTCCCTCCGTGTCCCTTTCTCTCCCCCTCTTTTCCCTCTCCTCCGTTTCCCCCCCCCTCTCTCTCTTCTCCTATTACATTTTTTCCTCTCGGCCTCGACCTATCCCATTATCTCGACCCGGACACGTCAACAGATGACACTCCGAAAACAATTCTTACTCCTCCTATCAACGGAGAGTTTGGATTGACAGGCAGTCGAGATTACCATCGCCCTTGTTTTACACGCACGTAAATATCGCGCAGAATGAACGTCGACGGTAAAACTGCGAATGTTTTGTAGAAAAAAATATATTATAATCTGTTATATGTTGAGTGAAATAGATCGCGACCTCGACAATGTAATTACCTCAAACAAGCTTGAAATTCATATACTGACGATGGAAAACAATTTTATCACATATAGCACAAGTTTTATTTCTTATAGCATTTAAATTATATGATAAAATATGGTAATGTAATGTGAAAAGAAGCAAACATAGAAAGCAATCCATGACATGCAATATTTTCTGTTGTCAAAGTTTCTACCGTTCAACAATTCACTGTATGATAAAAACAATTACCCTATTTAAAACGTTTCCTTGAATTCCATTAATTTAATTAAAGTCTTGCGAAATTGCGCTTATTCGTTAGAATTCCGCGGATTTTCCATACTTTTGTGTTAAATACTCTCACTATAAGATAATGCAAAAACGACAAATGAATGATGATGACAAGGCCTAAGAGTCTTCATTTTTTATGGATATGCAGAGACTAATTTTGTTTGTAGACGCTCCTCGATATATCGTTTTATGTCTATTGTTTTGATAAAACATTTTTCTAATCAGGATAACTACCAGATAATTGATACAAAATTAGCTACGACATTCTAATTCCTCGAATGTAATTTTATCTGTTTAATATTAAGATTGCCACATTTATCTTTCATATAGTTTTCCAATTCTGTGTAAAACGCTATTAGAATCTTTCAATATCTCAGCACTGGAAGCAGCTAGGGATATGAAATTTAGTGTGTTCTTAGATGACCACATTAACTACTAGAAAATTTTATTACTTTTGCATAAAGTGTCCTAGGTTCGACTCCAGATATCCTTTCGTATTACCATTTAAATGCACGGGGAAAAACAATTTTGACCAGACATTTTTTCTTTGGCACATTAAAATACCTAAATATTAACTTAGAAACTTCAAACAACAACTAAAAGACGAACTAAATTTTAAGTTATTCTATTGTGGCGGTCTTTTATTATATCTTGCCCTTTAAAATTTTAAAAATACGTAAAAGTGCTTTCTTTTGTGATTTTAACGCTTAATCTAGCATGAGTTGCTATGCAACCTGTATTGTTTTGTTATTAATTAATTAAGTCACTACAATCTTCCAACGCTTATTTTTCTTGAAAGAAGCAAGCAAGAAGAAGTGTATTCAGTGTTATTAATTAGAATAACCTAATTAAAGCATTTAACGAAAGGTAAAGTGCACAAAGTGTCATATATTATTACGATAATAACAAATATTACATAAAAATTTATTTTGGTGTTTTCAGTGTTATAATTTTTAATGTTACCCGTCATATGACGGGTTATTATTCTAGTCTTAAAATAATCCTTCAAAATATGATTATATAGAGCGAAAAATAACACAGATTCGACTAATATAATTAAACGTACAAAGATAATTAAATATCTTGGAAAATAACTCGGAAGAGACCAATATCATGCCAGTCATACACAAGGGCTTGACGGAAATAAGAATTATCGAGAAACTTTTCCCTAAAAAAGACAAATATTCATGAACGACTTCTATTTCGAAAACACTCGGTATAAAAATTCCTTTTATGCGATCACAGTTCTAGTATTATTTTTATTTATGCCTTTCGTTTCTCCAAGAGAATCATTATATTGTATAAAATGCTACTGGCATTCATAAGAAGTTTTATATTTCATATACCTAATACAATCAATTGCTCATGAAAATACCCAGAAATGTTAAAGCTAATAATAAATAAGAAGGAGAACACACATTGAAATGTAAACCAGCCGTTACTTATAGGCGCAATGAAAATCTAAGAAAATAAATTATGATAAAGCAATCATAAATCATTCATTCTCTGTCAAATGAACAACCTGACAATTAAAACACGTGTCGATTTAAATACATAAAGCTTTTAATTCTCATTTCTGATTCATTAAAAATACTTCTGAATTATAAATCCAAAGAAATGCGACAGTAAATTACCATGCGATTCCTAAATAGTCAAAATATGCGAGCAGTTCGTTCACGATTCTCAGCTTCTGAACATGAATGCACCCGTCTCTCTTTCCCTGCCTCTTCTGTCTCCTTTGCTCTTTCTTTTTTTCCTCCCAGCTTTCCTACGCTTCCTCCCATCACCTCCATCCTCTCTCCACCTCCTCCCTCCACATCCCGCCTCCACCTCCCTCTCCATGACTCTTCCTCAACAACAGTGACACCGCCCGTCCGCTCTCCAAGACACCCAGAGGTCCTCCCGCTCCATTCGTCGTCCAAACAACCCGAATGCCCTACGCACTTCACCCACAAACCCTATCATCTCGATGGTGGAAGGTGGTGTTTGTTCAGCAGACTCTGGTCCAAGAGAGCCTCGCATTGAATGGGCCTCTCATTCAGAGTGGACCACAGATCAGCGACGCACGGAGCGACCGCCATTTTGAAACCACAAGAGATTCGACGTGGTCGACCCCTGAACCTTTCTCATCATTGTTCAACGTAAATGCGCGCACGATTTTCCACCAGCAACCCAAAGAGTAACCTTTTAGTCACGTTTTCAGAGAAGATGATTCGTATTATTTCACTCGACCGAAAAAATGAACTCATCCTACCACATGTATGTGGAATAAGGCGATAAGACGTCCTAAACAGTTCATTGTATTGGACCCTAAGCCAACTGACTGAGGAGCTACAACAAATGAAATAATTTATCGAAAAATATCATTCATTAAATGGCAGACTGTTGCCAGAACAGGCAGGTGAAATTTAGATAAATTACGTATTCGGGCCCAAAAAATATATAGGTAGTACACCACACATGAAAGAATTGTTTCTTCCAAAATAACTGTTGATGATCATTATGCTTGCTTCATTGTATTTTTACTACTTTATATTTTCTGTATTTGGATAAACATATTGAATACTCAATAAATAACTTGTAACTTGGTATCAACTATAATGACAGATATGCATTTGGTATAACTTCATGAAAAATAAAGTATATAAAATATAGTAGCAGCGGGTAACACGGTGTTATTACCACGAAACAAAATATTACTATCAATTACAATGAATGATCGTTATGAATGTTATCTCGATAGAGGGTAGGTTTGAATCCTGCCCAAGACAGGGTATATGTTTCTGTTAGCGTTATTAAACACATTGTAAAAGACAACCAACGGCTTTTTATTAGCTATTTAAAATAAATAAATAAATAAAAATCTTCAAGCAAGATTACTGATCCTCTGAATGCATAAGTAGGTACGTATTTTATATTTATTCTAACAATCTAGATTGAACAATGTTATTCAAACAAAAATAAATTACATTACTTCGGATGTTCATCACCTGCTTATGTTTTTCTAAAGTCAAACTCGAGTGGAAAAATAATAAACATAATAACCTGGTGCCAAAAATAAGTTAAAGTAAACGGAGAAAAGGGCTTTTTCCTGCATAGGGATCATCCCCGCATTCCTACGGCTTCCGCAATATCATTTTTTTGCGACGCTGGGGCGAAACATCCGCGACCTAGGCGGCTTTTTCTCTGTTCATACACTGACGAAGCGTTCAATCCCTTTATGGCCGGTTTAAAAAAAGGATGGATTGGTGAACGCGAAGGGACGGAAGCGGCAGGAAGGGTTAGAGGAGATCGTGGGTTCGGAGGGGGTAAAGGGAGGGTTTTTAACGCCTGAAAGCGATAGTTCTTCAGCTGCCGAAGCCGCCCCTTCAATTGCCTCCTCTACACCAACCATCCAATATTCGACACCCCATATAGGACAGCCACCCGCAGAGGTTTACAATCGCCTGAGTCTAAAAACAGTCCGCATGTGTTCAGGCCACACTTTTTTTTCTGCTAGAAGTTCACCCGTCCTAAGAATATATAGCCATTAGGATCTAGTCTTACGTACGCCAAAATACTTCAAGGATGCACTGGTACGAATAGCACTGGGTTAACTACCAAGTCGCTAATGATTTTTTTATGACGGACTATTCCTCTGTATTAGGATTTTTCTTTGTTTATTAATTTTTATAAATTAGTCAATAAAATTAAGTGTAACATGGTTTAGGTACGATCCGATTTCTGTCATCCGTGGTCCTCTTTAAACTTAACGACGATTTCTACATACAATACATGGTTATTAAATACAGTGAGTCATCCATGTATTTCTACATCATTGGTTGATAGGAATAAAATGATTATCCGCATTTAGAAGACGTAATGAATATTTCGTCTTTCACGATTAATTTGCGGAATGACTTAAACCGATGGAAGTACGCAGGTTCAAACAATTCTTAAAATATCTATTTCAGTGTGATCGACTTCCTCATGCGATTCAATTACGCATCAAACCTTTTAAATATTAAATCGTTTTTATTCCAATCAACAATTTCAGTACTATTTGGAACTTAAATTCTATCCTCCAGAGACGTAGCTAGGCGATGTGGCGCCTATGGCAAAATTTTAGGAAACACCTTGGTTATGTAGGATAAAATTTGTTGTTTTAATAAAGAATAATAACGTTTTATTACATATAAATTTCCGTTTGAGTATTAAAATAATATTTATGGGAAAATGAACTTTTGGCACTTTTTTCGGGAACGTTTGACACCTTTTGCAAGCAGCTCCTATGGCAAATGCCACCTTCGCCATACCCTAGTTACGGCAGTGACATCTTAAATAGCCTCTTTATGAAAGTAAAACACTAAATTACATGCTTTAGCACTACTTCGATGTTTAACTAATATATACCAAAATTTTTTCTAAGATTAATGTCCCTAATCAAAAAGCAACTACTCAGCTTGCCTGCATATATGACCTATAAAATAAATTGTGAAAAAAGAAACAACAGTCAATTATTCGTCAGTAATCTTTATCGAGTAAGCAGCGTTTCCGCCAACGCATTCCTTTATCAATTTACAGTTTTAAACGAGCTTTAACTCGGTGATATCGGTTTAGCTCTTTGTTACATGTTTTTGGTTTCCGCGAATCCTTCGAGTCATCTGGAGATGGCAAACTATTTCCCGCGGCGGTTTTGGGTGAGAAACTTTGGCATGTGTGAGTGCCGCATGTGGAATGGGAAGATATATCGGTGGAATGGGTAACGGGGATGACTGGGAGGTAAAAAGCATGTGGGAAGGAGGAATATAGAATGTGGAGAGGGATGCTATGTGAGAGGAAAAGTGGATGTGGGAGGTGCAGAGAATATCGGAAAGGGGATATTATGTAAGAAGGAATAGGAGAGGAAGCGGATGGGAGAACGGCATATGATAGGGATGGTGGGAAGGAGTGTGGCATGCTGGAGCACATCAATCTCTAAAATGATGAGAGAATTACGTCTCTAAATTGACTCAACACAGTGAAAATCACTAATGAAAGTGGAAGGAAAGTTCTATAAGAGAAGGAAAATGAAGCAGTTAGAAAAAGAAACGGTCACCAAATAAAAACAAGTTAGGAAAGTGTACGACGTATCACAAATGGGCGCGTTTCGTGCAATGGAGTATTAGAAAGAAATTATATACCTGTACGTAAGGGAAATAGCGTTTTAAAGTTCTTATATTCTTCAAAAATAATCCATGTTCTTCCTATTTAATAATACTGCATGCACGCGTAAGGAAATTAAACGTTTGTTTGTGAGATTTTTTATGATAGTAACAATAAAGAAGTAACCATGCAAGAAATTTTCTAAGCTCAACTCGATATAAGACTTTCTTGTTTGATTTTCTCGATAACGGCTACTCCTACGATAAAAATATATAGGAAAGAAAATACTCTACCAGTTCTACAACTTTTATTTGAAAAATATTTTGATATGAGCAATATTTTACGAGATATGACGAAAATTTAATTTTTTGTCACCAGTAAAGTGGTACCCCTGATTGGCATACGTGATTCATTTTTGCGGTTTTCTTATTATATTTTATTGTAAGTCCTTAATACAAAATTTCATGAAAATCCGTTAAGTAGAAGCCGAGAACGATCATGCGGACGGACGGACAGACAGACAGACCTACGATAATAGGCGCTCGCGCTGGAAGCGAAACGCGCCTAAAAAAACGTCTGACCAATTTGAGAGAGTGTTACGGAAAAATAATTGGGCAAAGTGCAAAGTTATGGATGATGGAGGACCTAAAACGGAAGTCAAAATGAAGGTTAAAAAGATGATAATAGCCGAGCAAGATGAAGTCCACAAAAATGCAATCCAACCCCGTTAACTCCATCCACGAGCAGCACGACTACATGAAGAGACAAGGCAAAGTAGACATGTACCTGATCATATATGAGGAAAGAAGACGCTTGGCTTGACCACATTTAAAAAAATATGAACCCACTATCTATTTAGGTTCACTTATCGACCAATCCTCGGATATCACAATAATGAATGTATTCGTGTGATAATTAAAGTTAATGATTTACGAAAATATAACCTTTTCCCAAAAAAGTTTATTGTCCTAGCCAAAGAGTGTGCTGCACCTAGTACGCTCACTGAACTCTCTTCTTGCAGTCTGATTGTGAGATAAAATCCTTAATATTGCACGTCTCGACCCTTCACTCTCAATAGACTCCAAATTTAATACTCAAGATGGATCAAAATACACAACTAAAGTACTGAAAGGCTAAAGAAACGATTACTGAAAAAATGAAAAATAAAATTTCGAGAAATTCATTTTTACAGACAGTTTCAATCGAACCTCTACTTTCTGGGAACGTTCCGTTAATTGTTTTGAATCCATAAAACAACCTCTTGAAAGTATGAACTCTTACATGCAGTCAAACCGCAATGTCGACTTTGTAATGCACATTTTTAGTTATCATGCTTTCATAAGCAAAACTCTTCTTCCCGCGAAGACTGGATAATCACACTGGTTATTTCCTTAGGAGACGAGTTATAATCTCCTCCACGTCAATCCTTTCAAATATCAATAAATTATGAAATCTTCACCACCCAAGCACCTATCGCCTCGTGCACTTTAAAAAAAAAAAGCACCCCTCCCTCTAACACGTGCTGATGCGTGGTGAGCGGTTGAGTACACTTAATTTGTTTGCGTGGGTGGGCGTGGGTGGGCGTGCGTGAATGCGCGCATCCCCAGGGCGTGTGAAGTTTCTCTTACCCGCGGTCCAAGACCTACGGTTTATGCGCTGTCATCTCGGAGAGAGAGTGGGTAAGTATAGGAGGAAAGTGAAAGGAGTTAAGAACGGGATGGGAGGGGAAGTAGGAAGGAGAGGAGAAAGAGAATGTAGGAAAGGGATGGGAGCGTGGAGAAAGAGAGGAAGAGTGAGGCAGAGGAAGAAAATGGAGTGAGTTCCGAAAAAGTGTCGTGTAACATGAATCCGTGTTATGTGAACCTGGATTTACATAGTGAAAGGAGAGTTTCATTCTATACCCATCCAGGCACCACCCTCCAGTCCCAAAATTCTCAAACCTCTCTTTTAATGTGTTATATTATATGTACCTTAAACAAATCAGGAAGGCGAACTGGATTGGACATTACCTGAGGAGAGAGAGAGAGAGAGCATGATTAAAGAAGTGCTAGAAGGAAAACTGGATGGAAAAAGAGAAAGAGGTAGAACAGGTTTCAGCTGGTAGACGACTTGAAAAGGAAATAGAGCTATCAAGACATGAAGAAAACTGCGGAAAGGAGTATATGGAGAACCAAGTTTAACCATGAATAATCACGGACCTGTCAATGGACAGACTACTTATGATGATGATGATTATATGCACAAATAGTGTTGTTGCCGGTTATCTAATTGTAAGCTTATACACAAAGCACTAGGGTACTTCGACACGTCTCTTCCTCGTCCTACAATCTCGAATACCACACCCTAAGTCCGATCAAATCGCGTTAATGAGAACCATGATCCGCGCTGTATAAATTTTTGGTATTATAGACAAACCGTATCGTAACGAATCCGCGTTATAAGGACCCGTGTTATCAGAGAGCCGATGCAGGAAGAAATAAATATATAGCAAGAAGCAGAGAAAGGATAGGATGGACCGAAAAGAGGAGGAAGAGGAGTGAATGTAGGGAGGAAGAAAGAAAAAAGAGGGGAGTGAGGGAGAGGTGTACGGAGAGAGAGAGAGGGGAGGGAGGGGGGAAGGGGAGGATGAGAAAGATGTGTGGAGCATTTCTCGGAGAGAAGTTAGCGCCCTTAAGATAAGCTTTCTAAGAAAGCGTATATTCCATGGGTTGGGGCGTGTGTCGGAAAGGAGCGAGAGGGAGGGAGAAAAGGGGATGGCGTTGGGATTGTGTATTCCCCGACATCAGTATTGGATGGAAGGGAAGATGCATGTGGTATTTGGGACGGAGGTCTTAAGGAAGGGTTTTTGGTTTTATGGGATGTGCTACATCCCAGACCGCATTTCGTTCCGTGTGTAGCTCGGAGAATCCCGTCAAGGGCAGGGCGAAATTTTCCAGGGAAAAAATAATCAACCTAAAGTATTCTTTCCTCGACGAGGCCATATGACATATTGGCTCTGACAACAGAGAAACACACTTCGTTTAATGTTTTCCCCTCCGAAATACCGTCGGATAATCCGACTTTTACCATCGCGACATTAATTGCAGCAATTTAACTCTCCCCCGGTATAATGGAGAGATCCTTCGCCACGCATCCTCCGATGGACACGTTTGACGCGTACAAAAATATTGACGGCCGAATCAATTTTTAAGCGCTTCTTTCGGGTTGGGTGGGAATTTAATTATTCCCCTTTCTTCGACAGACACCTTTCGCGTGCTCCCTATTGAAGGGGAGGTGGGAAGTGAATGGAGTGAAGGGAAAGGTGACGGGAGATTGTGAAGGAAAGGAGTTAGAGGGAGGGAGAGAGAATGGGACGAGGAAGGGAGAGAATGGAGGGTGTCCGGATTCAATCTCCCACCTTCTTCCCTCACCCGCAAACTCCGCCCCAACGACCTCCTCTTCTCCTTCGCATCCACCACTGCCTCCCTCTCTTTCTCTCTTAACCTCTCCCTCTCTTAACCTCCCCCTCCCCCCCTCCCTCTCTCTCTCTCTCTCTCTGGATTCCAGAAGCGGCTGAACAAACACCTTCACGGGAGAAGGGGCGGAATATCCGCGTCAGCAGCCCTCTCCACTCCACACTCCAGCCCCACCCCCTCTCCTCCGCCTTCCGTCCTTCCCCAAATTCCCACCCCCACTACCGCCTCCACTTCCCCTTTCCCTCCCCCCCCCCGACCTTACGCCTCTCTTTCCCCTCCTCCAACCACCCCCTTCGATGCCCCTCCGTCCCCTTTCCATCGCCCCCTCGACATCACCAACTCCCATTCTCCGCGCTCCCTCTGAGTAACCCCGTTCCTCCTCAACTCCCCTTTCTCCTGCCCCTCCCCGCTCTCTCCCAACCCTTTCTTTCCCACCCATTTCACGCAACCCATTTCCAGCCCATTCGAGAAGAGAATCAACCGTTTAGGGCTGACACGGGGGAGGGGGGTGAGGGGGGGGGGGCGTTGGGTGGCGTTAAATGGGAGGGATGAGGCGTTGATGGAAATCCGACGGTGGACACTACTGTCAATTCAAAGTCGTCGTAGCCGTTCTAAGTAAAAGAATTATAAAAAAAAAAGATAGGAGACGGAAACCGCACTTATGAAGCGAGACGGAAACCATTTACACGCTTAGAAATTCTACCAAATAAGATTCTGTATCGTAGATGCCCTTTTAATAACTCAAGTTGGTTAATTAATTAATAATGGCCCAGAATTTGTGAAAGGAGAAAAACGGGGAAATAGCGCGATCAAATTAAAAACGAACATTTTTAGAAAGATTATACGTTAGTTTTGAATTTTGTAACTCAAATAATCTCTTATGAGAAGAATCGATGTTGTCAATCGTAAACGGTAAGAAAGACGGCAGGAAAAATACTTGGAAATATTATTCTCGATGAATAATGCTCCAATAATCGTTTAACTTCATTTTTTATGTTAGCATGAAATTTGTTCCATTTGGTTAGAAAATAAATTGTGTTAAATATTTTTACAATTGGATAACGGGAAAACGTGCCGCATCGCACTTGAACTTTATATATTTCATCATTTTTTGTGGTATTTGGGTCATTCCTAGCGAAAACGGAGCAATTCCATTTTTGGATTCTAACGGATTGTTTTGATATTATTACCAACACTTTATTAGACATTTTTGGTGATGTGTCTCGAATATTCATATCATCTGCCCAGTAGTTGCCAAGATCCGGCCCGGAAAGTGAGCGCGTACCATGCAAGTCGCAGCGTGCCGCGGCGCAACTTCTCAAATCTGTCAAATTCGCTGCCTCTTATCTCGTAAAGTATTTCGCCGGTAGTTACGAAAAACACAACTTATTATCGTTTTTGGCAGTTCTTTAAGGTTATTTACTTCAATATACCTCATGACTTCCATATTTTGAATAAAAATACGCGAAACTTGAGAAATATTCAGATTTTTTCGTTTCACTTATGTATTGTTCTCGCGTCGGAATATCACCATGAAATGTAATAGTGAATAAAAGTTTCCGGCAATCTTCCCTTCTGTGATATTCCTAAAAATTTAGTATACACTTGGCGACTACATTGTACAATTAAGATACATTTGTTTTAAAGAGTGTCTTTGACGAAAAATTTGGAAAATCATCGGGCCCAAATGTTCCCCTCTTCAAAACGTTTCAGGAAGCATGGTCTCTCAACTTAACGGAGAATTTTAAACCTGGAATGCAAGACTAGCGGGTTCGAGAAGATCTAAAGGACGCGGAAGACGAAATTCTTGCTTGAAAGCGAAAGCGAAAGCGAAATCGCGCTGCAACGTTTACAGGAAAATCACCCCAGGGAAGATTACCGAGAGCTCCTTGAACCAACTGTCATTTTTCTGGGAGGGGTTCCTCCTCGAGGAATATCATTTCGCGTTCCCGGTGCATTTCACCATGCTAGGTGGATGGATAACGCTATATACTGTCTAAAAATGTTTCTTCTTCGCGATGAATTCTCCTTATCTGCCGAAGAAGAAATTGCACTCCGCGACGTGTGCGTCTTTCTAGTACGTTTGTACGTGGAGGCTTGGATTAGCGCGCCGATTGCCATTGAAGCTCCTCGGAGAGATTTGCTGTTTTTGAAAAGTCTTTACGAGTACGACAAGACTGATAGTGAAATCAGCCGTGTGGCAATGAATAACATTTGTAACCATTTATGGTGCCTTGCACCAGAAAGTGCAGCTCTAGCGTTTTTCGACGACAAGGTATCAATAGACACTAAGAAACGAATGGTATTAGCCTTGCAATCAAATGTCAACGAGAATTCAGAGGACTCAACCAAAAGATTTACCGTACACTCGAAAGATATAATACACTTCGTAGATAAGGGACTTGAACATTTCATTTTTAATGAATCTAGGCAATTTTTCAAAAGGTTCAATATTTCAATGACATTTCTCTCTAAGGATCCCCTTATGTGAAAAAATGATCACACCTATAGCGAGGGACTGGAGATTGCGAAACAACTGAAAGTCGTCAACGACGCTGCAGAAAGAGGTGTTAAGATAATGGAGGACTTTAATAAATTATTTACTAAATTTGAATCTCAAAAACAGTTCGTTTTGAAAGTCGTCGCAGACTACCGGCGTAAATTTCCAGACTGCAACAGAGCAACGTTGTCAAAAGAATTTTGAGAAACTCGTTATAATTTAAATATACTCTTAAATTAAACTTCTCTGAAAGGTACTTTACTATTTTAATGATCATAAGACCTTGAGAGAAAATTATTTTAATACATTGAAGTAACAATGTTTTCCCACAAATTGAAAAAGAAGTTTTTAAATAAATAGAAATATAAAAAATTACACATTATTTATAACTTACAAATTCACTTTATTGATTTAACAAGGGTTTCAAACTCTTTCTATTTCAAATATGAAAACTGTTGGCTTCGTACAGTAGCGTAGCTCGATGTTTCGGGCCCCTATGCAAGAATCGCTGATGGGTCCCGTAAGCGGAAATATTTTAGTAAAAAGATTTTTTAATATATATTTCATCGGTGTTTATTTTTCTCTCTGGTGGGGTCCTCTTGAGAAGGAGGTGAAAACGATAATCTGATGACAATTCATCAAAGTGACGCTTAACTATAAAAATCGTTCTTTCGCTCGTGGGGCCCCTTTTGTTCGAGGGCCCTTAGGCATTGCCTCCTCTTTCTATATTGTAGCTATGCCACTGGCTTCGTAATATAACAGTGAAACGAAAAAATCTGAATATTTCTCAAGTTTCGCGTATTTTTATTCAAAATATGGAAGTCATGAGGTATATTGAAGTAAATAACCTTAAAGAACTGCCAAAAACGATAATAAGTTGTGTTTTTCGAAACTACCGGCGAAATACTTTACGAGATAAGAGGCAGCGAATTTGACAGAGAAGTTGCGCCGCGGCACGCTGCGACTTGCATGGTACGCGCTCACTTTCCGGGCCGGATCTTGGCAACTACTGGACAGATGATACGAATATTCGAGACACATCACCAAAAATGTCTAATAAAGTGTTGGTAATAATATCAAAACAATCCGTTAGGATCCAAAATTGGAATTGCTCCGTTTTCGCTAGGAATGACCCAAATACCACAAAAAATGATGAAATATATAAAGTTCTATGAGGTCTCTGGAAAACTGTTTTCATTTTCATAAAGTCTCAGGTTCGAGTCTTAGGAATCATTTATATTTTCCATAAGATAACACGTAAAACTCGACTTTTCGGCGTGCAGGCTTTCATTCATTTGCTCGTATAAATTCGAAATATTGACATACGAGCTTCGGACCTAGATCGTTTTCAAGAAAAATGATCACGGATTGTTATTCTTATCGTCTTTTTGTACGATTCGAAATCTCCCGCATTTTAAGCTTAATGCACATAATTTTTATTAAATTTGTCATTTTAACGCCAAATACCTTGACGACGGACATTGCCGTGCTCGAAGTCCTATTGTTGTAAAACGGTATATAACTTACGAGCGTAAAAATAACGTGTTTTTATATGCGGTTTAAATGAAGAGAGGGTAAGGGGGAAAGGAGAGGTAAAAGGAAAGAGGGGAAGAGAGAGACGTGGAAGGGAGAGGGGCAAAGATGGGGAGGGGGAGAGGAGGATAAGCAGAGAGGGAGGGGGGAGAGAGGGAGGGGGGAGAGAGGGAGAGAGAGAGACGGAGGAGGGAGATGTTTCAATAATGTAAGAATATAGTAAAATACGTCTTTAATAGAATAGTTTTCTGTGGGTATATAATTTGCACCATTATAATTGATTCACATTATTATTAATAAATTGAAAAATATCTAGGCAAACATTGCGCGGGTACAGCTAGTGTTGCTAATTTCCTTTATATTAATCCAGTGTTATTATTAGTATTTCTCTCTGCATTCTTTTTTATCGAATTAAATAAAAATATCGTATTTTTCATTTTAAGCTTAAGGGAGCGGTTCCCATACTTGGAGTTTCTGCGACCATCCTTTAAGGCAGCCGATCTTATCCCGATCCCTTAAAATCTCATCCATCCACCAGTAAATGTAAATTGTGAATGGAATATTTAAAGAAAATCAGAATTTTGTTAATATTAATAACGCAGTCAAATTAAAACTAAAAAAATTAAAAATATTGAAACTAATAAATACACGTAAACTGTTCGTTACCTCCCTGAAAACATTTTGTGGCTCCAAACTCGGAAACCTCTGGCGTAAGGAATGACTATCGTCAACGTAATAAAAAGGTTAATAAATCCGGTTTACTTGGATAATACTAAAAACTCTTCAATGAATTTTAAAGCATTAATTTTTAATTCTTGGGTTGCAGATTGATGATCTGCTTCTCCGTGAAATAATTTGCTAAGCATCGCTTCTATAAATATCGTGTATTTGACATTTTTACGTTAGTTATTTCCGATTTAAAATGCATCTTCGAGCATTTTTCAGCGATGTAAAGGTTTAAAGAACAAATATGCACACTGGATTTAAATAGTATTCTTCACTTAAGAATAATAGTGTTTTGCTGAACGTGAAATAAAGTATGGAATATAAAAGATAGAGCAATATAAAAGTATAGCATATGCCCTGGAAAAGTTAATTTTTCCAAACCTGATCCCAATCCCGAAACAATTATCCTATGGGGTTAAAGGCCCCTGAACGAGATTGTTTATACATTAACAATGATTATTATTCGTCACCGGCGATAAATAACTACTCTAATTCCTCAAATGCCATCTACGGGGTACTTAAATATGATCGTTTAATTCATATGATAACAGCGAAGTTGAGAGATTTGGAAGATAAGAAATGGCGTCACGTTTCGCTATTCATAGGTTTCCGAGTAATGTGTTCTACATTATCTTATAATAATCTTTGGAGTCGTTTACAATGCCGGTAAAGCTGTTGTACATGTTTTCCCAACTTAAATTTATTGCTATTATAATCTTAAATTGAGTGTTATTAAATGATAGGGCATACCTGGCAACGTTTAAAGTCTACGAAATTTCTGATTTGACTAGAAGGTTGAAATTTTGCATGCGGGTACATTTCCGAAATTCATCGAGAGAAAAAATCCGAAAATTCCATATTTATTAGTTGTGGTAAGACAAAAAAAATGTTAATCTTGGAAAATGGCTTTCAACGCTTGATGACGCTGATGAAAGTTTGTGCAGAAATTTCGAAAAATGAAGTGAACCGTTGTTTATTGTTTATGAATAATCATTTTATGTACTGACAATGAGATTGGTTTAATATATAAATTAATAGCAGAATTTCCCGTTGAATTTCAACGGATTTAGTGAAGCTACTACAGCACAACATAAAAACTCTTTAAAATATATAGTAGATACTTTTTAACTTACAATAAGCTTGTCTTAACAATTAATCATATTTGCTTGTAACAATCCGTTTCCGAGCCTATTGCATTCAAATATAACGATAATTTTATTTCCTATCATATTACTTTCGCCAAATCCAGCTTCATTTCTTGTGTAATTATGCCTCGTTGAAATATTTACTTTTATGTCTTGTAAGCAAGGAACCCGTACAACGTACAGTTGTCCATGATTGAACACTGAATGGTAAATGTACACCAGATGCGTGGGCCCATTCGCGTTATTAAACATTAAAAATGTACCTAGAATATAATGATTTAATTTACATAAAAGGTAAAATTCCAGGATTCAATAGACGAAAGAAGGTTCAATTACTTTCATCAATAAATGCTTCCTGAATATTATTCAGTATCTATTTACGTTGCTATCCATAAACATCGATCGTTTCGTTGCTTAAACAAAAGTGCGAATAGAATAACGCTAAACTTTCGTCTATTTATAAGCTTCATTGAAGTTAATTGAATCGGAGGTAACAATGACGGCTGCCTTGGTTACGCCCGGAAAGAGTACGAAAAATCCACAAAATTTCGAAACAAATGGCGTATTTCTGAAAACTTCGACCATGTAACATGTAAACTTCGCAGGAATAAGATAGTATAGAGTTTTATTCGTCGAATAAAGCAAAAACGAAAAACATCGGTCGATATTTACCTATTTTAATGCTTGAAGGAAGAATACCTTGCAGGTCAAGAAATGGATTCATACGTGTTATCTTATTGAAAAATGTTAATCCCCTATTGGCAGCACATTAATCCCGGTAGACCAAACCTAGACCGTTCACAAAGTTAGGATGTAAGGAAGAATCGTACCAAATTTGGTTATTCTAGCTTTTATCGTTTAGGAGGAGTTCCATGAACAAACACACAAACCAACAAACACACCCTTTAAAATATATTATAGAAGATTAAAAGCATACAGTTGTAAATATCTTGATGCCATTAACCTGGATTGAAAGTTACTGTTAAGCATTACGGGATTATTTTCTAAAAGTGAGATATTTCCCGATCGACATAGTGCTTACAGAAGATTTTGCCGAGTTTTCTTTGTGTCTTAGGGAAAATTCCAGTTAACCTCCACCCCCGGTGAAAACATGTATCATTTAATACCTTTGGTTACCCTAACAGAAGCTTTTCAATTGTTAACCTGAAATAGCCCGGAGAGGCCTTTTGCCAATACCTGAGATTTCCGTTCAGTCCTTTGTATAAAAACTGAAAAATATGTAAGTATATGTATAAAATGAAATGTATATGGATTAATGGAAATAAAAACATTTTGAATCTCAATCTATCGACATCTTGGCGTTGTACTGTACTTACAATTAGAAAACTGTGCGGAACTACATTAGTGTATACTTTGCAAAGATAAGGGTTAAAGGTTGGTACACCAATTATATAGCTTCGAAATTTAGACGCTCCAAAACTTTGTAATGGGACTCATTGGCAGATTCAAACTTTATATCCCCATGTTATTGCAGCAGTCATTTTGACAGGATACGCAAAAGGACATCAGAGTGTTTTCATCAGTGTCGTAGATACCGCCCGGGCAGCCCGGGCGAAACCCTGGGGCCCGTACTTAAGGGGGGCCCACAAGAGATTGAATGCTGAGACCAAAATGTTAAGAATTTCTTTTAACTTTGCCGGGACAATTTTGAACCATCTTTCTCATGAAAAAGAAGAAACATTCCGTAGACCCAAAGGAAGCAGTATAGACATAAGAAGTCTACGGCCTAATCCTCACTTACGAGATAAATACAAAGCGATGAAGAAATACCCAAGATAAGAGACACCCTCTCTGTGCAACCTTAATTAAGCAGCATAGGGCCATGTGGTTAGGATGAATAGACTGTTTACAGAGAGTATAAACATTCCTTACAAATAAGCGCCTCCTAACTCTTGCAGATGATGCTGTTTCGGTTATGAGATAACGGACGGTTTCGGGCGCTTATGACCGAAGGAAAAAAATACTTGCAGAGCGGTGTGACTGCACCGGACCCCGCGCTTCCTATAAAAAACATTTGCCGTACTTATAAAAGTACACTCATTTAAATAAAATCTGAAAAATATCGATGTGTCGTAGTGAGAGAGATTGCTTTAGTTATTGAAATTTACTATTAAAAATTTTTGACGCGCGCGCACACTTTGTACCGGGCCCCGCGATTTTCCTAGCCTACTCTTAACGCTGGATTTGCGTCTGGTGATTGGTCCACTTCCCATAGCAAGATACTGCTTTGCCATAGCTAACTCAGTTTGAGATTTTGTCTTCATGCTGATGGAAGTCGGTTCTCTCGTTAGCGATCAACGATAATAATGATTTCATCTACATAATATTTTCATTATTGTGAGAGTCAATCAGGTCGACTAACAAACATTTGAGAGGACCCAAACAACGAAGAACGCATTTTAAATTTGGGCGAATTTCTCTCCTGAAACTACGGAATACGTTCAATTATAGCGGGGCCCGGAAAAAATTTAGCCCGGGGGCCAGCGCATGCCTAGCTACGCCACTGGTTTTCATACCTACCACGTATCCCTATGATTCCTAGCAGCTAACCTTTTGAATTCAAACGACTCAATTTGCGGTAAAGGTTCTTTTTGCAACGACTGTTAATAAGGCCCAAGGTCAATCACTAAAATTCGTCGGGATCAACTTACGTGAGCAATGCTTTCCTCGTGGTGAGTTTTACGTAGCATGCTCAAGAGTAAGTATTGGAAATAATTTGTATATTCTTTCGCAAAGAGGAAAGGCCCTCAACATAGTCCATAATGAATTATTGTAAAAGGTTTTAAGTATGTTATTCATGATAACTGAGATCAAGGAATAGAAATTATTAATTCAAAACCATGAAAGATTATAGGTACCTGTCAACTGACCTTTAAAAGATATTAATTATAATTACTCCGGGCGAATAACGGGCTATTCTACTAGTATCGTATACAAACTTTCCAGTCTCCATTAAGCCTGCCAACATGACAAAAATTACAGCCGGGAACCAAATCGCGACTTGTTATCCCTGTCTACTAAAAAAACTGACCATTGAATTCAGCCCAGCATTCGGTAAAGTCAATAATATTAATGGTATAAAAATTAATCTCGTAATTGGATATCATTAACATTATAGTGGAGGGATATTTGGTCCTAGAATGAACTCTATTGAAGATGCCAAAATTTCAGTGTCACCTTGACATTTTTAGATTTTCATTATATAACCTGTCGTTGATGCTAGAAGACACTACAGAAAGTATAATAAAAACTCCTCTGTACCGTTTTCTTTCAGATAAATAGTTAAAAGTTAAGTTAGGAAAATATTGCATTAAAATTATATTGGTTCAATTTTATAGAATTCTCTATACATCACACAGGTTTTTCAATTTTATCACTTAATATCATCTATTCCAACCTCGTAAGCTTGAATAGGAAGAAAATAACAAAAAGGATATAAACAGAAATGCACAATTTATAAAACTCACGCACTAACAAGGGCAGAAATCTTTAAAATTGAAAGAATTTGGTCAAATCTTCTTTCGTCATCTCGCCGTCCGATGCATTCCTCCGATTACATTCACCGCAAACACTCGAGTCACTTCGACGTCCGGCAAACGGTAAACAGTCACATTTCACCATGTTTATAATACTTAAAGCGACGACCTTCTAACTCTAAATCGAACAAAGGTGGCGAACAGACTTCAAAATCATTACCGAACACCACTTCCAAAGTGAAAAAGATCGCGAGCGAAAGCGTACATTCAATTTCTCCCTCTCGACTGCAGATGGCACTAAAAGAAAGCGAAAGGGGAGCGTTCTAAAATAAACACAAAGTTAACTAAATTCCCTTTCTCTTCGAACTGTCCCCCTACCCCTCTATCTTCTTCCTCCCCTCTCTCTCCCCCTCCCCTTCTTCCTCCCCTCCCCCCCCCCACTTCTTCCTCCCCTACGCTCCAACTCCCTCTATTCCAATCCTTTACGCACGCTTCCCGTTTCCCACCATTCCATACCGCTTCCCTCTCTCTCGTTCAAGCACTTTGCCTCCCCCTTCCTCTCTCACCCTCCCTCTCCATTCCGTCCTCATGTAACCCTCCCCTCCTCCCTCCCTCTCTCTCTCTCTCTTCCTCCCTCATTTCCATATTCAACGCCGATTCTCTCTCTCTCTCTCTTTCGCCACTTCGTTTTCTCCCTCACTCCGCTTCATTCCTCCGCACTCATACGCACGCACTCTTTTCGTCCATCCTCTTTCTTACCCTTCTTCCACGTCCTTCCCGTTGAATACTCTTCTCCTCCAAAAGTTTTACCTCTTCCTTTAGCGGTTATAGGCTTCCTACGCGTGATCTTTTTCCATCGAGTCCCATTCCGAGAAATTTAGAAACTGGAGGATAATGTCCTCGCCCACTAACTCCCCCGTTTAATCACGTATTTTTCGGTTAAAATGCGCTGTTATTTTGAGCTGTGTTTTTGGCGCACAACTTTCTCCGTTTTTCTTTTATTATTCGATAACAATACTCTTCCCCCGCGTTCGTATCTAACGTCGTTGTTTCTTCTGTCAACGTGCTTCTAATCCTCAACAGCAGAACCATGGATTCTTACCGAACACATTTAGTTGTCTACCTCATGAGCGTTCTACGTTGAAAACTGGATCACCCGTATTTTTTTTTAATCTGGGAAATTTTCATAATAAAAGTTTTCATTTCGAATGGACTTTCTCATCGCTGGCTGAAATCAAGTTTTAATATATTTCATTAAAAATATACGTAGACAAGCAGAAGCAACTCCTTAAAGATCTGCAAGATAATAAGACTTTTGTATTCTTTAAAGGATCGACCATTAATTCTTAATGATAAAAATCCTCTTAAATGGATTAGGTACGTTTTACAATCAACGTCCTACTAAGTAAGTCTCTGATGATGGATAATATGGAACTGAAATTTTCATGTTTTACTCAACCGATTTATGGCTACAGAGGTAAGCTAAATAGATCAAATTCGACCCGTAATGTCAATTCGGTGATTCATCGTCGAGGCATTTCTTCCCTCTCCTAAAAACACATAAACAGCCCCTTTCTCCGGGACTTTTCCAGCGAAACGTCACACAAAAATTGGTTTATGATTATATTAACTGCTTGAAATATCGTTGACGAATTTATTCTATCTCCGTATATGCTAACTTTCACGAATTCGAATCCCCTGCGCCGTTACACTCTCCATTCTCTACGTGGCGGGCCGCATTCACGTATTTGAGTGCTTTGGCAAGCCGTATTAGAAGTCGCGAGTGCCTCGGCGGGCCAGATTAGAGTTTACATCGGAACTTACTCAAGGGATTATATGCAATTTTAAAACTGAAAGGAACATTTTAACCATTTTTTGGCGTAAAAACTTCGCCAGGCAACATGTTATGGCAACAATAGAACTTAAAATGTACAAAATTATCTGTAATAAATGTCACAGACCATAATCTTCACCAAAGCTTCGCGGGCCGCATAAAATCCTCTCGCAGGCCGAATGTATCCCGCTAGCAGTAAGTTGCATGCCCCTGCTCTAAAGTGACATGCGAACCTGATCTGTTTGATAATGCACTGATTTTGACGATTTTGTGCTGAATAACATTTTGTTCTGACATTTTCACCGGTTTGGGAACTTTTTAGTCTAATATCATACTGTGTTTGAATGTAGTAATTGGGTATAAATATCGGTAATTCGATACCTCGATTCGTTTTACTCTTTTCTTAGCGATTTCTTCAATTTAAAAGGTTTATAGGAGCGTTAACGAGTCAGCTTGAAGTAGAAATTTTCAAGTAGTCTTACTGTTAAATAATATTTTAACTTAGAACTTAAAAAACGCAGAATTGATATAAATTGTTGAAATGAAAGTGATGTGTTCAAGAAAAATATTGCAAATATTTCTCAAACTTGAAAAGAATATGCTACCCCCCTTATCAAAGGAAGAATGCACTGATTTTTCATACTTATTAGAAAGTATTTCCAAATTTCTTAGTTTTGTATTGATTTACACACTTTAAATAAATTGCCACTGTACTCCTTTCCCCTTCCTCGCTATCCCCCATCGTTTCACCCTCTCTCTCTTTCTCTCTGTGTGTGTTACTTTTCCGCATTCTCAACCTATCTTTGATTCCTTTTTTCTCTCCCTTCACTTCCGCTTTCTTTCTCCTCCTCCGTTGTCCCTGCCCCCCCTTCGAAAACACAGGTGCTCTTTTTCCTCTCTCCATTCACATTTTCTACATTCGCGCACCTCTTATATTCCCAAACCTCCCCGAATCCTTTCACTCGAAATTCAGTAGCGGTTATTCAGAGTTACCCACAGATGCGGGAAAGAAAACCTCCGCAGTAGCTGAGATGAAAAACATTTTGGAAAGCAAGGTAAAGGAAAGTTAGAAATCCTTCAAATTAATTTGAGAGAAACAAATCTTTCCACGTTCACTGAATTTTTTTCTGTTTGTCGACTTTTTCATGTCGAAGTAAAAGCAGCGTACATCCCTTTTTCTATCTTGTTTTTAAAACGACTTCCCAACTAAAATAACCTTCGATTTTTTTCCACAAAATGCCCTTTCACCGCACATATCACCGAATTTTCGCAGAAAATCAAGTATTTTTTCGGAAATATTGATCGAATTACAATAAATAAAAATCCCAGGTTAAATTATCCTTAGTAGATAATTTTGAATGATGATTTTTATCATTTAAATATTTTTATGGAAGCTAAGGTCCTTAAGTTGAAAATTATCTAGTCATAATACTTTCCGATAAAAAGAAGCGAAATATTGTTCATTACAAATATTTCATATGTATAAAAAATAAAAACTTGAAAATATCATCTTTATGAATGACTGTAAAGTATGCATGTGTGGTTGGGCTAAATTTGTAACAAAAGCTATCGCTATCCGTTGTTTTTGCTATTTCCGACGAAATTTTTGTTGCAATATTACAAGACGCTTTTTGGTGGATAAGTTTTTTATTCTTCATTAGCTCTTGAAATGTAATTTGTCGGAGTTTTAAAACAGCTTTTAAACATCAACAAAGAAAACATCTATTCCCACTGAAGGCTTCAAATACGAGGTCTTAACTTTGGAAGGCCGGTGAAGGAGGTAGGGTGGACTCTACCGGCATCTTGTACTCTAAGAGTCCACGGTACCTGCAGGCAGGGTGTACTCTAGAGCAGTGCTACTCAAGTGGTGGTCCTCGGACCGGCACCGGTCCGCGAGCCATCGGCTGCCGGTCCACTGCAAGTTCTTAGGGTAATGTAGGTACAGATGTTAACGATGCATTGCCTCGAGATAGACTAATGAGAGTGAGACCCGGACCTGGATTAACAAATGTCTTTATATACATTTAATGCAAAATGTAAGCTTTTTATTCTTTTCCTGGGACGACGTGTTGTCCTTCCCGTTTATTAAACCTCTCTTTTCTAAGCAGATTTAAATTGGATACTGCCGCAAGAATTTTAACAGACATATACTTAAGCTAATGATACCTACACCTGCGACTAACAGAGGAACGGGGGTGCTCTATGGCCAACCGTTTGGGTCAATCCAAATCGTAAACAGATTAAACATCCCGAATGTAGTTTCAAATGTTACGACGCTTCAAAACGTTTGCTGACAGAGTCTAATATCCGTTCTCGCCTTTTATGAAACAAATCGATCATGAGAGTCCAGTAGTTTCTCATTCTCACGTGGATTTATTTTCTTGTTATCTTTCTCCATGAAACCAACAGTGATCCATCGAACCGAGTTTTTGTAAACAACTGTCGAAGAAATTGGAGCGTAGTTCTTGGTTGATGAAAAGGCCATTAAAGTAAGGAGAGTTAGGAATATCTTACTCAGTTGCCTTTGAGATTTTCTTAGGTGAGATGTGGTTTCTTCAGAGATCGCGACCCTTGAAGGACCTTAGCTCGTAATAACTGTAAGTAAAATCACCGATATTTTGCATAATAATATGAAGTTTAAATCGTATGATCTACTGCGATATGTGCAATATCTTTCATATGAAAGCATTAGAAATTTGTAACATGAACTTTAAAAATGCTTGGTTTTAAAGAATCACTAACAAACTGACTGATTTGGATGGCTCTGAAATATTTGAGTAAAAAACACCACTGTATGTTTTAATAACACCTTGTTGAACGCCGTTAAATGTGTTACAATTTATTTTACGAAATGATTTGGCTTCCAATTAGGGATGACTATCAGTATTGGAAAACCGGAATTAATACCTGTATTGAATTAGACACACAATACCGATATCGGGTTTTTGGTATTGAAAAGTACTTTTTGGAAGCAATACCAAGTTACCAAAAACTTGTATGTTATTGAAATTAAACTTGATATTGATATTTTTATGCCTGTGTAAATCAGTAAATTTAAACTTTTTCTGTACGACCATACTTACTACGTAATATTTATTTTTTGATATGTTTAAGAATTTTATAGCCTGTATGTATCCATATTTTTTTATAACAATTCATGCAGTTAATTGAATATTTAAGAGTGAGGTTCGATCTTATGGTTAATGCGTGAAGTCATGATATGCGAACTTTTCAAACTAATACATATTTAGTTTTTTTAAAGTACAGATTTATGTAGTTACTGAAATACTCATATCTTGCTTTTAAACTCTATTTGATATATTGTAAGGAGGGTTTATTCCATTATTAATATCATATCTGAGAGCTTACTTTCGTATGTGCGTGCGTGTCTGTTTCCGCTCATATGATCTAATGAATTGCCGAATGATTTTTTGTGACAGTTTTAGAAAGCTTATGCTTTGGAATTGACGCTAACGTCCATTTTCAATACTACTAAAGTCCCGAAGTTCCTACTGCATTTATTCGGTTTTCATCCTAATATCAGAAATTAAGTATTTACTTGAAGTATAGATTTATAAAAAATTATTTTTATCTCCTATATACAGCTGGCGAAGCAACGTACATTGGACATGTTTAGTAAGCAGAGATGCGGTTGGGGAACGCGCAAGCAATTCTGCATCAAATGAAGATGATGAAAATGGAACTGAAGTTTTGTCAACGAAAAGAATTCGTGCTAGCTTTACTCGGAAGTATGACTCATCATACATTAATTTCGGTTTTGTAGCCTATGATGATAGTGGAATTCCAAAACCGTAGTGTGTTATTTGTGGAGATATGTTGTCTAACGACGCAATGAAACCGTCAAAACTCAAAAAGGCATTTAAATACAAAACATAGAGAAATGAGTTCAAAGCCGAAAGCTGGTACTGTTAACCGGTCGTTAAGTATAAGTATGCATATTATGTGAAATGTTATTTCATGGTTCAGTTTAACTTTTGTTAGAGTAATCAGTTTTTAAAAAGTTTATTATAATTAAAATATAGTTTCTCTGAATGTTTCTTGCAGGCTAAAAAGTAAAAGTAAAATATTAAGGTTCATTTAATTTGTTTTTATTGTTATCCTTTTTACTTTCTCCATACGTAGTAATGGGAAAGTATTGTATTCATGAAAAACATCGACTTCGAGATTTCAACGGAAATACACGTTTTGAGGTCCCTAGAACACGTTTAGACTATTTTCGGAATGACGTCTGGGTGTGTGTGTATTATTGTGGGCGCTCTAACTCAAAAAGTACGTGCCATATCGTTACCAAACTTCATATATAACAGTTTAACATGAGTACAAAGAACTGATTAGTTTTTCGACAATAACGGTTAACCGGAAGTCGAGGTTTATTCGAAACCCGATTCGGTTTTTGCAATATTTCTCCGTTAAAACATCATTATTGTATATACAATTCTATACAAATGTTATAGAGAGTGTAATTTCCTTCAACTTTCATTTGAAACAATTTTCCAAAGCAGTTATTGTTTAGGAATTATTAATAATTAATCGGTTTTCTCGGTTTCCGTCAAATATCTCCTTAAAAACGTCGTTATTGGTAATCATCGTGAGGTACCAAAGTTGTAGAGAATAATATTTATTCCAGGTTTTGTTTGAAACAAATTTTCGTAGAACCATCGATTTCGGAGATATTCAACTTTTTTCGTAATATCCAGTTTATAGAGCCAAAACCAGGTAGCGGTGAATTCTGGAAACATAATCAAAATATAATTTACGGCAATACGGACGATATATCTATACCCCAAATATGGAGAAAGTCATGTGTTGGCCACATCAGATTTTTTGCTCATGGGGGACCCAGTACCCGGCACCGGATCCCAGCGCCCGGTGCCGGTCCGGGTAATTTCCAGGTACTGAAAATATGGCCGGGTATGCCGGGTACCGGGTAATTGCCGGGTACCCGGTACATCACTAGTTCATATTCTTCAAAAAATTAATATAAGACTAGGCAGTTTATTCTAGGCAGGATTAACAATAATTAGAGTTTCTCAAAAACCGCTATAAGGATTTTGATCAAATTTCGTACCATTACTTGAGTATACGTCTGTAATAATAGTACATACTTCATATTTCTCAAAAAATGAATATAAGGCTACTTTATTCTTGGGCAACATTAACAAAGATTGGATTTTCTAAAAACCGGCTGATACAATTTTCATCTTCTAAAAAAGACTAAACGACGCATTATTATATGAGAAACGTTATACAATGTATGTTGTACCGATTTTTTACTTTCTCATATACAAAGTATAGGTATTGAGAAAGTATTGTAATCGCGAAGAAATTCGGCCTCGAGATTTTGATGGAAATATACGTTTTAGGTGTAGCTGAGTCCAAAAAAGTGGTTTTCGCAATGCCGTTTGTCTGTCCGTCTGCCCGTCTGTTCGCCTGTCCGTCCGTCCGCCTGTCCGTCCATCCCTCCGTCCGTCCCTCGCTCCGTCCCTCCATCGTCCGTATAGTATGATATGTACATCAATATATGACAATTAAAAATTTATTTAAACAGAATACATCTTGCCTACCAAGGGTCTCAGGCAGGGTTACCAGATTCCCGAAACTACCGTGCGGGACATTTTTTACGTGTCGCCAATAATACCGAAGCTACTGCGCGGGACATTTTTTACGCTCGACAATAATAAGAAATAAAATATTCCCGAAACAGAATAATGTTGAAATAATACCAATATATACCTAACTTTTGAAAGTGAAAACATTTATTTATTTACAATCAGTATTACGTAGTACAACCACAAGCTTGGCAATAATAAACTTTTGGAAAAATCGAAAAATATGAAAATATAACGCCAAAAGCACATATAAAACAGAAATGCAACCGTCTAGTGTCCAATCCTTTCTCGAAAGGAGAACTGCGCGGTCATTCTCTATTGAGCCAAAGTTTCATTTCCCATTAAGCATCCCTATCCATAACGGCCTTTCCTAAATAACGTGACTTTTCGCGCAACTGTGTGCCAAGAGCTTTCAATATGATTATACACTAACGCTTTCTATTATAGTGGGCGCATACAAATCTTTAATTTCGAAATGGTTTAGCGAGACATTTGTAAGTAGTGCGGGACGCGGGACAATTCTTTGTTGTGCGGGACTGTCGCGCGCATTGCGGGACGTCTGGCATCCCTGATCTCAGGTAGCGTGGACTCTTGAGTCCAAATTACCTGCCAGAGTACGCTATGCCTGGGCTTGTGTTTAGGCAAGCCGAACTCTAGAGTACACGCTACCGCCAGGTACGATGTACTCTAGAGTGAGTGGTACCTAGGTAAGGCGTACTCTTAAGGCCACCGCACACCGGGCGCTATACTATATAGCGCTATATTTTTGTGCGATGTTATAGCTAGCGATAAGATATAAATATGCGCACACCAGATACTATAATATGTTTTTTTCCCCAGGAAACTCGCTTAGTTCTACAAGATGGCCGAGAGAATAAACGCCGAGGCATTGCTGTTGTTAACATTGGCTTTAATCCTTAAACCGAAGTATGTGTTTGACAACCACATACGATTTTTCATTTTGTTAGTGTGGCTGCACTGTTTGAGCTGGCGGCCCAAACCTCACAGTATAAAAAAAAGCTCGCGCGTTTTGTCGTGGCAGCCGGTGGTTAAGAGTGGGACGAGTCCATCCTCGAGTTGGGATCGCTCATAGGGGAGGCCGTGGGCAATAGATGCTACTGCGCATGTCTATGACTATGGGAAGGGAAAGCCAACGTCATAGACATGCGCAGTAGCATCTATTGCCCACGGCCTCCCCTATGAGCGATCCCAACTCGAGGATGGACTCGTCCCACTCTTAACCGCCGGCTGCCACGACAAAACGCGCGAGCTATACCTTCCTCAAATTAATTCCTGCTGCGGGTGATACATTGTTTTTGCAGTCGCAATTTCTCAACCGTTCGTAAGATATCGTTTTTCAAAAGTTACAGCGTCTCGTGGACACCTACATCTCATAACGTATATTTTTTGCGTGTCTGGTGGACACATACTTCGAATTACGGAGAAATTTCCTTCGGTAAGATAGAAAGAAATTATTATTATTACAAATAAATATTATTTTCATTTCTTTTTTTACCAATTTTTAGAATTATATTATTATAGTTTAGATTTATTACAGAAGTAAGGATGGATGCAGGCCGTAGCACCTCGGAAGGCGGTAGTACATCAAAGAATTGGTGCAAATATTACGAGGAAAAAAGCTAGCGTACGTAGGAACACTGAAGAGAAAAAAAACGAAAATCCCAAAAGAGTTTTTACCATCGAGGAAAGAGAAGTTGGTTCGACGTTGTATGGATTTAGTAATGATATTACATTGCTCAGTTACGTCCTAAAAAAGAATAAAGCGGTGCTGATGGTATCAACTATGCATCGACACAAATAAACCGGAAATAGTGGAATTTTACAACCGAGCAAAAGGAGGTGTCGATGTAATGGATCATAAATGCGCTAATTATTCTTATAACAGAAGAAGTCGACGTTGGCCATTAGCAGTATTTTATATGTTTGTAAACATATCTATGGTGAATAGTTACATAGTCTACTTATGTTTCAAAAATTCGGAAAAATATGAAGAGATTCAATTTTTTGAAAGAATTAACTCTAGTACTTTTGAGGCCACACCTAGGAAACAGACTTGCTGTTTCAAATCTGCGTTCAGACTTGAAAAAACTCATTGAAATCATTTTACAAGAAGCAAATAAGGATGGCACACCGAAACCAAAACAGAAATCTGAGAGCGACAGACCTGAAAGAAAGAGGAAGTGTAGCTAATGTCCGTATACACAAAATCGAAATACCAGGTATAAATGCATAAAATGTCAAAGGCCAATCTACTTACAATGTTTCAAAAAGATTTGCACATATGTTGCGGAGATTTGTAAGCGCAAACTATTTTTTACATTACGTATACTTTCAATGCAAAGATTTAAAAATATTAATATGTAGATATTACATTGGTATATGGCGAATATTAATTATATGTAATAAATGAATAAGCTTAATGTATCATTACACTTAATTTAATAATAAAACAATAAAAATTGAATATTTTTATATGCGTGTCTGACATCCACATACTTCTAATAATAGACAAAAAGTAGATACTTCGGTTTAAGGGTTGAAGCCAAAGAAGAGGAAGTGGATTCATGAAATTAATATTAGTAGAGAGCAACTTGGAGAGTTCCATCATTTATTTCAGGATCTAGAAAACGACGACGAAAAGTTCCGACAGTATTTTCGTTTAACAAAAACGCAGTTCGAAGAGATCTTGCGTGTCTTCCATGTCAAACACCGAACAAGAAAAAACATGCAGCCCTATACTTGCTCAAGTAAAGACTTCAACTATATGACGCTAGGAGCACTGTACACGTGGTCGCCCGTGCATTCTGCGCATGCGCCAGTTCTGCTATGTTTTGTTAAAATAGCCAAGAGCACAACGCGTGCTATATAGCGAGGTTTTATAGCTTATAGCGCGCTATATTTTTCCTTCAGTCTGCGGGTTTACATTGAATTACATGTTGCACAAAAGTTAGCGATATATCTTTATATTATATCTTCATAGTATAGCGCCCGGTGTGCGGTGGCCTTTAGAGTCTGTCTTGCCTAGAGTACACTTTATCTGCCACACCGGCGCTAGGAGTTTTGCCGCCCTGTGCAAATGCTGATTTTGTCGCCCCCCACCAAATCTCTCATAGTTTTTATGGTACTACGTATTTAAATAATATTAATAATAAAGTACTTTCGGAAACATGCAATATAAAGCAATATTTAAAGTTTTACATTTTATCAACGAAGAAACAGGCATCATTGCAGATGTTGCATCTTAAATGTGATCAAACTGTGGGGTTATTCCTTAAGTGAAACGACGACCAACCTTTCTTCTCGGCATGTTTACATGAGCATAAAGAACGCATGCGTCTGCCATATTTCTAAAGCTGTTCCTTTTGATTAAAAATTAATAAAAGAAGTCATTCATTATATACTCAAGAGCAGAGGCCCCTTGTGACGACGAAGACACGGATCGTTCGATTTTATTTGATTTCCTTAGCGTAATTCTTATCAAAAAAAGTATCTATGCATTGCATTTGACACTCATTTTTGCCGCCCTGTACAAGTGCAAGTTTTGCACCCCTTCATACACGATAGCAACCCTTCTACAAAGGACGGCAGAAATTTTAAATGCCAAACAGCCCTCTTAGAACGTTTTTCTTTTAATTCTCGCAAGAATGTGTGTTGTCAAAGTATTACTCTGAAGCATGGAGTATTGACAAAGTAAAGGGTAGAGCCAGGGGCGGATTGGGAGCAAAAATAGGCCCGAGCAATACACGGATATCGGCCCACCTAACAACCAAAATAATGTTGCGGCCCCCTAGGAGGCCGCGGCCCATAATTTGAGAAACACTATAGAATACGGAAAAGCAATAACTGCCGAGGCAGCAACCACTCAGGCATCCCCGGCCAAGGAGCAGCATCGGCCCACCGGGACTTTGCCGGATGTCCCGGCGGCCCAATCCGCCCCTGGGTAGAGCAGCATAGAATGAAATCATTGCGTGCGTAGAAATTCCTAGAGGGGGAGCCACGGATATACATATACGGTTTGAAGAGCAAGATCCTTAAGACCAAGTTCATTAAAAATATTAAATTATTTAATTAGTTAACGTTTTCAAGCTACTTTTACTGCTCCCTCTTTTTCTAGCTTTACATATACTTAGGTATTATTTTAACAATATGTTTACTTTCGCAAATAAAATAACACTACCCTACTTTTACACATGAGCGAATAACTGTACCTTCTTTTTTATATATGCCCCATTTCCCAACCTACGGCCTTTTTGTGCGGCCCGTATAACCATGATGAAAAAGCAATTCGAAAAAATTAACACAAAAATTCATATAGGTATTTTTATGAAATTGTATCAAATAAAACTTTTAATATCGGAATATTTACCATAAAAATCTCATTTGGACTATATTTTCACTTAAATAGGACCTAAGAATATACGTATAGATAACTTCTGATTTGAACTCTAATCCTGCCCGTGGAAGAATTAGTAACGTCCAATGCGGCACGCCGAAGTATTCGCAACCACCGATGGGGCCCGCTATCTAGAAAAGGTTGGGCACCACTGGTTTAGAGTCTAGAGCGTCCTTTTACTAATTAGAAAATTTGTAAAAGTTATGCCAGTTTAGAGCTTTTACCTATAGAGGAGAGTACATACATCATCATCATATTCTTATTTCCTAACTTGGGTGAATATACAACTCATTTTTGTAAACATCGCCTGGCCTTATTCCCCGAAATAGTATAAGTTGAAACACATTTTTAACTATCAATTATTTTTCTTTTTTACTATTGTTAAACGCTTCCTAAATCATCGATAGTATACTTTAAATAAAACACATCGTAGACGAAACAACACGAATAATTACTGGTTGCCGCGACGAGAGCTTGCATCCTACTCCCACGATCGCATGGGATTCCTTTATTAGGTTTAGCCTGCTGTGGGAGTCAATGGGAGCGATGGAATGAGAACAACGAAAGACAGTGTTCCTTTCGACCCGTGCGGTACGCACAACCGACTCAATCTCGCAATTGAGCGAGACAGACCAGAGTTTACGAGATCCCTTATCTTCTTCGGAAAATTTCATTACGAAGGAGGGTTACATGCACTTGAGAAGATAAAATAGTCTGCTTGGCAAGAATTTGTTTGTTGCTCTTAGATAACAACTCTGAACGTTACCATTCCTAGCTCATTTAATTAACGACCATGGAATAACTCTTTTTTCTCAGCTGTATAAAGTCAATAAATACAAAAACGAAAGTCATGGGTCATAGTGTAAATATGATGCTGTAAAAGGATTGAAAAATAAATTACGGAAGAAGCAAAGATATTGAGGTAGGTACCACATAGAAAGATATTATTTTTACTTTGCGAAGACATAAATTTAATGATTTTTTCAACCAATTGCCATACTGAGTAATTAATCCTTCATCTTCCTGTTAACATGATTTACTTATTTGCTGATATTATTTTATGATTTAAAATAATTTCGAAACAAACAAATTTTGCGAAAATTACTTAGTATACACGACTTTCCACGCACTATTAAAATTATCTTGTAACTAAGAATGTGTGGGCATGACGGCAAGTAAGAGTGAGAGAAAGGTATTTTGTTCACGTCTAACTAGTTCTCCACGTATACTTATTTTCTATTCATTGTCTATGGCTGATTAAAAGAATTCGGTTCAATATAATGAGACCATTAACCGAAAGACCCGTTAAAAAACTGAATAAAAACGGCCAAAAGGCGCCCATAAGGGATACCATCTTTAAATTTTAAAATGGCTCCCCACAAATGTGATTTAAAAGATTAACTGCGCATTCTATGGATTAATCATACCATTTCCACGATCGCAGCGTATTATAATATGTACACCATTTGCATTAGCACAATTACTCAATATACCGCTCCGTTATCCAATTAATTGGCGGTTTTTGATAAATATAAAACTGCAGATCTCGAATACATGCCATTTACCGATTTAGCGCGGGATTTTCTCACGACAACATTCCACCGCTCCTTAGCGACAAACTTATTTTTTTAAATAATGATTACAGATCTTTAAATGCTAAGTGTCGTAGCAAACACGAAATACTGAGGAACTGACAGAAAACGATCGTGTAACCATGAACTTAAATGTCAGGAATCTCGAAAACAGAAGCACCTAAGCCCTTCCCTTTCCATTTGGAGGGAGGAATAGACGAACACGGATTATTGTGTTTTGCATTCCTTTTCACGTTCTACGTTTCGGTTAAATCTTTAAGAGCCCCTGACCTGTTTTCGGAAAAACATTCATGGAGAAGAGCGAAGGGCTGATTAATTCCGAGATTCTAGTTTCGCCCGGGAGGCTCAAGAGATTGACGTAGGTGAAACCACTGATGAATTTCAAGTTAAACCTGTCGTGAGGATATTTTAAGCTCATTCATTCATGTATACTTTTAGGAAAATTATTTCGGCGTCTCCTTTAACCGGTCTGTGGATGCATTGTAACGAATTTAAACGTGTCAAATGGATTTTTGTTAATAAAAAGTAAGAAAATTATTTTTAATAGCATACAACGTTATAAAAGCTCCAAGTATTTATTAGACTTCTTAAAACGCTATGAAGAATAAGAGATATTTCATGTAAACATTCGGAGAATAGAGCGAAAGACAGCGGTACTGGCGCAAAACGTAATACAAGACGGAAATGGAAGAAATTCCATACCCTGTCATCTTAATTGTCAAAGATAAATGAATGAACTTATTTTACGGAAACTACCGCTTCTCAAGACTTGCAAACCAGGAGTGCCCTCACATTTGGCGCATTGTTTTTTTTTAAATATTTGAATGGATTTAGGAAACCAATTCTTTCTAGTTTGAATTTAACTAGGAATAAAACATTAATTCCCTCCGTTCTTGTACTTTAACTTCTGCTGTTAGAATCGCCGGCAGCGTAAAAAAACCGTCAAAACTCGCATGCGCTATCGCCATTTCCCAGCGTCTTAACCGGTAATCACACGGTGCCGGATTTGGCACAAAAAAGCTTTTAGCGACTGTAATCGTAAAACGAACCTCAACTTTTCCAATCTTCGTCGGTGAAGTTATTATTTCGATGTTTACTTTATGCGCGCATTATTCGTTACCATTCGAGTGCCTTTTATATCCTAAACCTCTCCCATCCCCCTCCCGAACCGCCTAAATCCCTCACCCACTCCCTGCAACGCGATTCGCCCATGCCTCTCTCGTCATCCCGTCGCACGCACACACACACACACACACATCCCCTCGCGTTCTCGTGGCTTATGCGCCGAGCTGCAGTCAAGCGATAGGATTCATCGGGAGGTTGCTCACAAACCCCGAAAAGCGATAATTCCGACGAAAAGTCCTGGATAAACAACGAAGCCGTGATGTTTATTCCATTCCGAGAGTAGAGCGCTTAAATAAACAGCGACTGCCGTGTTTCTGAGGCTCGATACAGGAGGTGGAGGCGCTTGGTTTTGTAGGACGAAGTAGTCGGGAAGGTTAGAATGGAGAGGGAGGAGAAGGGTGAGAGCGGGAGGGAGAGGGGAAGAGATGTCGGATAAAGAGGAGGGAGAAAAAGAGAGAAGGGAGAGTTAACGGAGGGGAAGAAAGGGGTGAGGGGCGGAGAGAGATAAAGGAGAAAAGGGGGCGGGAAGAAAGAGAAATTAATAGTGGGTGGAAGGAGAGGAAGACAGACGACTGAGTTGGACCGGACAGGAGTGAGAGAGGATAGAAGGATGAGAAAAGAATTGAGGATGAGAAATTAAAGAGGTCGATAAAGAAAAAAATGAGACAAAATGAGAGGGTGTGAACGGAAGGAGACTGAAGCAGTTAAGTAAAAGAAGAATAGAGAAATAGGACTGAGATGCAGGGAAAGAAAATATGCAACTGTTCTATCGAGAGCGCGTGACGAAAGTAAGCTTTATACCTTAATTTCGATAATACTAGTAATATGAACTCTTTAAACCGTACTAGTAAAAAAAATTCGCGGAGACCGATAAGAATGAATCTTCGGGCGAATAAAGATGCAGGATTATGGTAAGAAGCCAAAAGGACTGACTGAAAAATAGAAATGTTTAATAGCTGCCTAGGCCGATCTCGCATTAATCTTATATCACTGAAATATTAATGCTATTAATACCATTCTACAATTAGAGAAAACATTCTTCGACCGTGGCTTGGTTCCGCTCCAAAGACAACTCTACGGTTATGGGCTGTAGGTGGGAGGAAGGAGTTGGGAAGGCGTAGAATAGATAGCGACATTAAAGAGGTACGGACGACTGCTTTGAGATGGAACCAAGAGCTCAAGAATCCGACATCGATTTTAGACCACATGACAATAAACAACCAAAAATAAAAAAGTTAAAATTAA
The DNA here is from genome assembly GCA_036926305.1 of Uropetala carovei. Classification (NCBI taxonomy): domain Eukaryota; kingdom Metazoa; phylum Arthropoda; class Insecta; order Odonata; family Petaluridae; genus Uropetala; species Uropetala carovei. The sequence goes on along the minus strand of JAXCHB010000063.1, from coordinate 2,551,554 downwards.
ATTCTTCATTGATTCAAATTCCGTTCACGTGAGTTGTAAGATTTAACTACCTTGACGCCTTAAGACACGGCCCTCCGATTCAAAAAGTGGGGCTCTCTCATTACTTTTACATTATTTTAAGCGGAAGACCGTGGACGAAATTATCATGAAGTAATATACCTATACGAAACAACGTATAAACGTTTTATATGAGGGATTTTTTAAATTAAAATATATACCATTTACTATTTTAAATTTCCATAAATTCTTAGGCTCATCAATATTAAATACACAAAATATTACGAAATTATCAAATGCGGCACTCCATTTATTTCGCAATTACCTACATGCCTCCGATACGATCTGATTTAGAGACAAAGGTGAACAACCTCTGTAGTCCAAGATTGGACATTCATTTCAAAAATTATAAATTCTCCAACATCAATTTATTTTCCACGTCTTAATTTCCTCTTAAAATATTATTTTACAAATCATTATTATTATTTTCTTAGAACTGTGTTATAATGTTGGATAAAATAGGTGACTATTAGCACTAGGAGTAAAAAGTCGCAAGAATAATAAAAGTTTTAGATAAAGGATTTTCAAATTGTGTTCCGCGGAACCCGAGGGTTCGGCAGGTTTCATGAGAGGGTGAGGCCTGATATGTTCTGTCCTGTTGGTTAGTGCCCCGAGAAAAATATTTAAATATTTAGAAAGTTTGAAAACTCGTTATAGAGCAAGTGTACCTCTGAAACAAAAATATGATCAAGTACGTATATCCCGTAAGATTGTGACGTGATGTGGCAAGGATTAAGGAGACGCTTTCTTTTCAAATTATTATACGGTGTATCGACGATACCGAGGATCCAGTATTCGACAAATCAGGAAAGTTGCTAAAACAGATGAATGAGCGGAGCAGCGTTGTTAATCTATCCGACATAGGAGTGAACGGGTTGTAATGTTTTCCTCGTGGAATTTGACGGAACGTGCGGCGAGCGTGGCCGTCAAAAGCTCTGACAATGAGTGATAACCCTGATTTCGATCACGATATGCAGGTAGAACGCTCCCAGAGAAGCGAAAAAGCTGGAAATACACTGACGAATTCCTCGCAAATCATTAGAAAATATTCCACATGCGCAAAGAAAGTCACGAGTTCTGCGAGAGTGGGTGTTCATCGTACAGGAAACTATTATAGAACGAGTAATATGATATACGCATTTAAGCTTTAAATAGCCGACTTCGTGTATGAAATCAGTCGGAGACTAAAATATCGATGGAAGAGCTCGAACTTCCTTTATAAGAGTCTGTGTAATTCTTTTTGAAACATTAAAGAATATTTCTTTAATAACCCCGATCCAGAATTTACGATGGCTATTAAGATAATTAAGACAAGACCAAAGAAAGAATGCAACGATAGGGAGCGAACTACAGACTGATAAAGATCGACACCACCGCAAGAAATTCGAACACTGGATCGGAAGCCCCTCAAGAGGCGCCATTGATCATTCTGCTGAAATATGAGCGATTCCTAAATAGAGTGATATGGGAATACAATAGCACTCACCTTTGCCCAATTCTACAACGTTTGCATTCCAGTTACAATCTCTTTCTCTGCGATCGGCTGTAGTGGTCAAAAAAAGGCCTTCGACTATGATTTTGGTCCATCGCAGAAGTTTTTATCGCTAAAACAAAACCAGGAATAAGAGAGATATAAGTAAGAATCCAAGCAGGTGTTAGTAAAAGTAACAATTCATATAACAAAAATAATAATACAGAGAAACCTTGGGGTGATAAGTCGGATACTCACCACATTTGCCTTCGAATGTCGAATGCCAACACCAAGGCCACTTTATAAATTTGACGTCGGTTTTGTGAGGAGCCGATAAACCCCGATATTTCTATATAAAACGGCATGCAATTTGCAAATACTATAACATAATAAAAAGAGCGAGTAGAAATGTTAAGAGTCGAGGCGGACAAGTCGGCAAAAACGGCGAGGAAACGGACGAGTCCTGCACACACGTAACTCTTTGTGCCCGAGGGATCTGACTTCATACCTCTCTCGAGTGCCTTTCAACTCACTATGAGCCTGCGTTCCCGCAGGAGAAGGAAAGCTCAACGTTGATTGGTTCAAAAAAGAAGAGGGCATGTCGTCTGCTAAAGGGCTAGCCCAGGAGTCGGCAACCTTTCTTTCTAAGAAGAGCCATTTTTCATATTATGTATAACACGCAATATAAGAAGAGCCGCAGTCACTGATGTATACATGAGAGGGGGAGAGATTCTCCCCTTCTTAACCTTGCCGTTGTTTTACTTTATGCTATTATCTCTGTAAAACAAACGTTTATTCTACGTAATGCGTCCATACCTTTTTAGTTTTCTGAAATTTCTATTTATCAGGGAAAGTTACTGTCGGGAGCCGCACGCAAGTCTTTAAAGAGCCACTTGCGGCTCAGGAGCCGCAGGTTTCCGACCCCTGGACTAGCCACTGCTATGACAAACCGTCTTTCAGCTTCAATGCTTCCAACAGTCTTTTAGCGATCGAGAGGAATTGCTTCGTGCTTTACTTAGGTGTATTTATTTCCATCTCATACTCTCTTTCGAATTAAAAATCCGCAAACCATTTTTTAGAATTCCTTTTATTGCCAGGATAATCCATTTCCGAAGTAGTGTGAAGAATGACAGGCAAACTTAAATATCTAAAAAATGTATTGCGAAAATTTTCACGCATTATTTTTCTTACGAAACTTCTCCGTGAAGTCTAAAACGTGTTAGCCACTAAAGATATTTAGAAGTTTCGCCTTGTAGAGAGAAAGCGCGCATATCAAAACGTCATTGCATAGGCGAACTAAGTTCAAAGACTATGCCAGAGAACTATAGTGAAGTGCCCGTCCAATGTGAATCAAATGGCTTATTTTTCATTAGTATAGCTGAATAATGCTGATCAATCTAGAACCGTATCGAAGAGAGATTAACAAAAGAATAGCGTTGAGCGATTCGATTTAATAAAACTGACAGCAATTATGATTCTAGCGTAAATAAAGGGAAGGAAAAGAAGCGTCCAATAAGATCTCACAATGTGAAGCTATAGAAGGAGAAAAATTCTGAACTTGACCGGGATTCGAATCAGGGTCTCTCACTTGCCGGGTAGGTGGTTTAACCAATTCGATTCTAGGTCAAGTTCAGAATTTTTCTTTTTCTCTATCTTCACATTTGTGATCAGTCTTATGCACTCACGCATATAAGTTAAATTTCCATCCATTCACTCTTGTTATTTCATAATCTCATTAGTGGTAATCGTTCCTTTTAAAATACGATGTTATAGATGGGTAAATGTTAAGCCTAAAAATCATTATAATGCCAGTACATATATTTTAGAGCAATTAAAAAGCGATGAGCGGGCAAGAAACAACCAACGGCGAATGAAAATGGCTGAAATAATAGCTACTCTTGTGTATCATTCGCTACTCGTTAATTACCTAATGACAAAATCTCAACTCCACTCATGGTGCATCTCCTATCGGTATCTACGAGTTATCACCAACCCACTGACTGACCCAACTCTCACCTCTCCATCCCCTCTCTCTCTCCTTATCAGGAAGCGCGCGCAGTTACCTGCTCTCCATTTCCTAAGGCAGTGCTACGCAAATTTTTGAATTCCTCCGCAGTGCCCTGAAACTCAAAATTTTTTCGAACCCGAAAATATATTTTTCCCTATACCCGAACCTGACCGAACCCACCCGAACCCGACTGTCCACCCTGACACGACATATTTGACAGGTCGTAAAACGAACGAAATAAGTCACCGTTCCCCCAATTTAAAAAATAAATAAATAAAATAAGAAAATTGAAATTGATGCCTTCTCCTTAAATTAAGCTTTGAAAGACAAAAAAAAATTTTCATATCTTTTTTTCGGGTGACCCGAATTTTTGAAGTCCTGACCGACCCGGTCGGGTCGGGTCGGGTCGTATCGGCCACGGGTTCGGGCTCGGCCGCCTGATGCAGGGCTCTGCGGCACACTCTCGGGTGCTCTCGAACTTCGCGGCGCACCAAACCAAATTTATCGAGGCTGTGTGGTACATTTTTTTACCACACAATAGCAACAAAAAAGTTGGATTCGCTTTTCCCACAATTATTACTAACATGTACATTTTTCAAACCGTTTAGCCCGGATAACGAAATAATCCTACGACAAGAATTCCAATTCTCCAAATAAGGGGCAGCATACGAAATCGTAAAATAAAAAATATTTTGTTTCTATTGTCTTTTCGCATTAGAAGAATAAAATAGCATTTTCCCCTTGCCTATGATTTAAAAATTTACCGCGGCACACCGAGTACTCTGTCGCGGAGCAGTAGTGTGCCGCGGCACACCGGTTACGAAGCACTGCTCTAAAGGTACAAATACACTATGCGAACGAAGGCGAACGAACGACAGCGAACGAATGTTCGGCTGTTTTTTGTCATTCGGACCGTGCATTTGATCAGTCATCTACACCAGAAAATATGTCGCGGACCGGTAAATGTTATCAACATTCCACTAAGGAACGGTAAAATTTATCAAACTACTTTCAATTAAAACAGTTTTTAAATTATTTTCTTCAATGAAATTTCATTACAACAGAAAAAAATAAGAATAAACTTTTGAAATAAAACCGTAGTCCTATCAGGTAATCAATGAGATTGCTGCTGCACCCTTTTCACTAACCATTTTTTTCTATTCTTGGGGCAAGAGAGGTAACTGCTAAACATAGTGCACAAGTAATAACAAGCCGATTTCTCTCTTTTATCTTCATGACAGCAATAGCTGAAAAGGCAGTTTCGCACAGGTTGTTGAAAATGGCAATAAAAAACTTGAATGCATTTTCATGCTTTTCTGGATACTCAACCTTGACATCAAAAATGTAGTCCCACTCGCCGAGTTAAAGGCTGATTTTAATCCTAAATATGAAGATAGTTCAATTAGTTGTTCCTCTTCAACGTTTGCCAGCCTATTGTTTTGGTGCACTACAAACGGGTCAATAATCCATAAATTTTACTGATCGTGGTTCTTATTCTGGTGGGTAATAGACATAGAATGCTCGAGAAAGTGCTTCAGGATGTTCACAAATAATACTCGTGATGTCTTCAGTATCCAATTCCACTGAATTCCGCGGAATATGATTAGATTAATGTCGATAAACAACGAATTTGTAAAATGAATTGCCGTGCATAAGTGTCGATTTTTCGTAACTAAATTTTTTTCGAAATTATGTCTTAGTTTCTTAATTTGGTTTTCCAAATTAACACCGAATGTATTTTAGTTCCAAAAACCAACGCGTAAAAGAAAATTGATACTTGTCATGACAGACAACGACATTTGAATCGGAATTTCCTACAACTTGCATTCTGAGGTCCCTTCCGTGACATTTTAAAGAAACTGCGTATCTTGCGCTGCAAAAGAGCCCAAAAGTAAGATTACAGGAGAGTAAATCTTAGTATGAATGAGTACCGATCTCAAGATGTACTTTCACTAATAAATTCCCATAAAATTTACATTTCTAGGAGTCATACTGATAACCCATCCTCCGAAGGAGTGTTACCCATTCTCTTGACCTGAAGTTGTAGAAGCATTGTTCCGCGTTTGCTTTCTAGGCTTTCTTCTAGATTCCTCCTGATTTTTTACCTACTTTTTCCTTCATAAGATTTACGTATAAATTTTGTTGTACATTGTAATAGCGTAAAATAAGTTTGTTATTGAGTGGTCGAGATTTCGTAAGGGTACGATTCAACGAATCAAATTAAAGATTACCATTTATTTCCGGGTAAATGGTTATCACATTTACTATAAATTACAGAATAGCAAACACGAAGCAAGTCTTATATTTATGCGTTTTTAGTAAAATTTAATTCGATGAAATTCATCGTCTTGTTAGCCTTATACGCGATATTGTGTACTTAAATATTCCAAGCTCAAATTATAAAATATGGTCAATAAAGAAAGACAATCTGCTATATCTATACAAACATTGAGAGTAAAAAATAATGTTCTGTAGAACTGACCGTACGACGATACTCCAAATGCTTGGGGGCCCGGGCCCCTGGTCGAAAGACGGCATTTCCCTGAGAGGACAAAAATTAGAGTGGTGGGATGCTAAGAAGTGATAGAAAAGCAGTGGGTGGAGCTAGGAAAGCCCAAATCGAGATCTGAGAAAAGGAAATGGGAAAGGGAGCAAACGGCGCCCGTTGGTATCGGTTGCCGGCGTGCATTGCGAAAGGAAAACCTTTCCTCAGAGGCCCGGGCTCCGGTGATTTTGCTCCGGTATCCCCGCCCTCGGTGGCCCAGGGGATTTCCGTTTTTCCTTCTTCCGTTTCGCAGATGGGTCTCCAGTAGTCCTCACAGCAAGCGCTCGTTTTGCTTTCTCCAACTCAAAAGATTATACGGAACCCATATAGCAATCAAAGTGTCGGGATAATCACATGCAACCATCTGTGGTCCTTATCTTTCTTAGAAACCGCATTCGGAAATACCATTTAACCATTCGGAGTATGCACAGTAATAAACATCTATCTACAGCCACAATTTAACAGATTTTCGTCCTGTAACAAGTAGAAAACCGTTTTAGAGAGCACGCGGACCGAAGATTTGTAGAGGTATAAAACATTTTAAAATTTTCCCGTTTCCGTTCTGAAACCGGAGAATTAGTCTGCTACGGTAGTTCATTGGCAGAATATCCGCCCGGCGGGTGGAAGATATGGGTTCGACTCCCGGTCATAGCAGACTTTTTCACCTGTTTTCACATTTCCCATTTTTCCAAGTTTCGTGGACCGGCAAACAATCTGCCGCGTACCGGTACTGGTCCGCGAACCGGCGGTTGAGAAACACTGTTCTACGCTAGAGCGAATGTTTGCGTTCGTTGATGTTCGACGCTTTGAACAGTTTCTTGCTGAAGTTGCTGAGTTGTTTACTTAACCGTCCACACTGTGCACGAACTTCCTTTGATGTACCGCCCTGCCAGCGAACCGCGTCGAATGCATTCGTTCGCATTCGTTCACTTTCGTTCGCCTTTGTTCAACCGTACACACTACATGAATTCATTCATTCGCTGTCGTTCGTTCGCCTTCGTTCGCATAGTGTATTTGTACCTTAAGGCAGTGGGGCCCAACCTAAGTCCCGTGATCCAAATGCGACCCATGAAGCTACTATGAAAAGGAATCCGAAAATTCTAACACACAAATCCATACATTTTATAAAAATTTTATAATAAAAATTTTTATATTGACATATTAACCATAAAAACCTTATGTAGACATGATTTTCACTTAATAACTTACGATTTAAACGCTAATACGGCCCATCGAAGAATTGGTAACTTCCAATGTGGCCCGCTGAAGGATTCGCAACCAACGATGTTGCCCGACATACACCACTGCCCTAAAGCATAGCGTTAGGGAAGGAAAAAAATTAGTTGATAGACGGATTTTTCCCAAGCGTTCAAAGCCCTACCGTAACTTAAGGCTAGTATACGTTTCGCTAAACACATTTCCTAGACAGCTGGTCCGTAGACACTTCAAAATTTCAGTAACTAGAAGAAGATCAATTTTTAGGCGCGTTTCGCTACCAGAGTGAGCGCCTATTATCGTCGGTCTGTCCGTCTGTCCGTCCGTCCGTCCGCATGTTCGTTCTCGGCTTCTACCAAACGGATTTTCATGAAATTTGATATTGAGGACTTACAATCAAATATAAGAAGAAAATCGAAAAAATGAACCTCGTACGCCACTCAGGGGTACCACTTTACTGGTGACAAAAAATTAAATTTTCGTTATATCTCATAAAGTATTGCTCATATCAAAATATTTTTCAAATAAAAGTAGTAGAACTGGTAAAGAAGAGTATTTCCTTTCCTAAACATTTTTATCGTAGGAGTAGCCGTTATCGAGAAAATCAAATGAGAATATCTTAATTCGAGTTGAACTTAGAAAATTTCTTGCATGGTTACTTCATTGTTGCTATCATAAACAATCTCACAAACAAACGTTTAATTTCCTTACGCGTGCATGTAATATTATTAACTAGGAAGAAAACGGATTATTTATGATGAAGAAAAGAACTTGAAAACGCTATTTCCCTTACGTACAGGTATATAATTTCTTTCTAATACTCCATTGCACAAAACGCGCCCATTTGTGATACGCTGTACACTTTCCTAACTTGTTACAATAATGATCGATGACTGGAAGTCTTTTTTATTCATTATATATATGTTGTCAATTGTGATAACGTATATAACAATTCGATTGGATCTTGTCTCATCTTCGTCAAATTCAACACATTTAATCGTACTTTTAACTAATTCCACCTTCCACGTCAATCTATTTCCATCTATTTCTACCAACCTATTCTTGTACCTGCTTCCCACACGGTCCTATTCTCACACCCTCTCTCCGCTTCCACCTTGGGCATACCAAAAGGATCTCTACCTTCCTCTCTCCTCCGCTCTCATCGCCCTCTCTTTCTACCTCCACTTCCCTGGATATGCGATCGATCGTTATTTGCATTGAATAATTGATCCCTCCGCGGAATCGGAAACTCTTAACTGTGAAAAATCAACATCACTTTTGAAAGAGCGCAGTGCCGCAGGTGTTTGTCTTACGAGGGCTCTAAGTCATTTCGTATTAATGGAATTCAAAATGGCGGAGATGGCCCGATGGAAATCCACGGCCTATCCGATGGAAAACCGCTACGCTTAAGATTAACGGATTAATTGATTCCAAACAACTGAAGTCAGATGTGCTCTTATTTTTCTTCGGAATTCCGAGGGTTTTTTTATATCAGTTAAGATCCGATTCAGTAAAGGTGAGAAAATTAACAGTATCTTTTTTGGAACTATTGTTACGAATCCTTACCTTAACGCGATGGAAACGTTAAAAGAAATGTAACGCAACGTTTCGAGAATGGCTCGATGCATCATTGGGATCAATCATTATCTTTTGAGCGTCGTCAATTGCTCGGTATCGTCCTCCTCCAATAAAATACCATACCTTTATCCTAATATTGTCACATGTCAAACCGTTTTAGTATTTAGAGGAATTTATGGTTCATTTGGAATGTTCATCCAACACTTCAAATACCTATAAGAATAAGCAAGGCTTTCACCTTCATTTAAAATTTGAGTCGCGATCTTTACTACCTAAGAGAACATCACTGCTGAAAGCGACATTTTACATAACTAAACGTGTAAAAAATGTGTCTCTAATTTTAGAGTACATTTACAGCTCAACTGTATTTTTATTTTATTTCTCGTAACATTTCCGTTGAATAATTTCACAAAAGCTCCGATCTGCAAGCGAAGGATCTATTCCTGGAAATACACCAGGCTTATGAAGTAAAGTATGATTTAGGGACGGAGCGAAAGCAGAAGCCCCTTCTGATTTTGCACTGAATCTAAACGGAGCGGAAATTAACCACAATTCCAGCGGAAACAAAGAAATTAGGTTGACGAATCGAAGGAGAAATAGAAATAAATATTCATTTTCGAGGGATTTAAGTAAAGTTTTATTTCGAAGTGAAAGAGAATGGGAAGGCTTAAAAGATTCAGAGGCATGGATATGGTAAAAGTGCAACTTCCGGTTAGGTTATAAGAAAAAAGGGGCTAGCCCAACGATGGAGTGGGCACGTTAAAAATGGAATTAAAGAGAAGGGTTGAAAAAGACCTTTGAATAATGGATAAGTGACGAGAAAGGAATATGGGAATCTAAAAAAAGGAAATGGAATTAGTCAAAGAAGAAAAGTTGAGAGAGAGAATATCGAAACTCTCTTAAGTTGTATAACGGGAAAGTAGAAAATTAACGTGCAGAACAAAAGAGCCAATTATGTTTTTTTTAAAGTCGATCATAATGAAGGCTATAGAAAGTATCAGGAGTTTATCTGGGGATTTTCGATACAAATGATAGAACGGAATCGTTGGTGACGAAGGACAAAGCAAGGAAACAAACGGGTATACCACAAAGAGAAACAGGATCGCAAGGAGAAAGTTTGATAGTTAAAAGCTACTTGAGCAAAGTAAACAGTGGCATAAACTGTAAGGAAACAGAAGTCATGAAAAGAAAGTGTAGATGAGACATTCATACTCTCATTAATAGGGACCGTAAATTGAACGTTATCTATATATTTGAGAAAATAATAATACCAATTCTTCGTCTGAAAAATGTTTTAAAAGCATTTCTATTTAAAAAATTTAAGAAAGTGAATTCCAGCAACAATTTTGTATAAAGTAATTTTTTGCTGCTTTGTACTTTATATGAAAGCGAAATACCTATTATTTTGCAAAGTGGGTAAATTTGCATGTAATTATATAAATGGTGATTAAAGTCATTGCAATGCTACCAATACGAATTTCATGAAAAAATTAACACTGAACTGTTTTCGTTTGTTTATTGATTGCTCTTAAACAAAAATGTGTCGATTTTTACAAGGGTTTTAATAGAAGTAAAAGTCGATGGCCTACGTTACTATAGTCGTTTCACCAGCTAAAGTCTCTTGGCAGCAGCCAATAGGAGACGGTTTGTTTGGGAAGGTAGTGGGGAGGAAACCAGTCTCACTCCTGCTCTCGAAGAGATCACATCGGGATGCGTTGCCATTAGAAATTGCGTAGTATATCAGCTGAAGGCGAAAATCCGAAGGAGCTGGCAACGCGCACCGGTATCTGCTGTCCCGCACGAAAGTTGAGAGGGGCGATGGAAGGGGAAACGTTCGAGATTGGCTACTTGCTCTAAGTAGGCCAAGAGACTTTAGCTGGTGAACCGACTATAAAAGGGAAAACATGCTCGTATCTATCCTTCTGTCATGGTTTTTCAATTAACTCCTCGATAAGACCCAATGTGCTGAGTGTTTTATTATTAATGTAGATTAATTAATGATACGTACGTAAAAAATCATAATTTGGTAGGTACCTTAAAACATAATGGGTGACATTTTTCCGCGGGCTTAACAGATACCTTTTATCTGTACTTTAATTCAGCCAAACCGCGATTTATACAACTGCCCCGCGTTTTATTGCATTTCCGCCACTCAAACTCTTTCGCGTCATTATTTTCACCGACATTCTCCCCTTCCTCACCTCCTCTCCCTCACATCCCTTCCTATCCTCCTTTCCTACTTCACTCTTCCATTTCACCCACCCCCCATCCCTTTGCTCTTGTCGCCTTCTCCCTTTTCCCCTCCTGCCCATCTTCCAGTGCTTCTATAGTTATTTTGCTTCGTAAGCGAGTCACTCAAGGCTCGGCAGTCAGGGGAAGCAGAGACAATGAGAAAAGCGAAATGGAAATTTTCGATGACGTGAAAACGAGGAGTGACCTTTTGTGGTTAGGAATGCGTGCATTCCCGTTCCGATGACCGGAAGTGAGCGCAGGAGAAGAGGTGTCAAGAGCACGTGTCAGGGCGGCAAGCCGAGTCTCCCACGGAGAAAAGGAAGCAGGAAGGATAAGGGATTTAGGGCAAGGACGGAAGGTGGCAGGACAGCGGAGAGTGGGACGCTGAGTCCGCAGCACCACCCGCGGCGGAGGTCAACCGGGGTATGTAAGGAGAGAACTGAGAGCACTTGTGTCGAGCAGATGGGGAGGGAAAAGGGCGTGGACGAAAGAGTGCGTTATAGAGGTGAGTGGAGACGAAAAAGAGGAAAAGGACGCCAACGTGTCCGACGGCTGATTTCGTTGGTTATGGTCGTTTGCGAATGCAAATTTAAAATTTGCATTCTCACTCGTAATTAGACATAAAAGAAACAAATGGGTAAAAAAACGAAGGTTAACAGAATAATTCCGGCAATTCGTGAATTTAAATCGAAAACGTAGCTCGAGTAAAACGATAGAAAGACACGAATTAACTGTTTGGAAGCAAATGTTGATTCGTCAAAGTAATGACGCAATATTTTTAGAACCTCCTAATTAGTAGTAGGTACGCTAAAACTAACATTTATTTCGTGCACCTCAAAAAACCGATAATTTGCCTTAAAAATTACGGGCAAAAAAAAATGAAACGGCATGTACTAGAAAAATTTTCCGTCGAAAAAAAAAAGTCGCATCAGACTTCGCGAATGCCATTTTGTTGGCCCCTGTTTACATGCAGTGCACAATGAAAGTCTCGTAGTCATGACAACCAGGCCTTACTCCACATATACAAACTCAGAACTGAAAATATTATTCTAAGCCGTCGCAAGCTACCTCACGTTCCCTTCCGGTATGAGGAAAACGGAACGAAGGCCAGGGAGCAAAGACAAATGGGTGTTGGGTCAGTTAAGAAAGACCACCCAGTGCCCACGAGTCCCACGTGACAACTCGTCCCTTCCGAAGATATTTATTCACTTTCCTTTCGACCGCCCGAGGGCTCTATAATCGACCGCAGCTCGGTGAACTGTGACGAGTACATACCTACATGGAAGCCATCCAATTCCGTTGCCATCAATCACGAAGAATTTCCAACTGGATGCAGGGAAGCAATTTTTTCCCATAAATTCGGATAAACGTATTTTCTTAAACGGTTAAGGTCTCCGATTAATTAACGTTAGGCCAAACATGAAGTTCGAGGCAATTTTCTGGAATATGTAAATAAATAAATGAAACCCTGAATTAATTCTAATTAAGGTCTATAAAATCGTTACTTCTTAAATCGATTTAGAGATATTTAATCTTAATCTACTGATCAATGCCCTGAAGAGTAGCGAGCAAACTTTGCTGATTCACTCTGGAATGATAATATGTTGTGCTATGCTAGAGCAGGGCTTTTCAGACTTTTCTCTCCGCGACCCAATCGTAATAGGAAATATGTTATTTGGCCCACCAAAATTATATCTTATAAAATATTGTCAAGTAAGAATTTCTAAGGATGAGTTTAAAATCAAAACGGTACAAGGAAATAACCTTTAAATCCCATTGGTTGATTTTGATTATCTTGGCAACATTTTAGCCCAAATTTTGTGTTAAAATGTCTTGGATTGGCCCTTCTTTGAGGCCCTTACTGAACATTTTGCGGCCCACAGTTGGACCGAGGCCCATACTTTGAAAACCCCTCTGCTGGAGTACTTCGGGTTCTGGTTGAGCGAAAGGATTATTAGCAATCAAAATAGGATAATCGAGGCAGCAAAAGAGGACTGCTCGAAATGCTAGGATGCATTGTAAACACCAACTCTATAGAGTTTCAAGGTAAAATAAAACGGAACGAATAGGATACGGAGATTGAGGACGAGAATCTGGAAAACTGACGAAAGGATCTGAGAATAAATGTAAACAAGTTAGGAAAGTGTACAACGTATCACAAATGGGCGCGTTTCGTGCAATGGAGTATTAGAAAGAAATTATATACCTGTACGTGAGGGAAATAGCGTTTTAAAGTTCTTGTATTCTTCAAAAATAATCCGTTTTCTTCCTATTTAATAATACTGCATGCACGCGTAAGGAAATTAAACGTTTGTTTGTGAGATTGTTTATGATAGCAACAATGAAGTAACCATGCAAGAAATTTTCTAAGTTCAACTCGATTTAAGACATTCTTGTTTGATTTTCTCGATAACGGCTACTCCTACGATAAAAATGTATAGGAAAGGAAATACTCTTCTTTACCAGTTCTACTACTTTTAGTTGAAAAATATTTTGATATGAGCAATACTTTATGAGATATGACGAAAATTTAATTTTTTGTCACCAGTAAAGTGGTACCCCTGAGTGGCGTACGAGATTCATTTTTCCGATTTTCTTCTTATATTTGATTGTAAGTCCTCAATATCAGATTTCATGAAAATCCGTTTGGTAGAAGCCGAGAACGAACATGCGGACGGACGGACAGACCGACGATAATAGGCGCTCACGCTGTAAGCGAAACGCGCCTTAACAAGTTAGGAAAGCGTACAACGTATCACAAATGGGGCGCGTTTCGTGCAATGGAGTATTAGAATGCAATTATATACCTGTACGTAAGGGAAATAGCGTTTAAAGTCCTTTTCTTCATCATAAATAATCCATTTTCTTCCTATTTAATAGTATTACATGCACACGTAAGGAAATTAAACGTTTGTTTGGGAGATTGTTTATGTTAGCAACAATGAAGAAGTAACCATGCAAGAAATTTTATGAGATATGACGAAAATTTAATTTTTTGTCACCAGTAAAGTGGTACCCCTGAGTGGCGTACGAGATTCATTTTTCCGATTTTCTTCTTATATTTGATTGAAAGTCCTTAATATCAAACTTCATAAAAATCCGTTCGGTAGAAGCCGAGAACGAACATGCGGACGGACGGACGGACAGACGGACGGACAGACGGACGGACGGACGGACCGACCGACGATAATAGGCGCTCACGCTGTAAGCGAAACGCGCCTAAAAAAGGTAGTTGCCAAAAGAGGAATAAGAAAAAGTAGTGGAAATAGCAATAAGCTGTTGGAAGCAGTGGCGATACTAAGGTTCGCTGAAGATGGTATTTTATCACTCGAAAAAGACTCCTCACGCCTCTCTTTTAAGTTCAAATAAATCTTTAGTTGACGTTGAAACATTACAATTTTAACTAGAATGAAATTTTTCTTAATAATTTCCGGGGAAAATAATATTCTAAATTTTTTAAATGCGCTTACTCAAACTCTTTATTATGAATCGAACCTTCCAGCTATGACACAGGATTGAATAAGAAAATTGAGCGGTTTCGAGAATCTGTTAGAGAGAGAGAGGCATTTTTCACGGCGAGCAGAAGAGGTTACTGGAATGAAATGCAACGAGTGCGGAGGGCACATAGTAGAAAATAGAAGGATCTGTAAAAGGGAAAAAGGGAGGGTGGAAGCGGCGAGAGAGAAAGAGTGAAGGGAAAGACGCTAGTTTGGGTCGTGAGTTCGGAAGCGAGAGAGAGACTGCTTGGTGTGACGGCTTGGATAGAGCCGAGAGAGATTCTACCAGGGAGGAGGGGAGAGAGAGTGGAAAGAGGGAGGGGGAGAGTGGAAAGAGGGGGGAGGGTTGAAGAGGGACGAAGGAAGGAAGGAAAGAAGGGGTCCCGTGTGGTTCTCATTCACGTCAGTCTCTGAAAGACGGCAATTAGAGAGGTTTGTCTCGCTCTTCGCCTCGTTGATGTGTGCGTCAGCCCATGGAGGGAGTTGGAAAAGAGCGGGAGTCGAGTGAGGAGGGGGATGCGAGTTGGTTTAGGAACCGCAAGAGAAACTAATTTGGTTGAGCCCGCTTCATTGTTGCGGAATGAATGGAATTCCAACGGTCCCGTGAAATTATATAGGAATTTTGTCGATTTTTGGCGAAATGCGTACTCGCGATCGAATCTAAATCCAAAAGATGGCAGCCCCTCTTCCTTATCGTTTCATAAATTTGATGTTTTAAAATTCCGTGAAGACATACATTCTTAATTCTGGCATAAGATTTTCCGCCAGGTGTAAACAAAATGCTGCCACAATTCGTGTTCGGCTCAAAGTGGGAAAATTATATGCTATATACAGCTATGTATAACTTTTCAACGCTGCAAAAATCAATCGGGAACTGAATTTATGTTATCTATAATATAAAAAATAATTGCTATAACCGACAGGTACCTACGGTTGGCCCTTTTCCATGCGATTAAGCAGATTAAAAGACATCCTATGCATTATAGGCACGGTTCAATTACACACCCTGCCGATAGCTATTGGCGCCTTACAGGGTCATTATGTAAGTAACAAAATGTCTATTATGGACGGCAATCGAAAGTATAATCCTAAGAGCATATGAACTTTAACTGATGCATTTGTCACATCCGGTCGGATAACGGAGAATATGAGATTTTTGCGAATTGTTTGCGGATGGACGGCCTATTCGCTTTGGCATCAGGAAGGGCCCATTTTGCATGGGCCCGATGTTCGACCGAAATTACGCGAGGGCTCGAGATATTATGTCCATCCGTTTGTCTTAAGGCTAAATGAAATAATAATATCGCAGAGAGCCAAGTGTTTCGCCGCGTGTACGCTACAATTTTTTTTTAAATCACCGCCAAAGTTCCAAACAATTGCGCATAAGTTAGCTTAGTTTAAATTACAATCGAAAACAAACGCCGACTGATTTGTTTTGATGGTAACACTGATGCCACGGGAGCGGTCTTTTAAAAAGAGATTAAAATAACAGGTGAAGAGCGGAAAAGCAGCTCACGAGTGCTGTTTCAAGAGACGATCGGTGGGCGGTAAAGATAACACGCACTAAAGAGTGGGTCTGGCAGAATGGAGGAAAGAAGGGGAAGAGAGGAAAGGGATGGGAAGGAGAAAGAGGGAGAGAAAGGTGAGAGAGAGAGGGGGGAAAGTAGGAAAGGGAGGCAGGAGGGTAACGGGAAAGATGAGGAAGTGAAGGAAGGAACTGAAGGGAACGAATAGGAAAGGAGAAAGGGAATAGGAGAAAGTAAATGGGCGAGTGAACAGGAAAAAGAAAAAGGTATTTGGGAAGGCTGCGTAAGAGAGGGAATCAAGAAAATGGATAACTAATCGATAGTGCAAAACAAATTCTCCAAAAGGGGAGTTTTCTTTTTTTCGTTGGCAACAATAATACTCCGTATAATTAAGTAAACCTTTTCATGCGTTTTTCAGTGTAAAATGACGGGTAAATTTACCTTTTGGCGAGAATGTTTTTTTAAATAAATCTTAATAGCATCAACTGCGCCTGTATGGGCTCGATGCTTCTGTCGCTCTCTCCCTTTCCTGTCATTAAATGTTTTACAACAAATGAGAAAATGAGATTTTTATTTTCCATAAGTACGGCTCTAATTTATTACTCGGAGCTTGTATTAAATGCCTGGATACCGCGCTTGGCAAAACCAGATACATTTTTTTCAATCATTTGTATGCATTTTACGGAATTGTATTGGAAGGCGAAGAAAAAATAACTACGGAAAAGCAGCCCTTTAAAGTGTGAATATAAGATACATCTACGTTAGTTTATTCATTTATTATTTATTTACTTTAATTAATCCAAAAACTGGTATATTTTGACCTATTACAGTGGATATATTAATGAAACTAATATAAATTAAAATAAGGAAGTTACATATAGCAATAAAAATTACAAACATAACAACTTAATAAAAAATGAGATCCGGTGAGTGAAAATCAAAACAATACTATAGCCATAACGACGTCGAGAAATTAAAGGTAAGGGGGAATCAAGGAAGGAAAAACGATTTGAAACTATGGCACGGAAACTGGATGAGGGCGAGAAAGTGTCGAAAAAGGAATTCTTGGCAGTACGGTAAAAAATTATCTCTGTGATATGGACACAGGGCCGGCGTGAAGGGGTATGTTACCCCAAATTTTCCTTGTAGTATACATACTATAACATCCCGAAAAATAATTTAGCTATATAAATGAATTTTGCACCATTCGTTTCCGAGTTTTATTTAGGTATGATATATGCTAAATTTTATTTATGCTTAACGGATTCTAAACTCCTTATATCTCTGTATATTTGTTAAAAGGTATGATATGCTACAGCGACAAACGCTTCACAAAAAGAGGGAAGAGGTTATTTTGACTTGGGCAGTACGGCTGATTAAGGGGGGAATGGAGGGGTGGGGATAGTTCGCGCAACCTTGGGGCATGGGTGTGCAAATATTCTCAGCCAGAAGCATTCAAAGAAATTTCCGCATCACGAAAATAAGCATATATATTTCATGTATTTCATACGTAATATAATGCCGATTCTAGGTAAAGTACCGCCTCACTAGTCCAGGTCAGGTGACGGCCATGGTTGGAACACCTTGCAGAAAAAGAAGAGGTGGGACCGAAATTGTGCTTGCATAGTGGGCCCTAAAGGTATCTGTATGGACAGACGTATTTTTGGTTGGTAAAGAAGGCTCATACTGCGAGTAGGCGCCGGGTAACGTAGATAGGTAATTTAATTAATCGGCCATTGTATGCAGAATGGAGGAAGTTTAAATCGATAATACTGCATTGGAGGAGAGAGAGGAAAGCCAAAAAGAAGAGAGAATTTGATTCCGGGTTGAATTGTAAAGTAATTAGATCTCGGGCTATTGCGAGATGTTGAGGAGGTGCTCACGAAACTTGGGGTTGATGTGAGACGACCAGGTACGTGAACAATATCTCTTTATTCTATATAAATAATGAGTTATGTTTATAAATCCGTTTCCGATTCCGTCACGAATTCCATCACGGCCAACTACCTGCACCACCGGAAGCATAATACCCAGGGGCATATTTATCTTCTACCGCTATCAGTGGGGGAGAGAGCTATAGTTTTGAAGGGAAGGGAGAAATGGAAGGGAGAGAGAGGACGGGAGGGAACGGGAGAGATCGGGATGGAGAGAGAGGATGGGAATTGTATTAATTTTAATTACTTTATTCACGCATATCCCCAAATTTTTATGAGTAATTACATTAATATTCTGTAATGGGAAACACATAAACCCTGCAGAAAGTTAAGAAGGCGTTCATCTATTCTGTGAATCTGAAAAAAATGTCCAACGAGGGACATAGATCTTAGGTAATGGGCAATGAGGAGAGAAAAGGAAAGTTTTGTGTCAAAAATAAATTTATGGGAAGATTTACGGGAAATAGATTGGTCCGAAGGAAACCACGCAGTGGAAATGGCTTTGGGGCGAAGGAAGATGGTTTAAGCGGTGTACTTGCTCGAATTAGCTCTCCTATTCCATCGTGAACGTCACTGCGAAATCAAATTTAGAGCATGCTGCATAGACTATCAGGGATACAAATTACTCTATTCAGCACAAGCCACGAATAAATTTGACACCGAAACCAATATCCGCGGGTCACCAATAAAATGAATACAATAGATAGTAATGAAAGACTTATTATAATTACCACTAAACATAAGAACTGTTCTTTAGTTTTAAAAATTACTATGCCTTTCAATACTATTATGGAATCTTTCCACAAAGTGGAGCCTTCCCCAGAGGATTTTGTGTGAATATAATAGAGATTAATCCAATTCAAAATGACATGATTTACAAAAAATGTTCCATTACTGCAATAGCAACAAAATGTTCTAGAAAAATAAGAAGCGCAATTTGGCCAAAAGCAGCAGCGATTCAATTACCGTCGAATCGACCACTGAGTAAGGCTGCTTTTTAGCTGAAAAGTTAAATTGTTTCTTGCTATCTTCAGTTTGAAGATATTAAGGTTATTTGCGGATAGAACGCGTTGAGGGCAAAGATATGGCAGTAAAAATATGAAGAGGAGCAAACTACAGCTAGACGTGGAACTAAAAATTAATTAATAATATTTACTCAAAAATATCAATGCTCGAGGATTTTTCTCCTGCGAAACTAAGGTTTTGACTAAGAATCATTATAAACGACGACGAAAGTAATCACCTGATCAAAGTTAAGTTGATGATCCAATTTTGATTGATGGTGAATCTGTGACAATTGCAAAGACTCTTGTTCCATAGATAAACTAAAATTTAGATTGGATCGCCAGAAATGAGAAGTGAGAATGAACGACATGAAAAGGAGAAATAGCAATTTTAACCGGTGTAACTGAGTGAAACACCAGTAACTAAAATTTATGCATGGCGGTATTGGGCACCACAGAGGAGAGACAGACTTGATGACGTCATTATTCAAGTGAAAAGGTAAACATTAGGATAAAAATGATTTGGATCACTCGAAATTTGTCTGTTCGCTACCAAATGTAATTTTTCCAACTCCAGTAAATATTGAAATCCTACGCATTTACCTTGATACCCTTGATTCCTATAATAGCATGTTTTTTAAATCACTGAAAATATTCCTAGCATTCTCACGAACACATATTTTCAAAACTGATTGATTTTCGTGCATCCTAAAACATCTCAAAAGGTTATTATTCTGTTTATAACGACGCCGTTAACTATTAAATTTACTTTTAAGTTACGAAAGGAATTTTTAGCAAGCCATTTCCAATTTTTAACATTCAGGTAAAGAAATCTTCTTGCTCCGGATTCTTAGGCCAAGTTTCCGAATTTAGGTAAGATAATTGAGCTCCTCTTAACCTTTTTTTTGGTCACAACGCTGCTTATCATTTCAAAATACTAAGTTGTTCGAATCTCCTATATTCGCAGCGACACCGATAATTTCCTGAAGGGCTAGACTACGAAGTATTTGTTCGGGTAATTGAGTTCCCGTCTAAACCTACGGACTCGGAAAGTGATAATCATTAAATTGAACGATTTCCACCGCGCGTAGTTAATATGACCCGTGAGGTGAGAAATGACGCAAGGGAGATAGGAGCGCCTGCATCGGAGGCGGAGGAAGGGGGCATTTCGTCGAAATGGAGTGCGTCGAATGGAGAGCGGAATGGGGGAGTGTGGAGCTGTTTACGGGTGGGGAAGGAGGACACGTGACTCGTTATATCCCGTGCGTGGGACAACTGAAACAACAAAGTCCTCGAATGGGGGTGGGTGGGGTCGCTTAGGGTTTGAGTCGGAGATAGGGAGTGAGAAAGATAGCGAAGAAGTATTAGGTTGGTGAAGGAGGGCGGACGACCTTGTTCGACGAGGAGGAAGGAGATTAAGGGAAGAGTTAAAAAAAAAAACGGTATGTAAATAAGAGCCAAGAGATTAACGCTTTGGCGTGGGCAGGAGATGTTTTTTTTTGTGGGTGGTTAGGGCAGAGAGTTAAAAGGGAGGGAAGTTGAAAGGTGAGAGGGAAAAAAGGGTTCACCGAGAAATAAAAAGGGGTAAAAGGGATGCGGAAGAAGAAGGGTTTAAAGAACCCGCTTCCGCGTGCGGAGCGAATCGACCCAACCATAGCAGGATTTCCTTTTAAGCACGTGGACGTCGATCGTTTTACAATGCCCTTAAAAGATAACGTGCTGATATTGGATTAATATTGCAATAACCTTGTAAAATCGAACTTGAAAATCATCGCGACAGAAAACTCAGTTGTTGGCAAAAGGGAAGAAGGTAGGCTGATTGGTTCGATCGCACCCCACCCTTCTTCCTTGGATGTCCTAATTGTCCTCCATTATTATGCATTATTAAACACAGGCCGCAGATTATGTCCATAGGGCTAGGGTGTCAAATAAATGTCGCGCGTGCCAGACCTGGCACGCTAAAACTCTGCAGTAATGAAGTATTTAAAGTATTGAAGCATTTAACTAAATTATTTTTCAGATATTGAATTCAAGACATTAACGATCCGAACTAAAGTCTGAATACGAGCGCAGAGACAGACTGACAGACGAAGTTTCAGCAGATTGTGTTGCTATTCAATCAATAAATTACATGTTAAACTTAAAAGAACTTTCTTCGAAAATAATCCAAAAAAGTTCAAACGAACAAATAAATACAATATTTTAATTAGCGTAATTCTACAATTTTACATTTTCGTAATTTTTATTCTTTTTGGCCGTATGTCTGGTCGAAAATTATCAATATACAAACTTGTATCCTTTGGACACTTATATTTATATCGATTAATTGCATATCAATATTATTATAAGTAGGTATATATAGAGGCAAATCATCTCAAGGGAGAGGGGGGGGGGGACGATCACCCCTCCACCCAATGAATCCACCCCTGCCAACGACTATATTTTTAAAATCCCTACCCCTATCAGAATCTTTCTTTGCCATGCAGACCTAATCTGCGGCGTAGAATCGAGGAATTTTGCGCGGAAAGAATTTAAGAATACAACCAGTGGAGCGCAATGGGGTTATCCAAGGAGGAGGCGAACACCTTCATCGCCCCCTCTCCCCGTGGATCCGCTATTGTGGCGAATTTAGTAATAAATAAATAAAAACTATAACACGGAAATTTTACATTTTTTGGCACGCTAATGAAAACATATTTGCCATCCCTGCCAAAGAAAGAAAGATTCTGACCGATGCATGGATTTCTAGGGTCTTCGCCAGTATCGGATTCGAGAGGGAGGAAGGGCGATCGTCCATCCCTCTTTGGGAAGTTTCTGGATTTTCTCTTGACAAACGAAGAATAGGATGCAGTGCGGAGGTAAAAGCAAATGCGCTCAATCGCTACATGGTGCAACACCGTGATTAGCATGGTTACATGAAATGAAGGAATTTCATCAGCTGCTGAGGTTTAAAAACAGTCGATTATAAATGATAGATCGGTTTCATTAAAGTTGGATTTATGGTTATATTTTTGTTTCTATTGGTAAATTTAAAACGTTATTCGTTGAAAAATCTATTTGCATGTGAAACTGATATATGTACTAAAGTGAAAGTTTTAAAACAATATTTGGTTCTTACTTTGGCGCGTTATATACTAGTACAATATAGTCGAGTTTATATAAAACAAGCATGCCAATTATTTAATCAAAACGACATAAAATATTGGTACAATATACATTGCACAAACTTTCTTATATACATATGCGTCTTAACTCACTACACCCTTTCATGACTGGAAGGAACTCCCCCTGCTAAAAAAACAACAAAACCGCTGAAAATGTTTTTTTTTTGTTAAAAGTTAAGTTGTTAAATAGTTATACGGCACATAATATGTATCAAGTATTATGTGGATTGACCTAAGCACACAGGCGATGAAGATTTATTATTGAAGGATGATTGACGAGTGACGCCAGAGGACTGGGGAGAGCCGTGCAGCAGCTGGGCATAAAACTACTCTTATTGTTTTACTACATCCTCACCTCTTCATAGTTTCTATTCTGGATAATAGTATATCGTTCGATTTCGTTCAACCTTTTAGGCTCTATAACCGCGCACTGACAGATATACGGCATACTAATTTATTGACACCTAAAACGTGCATTTCGGTCAACTTCAAAATTTTTTGCGATTACAATAATACTTTTACAGTATACTATGTATACGAGAAAGTAAAAAAATCTTCCGCCTTCGCGGTCCCCTGAAAACCTTCCACGACCCCCAGTTTGGGAAACACTGCTTTAAATTTTGTTTGGTGATATTTGCTGGATAATATCGCTGTTATAAAAGGTATCTATCACCCCCACCACTAAACCTGGGCCCTTGTGTTTGCAAAGATCACCGTGAGGAGAGGAGGTAATCCTTTGGTTGAATAGGAAAGGGACCGTTCGTTGAATATCCTCTGGCGCATAAGTGGTGTCAATGTTGAAGCACTGATTGTGTAATGAGTGAGGTAGAAATGTGAAGATAGAGAAGGAGAAAAATTTTGAATCGAACCCGGGCCTCCCACTTGCCGGGGAGGTGATTTAACCAACTAAGCTATCAACCCAGTCCAATTCTCCTTTCTCGAATTGGTTAAAGCACCTACCCGGCAAGTGGGAGATCCGGGTTCGATACCCGGTCAAATTCAGAATTTTTCCCCCTCTCTATCTTCATATTTGGCACTCACGCATATAAGTTAAGTTTCAATCCTTTCACTCTTGAGTAAAGATCAACAAGATGACAACTGAAGACATTCAAAAGATGAAAATTTTTATTATTATACAAATAAAAGCCCAAAATATAATCGCCGAGGTTTAAATTTCCATTTAAATAATTAATTTTCAAGACACCAATAGCGTATGGCAATGGATGCCATAGCTTACATAAAATCTTTATTGGCCTATTTTATCGCATTTGGGAAAACTCCGATAGTACCTACCTGTCGGTGCGCAACTTAACGCAAAAATTATAATATAGGTATATTTTAATTTTAAAATCTTGATTCATCAAGACGCAAACGGATGCCGTTTACAAGACGTGGAAAATATAGTTAATCTCGGAATGGAAGACAATGATTTCAACGTGAAAGTATTTTTAAAAGGGTAACTTATCGCATCTTCTCGTACAATCTATTTTCTAAGCCATAGGACCCATCTTTGTCGAAAGATGGCTCGTGAATCTCATCCTTCCTGATCATTACCTAATAACACGCTGGGAGCGATCCTAATCCCATCCTTATTCGCTTCCTCCTTCGCCTCTCTCTCCCTCCCCCTCTCTCCCTCTCTCTCTAGCTTATCCCTTTCTTACCCTCATACCCTTTCGCTTCATCTCCGGCCATCGTATTTCTCCTTCCTCCTCACCCTACTCCCACGACCTTCCTCCCACCTTTCCCTCTTTCTTTTTACCTCGCCATCTTCTCTATACCTCCTCCCACTCCCTCTCCCTCCCTCTATATCTCTCTATTTCTCTCTCCCCCTCTCCTGTCATCGTCGGGGCCAGTCGTCGCCTCTTCAAAATAGCCGCGCGGCGACAGCTTCTTCTTCCGCTGCGTCCAATATAAACAAGAAAGGAGAACGGTGAGAAGCAGGCATTATATTAGCCCGCGCTAATCCTCTCTCTCTCTCTCTCCCTGCCTACCGCCTTCTCCTTCGTTCCTCTCCCTACACCCCCCCCCTCCATTGCCCATAAATCACTTAAATTCTCCGTCTCCCCGATCTGCTTTCCTCAACCAGGTTCTCGACCATTACTCAAAGGAACACTCTTAGCCGCTCTTAAACCCGGCTAATATCGCCCCGTGGATAACCGACTCCCAGCCTATGTTAGAACTTCGAAACCTTATGTCGCCATCATCAAAGGGAAAGGTGAATACTCCACGCTTACCACTTTAGATCATGCCCTCCGTCGTTTCCTTCCCTCCGCAAAATCCCTCCGGACAGCGTCTCGTACGCTCCCAACTCTATCTCAAACTATCCATTCTCGTTTGATGTTCGCGTGTTACACCTCGCACCACCCTCCGGGATCCCTTCCTATAGTTCGCAACCATCTCTCTGCGCTCACCCCACCGCTCACTACCTTTATCTCTCATCGCGTCACCTTTTTGAGACATTATCATTCGAATAAGGTGCTCCTTATAAACTACATCGAGTCGCTACTCCGAGATAATAAACCCAGAGATTCCCAACCTTTCTGAAGTTGAGGTATGTTTGGTTTGTTTTCGCGATATCCTTGCCTAAACAAATTTTCAAATCGTATTTTGCACAAAATAAAATACAGTAAATCCTCTACCTAGCCATCCCCTCTCTACCGAAAACCTCCGTATTTCGCGATATTTGTTTATTTTTAACTAGTTCAAAAATAGCCGTTCGTGGCCATTTACGATGAGATCGATGACAAAGACGAACGCATACAACCATGCTCTGGACGGGATTCGAACCTTATCATTAGGGAGTGGATGACCACGCTTGATTAAAAAATAAGTGCGTAAAATACAAAAAGTTGTTCCTGCATTAAATTGCGAATTATGAAGGACCTGTCAAAGATGAAACGAAACATTTTGCTGGCTATGGAGAAGCTGTTTATCTTGGAACTCGGTTAAAAATACTACAATCTCTAAACGTTTTACAGGGGCTGGGTTTACCCAGCAGCTGCAAGAAAATGAAACAAGAGATGACGGACCTTCAAGGCGACGAGCCTGCTGAATGGGCTAAAATTAATGAAACAATTTTGATTCAAGGATAATTTGATGAGCATGTGAAAGCTGATAATACTCTGATTACTTGTGCTCTTAACTATAACTTCGATGACCGAGTGGAAATTATGGACGTTAGAATAGGAGAATAAGAGATTTTAGATGGTGAAGAGGAAGTTATGTCACTACCGAAAAAGCTAAGGTTAAAGAGGCGCTAAATATGATAGAATCGTTTTTTTTTTATAACTGTAAAGGACTATGAATCCGATCATATAGTTTCATTTTTTTTTAATCGAAGATATTGTTTCCGAAGAATTTTCAAGGAAAAAAAGAAATTACCAATTAATATTGCAAAAATAACTAATCTGAAATTTAATTGTAATTTCTGTGATAATATGATTGTTATAAAGACATAATTTTGATAAGATTCGTTATTTTTTGTTTTTAGTTTTTATTATAAAGTTTTCATTATAAATAAATATAAGCTGATATGACAAGATAATAAAATTATTTTTCACTGTCTGTTAACTTCTAAGTTTTGCGATTATAAACTGTTTAATTTGTGGTGAATCTCTACATACAAAATTTCCAAAATATTTTAACCTTTTCATTTCGATATATGCTGGTTTTACTTCAAAAACTTCAAAATGACGATTATTTCATTTAAAGGCTACAACTTTCACGTGGCCATGTACTTTCCAATAAGAATTTTGATGCGCTCCGTAAGACAATAAGAAAGCGCAAAATCAAGTTTGGGGTTCCCTGGAGTCACATCGATTAATTTCTCTATAAATACTGCCTCGTATCATTCTCGCCCAAATAAAGACGAATATGTATCCCTCTATATATTTATATGCGAGGTATTCCGTCGGAAAGTACGATAAAGAAAAAGGTAGATATTTAAAAGGGCAGAATTTAATTTAAAAAGGTGCTAAAGAAGGCCCTGTTTTTGTCGCGCCTAGCTCCGAATGGTATAACCGGGGGTTCGAATCCTACACGGGACATCGTTGTATGTTTTCGTCTTTTTTTATTGTTACTGCTCTGTTTATAGACCTGGTTAATTCAATAAAAATATTAATAGAGAAATTTGGTAAGAAGAAAAGGCAAGAACGGAATTTCAAAGATGAGTTTATGAGAAATTAGAGAGAAAGTAGGAAAGATCATATAAGGGTTAAAATCGTGGATGGAAAAGTTTATGAAAAATGGGAAGAAGCAGAGCGAGTGAGAAAAATTACTGAAAGTGGGGAAAGAGACCAGAAGGGTGGGGAAAGATTAAGGGTAATTTGTGGTATGAGGGAGAAATGGAAGGAAAGAGAGGATGAGGAGGGGAGTGAGGGGAAAGAGAAGAGGATGAAGGGTTAGAGAAGAGGAGGGAAGCACTAACTAAGAAGAAGAAGAGGAAGGGTAGCAAGGAAGGCCCCGAGAGGGGTCGACGGATGGGGGAGAGGAGAAGGGGACCGACGTATGGTTCTTCTGTTGATCTTGCACTATATCTCGTGCATGCGCGTGCGTTTCACATTGTCACGTGACTAGGATTTAAGAGAATCTGAAGATTTACTCAGTGACATCGCTAGACTATTTATGTGTTTTCCCTCTTTCCCATTTTTTTTCCCCGCCGCCTTCACATGACTATCTGAGGAAGATTACTGCGGCGCATCTCATCTTCCGACGTCGTAAGAATGTCTGAACGGCTTCATATTTCCGCTTCTGACTCAGCGTTAAACTTCGGGCAGAAACGGAAGGAGAAAATTTCACGGGTGCGTTATGTTTATTGAGGATAAGAAATTCTGTGGCCTTGAATCATACGGCTTCATAGGTCACACGTGTCTTGAAGTAGAACGTTAGGAAGTGATACAATTTCAGCTTCTGTTTTACACGCATTCACTGTTTTTATGCGTCCCTTTGTATAGATTATTCGAATATAGTATCTCTTTCGATTTACTAAAAAGAATTGAGGTGGCGTGAATTGATTGACTTTTTTCTTAGTTCGTCTCGAGTTTTTATTTTCAAACAAAAATTCGACCTCGATTAGTCTCGAACGATCAAATTTTCTACCACAATCGTATATTAATTATGTAAAACGTGTAAAAATCTAAAATCGAACGAGATATTTTTTACATTCATTCCAGCCTGATACTTCTACCTTTCGAGACACCTTATTAACCTTATATGAGTGAAAGCTTTAGTGCTTCAATTCTAAGCTGCGAAAAATATTTCAGTCATTTACTGTTTATTTTATACTAAATCTGGAACTATTTTAATAGGATAATATTGTGAGTAATAAAAGAGACCATTCGTTCCTTTCCTAATTTTTGAACTTCGTTTCATGTTGCGTAGCAATGTCGCGCCATGTTTCAAGATGGCTATTCACTAATATGGAACAGCGGAAGTCCTAAAATATGAAATAATCCATTCAGTGCCGGATACATGTTAGTTCCGACCTTTCATGTTGCATAGCAATGTCGCGCTATATTTCAAGATGGCTATTCACTAATATGGAACAGCGGAAGTCCTAAAATATGAAATAATCCATTCATTGCCGGATACATGTTGGTTCCGACCTTTCAATCGAACGGGGCTCCGCCATATTATATTTTTGTCGCCTCCGACTTTAATTTAATTTATCTCGCAAATTCTATTTCTATTTGTATACCTAGACTATTCTGGTTGAGTTTGCCTAAAGTATGTAGCGTATGTACCCCAATTCTGCGAAAAGCAGCAGTTGAACATTGTTCTTGCTTATTTATCTTTTACTTTCTAATTATACGATCGAAAACTTTGTTTGGTGTAGCTGTTTCCAATATTTTTTCTCACCGCGATACCCCTGCGTATCTTTTCGCAAATTTTAATATACGTATTTCAAAATATAACCTGAATACATTTTCTCCCTGGAAATTTGGAGGCTATAAGAAAATTAGTTTACATTTTAAGGTTGAAGTAACACGCATAAAATTTAACATTCGAAATTAAAAGAAGTTTTCTATAATTTTGGGATGAACACTGCAAAAACCTTAATTTAGAAAAAATTCAAGTAATTTTCAAAGCATTTTAAATTAATCAGGCAGAAAAATAATGTGAAATGAGGGGGAAAAGAATGAACTGAGAGTGATAGCTGGAAATTCAATATACAGTGATGGTTTGTAAAAGGAAAGTCATATGAAGAATGAAGAAAAATCTTTACGTCTTGGCTGATTATAATTTTAGGATTATAAAGCACTACTCTATATGGTTTTAATGGGTATAAATGGGAAAATAAATGAATACATAACATTCTAAAATTCAAAGTTTTATGAAAAATTCTAATAATACAAGCGAATAAAATATTTGACTGTTGGATCTACCACACATAGCAGACATGTCACCCTGGCGACCCGCGGGCCGCATGCGCCCTTTTCTCTGTCTTACTGCGGCCCGAATGTTAATTTTTCTCTAAACTAAATCGTTCGAGATTTTAGATAAATACTTTTTTTGAGAAAAATACCCAAGAATTTTTCTTAGTCATTGAGATACAATAGATCGCAGTTTATAAATCATTGTTTTTAATAGCAAAACAAGTGGCCAATCTTCTAGATAGAGTCTCTTTTGCCAGTTCTGTCCCTCAATTCAAAACTATAATCCTAATGAGGCCCTTCTATAATGCCCATCACTTCAATGCCGCATTGATGCTTCTTCGAGTTTGGCATGCCTGATATATAGGCTCGTAAGCATTTTGGCCATACAGTCATCCAAGTATTTCAGGTCACTGCATTTTTCTAGTTTTTATTTTACTCCAAAACTTGCGGTGGCTCATTAAAACGTGTGAAAAATGAAAATCATTAGCTCCAACGAGGATTTTCGACAACCTAAACCTTCGTCGACAGCATCGGTACGAATTAAATTGCCTAAGTGGAGTCCTTTATCATGATAATATAAGGACGCCCTGTCTCTCATTGGCAAGGATTTAAATCATTGCGGATATACTAATACTAGCATTTCCGGGATCTCTGAAAATTTAGCCCTCGCGAATTACTCAAGCCGCAGTAAAAAGTACCTTCTACTGGGGATACGTGGGAGTCAGAAACGATGATGAAGTGCTGTAATTTATCGCCAAAAATATCGGCGTGAGCATTGCACGAATAGACCCATAAGATGTGTACATTCGTTGAGCATTCTTATGTTTCGCTTCGGCATGGACCAAATCATCTTGCCTAACATCCGGAAACATCATTCTTGTGATAAAGTGACAAGACTCAATCATTTGTTACGCACAGACAGTGGGACCAAGAGGTTAGTAAAGTATTACGCTTACATGTTTCTATGTTGTCGCCACAGATTATATAAATAACTCCGACAAATTATCTAATACTACTAATTTCCTTTGTGATTGATTTAACAATTTTGTTAACATCGTTCCATAGAAACAAACAAAATAAATCGGCACTTTTTTGTTAACATAACGAACGAGTTTCATTGTTATAACGTGCAGTAATCATCGAAGTTTGATTTAGATACAGGTGTCTAATATTTTATTTTGATTTGTTTAGAATAAAAGTAGTAATATTTTGTGATAATTGCTTTGTAATCCTCACTTTAATATATCGTCTGTATTATTACGCAAAGCCAACTTTATTCTGAATAGATTTCAAATCAATTTTTCTTCGATAAATTCTTTACTGAAATTACATTTTTAAGCAAATTAAAGCATTTGAAAGATAATATTTAGTTAAGTTTGGTGTGTTACCAGTTTACAGTGTTGAAATAAATTGGTGATGTGTTTTTGTTCAGATAGTTTTCAAAGAAATTATTCCGCTGATTGATTAATTCGTAAGCTCAATTTTTATTTCAATGTCTCCAAAAAATAAGCTTTATTCATTCATAGCAATGGATGGGGAAATGATGAGAAGATAGAAAACGAAGATTAGCTAGAGAAAGGAGACAGCGTTGGGCTGTAAGGCAAAGTCAGGAGATGTTAGAAAGAATCAGAAGGGAGAACGCTGCACGGAATACATTGAACCGTGCAAATGCTAGTCAGCAAGCAACCGATGAACGGCGAGTATATTTAATCAAATAAAACTATTAAAAATAAATTATTGGTCTTTTGAAAGAAAGGGATTGAGAAGGGAAGGGAAGGAGATAGGGTAGCGACGAGAGGGGGATGGAGTGATGGGGAAGGGTAGGAAAGGAGAGAAAGAGAGACAGTTAAGCAAAGAGAAATTTCACAACACCTTCGTTTTCAAAGAAATGTTCAATTAATTATAAAAGATAAAAAAATGTGAAAACCGCCGTTTGCATAGCGCGTCGTTCAAACGAAAAGGAGTATCAAAACAATTACAGAGTTGAAAAAGAATTTTCATAGTGCGGAAGACTATAAAAGGAAGCGGTTAACCAACTCTGTATGAGCATTGTCCGATTTTATGCCCACTCAATACATTTTTATTTAATGTGTACCGTGCCAATAAACCAAATCACTCCCCGTCATTTTTGACGGGCACTTATACTAGTATATAACTAAATACCAACTCTTCTTTTTTACCAAACCTGTCTTGCCTAATTTCAGCTAATAAGCTATACTAAATTTGTTAAATATCCAATTATCAGAAAGCAAACAATAGATTATCGCTGCCTGTAAACATTCTTTAAAATGTATGTGCAAACCAAATAAATGAGTTTATTGTTAAACTGGCAGAGGCACATTTGAAAAAACAAAAATTAAGCGTCGTTCCTGCAAGGAACAGACTGAAAACTTTTTAAATCTTCAGGTACGATAGTTTTCGCAGAGAAACAACATTTCCTTTACCTTTACTTCAAAAACGTTTGATTTAGGTCAATTGCCTTTATATTTCGTTCCATCATTAAAAATTTAACATCCTTTCAATATGTCGAATTTAAGTGTTCTTGCAAATTTACTTGAAATGGCAGATAGTAAAGTAAAGTTCGCTGAATTCTATCCGTCGAGGATTCTACTTTTCTCTCCAACTATCCTATATTTCTTCCGTTACTCCCGCTCCTCAGGCCCGCTCATTTCTCTCTCTCTCTCCTCTCTTTCTCGACCCCATGAACACGCGCTTTTCTCTCATTTATTTTCTCACTGATAAAAAAACACAGGGCAAGAGAGAAGAGAAATAAAGAGATAGTGACATAAAGAGTAAGAAGGAAGAATACGTTTATAATGAGAAAGATATTAAGAGAGAAAGAAGAACGTATGGAACGTAAAAGAGGGAAGATGAGAAAGAGGGAGAGAGAAAAAAGGAATAAACGTGAGTGGGAGAGAAAGAGAGAGATTGAAACGGACCCTCCGATTCCCACGGAGGAACAATCTACATCGGCAACGGCTGATGTTATTGCTTCACCGAGGTTGAGTGTTCGAAGCATTTTAAAAGTTACACAGAGTAATGGCTATGACTTAAGCAAACAAAACCCAACTCTCTCCAGTCTCCCGTGACTTCGGAGTTAAACTTCGTGAGAAAGATTCAGGTAAACGAAAAAAATTAAAATGTTCTCTAAGAGAATAGTACTACTTTCATCAGACACTGAAAGAAGAAAAATTGGTTTTGCAGGGCTCATTAAAAAAAACCGTGCCCCGTTGTTTTAACTGATGGAATGAGCTATAACTGTTTGTAAGACTCGCCATCTATTTGAGTATGTGTTGCCGTTTACTGGAATTTGACTGCAGTTAGTATCGTAATTAGTCATTTTAAACTTTGTGTGCGAGCATGCGTCAGAAGAAGAAGATTTCAGAACTGTTCTTGATATTGTCTAAAACACACTAAAGTTTCTAAATCAGTTTGTCTATTATATCTGTGCTGCTGTTTGCATTAGAGATCTGCTTATCCGCAATTTATCCGACCCGACCCGCGGATATCCGCACGAAAAGTTGCGGTTCGGATCGGATTATGCTATACTTTTTGCGGATGCGGGTCGGATTCGGATATATAGCCTGCGGGTGCGGATACGAATATCAGTACCCGTGCTGAAACTGAAAATTCGGCGTCTCGTGAATGAGAAAGAATAATAACGTTGGTTGCACCCTTCTCCTATCCCGTCCAAGCCGATAACCGTAAAGGCTCCCCTTTACCTTTCGAGTGACGCGACTTTCTTTGGTGGGATTTTCCAAAACATTCTATGCATTAAGAGAGGGCCAATGATATGTTCTGCTGACAATGAGAATAATTTTCTTTCGAATTTTCGGGTTTTGGTTCGTAGATGTTGCTCCAGATAATTTTTACCTGCGGACACGACTTCTCCTTGCGGGTCGGGTTGGGTCGGACAATTTATTCCTGCGGTTCGGATCGGATCGGGAAATTGGGGAATTTTTGCGGGTACGGTTCGGATACGGAGATGTAGCCTGCGGGTACGGGTCGGGTGCGGATACGGAAATCTGTATCCGTGCATATCTCTAGTTTGCACGCAGCCAAGAGCATGAAGAATATTATGTATTGATGAAAAATAGATCTTTATTCAGTAACATCCATAAGCGAATAGAAAATTTACGCACAGTGAGTTGTTCTTCTAAATAAGAAAACTGTAGTGGCGATAAAGCGTGGTTTTTGTTCAGACGAAAGATATCACGAAATAATTAATTTTTATGATAATACTAGCAGAATAGCCCGTTCTTCGCCGGAGTAATTATAATTAATATCTTGTAAAGTCCCGTTAATAGGTACCTATAATCTTTCATGGTTCTGAATTAATAATTTCTATTCCTTGAAATTAATTACCTTGAACAACGTACGTAAAACCTTTTACAACAATTCTTTATAGACTATGTTGAGGGACTTTCCATAAAAGGCCATTTTAAAACTTTGAGCATACGTATTAATAGAATGGAACGTTTCTTGCAATCCAAGAACTATATCTAAACGTACTTTGGGATTATGACTGCATCTCAGCTGTGAAAAATTTCGCTGAATTTCGTCATATGGAGTGTTGAAAGATAATCGTTCGATATAAATTCATGTAAAGTTGCTTGCGGCAGGAGAATTATAGAAAGTGGATCACCTTGTGGGAAAGAACTCGTTGCTAAAGAGCAGTAAATAAAGTAGATTGTTTCTAGAAAAAAATGAATAATAAATAAAAATAATTTTGAAATTTAACAATAATTAACAGTCCTACTCGACTGAAATCTACATGAGAATAGAGAAAATAACATACGAGCAAACCTGGTATCGGAAAAAACGTCGTGGTGTACTTCATGAGTTGCCTTCATAGTTGGTATGCCACTGCTGATTTACGATGTTGTCCTCCAAAGAGTTTACAGCAAATAATCAGGTGTGTATGTGAGATTCCTAACGAAAACTAAGCAAGATAGCGGGTGAGAAAGTTGAGCTCCTACAATGAGTTTCCATACCCAACCAGGAGTATAAAGTAATGAAGTTCCACACAATGATGAATGTAAAACCCTTCTAATAACAATAAAAATTATTTAAAAGGAAAAGTACTCACATAGGGGAATTTACTCCACGTAAGGGATCAAACACTGACGCAATCTCACACACTCCGGATTTAGAGGGAATTACTCCAACGTCAGGGACCCTTTTTTGTTCACACACGCACAAATACACACAAGCCAAAAACACGCACGAGTAATTCCTTATTAACAAAATGCCTCAATGCGGATTTCAGAACCCACGATCCATCATATAGTAATATAACACCCTGAGTACTAAAATCCAAGGAATTTGGCTGAACTTCCTGGTAATAGAAAATGTGTAAATGCCACATCAACAAATTCATGACTGTATGTTTTTAATAATTTATGTATGAAACTATTTTTCTCAATACATAAAATATAAACAACGATACGCTTTATTTTTGACATTTTTACACAAACTTTTATCAGCGCCATCAGGCGTAAAAAACTGAACTAAAGCCATTTTTCCAAGATTAAATTCTTCTTGCCCATTTAAACTAATAAATTTGGAGTTTTCGAATTTTTCCCTTCGATGAATTTCGGAAAGGCACCCACATGCAAAATTTCAACCTTTACCGGACGGACACAAAATTACTGCTTTATTAGTAAGTATACATCGATGGATAACTTCCTTTGAACAATCAAAAGAGAAGACAAGCTTTGAGTGTATTTGTATTTTTCTGTAAACAGCGTAGTCACTACTCCTTGATTACTGTTCGAGTTTCCATCCTATAATAATAATAGAACGTATTATTTTAATTGTCAAGGTGCTTGTATCTGCATACCATTATTTTCCGACAGTTTAATAAAATATACCCCTCTTTACCTAAATTTACCCTCAGTTTCCCTTTATTGGCCATTGTTTATCATAACAACAGAGTGTAATTTGAATGAACCTGAATCGTCCAGAGAAATTCCTGCTAAATTAGTCGGTAATGAGGCAAAGTGGTGCGTGCTGCCCCGTTTCGTTTTTCCATCACCTCGAAAGTTTCCAACAATACGTTTATTTAACTTGAGAGATCGCTGTAAACACGACCCAATCCGAATCTGGTAAACAATTTTAACCAATTAAAATACTTGAGATTTGAGGATGAATTGGAACGCGTATCAATTTCTATTCGTTTGAGAGAGGGGTCGGCAACCTTTTTGACAAAAAGATTTGTATAGAATCAAACATAAGATGGGCCGCAGAGCGTGTATAAAGAAAAAATACGTATTAAATGCCGTCAAGCCATATTTAATGGCATCTATTTATTTAAAAGCTGCGCACACACATACCCGTACAATGATGTTTTGGAGAAAATTCGTAAAAAGAACTTGAGAAACAAAAGAATATTTTACATAAGTTCCATGAAAATATAGATAAACATTCAAATGAAGCAAATAAAAAGATTCTTTCAGAAAATGAACCTAGGACTGTAGATGAAAATGAGAAAGTTGAAAATGAAATTTTTACTCAACAGCCCATATTGGATCCTTCTATTGAAAGCCATTATTTTATTATATCAGCAGAGACCGTCATTGTAATCCGGTGCGCTTTAAGCGGGAGAGTGGGGGTCGGGAGCCGCAGGTCATTCCTCAAAGAGCCGCGGGTTGCCGATCCCTGGTTTGAGACGACAAAAACGTACATACATACGCGCAGTTAGAGGAGCGCCAACTGTTTGCCTTTTCCGAGTGACGGATTACGCTTTTGAATTTTCGTTTGCTTTTCACGCAAGGACATAGGTCGGCATTGGCTCTCTAGGGAAAAAGAGAGTGGCTCACGGGTGCTTTGTAGCGGCTCCTCGAGGAGGCTGAGGTGCGCGTAGTCGAGGCGCCGAGTGGTTCTCGAAGTAAGTGGCATCGCACCTACGCAGGAAGCTGCGTGGGAAACAGAACCTCGGCACACACACACACTCTCTCTCTCACTCACGATATCCGAGTAGGAGAAAATGGACAGGAGGAAAAAACGCGAGGTGAACTCCATTGGAAGAGAGAGGAGTAATCTACGAAAGGTCGCGTCTAAGCGTCTCTGTCCGACCGAGGAAAGGCCTCGAAAAGCTATCTAATACTGTCTTATACATTTTTTAACAGAAAAGGATGAGATTTTGCAGCTCCATAAGATAATATTCTAAGACAGTGTTGTGAAAACGAATGGTCTATATTTTTATAAATGGGTTCGCTAGTGATTAACTCCTGAGCGAATAACGAAGGTTACTCCAATCACGATTTAACTCTAAAATCAAGATTGCAAAAATGTAAAAGAATTCCATTTATCGCCTGGTTTTAATTCCATAATATCTTGCAGCGTAAAATTACCTCATCTCGAAAGAACTTATCTTGCGCGTTGTGACTGATTTTTAGCATTTGAAACTTACTTATTCAGAATGAAAGTTCAAACTAATACCTGTTTTAAAAGTGGTTAATAAAAAATGAAATCTCGTGTAAGAGAGAAAAATTCGCAGGGGTATGATCGATTTGAAAAGCGTAGGATATAGTGCGTCATGTAAGAGAAGCTACATATAGAGATAAACAGGCGTTAAAAAGATTTTACTAAAAAAGAGCCTACGTACAAGGAATTAGCAAGAATGTTAGGTAGTTCCCACGTTCGGATAACGGAAGAGTTCATGTTCTCAGGGGCCGCAGGAACCCTCATCATAGGTTTTGTTTGAAACCCATCCTTAGGATGAAGAGAATGCACTCCAAAAACCACTCGAGGCCACAACATCGCCGCCTCGAGATGCAAGCACCCGAGAGATATTAACAGTTAGCGGCCCCAAAGCGTAGGGAAGAAAATATTCATAAATACCTATATATCTAATGTTAATTTAAACATATCCAATATTTATTACTGTTTCGCTCATTCTTCCAAAATCTGAAGACAGTTTCGTAGGGGTAGAACACTACATATTTTTATCTGCATGTAATAGCGCAGGGGTGTGTAATCTCTTACAAGATTGTCCGTAAAAGAAGAACCGAGTGCTTCGGTATGCCATATAATAGTAGTGTATCCGGCCATACATACACACACAGGATTGGAACGCGGCGCGCTAATCCTTCGGGAAGGAGTGCCCGTTAATGGCTGACAATGGAATGCAGAGACATACACGCGACCCATTCTTATTCAATAGAGCTCCGATACAAGGAAGCCTGATAACGCAAGCATACTACGTCGTGAAACCAAAGACTGGACAGTGTTATCGTAAACTTATCGATCTTCGAAAATCTTTGCTCAAACTTTCTGTAGCAAATAAAACACTCGCTTTAAATCGTTTGCCGTTTATGTTATTCCTAATTTCTGGTTTGCAGAGCCGGCTTGGTAAATCGCGGGGCCCGGTGCAAAATGTTTGCGCGAGGCCCACCATGAATAAAAATTTTTCAATGACAAACTGTAAAAAATACCGCAGGTTTTTCTCTTACTTTGACTGTGTTGAGTGTTAAATTCACGTAACTTAAATAATTAGACGTAGATTTTCCACAAATTGTGATTTCCACACCTTTGAAGATATCGTCACGAAACTTCGCATAGGTATATAATTTTACTCTGCAGGTAACATAGGCTATATGGCGATAAAAAATTGAGGGAGGGGAACTTAATAATTATTCAATAAGTTTATACGTAATTTTCGATTTTTCAGAGTGCAAGGTTTTTCCCTTCATTCATCACAATTCCTAAATATGGACCAATTTTCTCCGTTTTTTCTTTATTCGACGGCTACTATCTTATTATTGCGATGTTTACATGTTACACGGTCGAAGTCTTAAATTAACTAAATCCGCTGAAATTCAACTGGCACTTACGCTAGTTTGGTGTAATTTCTTATGATCGACTGAGATTATAAGCTCGTATCATCGTCAGTACACATTCAAGAAATTTACTCGGTATTTTTTAAGTTTAAGCAATTCCCTGGATACGATAAATAATACGACGAAAATAAAGAATGTTCAATCACTCATTGATATTTGTTAATAAAGTCACATAAAGAGACTAAAATTACTGAACTTTTTTAAGTTCTTTAAGGACAATTTCTGCGAAAGGTACATTTTAAACCTTTGGCTAAAAGCAGAAAAATACAATTTAATATAAGTTAGTTTTGGAGAAATCGCCAATTTATGCACTAAAAAGTAAAAGGAAAAACAATCTAAAATTAACATAATTAAAAGATCTAGAAAATAAAAATAGTTTTCGACATATAAAAGTTGTTGTCTATACCATACGTCCTCATTTTTTCGGACGACCCAATTTTCGGCATTCTCCCGTCAGGAAGGAATTCCGAAAATTCCAAAAAATTAAGATAAAATTCAAATAAACATATGAAAGTCTCACCTGCTTGCAGGCCGTCCATCATAGGAAAAGCTTCCGCCTCAAGTAGATGAAAAAGTCGTGAACATTCGTGGCTACGCCAGGAATTACTGGAAAACAGCACACAATACAGCTCGTTTAATTTTGTAATGAAAATTTGGTACAGAATACACGAAAACACATCAATAAAATATAATTACCATTCTTCTTATGCATAGCGATTCAGTTATCTTGGCAATAGGCTCCCATTTGCGCTGTGAAACGAAAAAAACATTGGATGATAAATGGTGAACGTAACATGCACAAGTGTTAGTTATTAGTGTGTTAAAACTGACTAACTAACAAGAACGAAATCAGAATTATACGTTTAAGTTTCCCTAAATATTATTTCCTAACGTGCCTAACATAAAAACAATTCGCGCCTAGAAATCACGAAATACGAAAGTGACTGACGCATACAGATATTGTTGCGTCGGCCTTACACTAATGCTACTCTAAGTTAGTTAAAGCGTTAGTTAACGGTTAGTGGTAAAGAAATTTTCTTCAACCCTTCGCTGGGGCCGGAGCATCGTCCGTCGTCCATCGGTGGGAGTGCCATCTGCGTCGATTAATTGCTGACCTTAGGGAAAATTCATTCCATCGATGAATCCTTTTGGACGCTCAGCAGTCCTTGCGTCGACGCACTTCCTCCGATGCGACTTGCAGTCTCTCCGAAAGCTTGATTTGGCACTACAATTCTCGCTGCTTTCCATCTGGAATTGCAAGAGGTCAAAAGTTATATATCACAAAATTTTTGGGATAACAGTTACTTACAGAGATCATAATGTTGTATTTTAAAATACGTAAGAGTTTAACATGCGATTTTGGCAGGTACAATCAATAGAATTAATTTTCTTCTTTTTGGCGTGTTTAAAAAAATGCGATTATAGTTTCCCTTTGGCGTCTGCCTATCTGTAATGTTTACATGTGAAAGCAGACCGCGCGGGGTCCTGTGCAGCCGCACCGATGGCACTTGCCTCAAGCCAGCCCTGCTTGTTTGTCTTCTCGGTTACTCTCAAGGGAAAATCCAGAAACCTCCCAAGGGTGGGTGATCGCCTCATTCGCCGCTCTCCCCATTTGAATCCGCAACTTCTGACAATCCCAACCTCTGTCAAAATATTTCTTTAAGTTACCAACCTAATCTGCGACCCAGCATCAAAGAATTATGCGCGGAAAGGGTTTAAGAAATCAGCCGATATAGGAGGGAGAGGCGATCACCCCCATCGTCCGCCCTTGGATCATTTATTCTCATTTATCAAATCCGGCATTAATTTCACTTGAAGATTTACTCGGAAATGAGCCGATGACCATGGTCTTTAGACAAAAATACACTTTTACTATTTACTCAAGCGTAATCTCTTTTTCTCACCGATGACTAAAATTTTCGAAAACGTCTTTTCATAGCGTAACCTCGATCGCCACTCTTCGTGGATCTGTTTTAACTCGTCAACTAATTGTCATCGAAAATCATGGCGTGATTGGTAGATAGTCTTTCGGTTACACAATCGAAGCGTTAGCAAATTTTGTTTCTTTTTAATGTTTGCTTTCTATTTTGATACCTTTAATAATTCAGAATAATAGATTTAGCATTCTGACATGTAGAAAATGTCCTATACCTCAAGAATTTTTCTATATCTACGCTAAAACACGTTAAATTTCGCGAGCGCGATCTTTTGTGAAAATTTCCATTAGAAATGGAAATGTTAATATAGGGCACTTAAGAACACTTTCCAAAGCAAAATTACGCAATCCTTCGATCAAATGGTGTCTTTTAGTCCACGGATTTATTCGTACAATCACATTCAAACGGTCCTCGTGCGCCAACAACCGGATAGTAAAGGCTTGTGAACATTTTTACCCGCTCTGTACGCGCGGTGCTTGTAAACGCGGGAACCACACATAAATCCCGCGGGAAAGAGGCGATTCGGGCTGACAAAAGGGAAAGAGGAAAAAACCCTTTGGCGATTCATACGACCTCCTATTTCACGGAACGAACCAATAGGCCTCGTGCCTTTAATGAAGTCCCTTTCGAAGGATGCGGCGATGGGCACTTTTCTCATCCTCCAATCGACAGGCGCAAGCGGGGGCTGAGAACAAAAATATATCCTCTGCAAATAGCCTACGGGGAAGAAAGGTCAGCCACGAGCCTTTGTCGCAAAGGGTAACGAATCGTTTCATTAATATAATGACATGCTGTCGTTTTATTGCGAAGTAATTTCAATAATTTAAGTCAAATACTGAAGAAAGAACTGTCGAGCTCACGTTAAGGCTAAAATAAAATATATTTTTGTGCGGTGGTATTCCTAACCTTTAAATGTAGATTGGAGAAATATAGTTTTTAAATATATGAAATATATTTTGTAGATGGATAACGGGTAAGCGTTGTCGTTCGGATTCTTTAAATATTATTTTTTTAATTGTGAATGATCAGTATGTTGAAGACAAAGATGAAATCATTATTATTTTGCTCTCTCTTATAATTGCAATTTTCTCTTTGTATTACTATCAAACTCATGTAACATCACAATAAGATAACCCCTCGTCATGATACAAATATAACATTACATATTATAAATAATAATAATAATAATAAAATACTGTAAAAAGATATAATTGTATGGGAAAAATAAGGACTATTGCATCCATATAAAAAAACCCACTGCAGGAAAACGCCCTCATAGAACTTGCTAAACGTACTAAGAGTCACTAAACAAATCATCATATATTGCACTATAATGTATAGGATAAACGTACATAAAAGGAAGAAATAGAAAAGAGAAGAAATAAATGCACTACAGGGCCCGCACGATACTGGGTGCGCGGACCTGTGAAATCTACTGAAATTCTCTTTTAAGAAACGCTGTAAAAGAAGAAAGGAAAAAGCAAGAAATGAAGAAGGAAAAGAAAATATAAGAAAGAAACGAAAACAGAATAAAGAAACAGAGAAAAGATCAAATAATTACACTACAGGAAAACACCCGCACAAGAAGAGGGGGTGTATAAACCAACGAAACCTACAAAGATACAGTAAATCGACCAATAAATGAAGTTAAAAGAATGAAGAATGAAGAAAAGAAAAGAAAGAAAAGAAAACATCAAACATAACAATAATAATAACAGAAAACTTTAAACATCATTTAAGCACAATAGGTAATGTTTTGTCAAACATTACATCTACGATAATTTTTTTAAAACTGAAGCATTAAGTGTGATTCCTTTGGAGTGATCATTAGGATGTCCATATGTCCCGGTTTTCCGGGATTTATCCCCGGATTTTAGTGATCTGTCCCGGTGTCCCGAAAAATATTCTGGGGACGCCCAATTGTTCCTGGTTATAGGAGCACACTCCGTACTTGTTTTCAATGATCGATATTTCCAATGCATACTCTTATTAATTAATTGCGTGTTCGCCGATAAACATTGTAGTATGGGCGCTAGCGTGGCTCTCTTCGCCGCATAAAGGCCTACTCGCACATCACCGGAAACGGCACGGCATGGCCCGGTAAAAATGTTGTTCAATTCATACAGTACCAGCGAATGACGGGATTTCAATTCCGTTAACCTGAACACTACGATCCCCTAGGTGAGCAGGTTATCAAG
This sequence comes from Uropetala carovei, assembly GCA_036926305.1. Classification (NCBI taxonomy): domain Eukaryota; kingdom Metazoa; phylum Arthropoda; class Insecta; order Odonata; family Petaluridae; genus Uropetala; species Uropetala carovei. The sequence continues at coordinate 2,509,971 of JAXCHB010000063.1, read as the reverse complement.
TGGAGCGATCTCTCCGGCGGCGACGGCACAAAACAAAACCTGGCCGGCGGCGCCGACTCGGAAATCGTCGCCGTGTTGTGCCGTCGCCGGAGGTGCGTGAACTAAGACATTAGATTCGATTTGTTTGATTTTCACCGGTGTCCGGTCCCGGACGACTTAGACGTGGAGTTCATAGCGATTAAAGTATTTTCTTATTTTCGCACGTTCACTGTTCGAACGGAACGTTTAAAGTAGTTCTGTGATTTTGTTGATGTAGAATATAATAAGTTGCCATCTCATTCGAAAACTCGTTGGTTATCACAATGTACTGCAACTGAACGGATTTTAAAAAATTTTGAAGCCTTAAAATATTATTTCATGTCTGATGAAAAGGCTCCTATTTTCATTTTCAATTTTTTCAATACATAATGCTTTGATGAAGCATATTTGTGTACCGTACACAAATTATTGCAATTCATGAATGGCCAGATATTAAAGATTGAGAAAACAAACCACTATTATAGAGATAAAAAACATTGTTGAAGAAACAATTGAAATGATTACTAGTAGAATATCTGATAATTTTTCCCTATTAAACCTAAAGAAATGTTGCAACTAAGTAAAGATGAAGAAAAAAATAAATTCAGCAATGAAGTCATCGAATTTTATTCAACAGCAAGGGAGTATTTACTAAATTGGACTGGACCATTAAAGCAGAATACATTTTTGAAATGGTTGGCTTTAAAATCTATTCCAAACTGGGATGATGTTGCATATTCGTATCGCTTGACGGAAATGGAATTAAATTTACGGAAAATATTCTGTACGAACGATTTGTATTTTTGAAGAAAGTGATTAGCAATGAAATTAAACAATGTAATTTGGAAAACGATGAATTGAAACGACAAGTGGATGACTATCTTTATAAAAATCGAATTTATCGATCAAAAAAGTGAATTCATTACAATTTGTTCATATCTGTTTGCAATTCCGGGTCACAATGCAGGCTGCGAAAGAGTTTTTTCTTTATTAGACGCTCAATGGACTTATGAACGGAACATATTAGAAATCAGTACAGTTAACATAATACTCATATTTGTCTTTAATTTAAAAGATCGAAGTTGTGAAGATTTTATGAATTCCATAAAAGAAGACGAAGTAGTATTAAAATCTGCGCAAGGATCAGCCAAATATTTATTAAATTAAATTTTAAGATTTTCATTTGATGAATGGAATTTTTTGTTTTAAAAATTCATAACTCATGAATTAATTCTTCTTCATTTAATAACGAATGTTTTCTTAGGTGATAATGGTTCATATATGTACCTAGTATTTGATTATTTGTTGATTTTGTAATAAAGATTTTCATTTTTGATATTTCATTCGTTCGTGTAACTTTAAATTGATTTGCTTAGTGATAATCGTGCTTTTTCATGCTTAATGACTTAAATTCACATATCTCTTGTAATTTTGAGTTTATAATGTAACTGTTATCAATATTTTTATGTTAATACGATTTATCCATTACAATTTGTGTAATTCGTAATTACGGTATGCGATAACAATTTGGATGTTTTAAAGGGTAATACTGTATAAATTAGTGTTTCTCAACAGAAAATCTGCCGTGGACCGGTAAATGTTGTGAACGTTCCACCAAGGACCGGTAAAATTTAGCAAACTACATAATTTTTATTTGTTTTCTTCAGTGAAATTTTATTAAAAGATAAGAATAAAGGGTACTTACGTATTAACGGAACTACCTTACGTGTACTTACGTATTAACGGAACTACCTTACTGCTGTTAGATTTATATATTGTTGATGTGTACAGAAACTGATTGGCCTGTCTCGACATTTACAAACCCAATCACCGGACAACGGGGAGGGATACTTTGGTTCCGGGCGAAGCGAAGGGCGCGGTAGCGCCCAGAGACAACTACCCATTAAAACAAAGCAAGCCGAAGGCTCGTCAATATATCCTTTCAATGTTATATCCTCTTGAGTGTTGCGACGCAAATTGAGAGGATATATTGACGAGCCTTGGGCTCGCTTTGTTTTAATGGGTAGTCGTCTCCGGGCACTACCGTGCCAATCGCCTCGCCCGGAACCAAAGTATCCCTCCCCGTTGTCCGGTGATTGGGTTTGTAAATGTCGAGACCGGCCAATCAGTCATGGGTTAGCAACAGTCAAACAAGATATTATAAATGTAATATTGTTGAACTAGTGATATTCATTAATATCCTGTAGTTCGGGGTAGTTCCGTTATAGTTCGGTAGTTCTGTTAATACGTAAGTACACGTAAGGTAGTTCCGTTAATATGTAAGTACCGAATAAAGTAAAATCACATAACTTTTTAAACATTTAACTGTCAAAATAAGAATAAATTTATCTTAAACTTTCCATCAAAGTTTCGCGGACCGACGGTTGAAACACATTGTTATAAATCACAATTCATGTGCAATTTTTGTTTCATTCGCATCAATAATTAATATTTTTTATGTCGTAACCACTCATTCTGAACAATCTGTTAGATAATTGGCTTCTTTATGTGATCATGATTTCAATTTTCTTACTTGTAAAATACAATATGTTACGTATTTAATTTTAAGTGTGTAAATAAAAATTGCAAAGCTTTATAACAGAAAAAAGTTTAAACCATCCTATTTTCTTATTGATAGAGTAACAGAAGCAAAAAATACATTAAAACAATATTTTAATACCGCTAACTACAGAAAATTACAAAAAATGCATTTGCCAAGGTTGTCCCGGTAATGTCCCGGTTATGTCCCGGTTGTCCCGGATTTTTCATCCTCTAAACAGGAAATGTCCCGGTTTTGCACCCTCGGCCTCTGGACACCCCAGCGATAACAGATATTGTTAGAAGCGAAGATTGAAAGAGGTGAGTGAGTGCGCAATATTTATTACATGTGGTAGTCCATTCCATACCCTACATGCTGAGACGGACAGGAGGGTGGTTGGGAATCGGGAGACTCGAGTGGTGGATGGTGGAGGGCAGATTTGGCTTATAGGAGGTGGAAGAGGGGAGCGGTAAGGGGCATGGTGAGGGGGGGGAGCTCTCCAGATTGATGAAGCAGCTAGGAATGGAAGCCGAGTGCGGGATATCGATTTCTCGTGAGGACTGCGACGAAGCCGTCTTGCACCTCCTCAGCAAAGAGGTGCTTTCGAAGAATAACTTATTTTCGCCTAGTTTGAACTTTACGAAAAAGTTTTGCTGCTTGGGAGCCATAGCCCGCAACCAAAATCTGGATAACTCTAGCGTTAAAGTGCTCCTTATACCTGACAATAAAATGGATATTTGCATAATGAAGTTTGTTGAAATGTTTCTGCACGAACCATGCGTACTCGGTAATGAAATGACGCACTAAAATGTGATTTTTTTAATTTTCGTAACGTTATTAATTCTGTGGAGTGGTGGTGGAATGGCTTCAGTCTCGCCTTTCACGCTACGAACCCGAGTTCAAATCCCACATCAAATCCCTTTCTAATTTATGTCTTGAGGAGAACACTCAGGTAAAAGTGCTTCGTCCTTTGGAAGGAAGCTGTTGCCCCCTTAATATCTGTCGTTAAGAAAAGGCTAATGCCGGCACCGGGTTTCACTCCTCCCTTCTGAGTGCGTGCGTATGTACATATATGGATAACGCGCTTACCGCATTAAAACGCGATCCTACCAGCAAGCTATATACATATATATATATATATATATATATATATATATATATATATATATATATATATATATATATATATATATATATATAAATACTAAGGAAGAGGAAAGGTAAGTAAGGATATTTTGGGCAACTAGGTGTTGAAGGAAACCCAGTGAACACTTACCGGAAGTAGAGCCGCTGGGGTGTTGGAGAGACACATTTGTAGAGGTTAGAGCTTTCGGGATGATCCCTTCGTCAGCACAAGAGAAATGTGTCTCTCCAACACCCCAGCGGCTCTACTTCCGGTAAGTGTTCACTGGGTTTCCTTCAACACCTAGTTGCCCAAAAAATATATATATATAAATACTTAAGGAAAAGGAAAGGTAATAATAAGGGTAGCAACAAGGTGTTGGAGGAAGCCCAGTGGACACTTACCTAGAATGAAGAGCCGCTGGGGGTGCCAAATCAGCACCCCCAGCGGCTCTTCATTCTAGGTAAGTGTCCACTGGGCTTCCTCCAACACCTTGTTGCTACCCTTATATATATATATATATATATATATATATATATATATATATATATGCGCAAAACCACGGACTTGCTAAGAAATCCTCTATAAAATAGTCCTCTAGTGCCCGCATAGATGTAGATATGACTATCCAAACAAAGATTTTTAGCTTCGAAGAATTTAAAAAATATAATTTACATTCAAGCAATAAAGCCTTAACTGATCATAAAGATAGAGGTCTCTATAACATTATTTCAATTTATTCTGAAACTGAAAAGTATCGAATCAATTTGACTGATATGCACACTCTCGAGAGAGAATACTTTTAAAAATTACTTATTTCAGGTATCTCCAATAGCCACGACAAGGTTAATTTTTTTAAGCCATATGACGAGGTCGATAGCTTTCAACCGAATGAATAAATAAGGAAATTCTTAATGATTTTAATATGATATTTCATTTTTATCGTTAAAAACGATAAATAAAATCTATTGGTGAACATAATATATTTTTTATTCTTAATAGAACAATACAGAAAGCAACGCGTATGAAAAATTCTTATTGAAATCAATCATTAAGCTAATAGAACCGATAATATGAAGCTTTGTACTATTGGTTTTGTTCAATAATAATATGTCATTGAGGAATTGAATAAATATTTGATTTTTCAATTCCGCTATAGAAATACCTATTATGTTAAGTTTAATATTCCATGATATGGTCTGGGTTGATAGGAACGAATATAAAAAAACTCAAGCAAAGTAGAGAGGACTAGAAATTACACAAAAAGCGCTAAAAACAATCAAAAAAGGAAAAGAGAGTAAGCGTTACGTATTCATCGATCGTGAGTCAAACAAGCAGAGAAAGGTTCTGGAATGGTGAGGAAGGGTAAGAGGCAAGGAAACGAAGTAGGATGAGTTAGAACGGGGGTTCTCAACCTTTTCGATTTGGCGAGCACCAAGTTGTATCATAAACTATCAAAAAGAGTTACGCTATACTTCCAAAAGGGTAGTAATGATAACGAATAAAAGCAAACCAACATTAAAAGTATTTTTAATGATCTTGAATACGTTTATAAAGAAATAAAAAGAGCAAATTAAATTATTGGTCCTATCCTTCTATATAGAAGACAGTGTCACAATGTCACTTTGTCATGTAATGCTTTTTGAAGCATAATATCTCGCCGACGACTGAACCGAATTTGATGAAATTTTCAGGATGGCATTATGATATAACAACAAAAAGTTTTAATGTATCGATCTCGAGATCAAAGACCCAGGTTCGACTCCAGAAGATAATTTCCATTTCCCATAAGGCAACACGTAAAAAGGGACATTTCGACGTGCAGGCTTTCATTCTTTTTAGGCGTATTTCGCTTACAGCGTCGGTCCGCATGTTCGTTCTCGGCTTCTACTGAACGGATTTTCATTAAATTTTATATTAAGGACTTACAATCAAATATAATAAGAAAATCACACAAATGAACCACGTACGCCAATCAGGGATACCACTTTACTGATGACGAAAAATTAAATTTTTGTCATATCTCGTAAAGTATTGCTCACATCAAAATATGTTTCAAATAAAAGTTATAGAACTGGTAAAGATGAGTATTTCCTTCCCTATAGATTTTTATCGTAGAAGTAGCCGTTATCGATAAAATCAAACAAAAACGTCTTAAATCGAGTTGAACAGAAAATTTCTTGCATGGTTACTTCATTGTTGCTAAGATAAACAATCTCACAAACAAACGTTTAATTTCCTTACGTGTGCATGCAATATTTTTAAATAGGAAGAAAATGGATTATTTATGATGAAGAAAAGAACTTTAAAACGCTATTTCCCTTGCGTACAGGTATATAATTTCTTTCTAATACTCCACTGCACGAAACGCGCTCATTTGTACACTTTCCTAACTTGTTTAGATTAAAATTATAAATAATTGACCTACAATCTTTGGATATAAACCATTTTGAAAACATTATAAACTTTCTTATTCTGTTCATCTTTTTCCGCCTACAGTTCAAAATTTCTCAACGTAAACGTTTAATTCACACAGTTTGAGGAAATCATGCCATTTTAAGGAGATGTTACCTTGCATGCCAAATTCATTGTTAGACCTCTATATCATACTGTTAATTCAATCCTTATGGGTATGAACGTGCTTTGAATTCTTTTAATACGAGAGAGGGGGGGAGAGGTAGAGGGGGGAGCGATAGGGAGGGGGAGAGAGGGAAGTAGAGGGGGGAGGGGGAAAGAAGGGGAGGGGGAGGGAGAGAGAGGGTGTGACAGGGAGAGAGAGTGTGAGAGGGAGAGAGGGTGTGAGAGGGGGGGAGGGAGGGAAAGAGGCAACTATTTTAAGTTTAACTAAAGATAGCCCGTCAACAACAGAATATTCACTAGAAATGTTGCATATGACAAAATATTTCATATGTAAAAGTGTGATATTAATTATTTTAAATTAAAATAATAATCTATCTATCTATCTATAATTCTTCCATTGATATTTCAACGGGCATTACACTAGTTAAATGGGATATTAAACACCGTAGAATAGCCCAGTCAGGCTGTCAAAGAGCATAGCGGTGCTCACGAGCACCAGGTTGGGAACCCCCGAGTTAGAACAATATATATAGCAGAAAAATGTTTACCTGGAAAAAGTGAAGACAAAGAAAGCGACAGAAGGAGAAAGTAAGGAAGAGGTGGAATGGGAAATGGTAGAGAGAGTGCTGATAAGGGAGAAAAAGGAATGAAATAGGCAACCGATCGAGAGTTTAAAGACGCCACGAAAGGGGACGGAACCTCTTCTAAAGAACAAAAGAAGTGAGAGATTTGCATAACGAATTTGGATTTCGATCTTCTTAATTCTTAAACTCAATCGAGATAGCACTTAAATGGAATTCAAGAACTCAAAGTTTTAGAGAATTGCCTCTCCTCTCTCACTGTATCCCAATTCGGAATACAATTATAAAAAGCAAAATTTTTTGGGTGGAATTAAAAGATCTTCAAATTACGTTTTGTATGCAGAATTCAATGATTCATGTTTTCAAAGTATTCATTAAGTAAGATTAAGAAAAATTATACTGTCAAAGGCCATTTTATATGACGGAGCCAATTTCACATGATAGCATTGAAAAAATTGTCCACATCCTTCAGTCAACGAGCATATTTAGTCATGCATGCCTTAAATGGCAATCATAACCTAATCTTTTTGAGGAATCCTTTTTCAGGCTTACCTTGGCCTCCTGTCTTGACCTCCACTTTCATCTCCCTCTTCATTCTTTTCACTTCTTCCTCTTCATGTATCCCTCTTCCAGGCTGCTTCCTTCGACACCTCCGATACTCCGGACAAGACTAGAAACTGTAATGAAACATTTAATCCTTAAATAACTGTGTTATTTGCTTTGAGAAAGCCAAAAATAAGTTTATTACACAAAAGAAAAGCTACCATTTTGTTGCAAACAAACATGTCAATCCATAGCGAATGAACAAGACAACAATATAAATATCCATCTGACACATTGGCAAATGATATGGGAAATATTGAATAATATAATATCATTTATGGAATTTATGTTACGAATTTATATTATTCGCATAACCAAGATCCACTTTGACTAAATTTAAAACGTAGAAAAATCAAGAAAGAGATTGTTGTAAAGCTCTTCAGTACAAGAGAGGGAAGGTATAGTCATGCCGAAGGCCGTAGAGCTTACAAATGCGTCACTTGCAAACTAGTAACCTAGAATGATTCGTATATTATCTGCTGTACCAATTTTTGGCTATAAATCTATTATTGATTTAGAAGCTGAGACGTTAAATTCACGTTATTTTAAAAACATACCAAAGTATTGACATTACGATAATAAAGATTAATTCGTTAAACGTTGATCTTAATTAGTTCTACATCTATTTTGAAATAAAATTCGACTACGTGTATGATTAACGAGATATAAGTAAAAGTTCATTTAGACCCTTGCGTAAAGGGGAAGATCTGATTAGTTAATATTGACATAATGAACTTTAAGGAGAGATGAAACAACTATGTGGTGTATACAGGCGCGTAACTTGGGGGGCGCAGGCCCAGGCAGTGCACGAGGACCCCAAAAAAATACTTGGAATTTTTCCCGTAATCTGCCGTAAGGTATTCGAAGTAGTAATATCCTTGAACAGAATAGGAAAATTAAAAAAAAAAAAAACTCCAATTCACCGTAAAGGCGGTACTTACGTGTCAAGGCACAGAAGACTCGCAGGACCCTAAGTGGTCCTGCGAGTCTTCTGTGCCTTGACACGTAAGTACCGCCTTTACGGTGAATTGGAGTTTTTTTTTTAATTTTCCTATTCTGTTCATTGCCTTCACCGTGTCGAGAGTTCTTCCTTTATTTATAGTAATATCCTTATTGGAATGAAAGATTTCATCGCCCGAAATGAAGACGAAAATACCAATCTCAAGTGTTTGGAGTTGTTTTGTCCTGTCCTTATAATGTTAGAATTATAGAAGTCTCAATGTATTTTTGGAATCAAAACGTAAAAAAAATCTATAAAAATCAAAACGGTATAATAATTTCATATATTTTTGTATAAATGGGGTCCCAAAAACTTGACTTGCGTGGGGGTCCCAAAACCGTAGTTACGCTCCTGGATGTATACAACATCCTAAAATTAATTTCTTTTTTAAAAGTATTTCGGCATGCGTTCTTTGATTGTTTCCGTGTAGATCTATCATTTATTACATCATTCAGTGGAATGCTTTATGAAATGGAAGATGCGCATGAAACGCTTGCAGGACGAAGAGACACGATCTCCTCTATATGCGTTCGCTTCATACACTGCGCGCAAAGAACGCATCAAAGGGACGACCAATCTCGTTCGCTCTATGAGCGTTCATTTATCCTCCGAAATCAAAACAAACCATTCGAGCGCATTTTTTTAAAACCGAAATTGGCGAGCATATGCATGAATAGCCAAGCATAGGTATCATTCCAAGTCCCAGAAGCCTCTCACAATGTGTCTGATGTTGGGAGTACGCGTGGCGGGATTAAAGCACCCCTCTCTAATACCCCACCGCACGTCGGCTGCTTTCCATTCGTCATTTCCGCGCTGCTACGCTCGCTCATTTCGAAGATAAGCGCCCCCGGGGACGAACGAGGGCGGACACGGATATGTGAACCGCGCGCTCTATATACGCGCGCCCTCTCTACGGTGATCCGCAAAACAGCGAGCAGCAGCACGCGTCTCCATCCCCGCGGACGCCTTCCTCCTCGCGGCGTCGAGATAACAAGCAGAAGCGGTAGTGAGAGAGGAAGCGAAAGAGATATATTATAGGGAGAGCGGGAAGAGCTAAAGGACTATTGATATGCAGATGCCGTCGCATTAATATTCATGGTCTCATGATAATGGATTTCGACGTAAAGAAGCAAAAGCTTTGGATGCGCGGGGAGCGATGGAGGAGGCGGATGAGGAGAGAGAGAGAGAAGGGGGAAAGAGAGGAGGAGGGGGAGGTGGGAGGCATGGAAGAAGCGAGAGAGGAAAGGAAGGATAGAGAAGGAAAAGGAGGATGGAAGAATGAAAGAGGAAAGCGAAGGGAAGGATGAGCGTGAATGAAAAATGGAGGAAGGGTATAAAGGATTCAGGGAAGAGTGGGTGGGAGAGTTGGACAGGGGATGGAAGAGAGGAAAGAGGAGACATAGAGGGAAAAAGGGAAGAGCAATGGTGTGAAGGAAACATAGAGTACGAGGGGAAGTAATTGAGATGAATGGCGGATAAAACGGGGAAAGAGAAAGCTAAAAAGAAAGGGGACGAGAAAAGTGAAAGAGAGAAAAGTAAGCGGTGATAATCGAGCATAAGAAAATAGAAGGAATTGGAAGACCGCAGCAGTGCGGAAGAAGAGGGGAAAGAGAGAGGAGATATGCGAGCGAGAAGGAAACGTAAAGAAGAGATAGAAAAGTTGAATCGCAGAGGCGAAACAGAAGAAAACGGAAAAGGAGTGAGAAAATGAAGGAAAGAGAAAGAGTGCAGAACGTACGAATAAAAAAATAATAGGAACGGAGAACAAAAGAGAGGCAGCTGAAAACGGAGAAAGAGAAAAGAGAGGAAATCATGTTGGAACGGGAAGAGAGAGATTGAGCGTAGGAGGAAGACGGGAATCCTGTTCAAAGGGAGTGAGGCTCGAGGGATATGGAGAGAAAGAGAAGAAAGGGAGGGTTAGGATGGGGGAAAAAGGGGGTCGTTAGGGTGTTAGACGTGGAGAGAGTGGGTCGGATGAATGCAGATGGATCACCTTCCTTCTCTTCTGCGGCTGGGAAAAACAATAAAAGGGAGTTCCTTTCGCCGGGAGCTGAGCTCAAGAAGAATTTCCGTAATACACACTCGTGCACTTAGAGTGAGAGAGAGAGAGAGATTGAGATGAGTGGGAGGATGGAGGGATTGGGAGGGAGGAGAGATGGAGAGAAGGGAATTGCTAGGGATGGAGAAGGGAGGATTTAGAGGGGGTGAAAAGAGGAGGTGAGAGTGTTTTGCGGAAAATAATGTGGTAAAAAGGAGGGGGGTGACGGAAATGGAATGCTGAAATGAAGTTTCATATTCACAGAAGACGTTAAGCCTAATTGAATCAAATCTTCGAAGATCTCATTGCCATTATGGCGTGTTATTCTTAAGCTCGTTCCAACTGCCCTCTTGAAATCATTTCTTTCTTGGCAGCCATGCAGTTATACGCTTCCGCTTCGGAGGCGGCAACAATTTCATTTCTTTTTCATCCTCGTATCAAAGCTTTGGGAGTGGACCAGAATAGACAGTTTTTCAAACCTTTAAATATGCGAAGTCCCAAGTGATAAAACAATTATTAGTTGTTTCAATTTCCTGCGGATATCTTATAAAGCGTAATCACAACAGCTGCGCATAAGATACCTGGCTGCTGTCTCGTTTTCTCCAGTGAAAAAAAAATTATTTCCTATGATTATTGTTCAACCATGTCCCAATTATGAATGAAAGCAGCTAGATAGACGGAAAATATTTTTCGTGAAAAGGGAGCGACCACCAGTTAAGTTAATGAAGTTGGAGGACTTTTATCCATTTAGTTAACTCCAGTTTGAGTCATTGTAAATATATGGCAACGATGCATCTCTGAATTCGCTTCGTACACTTTCTCGGTCTTTTTCTCAAACCTGGAAATAATACGGAGCTCTTCGACTTTCTTATACAAGGCTATCAATTACAAATCACTGGAATACTGAGGAGAGTTAAGAGAAAGTGGTTGACATAACATTGGGAAATTATGTCGCCTGCGAAGAAAGGATGGTAACGTTTAGTTCAGGGTTGTCCAACCTTTAAATTTTTCCTCACCCTCGCACCAGTGAGCAAATTTTATAAAGGTAAGTAAAAATTGGCCAGCTAATGTATAGCATGGCGCAGTTTGAAGCATTAAGAACGATTATAAATCATCCTTTTATCACATTAGGCCATGGAGATCTCTTGTATATAGTTAATGCTTTTATTATTTTAAATATATTTTTTTACGATTTTAAAATATTGACAAACAAAAAACAATTTAAAAAATACATTATTCTTGGTAAAACACAAAATAAAAATTATTATTACATAGGTACTAATGAGATGTTTGGCATTGTTTTTGCTTGCACAATGAATCAATGTCTGCCCGCGCACTTGATGTACCTATACGGAGTATGCCGGATAGATGTTCGTCTGTCAGTAGTGAAAAAAGCTGTCCACAACAATATGTGCTGCCAAACAGCGCAATGAATCGAAGGGCATGACTAGAGAGATTTGGATAAGACTCTGAAGTAACATATTTCTTATAAAATGTCAGAATGTTACTCTCCGCGAACGCACTCTTCATGTCACTGTTATTTTGGACCTCAATTAATTCTAGTTGGAACCTATCATGAACTTCAGCAGAATCAGTTCCAACTGGATCTGCAAACAGTTTAAGTCCGTCACAATGCTTCCTGAAATCAGCAAATTTTTGCTTGAATTCATATTTCAGGCTTCCAATCATTGCAGCATTCATAGTTCACTGTCTCACCACGTCTTGTTGATAGCGTTGTGAAATAGACCCTTTTCATAGTTAACTGTTTTTGCAGCAATTCTAATTTTTAAATAAATGCTTGAACATGCTCATACACTTTGTTGGCAAATTGATCCTTTCCTTGTAGTTTTATATTCAAGTCTGCAAGGTACTTGGTGGTGTCAACTAAGAATGCTAAGTCACTTAACCACCCTTCATCGTCCACGATCTCTTCCTTTGCTTGCCATGAAAGATTTTATTTCTTCCTGCAGTGAGAAGAATCTCACTAGCGTGTTCGCCCTGCTGAGCCAGCGAACACGACTGAAGTAAATGATATCATCATAGTCTGATCCTACCTCTGCAAGAAAGGTCTGGAACTGTCTGTGATTGAGTCCTTGGGACCTTATGAAATTGACTGTAGAAACAACTACTTCCATCACATGTTTCAACTGAAGCGTCTTTACACTCAGTTGCTCCTGGTGAATTATGCCGTGATACGTTATGACTTCTTGGGGCACTGATTTTTGCATTAGACTTACGAACCCATTCTGCTTCCCTGTCATTGCCGGGGTTCCATCAGTTGTTAGACCACAAAGTTTGCCCTCTTGAAGTTTAAACTTCACCAACACCCTTTTTACTTCATCGTAAATGTCTTTTCCCGTTGTTGTTCCTTTCATTGGACAAAGTTCAAGAAGTTCCTCAACAACCTCGTAAGTTTCAGTGACTCCTCGCACAAAGATTTCCAATTGAGCTGTATGGCGCATATCTGTGATTTCATCAAATACGGTATACATACATAAACACATATAAATTACATTTATCAGTAGAGAGAGATCTTGAATATTTAACCCACCTCTCTCATAGTGATGCCAAATAGCAATAGAAAAAATTTATATGCATTCGTATCACATTTTATTTTTCTGTTTCAAGCACTTCTGATCGAATAAGTAGCTGAATAAAAATTTTGAATTGGAAACCGTAAACATCTCTGGTTCCGCTAGAATTTATTTTCGAGTCCGATACTATGTGTAGTGTGTCATAAATAGAAGAATAATTATAATAAACGTGTTACCCTAGTATTTAAAGCGACTTCAATTTCTTTTTAACCTTAGCATCAGACCCCCTGCAACCATTAACCATTTTCGAATGAAAAACACTGCAAAACAAATGATATTACTATAAACACATCTTAACAATTTCATATCTTTGTATTGTAATGTAACCGCAATTTATAATTTAGTGAGATAATAGACGTGAAAAGTGAAAACATCTCGTTTTTATTTAATGAAACGCGCTAAAAACTACGTCACCCATTAAGATTTGTGTTAATTTCTCTTTCACGGACTACCCAGTCTCAAAATAATCAGTGTTAAAATATTTACCTAGCATTAAACATAGGATGGAATACATATGTGCGGTTGTTGTTAAAATTGTCACCTACTGAGGGTTTCACTAACCACAATACAACAAATTAGCTCTCAACAATGCATGATTAAAAAAAGAGTTACGCGACAAACTGAAGCGACGCAATATCTCAGAGTGAAACGCAAAAAATAGAATTTCTGGTGGACACCAAAACAGATAATATGACAGTATGCCTGGACGTAAAGGGATATGTAATTATTACATATAGCTGTTATAATTGCCACTTATGTAGGTATCCTACAAGCATGGCACAAAAAGTTAACCGTTAAACATGCGTAATTCAAGAAACCGTTATGTCAGAGTTTCCCAGCATTTTTAGAGTCGAGGCACCCTTAAGTGACTTTTCAGAAATTGGCGGCATCCACCATCAGTAATAATCATGGTGTAGTTGAACCCCTAACTCCAATCTCCACATCTCCTTTCATTTGGAAGTGCCTTTGCGAGGAAATGAAGGTAGTCTTAACTCTGGTTTGCATTTTTGAAATCCGACGATGCAAAATGAGGCTAAAAATGGGAAAACGATATTTTTTTTGCGGCACCCTTCAGAACACTTCACGGCTCCCCAGGATGCCGCGTCACCCAGGTTGGGAAACACTGCGTTATATACTCACAGGGAACTCTATTGAATCGCCGCGGGAGATGCGTGTAAGTCACGATATCAATTGCTGCCGAGGCTACAAATGATCGTTCTACGACTGGTTTATGAGTTCTGTAATAGTGGTCGTGGCGGTCACAACCTAAGTTGATTGTGTTTGGTTTATGTACACATGTATTCTGGTAGGTGACCTAAAATCATTCTCATGGTGTGATCAAATATGAAAGAACTAATATCATTCTCACTGTATATGTACTCAAATATCAACCCACCTGGACTTCAATTTTTCCCCAGATTTTGTTGATCCTTTAAACCGGAATAAGTATCTGATTCATCAAACAACTGATTTCAAACAGTCTCCGATCAAAACGTAAACAAGTATCATGGATGCAGTTCGAATTGCCTATTAAAGATTGATAAATTCCCAGAGGATACTGTGTTTGTTTGTCAATCTGGGTGACTGCAAAGGAGAGATTACGTCACCAGTCAAAGACACCGGATTATTTTCGTGTGTATTAACTGAAAAAAATAATGGTATACATTTAAAGTCTCATGCTTCTGCTCAAGAGAGTTTGTCGTGCGGAAAATAGTTGATATTTTCGAAAACAAAAGATCAAATATCAACCCATTTATGTATTTGTGGGTTCATTCGATTAAGATGGACTCTGAGAATTTTTAAATAGGTTATAACACTCAGATTTAAAATTTTGAAACCATACACACGTCCTCCCTCCCACGAAATTCCCTTGTTAACACTGCCTCTCGACTCCCTGGCTATCGAATAGCGTGGAGAAGATATACGAGGTTTGATACTGTCAGTACGCACCTGCTTTAAATATTGGTATATTAAAAGGGATAATATGGTTTTATTTGTGAAATCTGATTGATTTTATCTGAGCGAGTTATGAAAGGGTAGCGGGCCGGATAAAAACCTTTGGCGGGCCGTATGTTGGACAACCCTGGTTTAGTCCATCAACGAGACGATCATATGTAGCGTTTGATTGGACGAGAGATAGAAAGCCTGACTTTGAGACCCAAATGAAGAGTTGGAATAATATTTTCATAGAGAGAAGAGCGTTTGTTTGCAGCAGTTGTGATATCGTAATTGGTCTTTTGGCCGTTGGGAGTGGTGGTGCGGCAAGGTTGAGTGGAAGGATGCGGAGATTGCTGCGAGAAAAGTTACCTCGGTACGGTGCTCAAATTATATTTGCGGACAAATTGAGTGTGGACGGGGCATAAAGGACCTGCGGCGAGCGAAGATCAAATGTGTGCCCTCGAGGTTGTTGCGATAGAAATTTTCTCCCAATTATAGTCCACACAACCGCGCAAGGTTCCATATATCACTTGCACAAAGGCTGATCGACGAAATTTAATAGACATATCTTTACCAGCTGACAGAGGAAAATCTACTTTTGCTCGCCTTACGCCCATCAATTGCGTGAAATAAAGATGCAAAAAACTTATGATAAAACTATTTTTCCCCAGCGGCTCTCCAAATTCCGGTAAGTGTCCACGTTTCATCTCTGGACCGCAATTTCTTTTACACCCGTGAGCGTCCACAACGATAGATATTTTCATTATGCTCCGGCAAAACTTCTAGACGCTTGGGGAATGGGTGTAATTTGGACAAAAATTAAACAAATTGCACTCTGGAAACAGGAGAAAAAATCTCCCAAATTCCAGCTTATGCCTGTCGCATAAAGATCTTAAGGATCATTCATTGCATCAAACTGCACTCTGTTTTAAATGTTGTACTACTTCTACATAAATACGGTGCATGAGCCGTTTCGACGAGCAATCATCATCAGAGTGCAATTATATATTTGTTCAAATTACACTCATTTCCCTATTATGTGGTGACACCAAATATCGCCCTCTTCAGTAAATTATAGTTTAGATGCTTATTAAAATGAAGATTTCATCGTTTTTTTCCATTTGATTTCATAAAAATACATTACACCGCATTAAAGGAATGTTTATCCCGTTGCTTGAAATCAATCCTAATAACGACATGGAACACACATTCGAGATGTGACCAAGAAAGTAAACAAAAACAGGTGAAAACCAGAAGAGAGAAAAGACTTTCTGCAAAAGCACAGAGGGGAGAGAAATATGCGGTTCGCGCCACGGTCCAAACACGTGACGAAAAAAGAGGGTAAGGCAAGAGGAATGATTTTAAGGTAATGAATACTCGATAATATACATCCGCTGTTTGTCGTCATTTTGCGGCGAGTTTTGAGTGAGGCCACGAGAAGGGGGAGGGTGCGAGAATTACTAAAGGCGTGTGTACAAATGAAGCGAGGTGTTTCTGCGTGCGACTACAACGACCACAGAGATGCTAGCAAGGAGAGGGAGAACGAGTTGGAGGATGGGGTGGAAGGGGAGGAAAAGCGGGGCGGAGGAGGGGACCGGAGAGGATTTTTACCCCGCGGGGGCGGTGGCTGACGGAAACATTTACTTTCCACAGCACGGGCCTCCATCTGTGCAAACCCTTCCCCCAAAATGCCCTCGGTCCCTCTGCAAATTTGGGGGGGGCCGTCGCGGCCAATTTCAAAACGCCTCGGGCGTCCACTCCGTCCCTTGTCCCATTCCATTCTCGTGCAAGAGGGAAAAAGCGAGGGCGGGGGGAGGGGGTCTACTGATTGGGGAGAAGGGTTTCCATGATAAGTCCACGTGCGCGTGTATGCGTGCGTGCGAGGCTAAATGTTTTGCGCATTCTTTGTCGAGCGGAAAAAAATTTAAAGAGAAGAATAGAATGAAGGCAGGTGAGTGAAATTCGACGCAGTTTGGACGGAACGGTAATCCGGAGGACACGTCGAAATGGCAAATGTCGCCTCGCAAATAAATTCATGCGAATGTTAATTTCGGTCGCGTTGCCATCAAGCTTCTATCGTTATATGCGGGTTGCGCCCAATGAAAATAAGTATTAATTAACGTGTTGTTACATTATCAGCCCGAAGGCGAGGAAAGTTATCCTAGAGATAACGGTGTTTTAAGTTATTTTCATGCAGAATGAATGAAAATGCGTCGAAACGCCAAACGCGTACGGAGTTCTACGTTTTACAATCACGGCTTTTCAGGACGAATAAATTGAAAATCACATTTCGTAGTACTGTAATAGAACGGTATCTTCGTTTTTGTGCATGTTCCCAGAGGTAACGAGAGATAATAAACTTGTGACTTATACATAGTATACGGTTTCTTTACCGTACGAATTTCGAATATCGGTATTGAAAGCTTTCTACATATTTCGATGAATTTATCGACGGTTGACGCATTTGTAAGTGAACTCCTTTGCCCACATAACATTCTATTAAATTTAAGACATTTGACTCGAAGTACGAGACTGTATTTTATACTGTGAAAACAATGCCATACAACTCAAATATCGAGTGAGAATCAATTAAAATAAAGCATGGGTTTCCAACCATTTCGATGTGGCGAGCACCAAGTTGTACGAATGCTAGAATATAAAGCGAGCACCCCTTTACTTCTGAAGAAACAGTAATGAACGTGAATACAATCAAACCAATGTCAGAGTTATTTTTTAGATACGTTTAGAAAGAAAGCGACCGAACAAATTAAATTATTGGTTAAAAAAACGGGGTTTTAAGCCCCGCAGAAGAGCATAGTCAGGCTGTGAAAGAGCACAGCAGTACTAGAGAGCACCAGGTTGGGAACCTCTGAAATAAAGCGATCAAGAAAAATGCTCTTTCCCAACTTTCAACGAGGGATCCGATCAGAAACTATTTCGTTCGACTGCCTGTTGAATCGGCATTGATAGTGTGTGGTGTACTGAATAACTAGAGCCTGGAGAGAGTTTCTCGGGAAATGTGTAACTGATTCTGAACGATAAAAAATACTAACGTTACATATGTTCGTAAACGGGACTTATGAACATCATACTTTTGAGCTACCTTAAAATAACTCTTTTTATGTCGACATTGCATGACAAAGACGTATTTCGAAGGATAACAGATAATTGACCGCCAAATTTCCTTCCACAAACCAGGTTCACTTTTTGGCCAAACAGGATCACCCACTCCTAACGCCTTCCTATTCTTCACCTCATTCGTTCATTCTTTTGGACCTCCCGAGTCAAACCTTCGAGAAAACAACAAAATTTTAAATTTCAACCGCAATCCTCCGATTATCCCCGTCCTTCTTACACTTCCACGCATCCTCTCCATCTTTCCTTTCCCCCTTAAACTTCTTCCTTACCCTTCTATCTCCTTCCTGTTTCTCTCATCCCATTTCTTTCTCGCCCCATCTTTTCCTTTTTCGCTCGCCATCTCTCCTCCCTTTCACGGATGAAATCGAAGTTGACATTTCCTCGCTAATTCCCACTTATTTCAACAGAATGGTCGCTCACTCTCGGCTCTAATCCCTTCTCTTCTCCTCTGCCACTCCTCCCTCTTCTTCCGCTCGAGTGACTGTCCGTCAAAATTGCGGTTGTGTGAGGAGGCACTGCGGAGGGACACGAGGTAATGTGCCGCTCGCGACGGCCAGCGGAAGTGCCGGAAGGTCCTAGACAGCCCCCATTCTTCGCTTGGGAATTTGAGGCGACACTAGACACGAGTACTTGACGATCGCGACCTTTTATGCTCCTTATAATGCGTGGCATGGGTGGTCTCAGTGGCGTATTAAGGTATCTGAAGGCCCCAGGCGCAAAAAATTCGGGAGGCCCCAACTGACCGGCTGGGGGGGGGGGGGACTCAATCTACAAAAAATTTTGCAACTTACGAACGGAAAAAATGTACGCAGCAGGTTAAATAAATGGAATTACAAAAATGCATAAAGAGAAAATTTAACATTTATTATATAAACTTGCACATGTTGAAAAATAAACATAAAATGAATTATAACTGTGAGATTGTTTTCGAATGACGCAAGGGACGTTGTAACAAACCTAAGTAAAAACACGAGATGTGTACGTAACTAGTACAATATACTGATTGTAAAATATTTTACTAAATAAAATATTGAAAAAATCGAGTTTCGACTGTTTTGAGGCCCCCCATGAGCGTCGAGGCCCCAGGTGAGCGCCTCGTGTGCCTGTGCGGTAATCCGCAACTGGGTGGTCTCATCAGGTCTCCCGCGAATAGGGGAAACGTTTACGTTTTTTTTTATTTACCACAGATATATTACGCGTATTTTAACGACTAATTATATCATATTACACTTTTTTCCTTTTATAACATATCAAATAGCATAACGACTGGAAAGAGCAAATTACCGTCACCAAAATCATGTGTTATTATTTTTATTCCTAGTTTGTTGTTAAATGTCGGATAACTGAAACGTACTTGACGCTTTTATTTTTTCTAATGAAATTGCAAGTAAAGTTATGAAAATGGGCTAATTTCTGTTCACAATGAGGGTAAAGAAGCGAGCAGGTAGAGAGAAATTTTAGCGATCGTGCGAAGAAATTCGTGTAAAAATGGACAATTAATTAATCTCTTTCCAACTTTCGTGAGACTTAAGTTAGAAACATAAATTCATAAAAAATTCTTAAATGTAAAAAGATATTTTTCAAAGGCAAGTATTAGCTATTTTCGCAAGAACTTATAAAACTCACGAGATTGGAAAATGAAACTTCAGACATATTGCGCACACTCCAATTTAACATATTTAACTCCGGAAACTATTGCCGTTTCTTCATGTTGTCAAGTACAGTTTAATTAACCGATAAGGTCATTTATCCCGATCCCGTTGGTATAATTACGATAGTAATCGATCATAATTCTGGAAAATTAATGTTATTTTGCAAATTGCATAACGATAAGCACTACTTCCTAAAAATATAAATATATAGTGCATAATTATGAAGACTGTTTGATGTCAATCGATGTATCGACAACATTAGAAATATTAATGCTCATCTTTTCTACTAAAAAAACAGAAAGCTATGTCCTTAAATAAGTTTCCCATAAACAATATACAAAAAATAACATAAAATCACACGGTTTAGGATCTCCCTTTCAGAGGTAATTTATTTTCTGAAGAGAAATGTCTTTCGTTAAATTTCGAAATCATTCGCATAGAATTTTGGATTATCTGATCGCAAAATTTAGAAGACTGCCTATTGCAATGGTGAACTTCAATTCCTATTTTTTTTATTTTACCAATATTTCCCATAACTATTCATCATTATATCAACCAGCCTTGGCCTAAAGCAGGGATTGGCAACCTTTTCTATAAGGCGGGCCACATTCGTTGTTATGAATGCTTCGGAGGGCCGCATTGGAAATCACGAGAGCTTCGGCGGGCCAATTGGGCGTTTAAATCAGGAGTAACCTAGAGATTTTGTGGTCTCATATTAGTAAAAATCAATTCTAATTAGTTAACTAGCGTTAAAACTACACCAGAAAAGGTTTTGAGACTATATTTTTACTGAAAAATATGGAATTGACTGTGTTAAATTCTACCGATCAATTTTTCATCATGGCCTCGCGGGCCGCATGAAACGCTCTCGGGGGCCGCATGAAGCCCGCGGGCCGTAGGTTGCCGACCCCTGACCTAAAGCATCTGTATTACTACTGAAAAGGACTACTTTGCGACTGAAATCCGCATTAAGTTTTCTTAATGCCTGTGTATGTATATTTACATATTTTTTTTATTAAGGCCGTAAGCTGTGATCTAAAATAATTTAATTGTAGATTCACGGATTTTAAAAGTGTGTTACAGATATATAGAACCTATGTTTCAGACACCTAAGATGGATTAAACATATATTCTCGCGTTTCCTTCCCGGCCTTCACTTCTCCGCAATGCCCTCTCCAAATTGGCAACACTCGGCAACACTTGAAAACACTTTCGAATACGTTTAAGCAAAGCACGGAAATATGAGAAACCCGTCACTTAAAATGCATTTACCCAACTTTCCTTTTCGAAGGACGAAGTAGTGCATCACGAGTGCTTTCCTTACACCATACATATAGATTTAAACCCGAACCTGCAGCGCGTTTAAGTCCACAATCGCTACCTTACACGTAGGAATGATTTCACGCATGCGCATACACACCCCATCGGATAGCTCGCATATCGCAAAAGTCACACACCGTGTTAAAAAGTTAAGAGTATCAGAATATTTATATTTACCCAAATAAAGCAATAAAATTGAATAAATAGTTGGCTACGAAAAGAAATGTTCCAGCGTATATAAGGTATCGATTAATTTTTGCCTCGCGTAGACAAATTAGGCGAGAACTTAATCTGTTTCCGCATGAATGGTTTACATTTAAGTATTTCGTTAGTTATGGAAAGGATCGTGGCGAGAGAGGACAACATTACGGGAAGAGGTTGGTTAAGGCAGGCCACGAAGTGAACAAAGGTAGCCAAAAAGTGGAGAGAATGCCGAAGGCTGCCAACGAAGAAGTAATTCCCACCATTGTATTTTTAATGATGAATAAATATCTTGTCGAACAAGAGGGCGTTAAGTACTTGAGTAAGATCAATATTCATTCGATAAAATATTGCGTCATTTGTAAAGTTTTATTGGTGGGAAATCATTTTAAACAATCTACGTATAAGGCAGTGGCAATACCACTGCCACTTAAAGAACGTTGTTTGGATTCTTTGTAGACATTAATAAAGCTTTTTCAGTTATTTTGACGTTATCAATCTTTTTGGAACACGTAATTAATATCGTCTTGGAGTTGCAATAGGACTGCCGCCCCTTTACCAAATTTTATCCTCTCAGTTAGCAATAGCATTGCTCCTGATTTATAAAAGGCTAAGTAAAATGACGTTGGGGTACCGTTTGCATGACCGTGATCACCAAAAAAAAAAAACCGCTGCGTCTTGGTGGGTACGTGTCGAGAATTCCTATAGCCGGATGAACGTATAAGAAACTCGGGAGTTGGAATGATGGCGTACGGCGTTCACGCCTCCAATTCACCTTTCAACGTCCAGGAGGACAAGAGAGACGTCGCGATGACTGCGCGCCCGAGCCATTCATTCGGCCGTCGGTTGGCCGCCGCAGTGCATGACACCTTCGCGTGACCACAAAAGATGCTTCTCTTTCTACTCCTCCACTCTTCTCCTCTCCTCCCAATACGATTCTTTACCCCATCTTCGAAACCCACCATGTCCCTCGCCAGCCCGCCCACCCCGCAAGCGCTGTATAGACGTTTTGTGTGGCTGTCGACACATGTGCACCTGAGCGAAAGGAGGCACCCACATCCCTTTTCAAACCGGGTACGTCACTTGTGACAATGCGAGGTCCCGATGGAGAGGAGATCCATTGGGCAATTCGTTTTGAGGTGTGTGGCGGATTTGAGAAGGCGTTGGAAACTACACGAGGCATTTTTGTCGTTTTTCTTGCTTTCTCTCAACCATTCCGTAGTTCTCCGGATAAAAACTGAGTAAAGAAATCAATTTATTGCAACCTCGGTTTTTATAAGAAGTGAATACACGAATAAAAATAAACGCTTCTGATTATATTGCCGTCGTAATACAGATGGTTCGATTAAATCTTGATTTTTTTTGTCAATCTTGAGATTGTTTAATTTTTAAATTGCTTAGTTTAATTTAATGCGAGATACAACCTTGTCACCGAGTTAATTTTTGGGATCTTTCCATTCCTGATACCTGCTATTTTATCTTCCACGAGAATATCTGGGATTTATAGAAACAGATTCCTCGTGGAGAATAAGATACAAACATATCCAAATGTAAAGGAAAACGTTAACAATATAAAATGAAATATACCAAAACAAGTTGGTGCGTACAGCAAACCATGGTCCCAATATATATTTAGCATTGATTTTCTAGATTTAAGGTAGTAGATTTCCGTATCCGCATCCTACCCGTACCCGCAGGCTACATTAGAGGTCTGCACGGGTCGAAATCTTCGGCCCATTCATAATTGAGTCCAAGCCCGGCCCGGCCCGAAATTTCACCCCATTTTCGCACCCAGGCCCGGCCCGAGGCCCGAATTATTTTAAACTGCCCCAAATTCAGTCCGACCGTGGACATTTTGTACATTCTTCAGTAAACATATACCCTTTATAAAGTATCTTTTTTATGTTTAAAAATTTTCCAAGCATTTCAAAGGTAAACGCACTTTTTCCTGAAATTCCTTGATTAAATCCATTCTGGTATTTTTGGGATTTATAAAAAGTTTTAATAACACAAAATATATTTCAAACCACAAATGTACGAAGAATACAAATTATGTCAATTTCTATCAGTACGGAAGACCAATATCATCTGCTACCCAGAGCGAACTGACGACCAATGGCGGATACAAAGGGGAGGGTAGGGAATGAAGCTTCAGATGTAAGACTCCCAAAGATCCTGCTATCTCCTAAGGCAAACAGAACCCTCTCGATAGTGATATAAGTAGTTGTTTAAGAGATGGTGGGTCGGTAGGAATTCGTGGGTGCTCTAGTGGCGGCCTGGGAGATGTGTCGCTTGTAAAGGAGATAATGGAGAACTCTCCCTAAAAGAAATAGTGAAGACGAAACAATGCACAGTGGCGCAACACATGAAAGGGGTCCACTGGGTCCTCAACTGGCCCGAACGGGAATGGCGTCAGATAAATCGTCTAGGCCCAAGCCCATTACTTTTCAGTCTTACCCGGTCCAGGCCCGGCCCACGGGTCGGGCCGGGCTTAAGCCCATGGGACGTGCCCGGCCCGTGCAGACTTCTAGGCTACATATCCGTGTCCGAACCCTACCCGAAAAAATTTCTAAATTTCCCGACCCTATCCGAACCGCAGGAATAAATTGTCCGACCCAACCCGACCCGCAAGGGAAGTCGTATCCGCAGGTAAAAATTATCTGGAGCAACATCTACGAACCAAAACCCAAAAATTCAAAAGAAAATTATTCTCATTGTCAGCAGAACATATCATTGGCCCTCTCTTAATGCTTAGAATGTTTTGGAAAATCACTCCGATAACTCCCTAAGAAAGTTATCGGCTTGGACGGGATAGAAGGGTGCAACCAACGTTATCATTTTTTCTCATACTCGAGACTGAATTCTGAGTTTAGCACGGGTACTGATTTTCGTATCCGCACCCGCAGGCTATATATCCGAATCCGACCCGCATCCGCAAAAAGTTAAGCATAATCCGACCCGAACCGCAACTTTTCGTGCGGATATCCGCGGGTCGGGTGGGATAAATGGCGGATATGTAGATCTGTAATTCCGATCACGGATAATTTTAGATTTATTAAATAAATATTTAAATGAGACGAATAATTATGTAATTTACTATACAGAATAAATAAATTTCAGGTGCTTGTGCAATCACCCCGCCAGGCTCCTGGTGTCGGTTGCGGGCACAATTGGAACTAATTATTATTATCGTTTATCATATGACTGTTATTTATGCAACATTGGTAAGCAAAATAGACGTTGGGTGGTACTACTGGGTGGTATCCCGGACCACTTTTGAAAAATAATTTTCTGAGATAACCCTTTCGCACTAAACGAAAGCTTGCAAACCCATGACTGATCTGCCTGGGGCGATATTTACCCCACTGGACAATTGGGGAGGGATAGTTTCGTTCCAGAGGCGAAGGGCGCAATAGCGCCCGGAGACGGTTACACCCGATATAAAAGGCATTATAATCTAAAAAGAAAGCGAGCCGAAGGCTCGCCTATATTCCAGGTTACTTGAAAATAAAAAGCTTTTTTGTCAATTTCTTATTTTCTTAGTTTGTTGAAATGTTACTTCCGGGAAAGGGTTATCGCAAAAAATTATTTTTCAAAAGGGGTCCGGGATAACCCAGTAGTACCGTTGGGTAAATATCGCCACAGGCAGTAGTTATCCTTCTGACCTGTAGGCCGGCGCCATGATTCTGACGGGGGGATTGCACGTAAGAACCAAATTTAATTTTAAATTTGCAAACTACGGAGGTACGCGGCAACACTATCGATTTTTAAAACCTCTAACCACATGACGCGCTATAGTGTAGGCTTATGTGTTATCCCTTTGATGCTTTACCATGCGTTTCACCAAGGCTTTTCGCATGGCGGAATGATCAGGTCTAAATTTTATATTGGCTTGAGTACTCTTCAAAGCAAATTATGTAAATATCTCACGGCGTAGCCACTCGACCCGCTGAAGTTTTTGACGCATTATACATGAATATACCTTTGTATCCGGATACCTTTGTGTAAGTGATATTTGCATTTAATTGTTATCAAGGTCTATGATGCAGATATGAAAGAAATTAAATTATATTTTTTAAATCTCTGGACTTGACGTGTTGGCATTAAAATAAACGGAATATTGTTTTCCTGTAGAGAAAATCTGAATAAGTACCAAATTAATTTTATAATTATTTAAAATCCGGAAATAAAGAGAAATTTTCAAAAATTTAACAAAGAAAAATTACTGTTGCCATGATCACTTATCGCTTTATAAGTTCAGCCTTGCCAAATAATTGCTCTTTCCCGCCATCTATGGAGCAACTAAAAACTACAATTACAAATAAACGCAAATTTTTATACAGAAAGTTATATAAGTAACCTACGAATTTCAATTTATAACTTTATTTTTAGCGTATTTTATTGATGATGTTTTCGCCAAAGATTGCTATTCTGTTTTCTATTTCTCATTAGCAGTTTTACTTGGGTCTTCCATTAAATATACTGTTGCAAACCAATTTTTATCATCAACTAGCAGGAGTGCCCGTTGAATTACAACGGATTTAGTGAATCTAAAACTTAGACCGTTTAACATGTAAGCATCGCAAGAATAAGGTAGTACACAGTTATACCCGTCGAATAAAGCAAAAATGAAGAAAACCGCTCTGCATTTTCCTATTTAGATTAATGAAGAAAGAAAATCTTACGAAAATAACGTATAAACTCACTCCCCCTCCCTTCCACCATCTCCTTCCCTTCTCCCCCTCCCTCCCATCTCTCCCTCCATCTCCCACCCTCCCCCTCCCTCCCATCTCTCCCTCCCTCCCCCTCCATCTCCCACCCTCCCCCTCCCTCTCTACACCCCTTTCCTCTAATTCCCTCTCTCTATTTCCCCCCTCCGTTACCATCCATCCCTCTCCCTCCCTATCTCCTATTAAAAGCATTCAAAGCGAACAAACTTACAAACATTCTCCTTTATATGTTAGATTAGAAGATAATTCAATTAAAAACAACAAATATTTGGTTTCCATGTAAACAAATTAAAATCATACACAGAAATTGACAAATGATATTACCTTATTTTTCCCATATATATGCATTGAACTCTCAGTTTCAGCGACAATGGGAGTTGTCATGGTAGCTTATAATGGGTATTGTAATAAAACTGATAAAATCACGTATTTTATTGAGTCTAAATGCATTTTTATGCTAATTCGATCAGGATTCGGATTCTGTCTTCAATAAAAATAAACTTTGTTCTCTTCTTCGTAGAACCATTCAAGTCTCAAGTTCGTACCATGTTTCTAAGTAATTTTAAAATTCAAATGAAAAATAAACTGCACTCGTCCCTATGTTATTCAAATGGAGAAAATGAAAAAATAAAATATTTTTTTAATTAGACAGGTCAATCAAATCGATATAAAAACTTTATTATACCACCTTACTCCTTATTCCGGTTAAAATGATACCTTTCCCTTGCTTCTACGATCTGTAGTTTTCGAGTTTTAAATTATGATACACACACACATTCATTTTTATATATTAGATTTTAGCTTCGAATGACCTTGTTAGTTCCGAATAAAGGGCGCATAATGGTTATTATTATAATAGTACAAAATGCTCATGAAGTAACAAAAATTTCAGAAGTAAGATCTCTCAGTCAATTATAAGATTATTGCAAAAGTTAGAAAAAACTGGATCTGTTAATGATTAAACCCGATCAGAGCGGCCTTAATTTGATGAAAATGTGAAGAATTGAATAACTTGAAGAAGGCATTGGTGGGTGTATTCGCGGAACTTCGAATCAATTAGGTGATGGGTGGTTAACCTGATCATAAAGTCAGACGCCAAACTGTATTTCGATCGAAATTAAAACTGTTGCGTTACTCTTGGAACACTGTGTGTACGCAAAAAAATTTCAATTGATAAATAATGCAGTAAAATCCGTTTAATCATAAATATGAGCTATGGAAATTATTCTGCATTATTCGGTCGATCAGATTTAGCAGCACGGATTTGACTATGGGACTGTCTTTCCTCCTTTTGATGTAAATGGAAACGAATTTGAAATATCTTTATCTACATTTCGAGAACCAAACCTAAATTGACGGATATTTGCAGACTACTTTATTTTTATCTTTAAATGATTTATTTACGCCTTCCTTTGTCTGGAAATTAATGTTTTACGAAAATGTTGAATTAATATGATCTACAATCGAATCAGTAAAATAATTTATGTCATAAAATTATAGTAGTTATAGGTTTACAATATAACGAGCAATAATTAAACTGACATAATTTATACGGAAAACCCGTAACTTATTAATTCGCATGGTTGCAATACAAAAACAAAAACTTTCCGGTTTTCTTAAAATCTTGTCGCATTATTGGCACAATCGTTTCAAATATAAAAACACCCGCTTTTCTGATAATACTGGTTTTCTTAACCGTAAATTTGAGGGAGTGCACCTGTACTATACCGAAAAATGAGGAATGTTTCGATATTCTTGAAACTATATGTCCACTAAAAAGTCATATTTTAACATTTTTTTACTGAAATAATTTATTATTGGTCAATTTGGGGTAGATAGGGGTACGCCCACAGTCTATGCGGTGTGAGAGGCCCATTAGCGAACACTAAAATTATCCATTTTTAAATATTTAATACTATAATAGCCCTGGTCTGTTGGTTGGTTGGTTGGTCACACTTTCACGATGACAGAAATAGAGCGTTTTAACAAACTTCTCCAATAGGTAGAAGATTGAAATTTGGCAAGGATGCTTAATTAACATATTTTAAGGTAATGACGAAAATAAATATCCAAAAAAGTCCTGGGTTCGACTCCAAGGAAGACATTTCCATTTTCCGTAAGGTAACATGTAAAGATCAATTTTTTGATGTGCAGGTTTTTATTGTTTTGGAAATTAAAATTAGAAGGAATTAACCTACGATCTTCGGATCTGAACCATTTTGAAGAAAAAATTACAAAGTTTCTTATTCTGTTCATTTTTTTCCGCATACAATTCGAAATCGCTCATGTTATACGTTTAATTCACATATTTTGTGGAAATATTGCCATTTTAACGGAATGTTGCCTTGGCTACCAATTATATTGTTAGACCTCAAAATCCTATTGTTGTATCAATCCTTATGGGTGTAAGCGTGCTTTGTATACCTTTAATACGAGAGAGAGGGGAGAGGTAGAGGGGGGAGCGAGAGGGAGGGGCAGAGAGGGAAGTAGAGGGGGGAGGGGGAAAGAGGGGGAGGGGTAGAAATGAGGAGGGGGAGGGAGAAAGAGGGTGGGAGAGGGACAGACGGTGTGAAAGGGGGGGGAGGGAAAGGGAGGGAAAGAGAGGCAACTATTTAAGTTTAACTAAAGACAGCCCGTCAACAACAGAATATTCACTAGAAATGTTGTATATGACGAAATATTTCATATGTAAAAGTGTGATATTAATTATTTTAAATGAAAATAATAATCTATCTATCTATAATTCTTCCGTTGATATTTCAACGGGCATTACACTAGTTAATAATAATGAAAATTATATTTTCCATTTACTTAACATATAAAAATAATAATTAATAAGCTACGTTACGATAATTAAATAACTCGCAAAACATCAAAGTTGAATTTACTGTTCAAGAAAGGGAGACATTAACTATTCATGATGATTTATTTACAGCGTTCTACTCTTTCATCGAAGTCATACGTTCTGCTCCTCCGATCCTTACTATTCCATCAAATCGAGCTTAAGGTTACGGTATTCAATATATGTATGGTTCAATTGATCCTTAACCGCAAGTTACGGAAACAAGAAATACATCTGCCCTAATAATTTACAGTGAAAACAAAGCTCTGCCGAGTTTATAGTTTAAATTCTTCTCCTAACATCTCATTAGCAGATCAAATAACCAATGTTGTTGGAGAGCGAGAACCATAGCCTAAACAAAAGAAAAACACACCCGCGTGTGCGGGAGACCGATTAGCCTTTTTCAATTGTTATTACAAATCAAGTAAAAAATTCCGTTGGTTTCGTTGCGTTGTTTGCGTTTCACTAATTACGAGCGTAAATCGTTATTATTGCTACCGATTGCGTGGCTGAAAGGGTCAGTACGCAATAAAGCCCAAAGGCATATCATTCCTCCTATCCCCCTCTCTCCCTACCTTCCTCCCTTTTACCCTCGTTCCCACCCCATCCCCCTTTCACGTCACTCTCTTTCTCCTTTTCCCTCAAACTCCAAAATTTCCGAAAATTTCCCACAAGAGAAACGCTTCATCAAACGGCCATTCTTAATTTTCTTCACATTTTCTCTCGTATATTTCATGAGAAGTGTAAATATTCCTTAATATCCAACGTTAAATTTTAAATGGCTCGGCCAAGAGGAACGTGTGAATCTTTATATGGTTCCAATTGAAAGAAAATATTCGCCACCGAAAATTTCTTTTAGGTAGGCAATCTTCCAACCGTGTGATTTAATTGGACCTATATCGATTCCGTGAAACTATCCTTGAAAACGTTCTGAAGGTGAAATTCAATCATATTTCTAAGGATAATTCGTTCGTTTTTCTGTTCGACCTAATTTACTTAACCAGCGAAAATATAAGTTCATTTTTTGTCTAAATTCTGTAATGTTTTGTTTGAATGACGTCACCGACGAAATATTTATTTTTCAAATTTTCTCTATTAAGTTTACTTTCGGGTATCATATTTTCCGCAGCCAGTCTCTCACAATAAGCCTTCATATTAATTTCTGTCCAATTACTATACACTGTATTAATATTTATAGCAAATCCATATGAGGATGATAGGCGTATTATCAGGTTCGATCAGAAAATCCCATTTTTACATAATATAAAAGGACTAGTTTCGTACCATAAAAAGAAATTTTCCGGAAAAAATCGTAAATTGGAGATTTATCCTAAGAGTTTAAGTTTTGCTTTAAAAAATACACCAAAATATTTTAAAACTACATTATTGATAGTTTGGGAGGCCCTCATGTAGTTCTGAAGTTTATGAAACAATTTCGTGCAAAGTTATTTGTTTCAATGAAGGGCGCTTATCTTCACGAATTTTGACTGCCAATTGATAAGAGGATGTGATTTCATGCTGCCATTAGTTGTAAGGGATTCAAGTAACGAAATTATACTTCTCACTGCATCTAGCGCGTCTGCAAACAGTTTTAGCCACCTCGATATTAGTAATTTTATTTTCTAATAGAAAACATTTCGTTAAAAAAAGCCTGCCGGAAAAAATGGTATTGTACTATACTGAAGATGACAATGAATGCAATGCAGAGTATCTTTTTTGCATTGACAACCATCCACTCGTATTATATATAATATGGACCACAACCAATTACATTTCTGAGTTTGAATTCTATCATCGGTTCGCATGTTGCCACGGGTACAGCACCACCTCCATTATAACTAAGGTAAGGCGGGGTAAGTGTGAACGCATTTTATATTAGACTAGCAGAAATACCCGGCGTTGCCCGGGGAAATTTGGTTCAAATCCGATCGGAAATCTAGATGATACATTTAAGAGTTCACTCGGCCGCCGTTTTGAATAAAACGGGCAGAGAGGAACAAAAACCACGTTGAATTATTTCTGGGAGCTCTCCACAGTCGTACCAAATTTGATTCAAATCAATAATAGGACTTGGAAAAATACGCGTAGTTTAATCAGATCCCGCCGTCCAATTACGGATAAGGAAGTAGTCGTTTCCCACCTTTCTCAGTGTGTATAAGATGTAGAGTTACCTGTTATTTGAGAACAGGAAGTTTATGAGAACAGTTATTTTATTGAACAGTTTAGGCATCAGAACAGTTCGAAAATGTTCCATTCTTTCTGACCCATCTCTAGCATTCACTCCTTGCCATTAGC
Source organism: Uropetala carovei (assembly GCA_036926305.1). Lineage (NCBI taxonomy): Eukaryota > Metazoa > Arthropoda > Insecta > Odonata > Petaluridae > Uropetala > Uropetala carovei. The sequence goes on along the minus strand of JAXCHB010000063.1, from coordinate 2,478,779 downwards.
ATACAGTTATTTTGCTTTTTGTACAATTAATATAAAACATTTGGGATTAAAAAGTAGCCTACTGCCTTCCTATCTGTGAAGAAAGTATCTGTTGAAAGTTTGATTACTCTAGCTTTAACGGTGTGAAAATGTATAATGCACAAATAAACAAACAAAATTTCATAAATATATAGTAGATCGGGTCGGACGGGTGTTTAACCCTCAGACTACCAAGGTATTTTGCACCTCAATCCTACCGAGTGGGGTAATTGAATTACCCCATTAAATTTCTATTGTAAAAAATTATTTTCATAAAAATTGGTAATTAATTTCATTCATTAGTCTTGTTAAGTCATTTTGACATACTACAACGCGAAAGCGTTTTTATTAAAACAAAAAAATAAAAAATATTGTTAATTGATAGAAAAAATTGTGTAAATATTTTTCATTTTCTGCAGTTCACTTTCTAATTCAGATAAAAAATAGCAAGATAAGATACGTTAACATAATTAAAGTCTTTATTAGTGCATTTTTATGAGGAATATTGTTCCGATTAATGCCGAGAGGGGTAACTCGGTAAGAGATTTTTTGATATTTCTCCGAATATTTTGGATATGGTCTGAATTTTTTTTCGTAATGATATTTAAAAATCAGATGATATTCAAAAATCAGAAAAAAATTTAAGGAAGATATCTAAAAAAATTAGTGTCTGAGGTAATCTCGTTACCCCCTTGGTAGTCTGAGGGTTAACGTAAGAAAGCCTAATTTCAAGCTTAACACTAGAACGTCGGACGGGACAATTTTGTCCCATTCTGATATTACGTCCCCTACAGTTTCTGTGATTCCGGTTTTATTTAGTCGAGATTTCGTGACTTTTAATCATTTGAGGGTTGCATTCCACTCTACACTTTTGAACATCCCCCCCTCAATATTAAGGATTATAAAACCATTTTACCCTAGAACGGCGGAGGGGACAATTTTGTCCCAAAATGAGTTAATACTTTGTTTCACATTCTCTGTGATATTATTCTTATGCAGGAGGCTTTGTAACATTGTTGTAGACTATGGCATGCCCTTCCCCTCCTCCCCTCTCATCTTTCGCCAGTCCAACTTCTAGCCCCACCCTTTCCCCCTCCCACCATCCATTTGCTCCCGCAGTGTGATGCAGGTTAGTGTGTTCCTGCAGCACTGTTTGCGGGCTAATTTACTACAGCGTTTCAGTTGAGTACGGTGCAACGCTACAGTCTACAGCATGCTGAAGTATGCTATTAGTAATGTAGAGACTAAAACGTTCATAAAAACTGAACCTAGTATACCAGCCCCTCAACATCCGCGAGTTCAGGTATTCGCGAGGTAGCCATAAAATTTCATTATTTCAAAAAGGCAACCGTTCTCAGGTTATAAAATTAAAATTAGACAGTCAACAATCCCATAAGCTGTGTGACTATCCAAAATATTACTAATCTTGCGATAAAAGCGCTTGGAATTGTTGTAATCAATAAGGTATTAATTGATGCAAGTAGAATCTACATAAGTAGTTGGTGTTAACCGTATAAATACTTGAGGACAGTAGATGTTAACCTTTCAAAAATGCAACTCATAACGTCCTACCTACAATAAGCTATAATTCCGGAAATTGGAATCTTTCTGTTACATAGTATGCACTATGTATGTACATACAAAGTTACAAAACCGCGCCACGGAGTCGAACGCTACGCCACCACCATTCCCCACCTCCCGGGCATTTTCATTCTTGCTGGCATTTCGCTCAGACTGTGTCGCTCTTACATACTTTTCATCAGTTTTTGCGCTTTGATTTACTTATTACTGTAATTTTTAATTTAATAATTGCGATTTTTAATTATCTATGTTTTCAAAAAGAAAATCATCTGTTAAATGTGAATCAAGTATAAAGAGATCAAAGAATATATACTATATAATACGTACTACGTTTTCATTTTTTTTAACTGTTTTCTAGTTTTTTCGTAAGTTTATTTTTAGCCTACGAACTTTAATTTTAGGTTTAGTGTTGAGCACAAAGCAGTGTGAATGTTGAATATTAAGTTTGGGTAGTATAATCAGAGCAAAATTCTTATTCGCGAATTTCAACATTCGCGAGGTTATTGGGAACGTATCCCTCGCGAATGTTGAGGGGCTGGTGTACTGCGACTGTACGACTTTGTCGTATAGGACATTTTTGTCCCGTCCGCCGTTCTAGGGGGTACGCCGTGTTCGGACGTTCTTGTGTTAAAAGTTGGAAATATATCTCAAGCAACTATTATGACATCTATATAAACCTACGTCCTCCTGGCCACTGTTTGACGGCAGTTTTTATCACTCAAAACGACTTTAGTGTAAAAGATAAAGAGTGCATTGCAATATCGCAAATTACGTCTCCTTGGCAAGCAAGTAATGTTGGTAAGTTAACAAACCTCTTTAAGCTCATTAGTATGAGCTCCTAAACAAAAATTTTAAAGTGGTAACATGATACCCGGAAATGGATTAGGCCCCGGCAATAATATGCGGAGCGGCTCGTTTGTCTGCGGCGGAGGTGGAGCGGGCAAAGGGATAAGGGAGGGCGAGGGAGAAGGATGAAATGAAGGGGAGATAAGTCGAGGTGAGAGGGTGAAAAGGAGGAAGGTAGGGAGAGGAAAGGGAAGGGAGGACCGACTTCCTCTTTTCGGCGGTGCCCAAGAGAGCCGAGTCCCGGGAAGGGAAAGAGCAAGTGTCACTCGGCGGGTGGCAAATGTTCTCCCAGTAAATCACTTCGTGAGCACATCTCTCTCTGATGCCGCATGTGTGAAAACACTAGTGGGAAATCGGCGCTGGCCAAAGGATCTCGTTCACCTTCCGCGCACGTAATTCACCAAAGGGCGGAAGCAATCGCGGGAGCACTTAGAAAACAAATTCACTCAGCTGCCTCCTTGAATGGAAATAAATGTAACGAACGGCTACTAACGGGGAATAATGGTTTGTATCTTGGGCGAAGTCGTAACGACCCCAACTTTATAGGAATGCGAATGCTATTTCGCTCGTCGCTGGAATGCTCCGTCCAAAACCGGTCACATATACAGGCAATGATACATTCTCTAAAAACGTCAAAAGCAAGAACGAAACCATCACCGAACAAGAAAGATACCATAGCTAAAGTATGAGGTTGAAGATCGTTTTCTTAAAAATTTAAGGATTCAGGTTTGCCTTTCCCTTTTGGGATGAGGCAACCCGCGCCTCACTAAACCTTCTCATCCGTGAAAACTTCACTCCTCTAGCTTCAGTACTTTGGCTACAACACCATTTCAAAATTTTGAATCGAAAATCCTATTTATTTCTATGGCTAATAAGTGTCGATTGCTCCTGCAGTAATTTAACACAATTCTATTTTTTCAGTCAAAATATCTATAACACAGTCGTTCTGAAGACACTATAACTGCAGTCATTCTGCATATAAGTCGAATACCAATATTACAGCAAAGTGGAAAATTATTCGGCGAAATTACGGTCGATCAAGATTTCAAAATATACTACTGGCTCGATTTAGCCAACTTTCGTTGAAATATTGCTACTGGCAGAGTCGGCCAACTGGGAGAAAAGGCGGATGCGAGGTCTTCCCAGAAGTTAATTAATTATTAAAGTATCGCGTGTAAATTTTGCATAAACATTTATTAAAAAATCACTTTCTAAACTGACTTCTAATAAATACACTCCAAAATGTAAAAAATTTTAAACTGGGGGCCCAATGAATCACAAATTATTTACTGTAATATTTGTATACTTACAGTTTGACAATGATTTTTAATAATCAATTCTTTGAAAAAAAAAATAGGGGCCTCCCATTTTTTTGCACTTGGGCTACCTTCAGTGCTTGGCCGGCCCTGGCTATCGGTATAGAAATAACTAAAAGCGCATGAAAATTTCTTCAGTACACTTTAGAATACCTAGATTGAAGTTTTAAATATTACAACCAAAACTGATAATAGGGAAATTAGGTGATTACCTATTAAAGAATATATTGTAAATAAATCTCGTACTTTTAATTTTATAACAAATTTACACAAAGCGAATTTCGAAACGTATATTTTATTACCATCTACATTATTTCAGATAAATTTTTGTCTATTAGACCAATTATAGACATGTTAATATTAATAATATTAACATTTGTTTTTTGCCCAATCAAAAATTGTTCTAAAAGAAACTCCACTTATTTGAAATCAATAGTTATCGTTGATAGGCGAACAAATGAAAAAATTAGATAGTTTTGAAATAACTTTGGTAAAATTCACTACACTTTCGAAAACCTCGAATTCCGCTAGTTTTTCATCTATTTCATCTTAATTCAATCAAATTAGACAAGTCCTGTAATATAATATGTTACCTACTTAGGCAAGGTTAAGAGATTATAAATTCTAGTAGAATTATTCTACCATTACAAAATGTTGGACCTATTGCCATTGTTAATCTTACAACAACGCTATCCATAATGATTTCTATGCTGCTATTGAATACTGTGAATACATATACATTTGCAACATATCTCAATCAAGCAAATTTTATATCACGAAAAATATTTTGAGTATCTAAGAACATGACTTACTTGAAATAATTATTCAACGTAGAGCACGATTTCATTGCTTTCAACTCGAATGCTTGATATTTTTTCTTAAATAGGACACTAAAATAGAAGTAGAGCATCGTTAGCTGGCTAATGAAAACGAAAATATTAATAAAAATAACGTAAACATCAATGAACAAGTTAAGATTCTAACTCGCAACAACAGTTCATCTACATACCTTTCTACTATAGCTGATACACTAAATGCTGTTTTGCCTCTTGCTTTTGAATACGTTAATCACAAAGTCGAACTCTCCACTCTTCTCGGTAATTCCAAGAAACACTGTCTGAGGTCGCGAAAGGTTAGCCGAATAACTTGAATGTCTTGGCGGTTTACATCCTTAAGCGAGCTCTATAATAAATCCCGCAGCAGCAGTTTGCGCCAAGGCGAATCAAAATAAACGCTATAAACCACTAAATTAATTTTTGTATCCACATACTAATATTGCGTCGATTAAAAATTACCCGCGCTTTACTGCCATTACTTTACAAAAATTCCAACTATTGAAGTCAAAATGTGTCCTTATTACATATTGGGATAATTTCGCGGGATCCAATCTAAGAGATATTGTTCCTCCGAAATTGACACCAATAAAATGAAGAGCAAACAAAATCTCAGATAAGAAAGAAGTTTAGAAAATGCTACTCATTTTTAAAAGCATTCATCTTTTATAAAATAACATTATTTACAAATCAATATAGTATTTACTTCACAAAATTCCAGTAAAATTTATAAAGTGTACCCAAGTATGCTTATTCAAAACAATTGTTTTAAACTTTTCTTCATAATAGGCAGTGCTTTTTTTGTAAAAGGTGCAGGTGCTCCCATCCCCTCTTCCTGCACCCTCTCCCCCTTCTCTATTAAATTTGTGACTTTTAATAACAAGGTTGATAATAAAAATGTTTAACATTTATAGAATCCGTTTATTAAGTTTTAAAGAATTGAAAAAATGAAAATGTACTGAAAACAGACGTGGGTCAACATCGCTCTGAAAAAAAAGGTGCCAGTATGCGGTACTGGCACTTACCGTCACAAAAAAAGCACTGATAATAGGAATAAATTCCACAATAATGTATACAAATAACACCACGTGAATGCAATAGTGCTTACATATGATGCTTTCAGTAGAATGAATCAAGGTCACATAAGCTAATACAATGAAAACAAATAATATTAACTAAAATTTTGCGAGACACTAAAAGAATGACTTCAAGGATATACATGAAATTTGGCTGAAACTTAAGTTGTCTTTCACCTACCAATAACCATGTTTACACATAACTATCAGAATAATAAGGCTTGAAATGAGTATGGCAAGTATCATTGTATAATAAGGTCTTTTATCACTTTTATTTTACTGATGGCAGTGTATAAATTAAGTTCACTAACAGAGACACTTCTTGAAAAATGTCCATGAATTTTTTCAAATTTAGTTGTGTCAAACCATGTACATTTAACTAGTTAGACCTCTTCAGGGCGAATAAATGGTAATATAAAATGAATTTACATCATACAACATAAAATGTCACGTGCACCACCAAAAGCATTCATTCGTCCAATTAAACAATCACTTCATGCATACATTTTCTTTCTTCAATATACAGCACATTAAATCCAGTGAGTCAAAACCAAGATCATACACTGGATTATTTGTTTTGTGAAAACTGCAAAATGGTTTTTTGCCAATCTGAAAGTAGTCCATTTCCCAGGTGGCACATTGTACTTAGGTTGATAATCTTGTAGATTATTTTCACATGTATATGAAGTTAAACCTGAAATGATAAAAATAAAGATTTTAACAACTTCAAAACAATCATATGGAACAAACTAGCACAACAAATCACTAATTTTAAGATTTGAACATGTGACACAAAGCCAACATGACAAGTTGCAAATTAGGTAATAATACATTTGAAAAAATAAGCCAAATGACCATTTGAATAATAAAAAATATTCAGAAAGCGTGAAAATAAAATGATTCTTACATCTTGAAAATAACACAAGTTGAACGTACATTCATGATTAAACCTATTAAAATCAGGGTTTGAGATTATAAATAAACAATTTAAAATGTGCTCTAAAGGAGCACGAGTATGTTTCATTTGTATATTTTCGATGATACACAATAACAATCTGTTTTCAAGTAATTTTAAAAAGCGTTCCGTTTTGGACAAACTGTGTCATCATTACATTATGCCATGCAACATCAAGATGCACATACGATATAATAAAATCTTTACTAAAACAGCCAGCAACTTCTGCTTCCTAGTCTAACATGGAGTTACCTTGGAAAAATAATATTAAATGGCTAAGTAGGTATTCCTCATGCTTGGCAGCTATACAAACACATCACATTTGTTAACTCAATAGCAATGTGAGGGCATAAATATAATCACAGGCAGCTCCATACATGCCACATTTTTAATAAATGTAGTCAAAGTTCTTTTTCTCTTTGTCCCTTTAAAGTTGAATGTTTCAGATTTAAAACTAACTCAGATTTGGGAAATACAAACAAAACCAATTCTTTTTTAATTCAACAGATTATAATTATTCTAGCTTTTCTACCCATCAAATAACATACAGGTGAAACAATGAAAAACATTATCCTTGAAGCTTCGATAAGCACTAAATTTGTGATAAAAATTTAGAAACAAAGAGATGGTATTCAATGGTTGTTGTTTCCAAGAATACTGCTTGACTTATTAAAACTGTTTAGAAGGTCAATGGTTTGGCAAAGCCTGAAGTTCAAAGGTTTCATAAAAACTGAAACATCTACTAAAAATTCTTCCACATGCCCAACCCTATTATTTTTTCAATTTCTTTACACTCAAAGCGTAGGACATAACTCAAAAAGTTCATCTTTGAATATTGCATAAGTAGGAGCAGGTTTGGAGGTCTTCATTAGAAAACAGACAATTACTTTTGAGCAAATTACAATAGGTGTATCAAAGTACAGGGATGGAATGAAAAAAAGCTTCATTGTGCACATGTATTAGCCAAAAACAAGGTTAATAAGATGTGACACTAACAAAAATTTTGATGGTTTAACCATGAAGTCACGTTTACACACTGCCTTCAAGAATTACTTTCTTAATTAAATGCATTTATCTTATAAAAAATACGAAATTGGCATTGCCCATACCTCCTTTGAAATGCACTTTTTGTCAGGAAAAATACCATATTTCTGGAAAGTAAGCCTGAAAGAAATTTAAATTTTATTTTTAAGTATTGAGTTTTAACCTTAACTTCACTCCATTTTACAACAATTTTTCAAAATAAAATAAATTATAATTATTTTTTAAACTAGCTACATTCACAACTTGGTAAATTCTTATTAAAGTGTCATCTGAAACAATGAGTGTGTAGTTCCAGTCAAAATATATAATTTTTCATGCAATAAAAAAAACTTCCTCAGAACTGCAACAGTTGTTTCATTTTCTTAATACAAGGCAACTAATTTTAAGCATTTCAAAAGCAATGATTATGTGGCCATCCAAAAATAATTACTAATCAATTATAACAATTGCTAATGCCTTGTTCATGAAAACTGCTCCCATTTGTGTGTAAATCAACTTGAAAACTTTCCTTTAAATCTGAAGTAACTAACAACTTAAGAATATCTCCATAATTGAAGCAAGACAAAAATTTACAAATTTCTATAATAAATTCATACCAATTTCTGAACTTTCTTTTTATAATGGCTATTTTATTTTCTATCAGTACCAAGCATTTAGTAAACAAGGTAAGCCTTAGTACTAAACAGGGATCAAATAACTCTCAATTAAAAACAATACATTATTTATTATAAACTTACCTAAAATGAAAAGTTTAATTTAACAACTTATTAATTCAAACACGCTATATTTATCAAAAAAATTGACATTGACAACAGCCAAAGAAGATATCATACCTTACATGATATAAATAGTACTACATATAGACCATTATTTTTCGTCAATTTCATTAAGTACATTCAAGGCTTTTCAATGCAATACTGTGACACAAAAAATAAATAAGCTCACCCGTAAAATTTTCAAATGAAATAGATATGTAACTGGACAGAAATAGTATTTATCTGGAACAACATTTAATACATCAAGCCTTCAAAACAAAATTTTAAAATGTAGCTCACTCAATATTTGCATGCTAATTATTTACAAATCATGTACAACTTTAAGTCCATATTACACTTATTATATCATTATAAAGAAAGTTTTTTTACCTCTAATAAATCAGTAAATTTGCTTTTTGCTTTCAATTCCTGGTAGTATTCAAGGTTTACCTATGTTTGACAAGCATAAATTTACAAGACAAAGTTTACACAACTGTTAAAATTATAAACAAGGAACACCAAACCAACACACCTGATGTAGGAGATGAAAAACTTCTGGAATTGGGACAAACGAATCTGAATTATATGATGAATTGTAATTAGCAAGTATACAATTTGTGCTCATTAACTATTAAATTTTCCTATCCTTATGACAAGTAGGCTCTAATGGTGGTACACAGGGCCGGCCCTAGAAATTGCAGGACCCAATTAGAAAACTTTTGGCGGGGTCCCTACATCTAAAAGGCGTGGTCCACAAGCGTAATTCAGATGAATTTGTAAAGAATAGAGAACTATATTCAAACCTAAAGGCGATATAGAGCCATTTGCTAAAAACAAAATTTGACGGCAACGTTACGAAAAGGAAGGAAGATAGCGATAACGTCTTATTCGTCTACTAGGGCGTTCGATACCAGATACTAAAAAACTGTCTTTTAATGTAGTTTGCCAGTTTGCAGTTTCCATGTCTGCAAGTTGTTCCCCTCCCCAAAAAAATGTAGAGCAAGGTGCGGGGCACCCTTAGCTGCGGGGCCCGATTGGGTCCAATAGGTGCAATTGGTCTAAGGCCGGTCCTGGTGCTACATTCCATTTTTTTATTTCTAAATTTGTATGTCCTCATGATTTATTACTAATCTACTACAAATTACCTAAAACGTTTGCATTCCCTTCAAAATACAAAAATTTGCAACATAAATGCAGCTATGTGGGCTCAAACAAAGTCAATCCAGGTAGGCAGTGTCAAGTGCTTCATAGAAGAACACCACCATTACCAACAACTTTGTGGTGTATTTATGTGTGTCAAGGATATTCTTATTACCAAGAGTTGAATAAGAATATGAGACTCAAAACAGGAAAAAATTATAAAACCGACAGTTTAAGTTAGTATAGTGAACTGCTAATCAGATGTCCAGATTAAACATATTTGCAGATTAAAGACGGCTAAGAACAATTGTGCTCTTTTCTGGCAAAACAGTAAAATAACTGTATTATATTAGTGCTACTCCACGCTATATAAAAAAGAAACAACTAGTTGTGAATAAGATATGATGAAGGAAGCTAGGGTATCAAATGATAATAGATGGTGCCATAATTAAATACAAAAAATGTTAGTGAAATGGAAAAATGGACATCAGGCAAACACAGTCTTTAATGTTTTGTGGTAACAATACAACATATTAAAAATACCATAAATTACAGAGGATGGAGTAAAAAGATATGTAAATAAAGAAAGAAATATTTTAAATCTATAATTTGTTAAGAATTAGAAAGATCCAAAGCCAATACAAAAAAAACAAAGACACAAGGATGTATTAAACCTACAAATAGGTGAAATCAGGTAAGTAAATGCATTATGCATTTAAGCCTATGGAATATCAAAGCAAGTTACCTGTTAATAACAGCATATTAGGAAAAATGCTATACGTGCATCAATTTCTCACATTAACATATACGAGAGCTAAAATATCTTTGGAGACAATGTGAATATTATTGATATCGATGATAACATCAATAAGAAATATAAAGAATTCCAACCCACTACACGCAAAAAATTAAAATCCAGTGTATGATAACCATATGGAAATACAGTAAAACCTTAAGCATTGGTGGATAAAACAACCAACTTTGAGTTAGAATTTTCCCAGATAACATTCACATCGAGCCAATATTTTATCAACAAATTTTCTGACCACTTTTATTTATCATTAGCTCATAAGCATCACTAATGTCAAATACAATGATCAGATAAATTATTTTATTTTGGAATGTAATTTTGATGCCCAAATTTCAATATTTAACAACTAACGTCTTCTGCATAGAAACCATCTTCATTCATGTTAATCGAGTATGTGACTATTTAGTGTAAAACGTTTTTGTATTATTAGTATTTTAAAATGTCGTCTTTAAAATTTCATCCACTGGATAACCCATGTTTTCCTATCATCAATATTTACCACAATCCAAAATGACAAACTGTTTTATTATGGCTTTAATTTGATCTAGAAGTTAAATTCTTTGACATACACTACATCGATAAAAAAAAATTACAAGAATGAGAGAAGCTGCATTTATTTCAAGAACTACAAGTGGATTTCTTTTATGGCAGTTCAGCATTAGTATTAACATACATTATTGATTAATCAATATACAAGTGCTAGCTTGTTAATTTAGTATGAGATTCCTCATTGGCATAAGTTAATGCAGCATCTAATATAGCATAAAAGTGAATATTTTGTCTTATTTGGCACATAATTTAAAATGCATAACCTTTTGCCTTTATGCCTATTGACACAAAAAAGCCACAGACAATTATTCGCAAATGTATAAGCTAAATCTAATAAATTTCCTTAATACAACTTAATAACGACTAACAGATTTTTAACATCACAAATAGAAATTTTTTAAAACTTAAACAATAATGCTTTAATGCATTCATTGCAAATGTCCATAACTGGGGATGGCAACGTGCTAGCCTGAGTATCCAGCATCCCAAATTAGGGGCATAGAACTTTTTAAAGGCACCTATGGAATACAGCATTTAGGGAGGATCTTATAAAAGGTTGTAAAAGTCAGCTTGCCAGGAATAGAATGGCTCTTAATAAGAGGATATATCATGCTTACAAAAACTAAATGACAATCTACTAATTATTGCAACTTTAAACTTTGGAATTCAAGATTATCTCAATCTGAAGCTTTTGAATGTATTGTTCCCTGTATATTAATAGTTATAGTAATTAAAAAGGTCGATTGGAAAGTAGGGTTACAAAGCTTGAATTTTGTACAATTGTACAAATACAAGTAACTGAATAAACAACATGAAGTGAACACCAATAACTATTTTTCAACATAGCCACCAAACATTCAGGCATCTGTCACAACATTAAATGAGCTTGTCCATGCCATGGGCATTCAAGCACAAATAGACAACGTTTTGTCCATATCCAAAGTAAACCAAAGTCCTCCTAGGTTATCTTTCAAAAGTGAGAAGAGGTGAAAATCGCTGGGGGCACAGCCTGAGCTGTATGGCGGATGCTTGATTATGTTCCACCCTCCTAGTCATGAACTTTTGACACCATTTGGCTACATGCTGATGCGACATCACAGTTTCTCTGTATACCTCAACCAGCTGTCGATCAATATTGGCCAGCAAAACTTGTTTCAACCACAAAAACCAAATCACTGCTTGGACCACCTCACGAGATAGTCACCATTTGAAATGCTACAACAAATCTCCTATCCATGCATGTATGTTGGCTCTGCAGTGTTGCTTAATAGATGCGTAAATATACACTGCTATGACTTCCTATACGTATGCCTACTGAGTGATAATCCTTGCAACCTTAATTTCCGATCGGCCCACGTATTTCACCAATAAGGTAGAAAAGTGTATATTTCTTTGGGGTTAATTGCAAAAACAAATTTGGAGTCAAATTTCTTTTAATGACAAGGGAATGAAATAAACAAGAAATTTAGAAGTACAAGGTTATATTATTAATTTCATTCCTTTCTCAGTCACAGTTTAATAAGAGTCATCAATTAAATCATTACAGTACATTTTTTATTTAAAGTAAAGAATTATTATATTATCAAAAGAAAAGGTCAAATTCTTTAGCCACTGCTTTTGGAATAGAAGTATGGAATTACAAAATTGCAATAATTGTTAATTTTATATTTTGGTAGCTAGTTTTAAAGTCTGTCATTCCATAATTTATACAAAACATTGCAAAAAATAAATAGAAATGCCTTTGACATGAAACAATTACTGATTAACCACTCCATAACTTCTTTAAAAAATTTATACTATAATATCTTGAGGGGGTTGAGAACGTGCAGTATATGACAAAAAAATATGATCTGGACAGTTTTAGCAACCAGATTATGTGAATAAAATGCTACAAATATTTTAAGGCTAAAAGGCTATCTTCTCACAAAAAGCATACCCAAAGTGAAATATAGCAGCTCCGCTATTATAAAAATTTCATAAGCAAAACAGGACATTTATTTTTGGCCATTTGTCTATAGTTTTAGAACAGCATGGTAATTAGTAAGGGAAAAACAAAGAAATTACGTTACTAACTTAAAAGATTATGCATGCAAAAATCCACAGCTGTTTAAAATTTTTGTTGCAATTGCATTACAGAAAATTCCATGGCAAAAGAAAGAAAGGCATTTCTTTTACTACTACTAATAGCTTTTACAAATGTAAAATGGAGTTAATATCTTGGAGTTATAAAAACAATTCTTCGTAACAACTAGACTTGTTAGAAGTGGTACATTAATACCCTGGCTGATTTTCCTTCAATGTGTGGCAAAAAAAGTTGAATTTTTATGAACCATATTGAGGCTAATTATAATAAGCCATTCAATCGTCAAAAACCAACAGCCAAGTAAATCACTACATTACAGTTATGTTGCTATTCCTCACAGTAATCTAAGCACATATTAGCAAGAGCAAGTTTGTCCAACCTTTTTGCGTAAGCCACATTGCATAGCCCACATTTCAAAAATATCCTAAACCTGCCAGTGAGCAAATTTTGGAAAGTTGTCAGAAATTTCCAGTTATTATCCAGTAGTGTCATTTAGAGCACCAAAAGGAATTTCATATCATTTTATCGCACTAAACACTATTACGACTTGATTTTATACTTTTGTGCACTATTAAATAATTTTATTTATCTAGGATGTCAATATTTCAAGAAATAATACTTTCAATTTGGATTTAATTGTGCATACTGATTTTATCAAAGGCTAGGGAATCATATAAGATGGAAATATGAAGAACTGGATAGCGTATAGACAGTAGGTTACTATAAAAATAAAATAAGATTAGCTACTCATTATATGTTTTCTCATCAAAAAATAATAATAAATAGTTTCTTGGTTCGCTTAAGAGTTTTTTCAGCTTTGAAAAACTTCTCCCGGAATTTCCGACTCATGAAGCAGAAATCTCCCGTAATCAACTCCTCACGAGTTGGCAACCCTAGATGAGGATGCATGAAAGGGTATAGAACACAACCCCCATGTCACTATGTAAAACAGGGTTCACATAACACAAATTCACATTACACGGTGTTTTTCCAGAATGCATCCCCCGCATTATAGGAGGGTCAGGTGTAGTTGTTTTTACTTTCTCATATATGAAGTATATTGAGAAAGTATTGTAATCGCACAAAAATTCGATCTCAAGATTTTGATGGAAATATACTTTTAGGTGGACCTGAGTCCGAAAAAGTTGTTTTCGCCATGCCCTCTATCTGTGGGTCAGTCTGTTCATGGCTCTAGAGCCTATGGTCGTTTTCAAATGAGTTGTCGGGTGAGATTTCGGCCGCACTCGGGACCGCTCGACGTTGCCAACTCGACACCAGAACACACAACGTTTGGCGGGCATTTAAAGGGAATTTACGAATGGAAACATTTTTTATACATTGTGGCACTTCCCAATAAGTTACAGAAATGAAATTTGGTACGTTCGTCGGTATGGTGTAATTCTACCCATTCTCAAAAATGATCATGACATAGACCAACCAAATTCACAGTGCAGTAGCAAAACAATAGAAGTGTCTGCTGGCAGTGGCATATTTAGTGCATTCTCTCTAGCATATCTATATTGGGTGTATATATGTGTTTTAAGTGAATCAGACTCTTAGGGTATTATCGCCATAACTTATGACTCAACACAGATGAGAGAGAAACAGTGCAGGCATTAACCTACTACACCAAGGGGGCAACTGCTTAACATCACTTCGAAGGATGGAGCGCTGACTTACATATTCTCCTCAAACCACACATGTAGGGGATGGGTTAATCCCAGGTTGAAAAATCTGACCTCCACCAGATTTGAACCTGGGACCTCTATGTGGTAAGCCAATGCTATAGCCAGTCCACAACTATATTGTATCTTCACTCAATTAGAAATACAGGTTGTGAGATCCTATTGTGTTCAATTTAGGGCCACAATACATAAGGGCTGGGAACTACTGATCTAGACAGTCAATTAGGAAGAAATTGCAGTGAAAACTTGTGTTGTGATTTAACCCCTCAAGCCCAGAAGAGATTTAGTAATTCCCACCTGTAAGGCCAGAAGGAGTTTTTAAAAATACAGGTAAAGGTGAGAAAATTTGCAAAATTTTTTAAAAATTCATAACTTTTGATGTTTTCTTTTTAGTTTGATGAAATTTTTTGTGGATTTACAGAAAACATGAAATTTTTTAATAGTATCATTTAAAATATCATATGTCACACACAAGCATCGCTGCAGTAGAAGTGAATAGACACCAATCGCTTAATTTTCCGGTATGCGTTCGCGGTTTATGTATAACTTTTAGCATAGCAAGAACTATGAAATGTATAGGTATGAAATCTTTTTCAAAAAAACATTTAAACATTACTAAACATTTCATCTGCTGAATATACCCCTCTAAACCAATTAGGTGAAAAGTTTGTCGCATGATGTCAACTTTTCCATGTCTTGACTGAAAATTTTTAACTAAATGTTGTATTTATGATTTTTTAAAAGACGTTTCATTAATAATATAAACGTATTAGTTACGCATTCATCATTCTTAATTATTACAGAAGTCACATTAAAAAAATGTTAATTTAGTTCATTAGAAGCGGAGATATGATGTTGCATATATCATAAATGATTTTTGACACAGAATACAGGATATAAGTAAAAAAGAGTGATTCTAAGAATTTGCCTCCATAAAGACAAATATCTTGGAAAGACATCAGATACATGCAAAATATGATCCCATATTCTCGCTATATTCCCTCAAAAAATACTATACCAAGCACAAGGCCCAGACCTCATCCATCTCCCTCTCAAAGTGATGACGAAAAAAACATCTCTCAAGAGCCAAATCTCCTTCCACCTCACAGTTGCTTTCACGCAAAGATTAGGTTGAATAGGGTCTTTTTTAGAAGCAAAAATGCCCAAATTCTAGTACCTACGTGCAAATTTAATCACAAAATTTAACGTATAATAAATGTAAAAAGGACAGTAAAAATTACAGAATTAAGCACAATAGGAAGGCCAAAGATTACTGTTTTGAAATATATAAAGTTTTTTAGATTTAAGAAAATTTACTGCACCAAAAAAATAAATAATTCTAGCGATCTCCATGGCATACCCAGTACGCATGACGGCGGCATGTCGAGTTTTCTTCTTGCATACCCAGTACGCATGATGGCATTGAGAGGTTAATATGCCACTGGCCATTTCATAAAATAACTGGGCAGAAACTAAGACAAAATGCAAGTAGAGCATTTAATACATTGATGAACAACATTTTTAAGTTACATGTGACACTTCAAAAATTATGAGCCAATATGTGCAGTATTTGAAGGAATAAGAGCTAGCCATGAATGATAAGCAACCTTCTCTGCTTATACTTCTACAATTTTTTATAATAATCCACATTCGTGAAATAGTTAACAATGAAGAAGATAAAAAGCAAAAAGGCTGATTATCCCTTTTGCACTTCTAAATACTAATTCCAGACAAAATCACAGCATTAATCAGTGTTATCATAAGGACTCTTAAAAGTAATAAATCTTTTCTAGAGCAAGTCACCTAAATAATACTTAATGAATAAACTAAACCTTTGTATCATGTATGACTTCACACTAACTGCAATTTTGAATAGTTACCAAGCCATGAGGACAGGTATGTATGATGGATCAAATATATCTAAGAATTAAAATGTCACAAATTTATGAAATGTCTTCTAAGAGTGCTTCATATCCTTAAAAAAATTCTATTGACTTTAAAAAATATTTAAAAGCAAAGGATAAGTACAGCAAAGGAAGCAGTGTTTGTCAATGACAAAAACTTCAATCAGCAAAGTAACACAACAGTAACCTACCTGCATAACGCCTGTGGAAGAGATGAAATGATTGGTCCGTAACCTTGAGCATTGTCATAAAGTTCAAATAAAGGAGCTGCAACTAACTTGTAATTCTTCGGCACTGCAAATAATGCTGCAACACAATGGAACACTTATTCAAACAAAAATTTCCATAAATCATGCATAAAACACAATAACAATGCCATAAAATGCAATCTTAATTTTAAAGGTCTGCAGAAGCTTAATTCATACATTGATGAACTTTTTACAGTTTAGGAAGACCTTGATTACCATAGTTAATCAAAAGCATGAAGTACGCAGAAGCCAACAGTCCCCATTGTGTGGGATTCCTAGCCACAACTTCACTCCATATAAATAATAACAATCTTCTTACACAAAGAAAAATCAGCTTGATCACTACACACTGTTTGATAACTTGATTAAGCACACAGGAGGAATTCAAACAAGATATTTCATTACATCTTTACATCAATTATCAATAAATATTTCTAGTGTTTTCTCGATTACACTCAAAGATCACCAGTTCATTTTTATAATAATTGTATAACATTTCTAATCTTTTTCTATATGCATGAATTTTGCAAAATAATACTTCAGTCTAAAAGCAAAACCAATAAATGTCATACTGGATATTACAAAAAAGTGCATGCAGAAATGATTTACACAAATAGCATATCTTCTTTAAGAAAATACACACTATGAAAAGGACAATAAATTAATGGATATTGACAGTAATGAAAACATTCCTTGATATATTTAATGTTTTGAATAAATAGAATGAGGTCACCCATATAACTATTTTCATACAACATCAAAAATTAAGAGTAAACAATGAACCAATAACATATGAGTGAGTACATTGTATAGTGTGCAGAATTTTATCAAACAGTGTCTATTATTCCCAAACAATCAAATTTCAAAAATGAGGAAATTATTAACTATCAAGCTGATTTTTCACAACAAACAATGCTTCATATTGGATGATGTTGAATTCTCCGCAAGGAGTGAACTGGAAAAAACGGATTCGTAGATATACAAATACCAGTTTCACTAAAAACACACTTTACAGAACAGTAATACATTTTTCCATAATAAATTTCTATTAAACAAATGAGGAATGAGTCACGAGCTTTCAAACTGAATTGAATATAATTTTTTTGAAATCATGACTTATTGGTCAAAATACAAAAATATATTCCGACAGAGTAAATAAGGCATTCACATTTTTTAGACAATTATTTCAAACATTTTTACCATTTAATTATTCGATTTTATGCAAATACCAATATTTTAATTAACAATTTCATTTTGGCACATTAGCTTCAAGCAGTATTTGACATGCATTTCATATACTTCATAATTTAACAAAATATCAATCTGCAAAGGAAACAATGAAACTCCTCTGCAAATCAACAAAAATTCAAAAGATTAGTAATCTGATGTAAAAATCACAAGATTCTACTGACAGGTCAATCATGTTACAGATTTCAGAATACATACACACTACATAAAATAAAACAATACTGTTTTAATTTCATACCCTTTTCTGCCAACTGCACTAGGAAAAGCTTCTTATGCTCTTTTGGCTTAGTGATGTGAGGAGGAATATAGGGGTACTGTGGTGGCTCGAAGTTGGGCCTCCACCAATTGCCTATTGTATCCTCTATGACCCATTCTTGTTTAACACCATCTTGCCTTCCAAGAGTCTGCAATTAAGTAATAGCATAGCCATCCATGACCCTCAGCAAATTTGCTGACTAACAATCCAGTCCAGAACGGAAAATGCAAATCAAATACAGTATAACACAGAGTAATTTTATTTTTACATGTGTAAACATAAAAAATGCATAAGATTCAAATTATAACTCTTTAATAAAAACTTACACAATATGATCTGTGAAGAAATTGCCATCAAAAATTACACAAGTCAATGGAATGAGACATGAAAAATACACATACACTCTGCTTATATGTTTATACATTAAGGCACCTTACATTTATGGTTTACAAATGTATATATGAGGACAAGAGAAAGGCATAAACATAATGCCCTCATTTTAGTAAAAACAGATTGTGCAAAGAATATTCAACTGCATTTCTAAAACTTCAGTGGAGAAAAAAGTAGCTCGACGTACACATGTTATTAACATTCAACTACTAAAAGAGTACCATTTAAAGCATTTCTACAATCTCAAATTGTTTTAATTCTACAATGACAGGTGCAGTGATTTTAAACACACTTGCTCCTTCAATCCCATTGAACCTTGAGCATGACTGGTCTCCATAAGTACAAAATTATTTACCCATATATGCCAGGAAAAACTTCTAGAATGTACTACTGCAGTAAGAGCCTGTTAAAATGGATCTCATTATAGCTCAGATTGAGATATCCTATGGATTAAATAATATATCTAGAAAAGTGCTTAGGACATAGTGCTTGTTTATTAGAAAGTACTACAACAATTCCATTATTAAATCAAGACATTACCTTACTGTCACTGCAAGTTACCTCTTGAAGAAACTACAAGTACTACAGTTCTTGACAACTGTGAAAGTGAAAGATTTGGAATGTTGTCCTGAATAGGCAAAATATTTCTAGACAAAAGTTTTAGAAGTGTTACTGACTCAGGCAAGAATTTGGGACCAAGAAAGATTCTCAGGATTTATACAAGAAAAGGAGTTGTAATATACTTAATAAGGAATACCAAAAAAATTATTTCAAAGCTTGCAGATATTATGAAAAGTACAGAATTGCACAACACACTAAAGAACATGTTAAAGGCAACGATAAGGAAGAGGAGGGTAAGGCCACAGAGCTCTCAAAAACATACAGCAATGGACAACACCTCATATAATGAAATGGAGGGAGAAACAAAGTGACTATGACCGCCATCTGCTGAAGATTCTAGCAAAAAAGAATGCACACTGAAGAAATGCCTTCTATGGTCAAATAAGATCTTAGCGCATCACAATACTGCAAACTGAATTTTGATAATATTAACTGTACTAACCATGCACACGTCATTTAGAATCTAAATATCTTGCCTAAATACTAGAGAACCATAAAAGCCCTGGAAGACTGACCAATTTCAGGATATTTACAAACATCAAATTCCCTGAAAACCTACATTATCTTAGCCTTACACTGTTTCAAAACTATTTGTCTTATTTTTATTGTATACATATCCCTGTCCACAATAAAAATGACAGCTGCAGAGTAGCTAGGAATGTCAAATAAAAACATCTGTAAATGCCTGTAAAACTTTAGTGAAAATTTAAAATAATATTGACCACCAAGATCAACTCTTAACGCATATCTATTAAAGACAAAACAGCATTAAGACCAATTAATAAGATCCACACAAAGTTCTCAACTAATGCATTGTAAGAGTGGAATGTTACTATAAATTCTTGTCTTTAACCCTCGAGAACTCATGTCTGCATCAAATCAACCCAGATCAACTTTAAATGTCCATATCTTTTTATTTTAAAATGCAACTAACTTCATTCACCTGCTGGGTTTTACAATGTTTTAAACATATCACATTTGTCCACAGGCTCGGGACTGAAAATTTAATGATGAATAAGAGCAAATAACTGATAGGCGGCGCTAGAAACCAGCATGTAAAATGTTGTGCCCTTGATTTATTTTGCACTTTACTTGATAGAAAAATTTAAGAAAATGTTTTCATGCTCTGTTATATTTTGTAATGCTACTGATTAATTTCTATAGTTATATATTTATTATTTGTGATATTTCCCATATATGAACCATTTTTTCAGTTTTGAAGAGTAAAAAAATCATTTTTACCATACAATTTTTCACTGACGATAAGTTATAATCTCCACAAGTACCAAACTTGCTAAATCACCTTTTATTGGAGTGGTACCTATAAGTATTTAGTCTGTGCATTGCACCCTTGCAGCAATCCCTTGGTGGGATGACGGCAAGAAAATTTTGGCCAAGAGTAACGGGTAGCGATGGGTCTTTTACCCACTTTCTTTTCTGTCTCTGCCTTGATTTTCCCAACTGCTTCCCAGTACGATCATAACCCATCATAAAATTTTATGATGCCACGTGCTCGAGGGTAAAATTTTGCCGTAGTGTCGGCAACAAAGGAATTCAGAGGTGAATGAGAATGGAAGGGGAATGTTTGTTATATTTCATTTGACTGAGGGTATGCTGACTGGCAAGGCGATCTGAAGAAAGAGGGGGAGTAATCGGTGGTCTCCAGATAGTACCCTAAGCATCCCCAAAAAAGCAATTTCTCTCTCGTGCTATCAGGATAAGTGTGCCAACTGCGTGAGACGGAAAAGGACAGCAAAACCAAAACAAATTGTTAAAATTGTAGTAAATATATTTGCCAAGAGCATTGTTCTACCATTTGTGTAAATTGTTTTCGAAGGTCAAGATTTCAGGAGGTTGAAAGTTCGGATGAAGATGTGAATTAAAACTTTTGGTTTGAAATAAATATTTGCATAAACATTCTTCAATAAATTATTTAAAATGTTATTTTTTGTTTTCTTTTTCAATTGAAATAGTTTGAGCATTTCTAATAATTTTTTAAAATGTCCTGGAAATCTAGTCATTCTTTTTAAGCTTCAAAATACATTGGGTCGATTCGACCCAATGTGAGTACTAACTTGAGTATTTTTGACACGAGTACTCGAGGGTTACGTGCTGGTGTAGAATGAGACCTATTTAAATACATATTACGAGACTATGTAGTTTGGGATAGAGAAACTTGATATAACATTGGAGACTAATAGCGTTCATGTCTCAGAAATATTAAGAGCATTTGATTACATTCATACAGTACAAATCAATTTTTAAATAAAAGATTGAGACATTCTGCAACTGTCTAGTTTATCCCGATTGACAATTATGATCACAATCATAGGTTACAAAGTCCAGGCGTAAAAAAAATTAACTGTTATAAGCACTAGCTTTCTCCAGTTACAATGACCAATTACAAAACATTGAAATGGGATGTAATGTTATTCCTAACATGTTCAAACTAATGGAAACTACAAAGCAATAACTTGATCTTCTTCCACAATTTGTTAACCACCATTAGCATGTAATGGTACATAAATTAATGACTGAAATTTTTCTCAATTAAAACGTAATATTTTTTACTGCTCCAAATGCTTTTAGAAATAAAATTCTACTCTAAAAGCATTGTTGGCTGCACATTAAAGTTGGTTTAATTGGTCCTCAAAAAGCATCTCAGGCAATGTTCATGATGAAATCAATGTTATAAGTTAACATTAGAATTTAATGTGCTCATATTAATTAAAATCAAGAATTTTTTGATATTATATTGTGTACAATGCCTCCCAATTTACAAGTCTAAAATATTTACCTATGATGTAATGAAATTTAAGGAGCTAAATTACAATTTTCAAATTTGTAATACTGCATCAGTTGAAAGAAGACAATTGCGTTAATAATCACTGTTGCTCATATTCGTCCAAAACAAATCATAATTCCTTTTTTAAGTTTCGAAGAGTAATCTGTACTGTGATACCTTCTAGCAGATACAATTTGTTTAAATCTCCATTAAATAGCAAAAACCTAAATGTAAAAAAAAGTACATAAAAGGCTGGAATGTGTTAACTTCAAAGCAGTTATATCTATTTTTAAGTTAAAGCTAAAGAGATAGAAATGTAAAACATATAGAAAGACATTGCACATTTCACCTAACCATTATGCATGCATAAGTTTAACATACTCAGAAATAATGCATATCTCCTCACTTGAGACTTCTTTCATAATTACAATTGCAGTTAATAAAAGAAATCCTTTAGCTTCAGTGTACTTACCACCATGCAATTATGACTAAATAAATATTATGCATTGTGAAATGAATTACTAATTCTGTAGACAAATATTAGAGCTAATTTTTTAAATGTTTTTGAACAAATGAACTTTCAGAAGAAAACTCTATTTCCTTTCAGCAGCAATACAATTAGTATAAAAGAAGTTCTTAGATTAAGATGTCAAACATTTTTCCTAAAAGACAAATTGATTACTAATTAGGAAAAATTATAAATATAAAATGGCAATAATAAATTTTGGCAATTTTAATATATATATAAACCAAAATTTACCATCATTAGGCAAAGACCATATCACAAAAAAGCTTGCATTTGATTAAATGTTAATATTTACTGAGGGAATGGAACTTGAATACAAATAAAAAATTATTATACACAAGAACCCAGCTTTAAAAATCCCACAACCAAAAATGCTTCTATAAATATATCAGCAAGATAGATCAACCAAAGTAGGATTATAAATCTACAACTGGGATGCGCAAACTTTTCAGGCCACGCCCAACTTTTAAGATCATCGAATTGCTTGCACTCCCCTCCAATCAAATTCAAAACCAACTGTGAATTCAGTCTAACTGATGACAAAAAGCTCAATCCCATCGCCTCATGGCCCCTCTGGCTTATCAATATAATTAGTCATTCCATTAAAATTGTCATACATTTTTTAAGAAAAATTGTCTGGATGAGACAGCCTGCTTCCCAACTGGATTAAAATCTTTCCTAGATATTACTGTAGACAAACTCTACTTCTAGTTCCACCTCAAGATGAGAATATAAGTATCTGTTCAAACTATTCAAATATTGATACAAATAGCTTTCCACTGAAACAAATAGTACTTTAAAAGCATTGCAAGAAGCCCTAGGTATTCCTCCTTATGGAGAAATGGAAGCTTGATATATTGTTTATCTTGATTTCAAAAGTTTAGTCACATGCTAACCCAAAAATTGTTCTTAATAAATGGCAACACACATTGCTATAATCCTTTCAAAAAGATTCAACTTGGCCATTTGCAAACCCTGAAACTGATATATTGTGGTTTTTTAGGGGGATGTATAAAACATCAATCTAGCTTCAGCTTCCTTACTTCAGTTCATGGTATGTGAATGTGTGCTACCATACACTAATATCTTTAACCCTTAAGTGCAGTTTTTTCAGTCTGTTTAATCCCCTGTATCAAGTCATTCTATCAGTTTCAAACTTTTTCACTTTTTCTTTTTTAACACCATACATAGAAATAGAACGAAAACTTTTATCTAAAAGGTGAAAGCAATATTGTTCATTAATATGTACACACTATATTTACTAAATAGATCGGTAAGTGGACTGGCACTCATGGAAATCTAACTATTTCTTATCACCAGCCCAATATACATTATTTATTAATGCCAGTGTGATTCCACTAGTAAAAACAAAATCTTGGATGTTTATTTTTGTGTCAAAATCAAAGGAAACACTTGAAGAGAATGACATCGCCAATAATTTTCTGTTGAAACATCACTACTTTTAACTTAAAGAGTTAATTGAAAAATTGTGCTCTTTCAATAAATTATCTTTTTTTAATAGATTTTTAAAAGCACATAGCATCAGGATAGTTTTCTATTCCTAAGGAAGCAGAAGTTAGGCTTAGTACATTATAGGACAGTTTTCCATTAATTTTTTTAATATCATATAGTCGAAACAAAACTTCAAAACTTAAAAAACTGCAATTTTGTGCAAAATATGTATTATCCTATCTTGATATTTTAATACCGCCTTATGTAATTCAATTTTTTTGCAGTTCTCCCTATTTGTGACTATCCATGTACCTGTAACTCTTAAGTAGTACTTTTTATAAAAGGAGAGCAAGAGTTCTCAATAAAGCCATATCCTTGGTAATATTGCATCAATATAACTTCTCCTCACTTATGTGATCAAACATTTGTCCCACATTTTGCAATGTTTCCCTTCAGCCTTCCAACAAAGGAGAAGTTATCCCCTCCCAATTGGGGGTGCACCCCTCCAGTTTACGCACCCCTGATCCAAACAAATGTAAATATTTACATTTCAACATGCTATATCAATAGGTGCTTATTTCCTGTATTTCATAACAAATTAATTCCAATTAAGAGCCTAGGCATGAAAATAAGTCTCCTTTATGTAGAACTTACATCACAAATATCACAGGACATTAAAAAGGCATTACAGTCTAAGAGCCATTCTGGCACACAAATACTGGAAATATTTATAGAAATTTTACTCCTAAAATTTAAATAAGTAACTTTATCTGATGAAATGACTAGTTCAGTTCGAGTTAACAAAAACAGATTAATTCTTCAATGAGAACATATAATTACTAGGCCAGCCTCAAAACATCCAGTAATAATTTGTAAGTTCCTTAACTGGCAGAAGTTCACAGAGGCAGGAAACAATAGCATGAGGACTATTAAATGTGTCAAAATATATATATTATTATAAAACAGGCAAGAAATGTAGTTAGCGAATTTGGGCATAAATGACATTTAACATGACTGTTTTCATCGAAATATTCCAAGCATCATTGGTCATAAAGGGACTAATTATTGGAATATTTACATAAAATTAGCTTAAAATAATATATACAAAACAAGACATCAGCAAAATAACAGAAAGAAAACCACCCAACTCAATTACAAAATTGTACTAAAAAGAACATGTGAATTTATCATTGTCTTAGATGCTAATAAAAAGAACTGTAGCTTTTCATTATTTCTTTCTTGTTACAGACTTGGGGTAAATAGTTCACATTAAAATTGGTACAGTTTAGCTAATAGCAATAATATACAATTTTTTTGATTGAATGACAAAAACTCATTCAAGAAAATTCTTTAAGTCACATACTATCTGGAAACTTAATCATGTCTCACGATAATTTATGTGGTTATTGAATTATTTAGCCTTTAATGTTGTTGGTAGGACAAACAACATTACAACAACCCATACTCAGAATGAACAAAGAGTATCATAAAACCAGCAAATCCTAAACATGCCCATACTTCTTTTAAAACATTCAAGAATACCTACGCTATTTTTACTTTGGAGAAGCGCCAGCACCACACAATAGAAATGGTTTGTCTATGGATGTTATATTTTTAAATGATTAAAAAGTTAAGAATGAATTTCATACAGTAGACACATTATCAATTTAATTTCATCAGGATTGAGTAATTGTCATAACTCACAGTAATTTTTATAAAACAATAATACACAGTTCTAAATTGCACAGGGCTAAAAATTAACCAAAAAATATACAATTATAAATTCAGTTCAACTCGGTCATTTTTTAAATTTTAAAGTCAAGAAAATTTGTTAACCCCAATATTCCATTTGTCAACCAGTACTAATAAATTTATCTAATTCGAAATTTTTTAAATTATTCATCATTATGTATAACGAGCAAGAGAAAAATATTACCATGATAGTAATCAAACAAATCAACATAGGGATCCCATCAAAGTATTATTAAGGGACGAATTTCTATGATAAATAAAATGGATAACACATGAAATTTTGCATATTTAACTAGATATTCAACATTTTGAAAACGAAATGTGGTAACAAAATTTAAACATGCTGTACTCCGAGTACTTCAATGCCATTTTAATAAAACGAGCAATAACTTTACCATAAAAATGTCACACGAAACTAGATTTTACGAGCTTTACTTTGTAGGGTCGGTTTTAACAGTACATATCTGCTTATGATGGGTCCCGAATAAAGTTGCTGCATATGCCCGACAAAACGCGTGGGGAACGTGTAATTTGATTTCAAATAAAGGAGCGATCTTCAAGTATAGCCACCATTAACTTATTAATATTATAGATAATATATTAATGCGCCCATACCAAATTTTAGTCACGACTACCATTCATCTACACTAAGTGTAAACAGAAAGCTTCCGTCAGCGCCATTATAGAGCATCCCAATTTCTGCAAACGATTAACAACTTCAAATGGCTGTTCAATTTATTTAAAATTACACAGTAATTAAAACCACCATGATTCATTAGAGTAATAAAAGACACTTTAGGAAACTAAGAATTAAGTTTCCAATGAATGTCGCACTTCAATTTTAAAAACGTGTTTCGACTTAAATCCATCTATATAATTACACACTAATTAATATAATCGACATTTCATCGAATTTCTAGCTTTATCGAAATGTTAATGCCGAAACTGCATAATTATATTCATTAAAAACGAAGACAAAAAGACTGCGTTTAAAATTTTGTTCAACTATCATTTTGTAAGAACCCTCGACTTTCCACCACAGCCGTCGACATGCAGTAATCCACCGCCACAATCTACCACTAATTTAAGTCGAATTTTCCAGCGTAAGATAAACTTACAGACAACTTTAATATTAATAATTACCTCTGTTAATAATCTTTTTAGTCCATCCACCTCATCTTCTCCTGGATTAAGTTCCCCTCCAGGTCTGGAATTCAAAAACCGATATTATTTTCGAAAATCATAACAGAAATTTTCAAAATATTTGCCGATAAGACTTACAATTTAAAAAAGGTAGTTCCGAGTTGAAGAAGAAGTACGTGAGGCAACCCATGTTCATGCACAAGAAGAACCCCTTCAACGCTCCGCCTCATTCCTATCTTCTCGAACTCTTCTCTCATTCTCTGAAACCTAGCCGGGACCGAGGGATCTTTTTCAAAGAGTGGTTCCTTGGTTCCGAAAGTGTAATTGGTCAAAGGGTATCTGAAAGTGTAAGAATTACGTTAAAAAAATGCTTTAAAGACATACTAGTACTCTTAAATCTTATAATAACTAATGTTTCTTGGACAAATGTCCAGAGCCAAACACTCACAGTGCTGTAACCTGCGCCATCTTTGTTTAGATCAACGTGAAAAGCAATGACTGTGTGACACGAGTGATTTTTCGATTGACAAACATCGAAATAAAAATATTCACTTACAAATTGATTGTCCTATTCAAAGTGATGGATTGATTAGTAACGAATTTAGCGTCAAATCCTGCGGATTGATTTGCTCTTCGAGGCCAGCCACTACCTTTAATTGAAGTAGCCATTTTCATTCACTATTCTGAGTTCTTCAGTATGGAGGACGCCAATTCTTATTGGTTAATAAAAGCCATAGTGGCTCAACGGCATTGCCATTGGGCTATGTGTTACGCTCATAGTAGACGCCATTACATCGCCAAACGCGTGAAACTACGTGACTAGCAGAAGCAAGAGGGGGAATTTAAAGTTAGTTAAACATTGGTTTGATGGATACTGTTCTTATAGTGGTTAATTGACATAATTTTTTAATTATATCAATAAACTATTGAAATATAGCCGATATTTGATACAAAAAGTGTTTAGAGTGCGTTTCTTAAATTGAAAATAGTTGCCCGTAACCTTTAACCACTTTGTAATTGTTGTGATGTATCTATGTAATTATCATATATGATGCTCATAGGTTTACTGTAGTATTTTAAAATTACAGGTCGTATATATCATTACATATTCCTTGTAATGGAAGAACGTGAGTTTAAACGCTTCAAGGGAAATAATACCCACACCACAGCTGTAGATGATTGCAGTAAACAAGTAATCGATCTTAAACATACTTTTAACCAACAAATATCCAATTTAGTTAACAGAATGTCTCAAATCACATCGTGTTGTAATACAGTACTGCAAAGAATAGATGTAATTGAAAATTTAGTAAAAAGTAGTGTCAGGTGTGACAATCATAGACACACTTGCTGTGACGATATTTTAAGAAGAATACAAGTAATCGAAGAGTTTATTAAATCAGAATCTTTAATAATTAAGTCTGAGTCTTTAAATCAAGGAGGAAATTTAAAAGACCTTCATGGGACTACTGGTGGGTGAGTAAACAAAAATTAAACTATTAAATGATAGCACAATGAAGAAGCTGATATTTAAACACAAGTTTTATGGGGTGAAAATATCATGAATTGCATGTTTATGATAGCTCATTGTTAGCAATGTTATGTGTGTAAAACGAAATAAAAAGATAAAATTTCTTTATTTTAGAATGGGTTCACCTGTTGTTATTGTACGGAACAGCAAACCTCCGCAAGTCAGTGCTTCAGTTACTCTGGATTCATCGATGCAGGTCATTACTTTGAATTCGGAAGCAGACTATCCTGAAGGATCGTGGTTGGGCGATGAATCAAATCCTGAATGTAGAGTCAGGAGCCCTATTAGTCCTGCGTAAGTGTTATGTAATAAATAAAGCTAACTCGGTTGTAATGAAAAAATCAATTACCTATCACCGAGCATCTGTGAATGCTTTTAATCGATTTTGGTGGCCTATGTTTTCTGTCATTTTAAGGATATTTAAACCTGATTGCCATTAGCACAAAAAATTTTTAAGTAATAAAAGTGAAGTGATGCAGTATATTTAGATATTGTTATAAATGTACCGTTCTTTTCATTCTGCCACACAATAACTTGAATTATCCCACTAATGTTATCCTACATTATTACTTCTAACAGATTCCTGTATTTATTGAACATTTATACTTACACCAAAGCCTAATTATCAAAATATTCATCCAGTAATATTTACTTTTGCAGCTTATTAAAGTATTTCTTTACATCCTTAAATATAACCAATACATATATTTCACATAAACGTGGTGTCTGATTGATAGTATCAAATCCTTGGAGTAGTTGCAGATATGCTAACCATGTGATTGGTGGGAGAATGTCTGATTCTGCAGAAGAAAAAAGGAGATTACTTGGACAACACAGTCACTTATTTTTTATAAATATTTCTGAAGGCTTAATTTTTTATAAATATTGTTTAAGGGTACAACTTGTACATTTTCAAGTCAAATAAAATTTTCGTGTAAAAATTTGAATGATTGTTTACTTTGATCTTTCAGAAAGCTTTTTTTCCACTTACAGAAGAACAAATTTTTGAAAGTGAACTATACGTACAAAATGTGTTTGTATATTTTATCTAGTTCAAGTATGTACTACAACAAAAATGTAAAAATATCACACTGCATATTAAGTAAAAATCTTCAGAATTTAAAAAATGATTTATACCATATTGTGAAGTTAAATGAGGTATTACTTTTATTTGAATTGTATATATTAGGTGAATATTTTATTCATTTAGTTTTGGTTACTATTATACATCCATTCAGAACCCTTTAGAGAAGCAGTTCCTAACCTGTCTGTTGGGACCCCATTGGGGTCGCAAAAGGTTGTTAAGAGGGTAGCGAAATTGGAGGAATATGGGACAGTAAAAATATTTGATTTTCCTAGTTTCTTAGAGTATTTAGTATTTTACTGACATTATCAGATTCTCACAAAATATGCTGTACGAATTATTCAGGATTACAGTGTAACTAATTTATGTTTATAGTACATATTTTGAAATTAATGTTGCATTTTATATCTATTGGCAGGTAGATGACAATATGTAATGGGGTCGTGACAAGGTCGGCTGTCTTAATATGGGGTTGTGGATGCATAAAGGTTGGGAACTGCTGCATTAGAGGATATCTGTCATGGAATAAAACTAGCCCATCAAAATGATACTGGAACCAAATAATTATTATAATTGTTTTAGTGTTGTTTCAGTCCTTTTTGTGTGTTCATTATTATTATTAGCATTTATCAGATTTCAAAATATCAAGTTGCATTTGTACATTATTATTTTTTAATCTAAAATTAAGAAAATGCTTTTAACCCTCCAATTTATAATGCTGATGATGATCAGATGTTATTTGTTTTATATCATTACTCTTCTAAAACCGTTTTGATTTATGAATAGTGAATAAATGGAAAAATTTTTATATTTTGTTCAGCTTTCCCAATATTCTGTTTGTAATAAAACAGCTCAAAATTTTTCAGGGATTTACTGCATATAAACACCTTTTGTCACACTCCTGAAAAGATGGCTTTAACACTGCTTGATTACCTTTTCCCAAGGGAGGTTTTAGCTGTTTCTAATTTATCTGGGAAAGGAAAACATGGGAAGAAACAACTGGATCCATTAATGGTGAGAATGCATGCATCTAAATAATGTGCAAGCTAGCCTTGTTTAACGAATGGAAACTTTCTCTTCTTTGCAGATTTACGGTGTACAATGTCATTTGCTTTATAAATTTCATATCAATGATAGGGATTGGTACAGAATTAAACAGAATATGGATTCCAAGTGCAGGACAGCATGGAGAAAAAAGTTAAAGGGATTGCCCCTTGGAGGATTCAAGGTTAGTTTAAGGTCACTATGTTAACTAAACAAAGAACATGCTATTTCTTTTTCAAACCGATGAATGATATAAAATATTTTTGTTGATTATACTGTTCTCTTTAACAGAACTCATCTGCACATGAAAATCAAATTCATAAAGTCATTTCTGAAGATGGAGGAGAATCCTTAATTGTCACTCCAGGATCTCTGGTTGGAGATACCATTGTAGAAGAGTTAGATGCTCAGGTTTGTTAGTGTTTGTTATCTTCTAAATCGGTGAATGAAGCTGTTATTCTCTGAGATTAATTTTTTGCTCTTGCAATTTCTCTGTAGTCATTCCAGGTTATTCATACTGCCCAAGGTGACATAAAAGTTCTTCATGCAACACCTGAACAGATTGTTAGAATTCAGGAAGGTCATCATATTCAAGTATTTACTGGGGACCAAATACTACCGGTAAGTATTTTATATTTATTCAAAAATACAACACCAAGTAATTTCACCAAATTAACTTTTTTTTGGTGCTAAATGAAAAATCAACTGTCCTTATGTATTCCTTTTATTTTTATGATTTTTATTCAGTGTACTTAATGGTATTCTTTTAAAGAGGTTTTTTTAGGTGTCAACTGTTAAATTCCCTTCATTGTATTGTGCTGCTTCATAATATGATGCCGCTGAACTGTGCACATATTGTCAAATAAAAATTTGTTTTAGACACACCAATAGAAATATTGCTCAATGCATGATAAAATGACTGAATTAAATATAACCAAGGCCAACCAGAGGGGATGTGGGAGAGGTGATGCATCTGAGTCCCTGAATATTGGGGACCCTGAAATATGGAGATCTCAGTTATTAAATTATCAGAAGAAAATTTTCCATAAATTTTTGTTATAAACATCACTTGCCAAACTGATTTCCAATAAAAAAACACTATGAAAAAGTTATATTTTAAACAGGTTGACTGCTGAGGCTAAATTTCAATTTTTTGTTCTCAGGCCAACTTGTGTTATGGATGAGTTTTTACTTATAGAATAAGGAGAAAATTTTTAAATTTACAAATGTTTATTTATATTAACCCTTAGTTAGTCACGTCGAAAGAGCTACGTAATTAGTCGCATGGGGTCAATATGACCCCACGGCGATTTTCATTTATTCTCGCAAGGGAATATTAATTTTTATGGTAGTGGTTATAAAAGCACTTTACATCATTATTCCATTATTTGTATTAAAAAGTTTATGAAAATGTTTATAAAAATAACTCATTTGACATTAATATATACTTGGATACATTTTTCTCAGTCATTATCGTTGGCATCACAATTAGGGTTGCCAACCTCCGGCTTTTAGGCCGGAGATCTCCGGGTGAGTAGCACAAATCTCCGGTTCAATTTCGATTGCAGCGGAAAGCCGTTTTAATGACTTTTTTGCGTTTTTTTATAAATGATTCGAATTAAGATAGTTTGCACTTTAATTTCCATTGTATTTTGTTTTATACAAATAACTAATTGATGATGCTCTTACAATTTCGTTAATTATCGATATTTTAAAAAATAAACGATTTTTAATTATATTTCTTAAAATCATGAGTGCCCTAAAGAATATTGAATATATTTATCATTATTAGGTGTGTTTCGCTTCCAGCGTGAGCGCCTATTATTGTCAGTCTGTCCGTCCGTCTGTCTGTCCATCCGCATGTTCGTTCTCGGCTTCTACCAAACAGATTTTCATGAAATTTGATATTAAGGACTTTCAATCAAAGGTAACAAGAAAATCGCAAAAATGAATCTCGTACGCCAATCAGGGGTACCACTTTACTGGTGACAATAAATTAAATTTTCATCATATCTTGTAAAGTATTGCTCATATCAAAATATTTTTAAAATAAAAATTGTAGAACTTGTAAAGAAGAGTATTTTCTTTCCTATGCATTTTTATCGTAAGAGTAGCTGTTATCGAGAAAATCAAATGAGAATGTCTTAATTCGAGTTGAACTTGCATGGTTACTTCTTCATTGTTGTTATCATAAACAATCTCACAAACAAATGTTTAATTCCCTTACGCGTGCATGCAATATTATTAGATAGGAAGAAAATGGATTATTTTTGAAGAATATAAGAACTTTAAAATGCTATTTCCCTCACGTACAGGTATATAATTTCTTTCTAATACTCCATTGCACGAAACGTGCCCATTTGTGCTACGTTGCACACTTTCCTAACTTGTATTTAATTCCTCTTGGGTTTCTTCTAAAGTATCCACGTTTCAAACAAACTCCGGTTTATGAATATCTTAAAGTAGGCAACCCGTTACAACATTTCCGGTTCATGAAGTCTAAAAGTTGGCAACCCTAATCACAGTCTAAACATTTTATAGACGTGCTTTGCAAATGAATGCCATGCAACTAGTAAACACATAGTTGGGAATTTCCTACAGAATTCCTGATTGTCAAATTAGTTATACATTATTGAGATATTTTCTTCCATGTTTTCCACAATACTTAGACCATATGGAACCTTGACTTATCTGAAGATTTTATAAAAATATTTGTTAACACATTCATTGACAGATTTTTGTTGAAATATTTTAACAGTGCACTATTATATCTTAAGTGCTCCTATGCAGGGCGATTTAAGTTTTTGGTGCCCATAGGCACAATTTTTCATTGCACCTTTCCTCATTTAATTAAATTTTGTAACAAAGTCGCACACATTGCATAAGTTACAAAGATGCTACCATGCAGCACAAGGCCAACTCAGCATAATCATATAAAATACGGGTTGTTGCAACATTGTTTAAAAAAGAATAAACGCTATCTAAAGCAATAATGACGTTTTTGGATAGATTTTCATTGTAGTGAAATGCTGGCGCCCCTTTTGGGAGGTGACTGAGGTGGTCGGCACAATCCTGCTTATCCACACAGAAAATGATTGATCTGCCATTGAATTAGAAAATTATTTATATGAAAGGCTTATTCTGTATGTATCCATCGGAAATTTTGCCTTAGTACTACCTTGAATATAATGTAAAATATGAAATTTAAAATTTGCACATTTTTCGAAGAATCCTATAATTATTGCTGGGCATTATGCTAGTGTATTCTTAAATGAGATGATATAATTCAAAATTTTTATACTATTTAACGAAAACTTCGATGTTTTGCATCTTTCATAATTTGGTGTCGTTCATATTTGGCGCCTCTCATAATTTGGTGCCATAGGCAGTTGCTAATGTTGCCTGTGCGTAAATACGGCACTACTCCTATGAGGTTATGCATCCAGTTGTTTTTCCTGTTAATTGAATCATCATTATAATTATATTTTACTCAAAAATGTTCAATTTTTTCTGTCTTTAGGTTTTGCAGGAGCATGCCCAAATGTTGTCAGCTGAAGCTAATGAAGGGTCAGGAAATGGAAGTGAAGAAACTTCTGGAGAGATTAGTTTAGGAGTAGTTGGTGGAGAACAGGCAACGCTAGCCATAGTAGCCGATGCCTCAGAAGAAGATGAAAGTGGAGTTGCTGGTACCATAGGGGCTGAAGAATTGGCAGAAGCAATTAATCAGCATTCAAGTAGGAGTTCTCAGCTTGAAGTTACACGAATACTGAGTGGATCAAGGAGAAATAGGAATGTCGTACATCTGGTGCAAGGTATGACTGAGGAGGATACAGGTGGCTTGGATGGGCAGCTCATTGTCGGAGAATGACGAAGGGGGCATTTTGTACTGCTGCCTTCAATCCACTTAACTTAATGCCCTTACCATGAAGGTGGAAGCAGTAGCCTAGACCCTTTTAAAGATTTATGTGAAGCCGTGTGCTCCTGTTAAAGCTATAATAGTAGTAATCCAATGACTAAAGTAGCCCATGTTTGAAAACTAAAATTTTTCAAGCTGTGCACTTGAGAGTAATTCCAGGGCAATATTTACTATAATGAGTGTTCCAGTATTAGACAGTACGTTATATCATGTATTGTGCAGTACAATTTACATTTATTGATGTAAATATAAGAAATACTTGTATTACTTGTTCATTCTAAGTGAGATTGTGTCACCAACATTGTTTATTCTGACTTTTGATGGAAAGCATAGCTTTATTTGTGGGTCCTTTGCTACTGTCTTCAGATACATTGGCTGTGTGCTTTTATTAAATGTGACTGATATATCTTTGTCTTGTAGCATCAATACAAATTTGTTAAATAAATTATGTTAACAGTTTGAGATTTTATTTTAGATGTAGCTTTATGCATATTTAAATGACATCACTCTGAATTGGTATTTTATTTAAGATTGAAACCATTTTAAATGTACATGCTAATTTTTTGGTAAGTCCGAGGAACGAGAATAAAAATTTTTTCAACAGGATTTATAAATGTTTAAGTATGTAGCTTTATAAATAAAATACAGAAAGTTGTACTTTTTTCAAAGCTATCATTTCTATGGTGCACACTAGGCTGGATTCAGGGGCCCTGGTGCAACTACACCACTGCATTCCAGTTAATCCATCATTGACTAGAGGAGGATTTTTCAAATTTTCTGAAGTCAGATTCACATTTTTTTCAAAACCATAACTGAAAAACCTTTGAATAATTTGAAATCCTTTGTTGTAGTAGTATTACGCTTCTCAATCTTTTTGCAGAATATGCATGAGAGACTTACAGCCTAATTTTTGTGGTAAATGAATATTTCAGCTGAAAATTCTCCATTCCAAAATTCTTCTTTAGTAATAGTGATGAAAAGGTTATATTTGTCCTGTTGCTTTGATAACAATGATAAAAGAATCTTTTTACTGGAGAAGGTTAGGTTAATATAACACAGTATTTTAATGCGGTTAAACAATTTTCTTCTAGCATATCAGAGAGGAAATGGCAAATCAGTTTTTTAAAATTCTAGCCATGTACATATATCATGAAAGCATACAAGCTTTTATTATAAACAGAAAAAATGTCTAAGAAATATAAATAGATGGTGAACTGAGTAATTAGAGGTTATAAGAAATTATAATTCATGGAGAAAGATGTAAAAAAAGAAACGAATAGAAAATAAGATGGCTGAATGATGGAAGTAAATAAGCTTGTTGAATTATTTTCTCTTTTAATCAGTGCTGAGCTGGGGCCAGTTCGCACCGGTTCCCAAGAACTGGTTGTTAAATGTGGAAAAAGTTCTGGAACCATTTGTTCACTTCAGTTGGAAAATCTTTGGGACCACTGTTAAAAATAAAACGGGCCTTCAGAGTCAAGATGATGCTTTTATTGTCTCAGAGAGGGTTAATTTATAATTGAATCAAATGGATCACCAATAGAAGGACGTAATGTGAAAAAAGATAACATCACACGAATAAATTTAATTATAGAGCAGGGGTCTTAAACTCCCAGCATTGCGTGGGCTGCATAACAACATTCCCAAAGCCATGGGCTGCATTCCAAAATATTGCCCTTCATAGTTGTCGCATGTTTCTAGTTTCTTCATTGTTACCTTCAACAGACCCTCATAGAACTGCTACTGTGTATTCCTGTCTATCAACAATAATGAAATTTAGCTCTATCAAGTGACATTTGCTTCACCAATGTCTGCCCCAACAGTCCTAATGATCATAGATTACTTTCTAACGACTTATATGCAATTCTCGAGTGGTGTAAAGAGTTGGAGTTGAACATAGGAAAGTGTTCCTTTACAAGATTCTGGAGAAACAAAAACATTGACACGATGAATTACATTGTTGAAGGCATCCAGCTAAAACTAGCCGATTCCGTCCAATACTTAGGCGTTACTTTAACAAGTAACCTCTCATGGGATATGCACATACGAAATATACGTGGGAAGGCTAAACAGAAACTAGGATTCATCAAATGCATAGTAGGTAAAAGTGAAGAAAAAGTCAGAGAGACGTTACTTCTCTTTAATAAGACCGCTGTTAGAGTATGCATTGAGCATATGAGATCCGTGCGAGAAAGGATCAATCTCGGAGTTAGAAAGAGTGCACCGAAAAGCCGCTAGATTCGTAAAAAATTGTTATGATAGAAACAAAAGTGTTACAGGACTTAGGATGGGAATCACTAACTGATCACCGACAACGCTCTAGGTTAAAACTACTTGAAAGATTTAGGATGCATATATTCTCCAGCGACGTCGAAGAAATAATAAGAGCACCAACTTATATTGATAGAATGGACCATCCTCGCAAAATGAGATAGCTTGTAGGACAGAAAGGTACAAAGGCTCGTTTTTCCCTAGAACAATAGCTGAGCAGAACAGAAGTTACGATAAAAAATCAGCCGACATAGGGTGATATACATCCTCATTATTAAGCGCTTTCCCTTGGTGCTATTGCATCCACTGCCACATACTGTTGCGGTGGTTTGCAGGGTGAACTGTAGATGTAGATGAATCGGTAGCCAGCCACAGAATCCACTCGACCCCCTATAATTATGAACAAGATTCTCCAATGGCAATCAACCAGATTTAATATGAAAACCAAGATGGGATATTTTATTAGTGGGCGGAAAAAAGTCACAAGAAAAAATTTAATCCTATTCAAACAGCAATTTTGAAAAATCATGTCGCCACAACATACTCAATTTTCATCATTCCATCCCCATAAGCAATCTACAACTCGATAAACAAATAGCAGACTTCTAGACACTTCTAAAATTATTACCATTTACAAAAAACACAACTAACGAGTAGTTATGGTCAAAGAAGCCTTTCTCCTTATTGATATCTTACTATAGGGCTTTTTCCTATGAATTTTTTTCCATGACTTTTTTCCTAAATTCATTTTCTTTCTGTACCTACCTACTTTCGTAATATCCTCTCCTTATTGAGCATTGGCATTTACCAATCTACCCTTTCCACCAAAGATGTTCAACATCGGAGGCTTAACGGAGTACCTTCTTATATGGATAAATAGTTTAATGTTGAAAGATAAAATGGCTTTGGATTTCCCAGTGCAACTACTCCCTCTTTTTTGTTTTTAACTTCAGGAAGCGACCTGGCACAAAACGTGTTTCCTGCCGAACAGATAACTTCGAGATCCATTTCCACTAGACTTCACACGACCAATTATGTTACCAAATCTTATGTGCTTATTTAATGATTAACTTTCAACAATTTGCAAATCTTTGTAAGCTGTACTTTCTGAATATGTAAGCATGCTCTGTCACCGTCTCTCTTCTAGAGCCCATGTGTTAAAGCAAAAACAGAAAGTTAAAAATATCTGAACAACTCAGGTAAAATTAACCTACAAAAACAGATTTTTTCTCACTCCCTGATCGTTTTGCTATTCTATATAACAGTAACTACTCCAAATATACCAGCCTTGGTTATAATGGATCTTCAGTTATAACAGATTAATTCAGCATTCCCTAACAGTAAATTTTCCTTGGCTAAAACGTTTTTTGACAAAATAATATACAATTCGAGGAAAAACAGCCCAATATGTGTCTATAACGCATTAAACATTATTGTATCCGGTATAGTATACAATATTATTCGGTTAACAGAAATATTAAAAATAAATGCCATTCTATATTATAACAAATTTATATATTAAATCTTACTTGAGACTGCTAGAAGAAAGACCAAATGTATTTCGAGTTTGGAAATCGTTTGAGTCAGAGCACAAAAACAAAGTAGCGGATGAGGCATCTGGTGGGGTGTCAGGTGATGACTATTTGTTGACAACAAATAACTCATGCAGCTCTTCCCACCAAAACAAAACTAGAATAACAACCCTTCTGC
This sequence comes from Uropetala carovei, assembly GCA_036926305.1. NCBI lineage: Eukaryota > Metazoa > Arthropoda > Insecta > Odonata > Petaluridae > Uropetala > Uropetala carovei. The sequence goes on along the minus strand of JAXCHB010000063.1, from coordinate 2,440,206 downwards.
ATTTCAACCACTGGGTAGAGGTCAAAAGCTTAAAGCATCATGATTAATGCTTTGAGTCCACGTGGATGAGACTTATGCAAAAAACCTGTCACTTCATCCCTCATTGGACCTTCAGGACCTCCAAGTCATCGTGCCCCAGTAAGGGATCTTCCCTTTCCCTTCTCCCCATCTTAAGAACCAATAATCAAGTAATTAAAAACTTCATTATCGCAGCCAACTTGTGTGCCAGTGACTAGCTGCTTATTAAAAAGCAGTTCCATTTGAGTTTGATATTCTCGATTCAATGCGTCTTTTGCATCGTGCTTGGTTCATGGTAAAGGCAGAACCTATCAATAATTGTTACAAAACAGTGGGATTTGCTAATGATGTAACAGATGAAGTTGATTGCTTTGACTCTGAGGAAAATGATTTGAATGCTCTACAGCGCTGTATGATTGAGTCAACATTTTTGAGTATGATTCTACTTATGACAACACAGCAGTTGAAGAGGTTCCTACCGATCATGACATTATTGCTGATGTATATAAACGTACTTTAATCGATGGCAGTGATGATGAAACCAAAATTGGCGAATGTGGAGAAGAAAGTGAATGCCCTATTATCAGTACACAGGAATGTTTTCAAGGTTCTAAGTCAGTACTATAACTCTTGTGATTCTGATAAAAAATTAGACGTGTTTTTACTATATTGAAAAGGACCTGCAAACGCAGTCATCAAGCTCGAGAAAACAAAACCAGATAACTGATTATTTTAAAAAGTAAAACAAAACTGAGCTAACATGTCTTAGAATATTTAATAAAATATGTATTTCTTTACGAACATGTGAAATAAATTTTAAAATTATCATTTTAACTGTATTTCTTTTAGTTACATTTTAAAACATAATTTTACCGCATCTTGGATATAACGGACTTCGGTTAAAATGGATTTTTGCCTGACACCCCCAGCAATCCGTTATAACCGAGGTTGACTGTATTAGAGGCAACCGTAAATAGGTTCACCGTAGGAGATGGCAGGGGGTTAGGGGTGTTATAGTTCGGTTGAAGCTTATGGCGGTGTACAGTAGATGAATTTGAGCCTAGGCAAGTCAATTGTTTTAAGTTTTGCTATAGAGTTATTGTTATTTTCCGTTATTTTATTATTCGTGTTTTTGTTACTATGCTCTTGAGATTGTTGTTCCTTTAGTTATTAACAACTTTAACAATATGGATCCCGCTCCATCCACCTCAAAGCTAGGGAATAGGAAAGTTATCCATAGCCAGGCACGGGAAATTCTTTATAACATACTGAGTTTTATGAAGGAGGTTGCGGAAGGAATCAGCATTCCTATTAAAAATGCTTATGAGCAACAGGCATCTCACATCGCACATTAGAGCGAATTTCAAAGCAAGGAGCAGATATTGAAAAAGGTGCAGGACAGCCTTCTTGTCTCCACGAAAGAATAAGATGCAGAAGAGTCCGAAATCGATGGTCGACAATTTTGATGCCCGTAGTGAGAAGAACAGTGCATCAATTCCACGTGAAAAATATTTTGTTTAAAGAAAATTAATAATATTAGGTTATACCCAAATTCGAAAAAAAAGCAATCAGACAGTAAAAATCGGACAAAAACCTGAAGTCTCTATACCAAATGGTGTGGAAGTGGTGCACTAGGGAGAGGAAAGTTATTTGCAAAATTCGTGGTAAAACAGTAGGGGGTGGAGTGGCACTAAAGGGTTAGAAAGGCAGGAGCAGGGGGTAATTCTAGGAAGGTCTGGTCATTAACCATTTTGTTCTGGAGTCCTTGCTGCTCACTGCTTCTTCAAAAACTTTTCCTTCCATGCTCCCAATCATAGGTTGATTCGTCCTATCTCATGAGGCCTTAAGGAGGTTGCCCCGAAATTTAAATAAATGGCATTTTAATAAATTACCTATATTGCTTCTTTAAACTATTCTATGTTGATTCAGTTCGAAAAAACAAGGCCTTAACACACTTGTTTTTATAAAAAATTCAATTGAATGTCAGAGGGATTCCTATGTTTTCATATAGCGCAATGATTGAGAGAGGCAGATAATGAAAGGAAAAAAACTTTTTTACATTCTAAAGTAAATACCATTTTTCCCAGAATCTAGTATATTACACAGTGATATTTCCTCTATCTAAAAATGTAAAAAAAACCAAAGTTATTGAAGAGAAATTAACAGATTTATTCACCGTAATCTATGATTTTTACCATTTACCTACGCTAGCACCACTTTCTCTTAAAAACTTCATGTTCCGTCATAGGTTGTTTCGTCCTATCTCACAAGGTCTTAAATAAGGAATTTCTAATAACTACACGTATGCCATACAAGAATTGCTTTTACTCTCAACTAATGAACAATTTATTTTCTGAGAACTAGTAAAAACATTCTTTCCCTCTCCACTCGTCTTAACAACAAACCTACTCGGTGCCACAAAGTGAATTTTATTGATAAAGGCTACAATTTACTTAAAAACCATCTAAACTCTTTGCGCGTTCTACATCCCGAGTGTCGCTCGTCACGCCACATGTGAAGACCCGTGTAAACGCGATTAAGTTGGTAAACCTGTTAAGCTCATCGCTCTTCCCCTCAAGCGTTCCTCCCCTTATGCACTTTCCACTCCAATGCCAGGCAGTCAGCGCATCCGTCCACCACAAACTTTCAATCGGACTGTACTCTGCTAATTCCTATCCCAACCCTAGCAAGAGCCTCCGGCTAAGACGGCATTTCTTTCATATAGTGCAATCGAATTTTACCGCAAATCCATTTGCTGGAAGAATACCATAGGTCTTCCTTTGCATTATTTCTCATATCGAATCTTGGGAATCCCAAATCTATGTGTTCCTATTAACTTCTGCATCAATGGACCGATTTTCAGGAAACATGGTACAAGGCTAGTGCTACCAGGGCTTACCTCAGGTTTATAATTTACTTGACGAATTTTGAAGTTCCGAGTTCGATTCCAGGAACATTCTTTCCCCATTTGGTTGACATGGAGTCTCAAATCCATCAAGCAGAGATTTTTTCTTTTTCACTTTAAAATATCTTAGAATTGTGATATCGGGGCGGGATTTGCACAGTTATAAGGGGAAAAGAATCAAAATTCTTATTATGTCACCGAATTTAGATTATCAATCCAAATTCTCGAATTTTTGGCTTCTGGATCGGATTTTATCGGAGTGTTGCCATGGATACGATTCTTGCCGATCTCGGCTCAAGCATAGTCTAGTGCACATATGACTTTTTCCACTCAACTATGCTTACGCAATTGATTTCTGAACCGATTTCATGCATAATACTTTATGGCATACAATAATGAAGGGAAAAGAAAGCTATGTGGAATAAAAAATGGTTATCTCCAATTTCATTAAGATTTTTATTTTAACATTGTGTGTTTCACTTTTCTAATAAGATTCTTTCAAATAAGTTTTTTATTAAATTCCTTGGCTCCTATTGGTGGGAATTAGCACTACGTAGTAAGGATCTCTTCTTGCAGTGTTACGCAAGTGTTACTCTGCTGACATATGGGGAGATATGAATCCTGTCAGGGCACCGAAGGCACCCAGCACGACTCGATCTCCATACCCCCAACTGTTGCCCAACTCTCAACCCTTATTATGTTTGCTCTGCTTCAGGCACCATATCTTCAAGATGGGGAGGGAGATATGGTTCCAGTCAGGATGCCAAAGCTAAGCAATTGTGTGGTAACTTAGTCATTTGAAAACTGCTATGTATAAAGAACATCTATGATTCAAGTGCTACGTAGTTCATTTTCTTGCCAGTTACAGCACTAATGGTACGTCACCTATTCTAAATCAGCTCCAATTCCTTGAACGATGTGATTAATATTATCTTTTACTTTTTTTACTTAATGATAGCAACTACTTTATTTTGTAATGGAAACCAGCCTTCATTAGTCCTTGCATAGACTTGTTGTTTTTCAAAAAGAAAAACATTTACACATGAGAGAACTGGTTGTTAAAATATTTTATAGCTCTCATACTGTGAGAGATCCGGTTGTTAAAATTTTGGCAGCTCACCACTGCCTTTAATGCACAATAAGTTGACTCGTCAATGGTTAGCCTATGCTTTATAATCTCATCATCATATGATATTTTTCCTTGTTCTATTAAACCCCTTAGCATACCTAAAAGAAACATTTAAAAATATATTATCAGTACTAAAGACTTCTATTGGAACAATGTTATTAGCAAGTGTGTTCCCTTCATAGCCATTTTCATTTGTATGCCTTACCAACATAATGAAATTAAAATATTTGTCACACTTGGTGAAGAAGCATATGAAATTTTTATGCAAGAAAGTTTAATACTACTAGAGTAAATGTCTGTAAAACTGAACTGCAATTACATGATGAATAGTTTTTTAATACCAGAATCTACATTCCAATATTTCTTTTAATTCTATTATCATATATTTAAAATGAAGTTAACATTTTGTTCTCACTGAAGAATTTTTCAATAATGCAGCAGAAATAATTGCCCATTGAGAAAATACTTTGACTTTTAAATTTTAGTAAATTGACTATTTTACTTAAACAGATCGGTAAGTGATGATTTTTCAAATTAAATGCAGTGAATGAATGGCTTTGTGGTCACATGTAAAATACAGGGTATCCCCATAACTCCCCCTAACCCTGTTCTAAAGACTGAGTATAAAAAATATAACACACTATTTAAAACGATCTATTGGAAATTAATTTTCACTCCGAAAAATTAAAATACTCCTAATCACAAATGCAACTCACTACACAGAGGCAAAATGACATTATAATTAGGTATAATTCCTAAATAAACCATAAATATACACAATTACGATAATAAATAATATTACGTTTTATTTTATCTGATAAATATTAATACCGGGATGTGAAGTGACTTTTTGGGACATCCTATAGTTGAAGATTTACACCATAACTCAGAGTTAATTCAAACTAGAAACAAATCCACCACTCACCGTCAACTTTAATGAATCTTAAAAAAACCAATGTTAACGATATAGTTATTACTATGCTTTGGTGATTTTAAACGTTTAAAATAGGTACATAATTTGCCAGACCATTTGTTATGACAGTATAACGCAACACAAAAATATGGTCGAAACAAAATCGATACCTAATTTGTTGCGATACAAGCAAAATAAAATTGTGTATATACAGCAATTGAAAACCCTAATGTATGTATGTTTAAGTCTCGAATTCGTATCTAGCCTATTTTAAAGGGCAAATTAAAAATATTCTGCACTCACTCCTGGGCCGGCTCTAGGCAGTAAGCGAGGTAAGCAAGGCATGGGGGCGCCGAAAATCAAGGGGCACTCAAAAGGTTTTCGGCAGTTCCCCATTGTCACTTTGAATCGATAGATTATTGGAGAGTGTTGAATGAGTCTCCTTGTGGGTTTTACTTAAGATAAAGATACTAATTTGTTGTAGGTTTTGCTTGCAAGGTAGAAAGTATAAACATGTTCAGTTACTTTGCGCCCACCCTGTACCTTGATGGGAAGGCGTTCTAGGAAAGTCGGCGCCCTTATGCGAAGCGCTCTTTGCATCCAGGGTGATTGATTTCAGAACGGCCGTGCCAATCCGGGACACAATGGATGCAAGGCACCCGTGCACCATCATGCCAGGGGCACCATCACATGATAGTATTTGTGTCTGTATATTATCAGAATGCGAGTTATAAGCTGGATGGGCGATGTGTGTTCGTCGCCGATCTTTTCGAAGCCATGTGTTAATGCGAAAAGTGAAAGTTGGAAATGCCAGAGCAGCAAAGCTCACTTGCAAATTCTGCCCTCGAACCCTCGAGGTACGGGGTCACATCACTCTAGTGTAAATAAGATGCGTATTGGAGGTGGCCGAGAATAAGGGCACCGAAGGATGTAGGGGCGCTACCCTGCTAATTGCCATTCGTCCTCCATTCAGTCCTTGCATTCATTTCATATCAATTTATTGATATACAGAAGATAATTTTTAGAATAACATGTGAAAGATTTATTCTACAATAAAGAGGGTCGCCGGAAGGCAGGGCGGGCGAAGACCTTAACCTAAGCCATAGCAATGGATAAATAATCGAAGTTTTGTTTTCTTTTAAAAACCTTATCTGACAGTGTTAGTAAATCTAAATAAATACGCGAAATCCGATGGGAATCTACGAATGATGCATTGTGGACTTTAATCCTATGCGCAAATATGTTACAGATTATACCAGGGGTGGATCCAGAAACTTCTCAAGAGGAGGGCGATCGCCCTCGACATATCGAACCGCCCCTGCCAACTGCCCTATATTTTGAAAATCCCTACCCCTATCAGAATCGTTCTTTCCCTTGCTATACAGACCTAATCTGCAGCGTTAATTGAGGATTTTTGCGCGGAATGAATTTAAGAAAGTGCCCAGTGGAGTGCAATGGGGTTATCAAGGAGGAGGCGATCGCCCCCATCGACTCCCCCTTGGATCCGCCACTGGGTTATACAATAAACCTTTAACTGCTAGCCGACCGATCTGTCGGCCCACGCTGCATCTACAACAACTGTCACTGGCAGATCTATCAGTTAAGCTTCTTAATAAAGATCAGATGGGTTGGTCAATCAGTTTTACCTTATCTGTGATGCTTGTGCTTTTGAATCACAATAAAATCATTAAGGAAAGCTTGACTTGCAATTTTTTTTTACTTTACCAATAAGATCCTAGTCTGTCTGTAGCTTGTTGGGTGTATTGGAGTGCACATTGGAGCGGTGATTTATAGTTCCTTTTTTGTGATTGATCTGTAGTGTTTGGATACAAAAAAGCAGTCTTATCATCTATCACAGTGCTTCTCAACTGGTGTGTCGCGACACACTACTGTGTCGTGGACGAGGTCCAGGTGTGTCGCGAAAATTTAGAATAAAAGGCTCAAATTTCATATTAATTTTTTTTAAATTGTTATTCGACAGATTTTTATTTCTTTTTGTTTATTTTGTTAAATAATGAATTTTATTTATACATATATAGATTTCGTTGTACATACTCTGAAATGACCTCGGTCATATTTGTACTAATTTGATGTTAACAAACATACATTTTCTTATATTTTTTGTTATATTTATGATGTTTTATTGTTAAATAATGAATTTTAAGTATTTTTGTTATGTTTTAACCAAAAAATTGACTTTTTCTATCATGGTGTCGCGATTATTTCATGGTGTGTCGCGAAAGCTGGATCATTTAAAAAGTGTGTCGCCAAAGCAAAAAGGAGGAAAAACACTGATCTATCATATTGGGTATTGTAAAACTTTATTTTTCATAAAATTTATCATAAGTTCCTCTAAGAAAATAATAGTAGTTAGAATATTTTGACTACACAAACCTAAATGCTCATTATGGTTTTGGATTAACGTTGAGTTGATGTTAAAAATTTGTGGTTTCCTTTTTGTTTCAGATTTTAGAAGTTTTATTTTAAAACCCAGCATTTATTATTGTTAGCATCAATGGATAAGAAAAATAAATTGTCTGGTTTTAAAATAAGAAAAGAAAATCTGTGGAAGAGTTAGAAATAGAAAAACAGAAAGGCCGATCATTATCCTGAAAATATCAATTTCTTCCCTTATTTGGGAAAAAATGGGGTTGGGGGCACTTCCAAATGACTTTGCATCGAGGCGCCAATGTAACTAGAGCCGGCCCTGACTCACTCCAATGATAAATAAGTTCTTGAAATCGAACCAAGGACTTTTCTTAGACTTTTTTAATTTATTTATTTAGACAGCTAAAAGCTAATTAATAATAAATCACACACTTCTCAACCACCTCTATCCTTACCCAATAAACAAAAATCTCTAATCCTTAACTGTACTAACACAAATGAACTTAACTAACCTACTACTGAAACAATTAACATTCTTTTGCTGTCGTATTATTAATGGTAATTTATTATATTCCCTTAAACTATTATAAAAAATACTCCTCTGGGTACTACTCTTATTTACATAACTTACATGAAAACTATCCTTATTCCTAGTGTTGTACGAGTACATATCACAGTTACGCTCTAAAAAATAATTTAAATAGGCAGGTAACAAGTCTTTCTCAATTTTAAATATAAAAATCATTGTTCCTCTAAAAATAATGTCACGCACACACAACCAACCTAAACTACATAACATATCCTTAATCCTAGCATCTAACCTACAATTTAGTATAATCCTCATGGCTCTGTTCTGCAGTCCCTGCAACCTAACCACATCAGACTTATTCAATAGGGACAAAACACTAACACAATAATTAAAATGAGGATACACAATAGCATTGTAAATTAAAATCTTAGCACCCTTTGACAAACTCCTGCAAAGCCTCGATAAAACACCCACTTTCTTAGCTATCTTTTTTTTTATATAATCACAATGCCCCTTCATGTTAAGCTTACAGTCAATCATCAACCCCAAATACTTAAACTGCTGCACTACTTCTAATTTCCTATTATCAATTATCACAGAACATGTCGGACAATCCCTTCGACTAGACATTACCATGCATTTCGTTTTCTCAATATTCAATTTTAACTTATTACAATTCAACCAATCACAGATATTAACTAACTCTAAATTCACAGCCTCAAACAGATTCCCCACATCCTTACCCACAGCATACATCAATGTGTCATCTGCAAAAAGATGCACTTGACAACTCTGCATAATCTTAACTATAGTCTGTTCACTAGCTGAAGTCTTTGGCCTACTTAGAGCAAGTAGCCAATCACGAACGTTTCCCCTTCCATCGTCCCTCTCAACTTTCGTGCGGGAGAGCAGATACCGGTGCACATTGCCAGCTCTTGCGGATTTTCGCCTTCAGCTGATATACTATGCAATTTCTAAATAAAGTACTTCCCATCCTTCTTTTTGATCCGGGCTTTGGACGGCGGTAGAAATGGCAACGCAGGCCATCGTGAACTCTTCGAGAGCAGGAGTGAGACTGGGTTCCTCTCCACTACCTTCCCAAACAAACTGTCTCCTATTGGCTGCTGCTAACTTCAAGGCCAAGAGACTTTAGCTAGTGAACCGACTATAAGTCATTGACATAAATCACAAACAAAAGAGGATCCAGGACAGACCCATGAGGTACACCCCACTTTACTCTTTTATTTCCCGAAACAACATCCACACAACGCACCTGCTGGACCACATAGGTAACTATCAAACCATTGCAACACCTTTCCACAAAACCCATAACACTCCAATTTCTTCAGTAACAGCTATGTAGACACTGTCTCAAAAGCTCTTTTCAGATCGAGGAACACAGCAATAATTACTGCACCCCTCTCGTCCAATGCCGCCCTCCATTTAGACAACACCAACTGGATCACTGTTTCCGTGGAATGCTGCTCTCGAAAGCCTGACTGCTGCGACACCAGCAGGTCCATCTCCCTCATGTAAACCATGATTTGCTGCTTCACCACCTGCTCCAAAACTTGTCTAATATCGGCAGCATGTTTATCGGCCTCAAGTCACTGTGTTTCTTAGATCTTTCAACTTTAGGAATTGGTACCACTGTGGCTACTTTAAACCTCTCCGGAACGACCCCCTCCCTTAAAGACATTCACTAGCGCCAGCAGCAAACCTCCCAACTTTACCCACCCCTCCACTATCACTTCCAAGTTCAGCTCGTCCGTGCTAGCCACTTTCTTCATTGAGAGCACTATCTTATGCAACTCCTCAACACTCAACTCCTTAAACGTCCTCATACAGTTCCGTCCTAAAACTGGTTTCAACGTATCACAGAAAGGTATTGAATTCATAATCAGGTCAATACTATCCAAAAAGTAATTGTTCAGTCTCTCCGCTATCATGCCATTACCCGCTATCATACATGTACAAAATTTCAGCGATGAATTCAAGCTGTGTTTTAAAAGCATGAGAGGCTGACAGACACTTATGCATTATACTATTAGTATAAAAAAGATTTTCGAATCATATCACAAACATGTGTTGGTAAAACAGCTTATTTTTAAACGAATTTCATAAAGAACGAAAGACAAATATGAAATTTGAATGGATGTGGTGAGTTTTTGCAAGATTTATCATCTGACGTAGTGGTTGCCAACTTCACAATGTGGTGAGCAAGTCAATGTCATAGTTGTTACTGAAGTCCTTTAGTAGACTCAAAAAGAAAATAGAACAGCTTGATTTACAAGTACTTACAATGCGATTTTAAGCATCGTAGGCGAACACAGCGTTGGTTGTGAACACCACGTTAGGAACTCTTGATCTGCCGTATCTTTCAACCATGGAGGCTATAATATATAGGCTCCATGCTTTCAACATACAAAAAACGAGCCATGGCCGAAAACAAACGAGTTTTGTAATTCGTTCCTTTGTATTTACACCGGTCTGTAGGATTTGTTATCGAATTCCGTAGTGAATAATTAAGATAGCACTTGCATAATTGTGCAATCATATATGGTAGTTATCATAAATGACGTGGATCCGTACAACATGAAGTTGAAAATATTAAAGCTATGTTTGAATTGTTAAAGTCATTAATACGGACGAATGGTTAATATCATGCTGTTTATTGAAGAAAGGAGATCGTTTTATTGTAGATTGTTAATGGTAAGGATACTATTAAAAGCAACAATATTTGAGAAAATTCGCTCCGTGTTATGAGGAGTTGGTTTCTTATCTACCTGTTGCAATTACTTGAGCAGATTACGCCCTTGACAAGCTAAAGAGAAGTTGCTGAGGCTGGCAAGTTTTACCGGAACCGAGCTGAAGTTGCCCAGTAAGCGTTGAAAGAAATACTTCTGCTAGAGGCATGGCAGACGGCGATACAACACTTAACCGCAGTTCGCGGAAAATAGCACTTATAACAGGAATCACTGGTCAGGTATTATACCTTTACAATTCAGCTTAAATGGGTTTATTTAATTATACAAATTTTCCTTCTAACATTTATTGTCAATAATGTTACTGAAGATGTAAATCGTGTGTATTTTTAATTTACGCTCGCCTATGTCCGCGTACCTAATTTTTCAGTCATAATAAGTTATATTCAGTCATACGGACCATATTTCAGTTATATTCAAGTTTTACCGACCATTAACGCATGATTATCGTATAAGTCATGTGTATACTATGTTGGACTCGAGAATGGCGTACCCAGTTATGAAAATAACACAATCCTAATTTCTCTATAGCGTTCTAAATATGGTATTTGTATTCACATGATTCTAACAGAGAAAGGAAACTTCATAAATCAAAGGTTTGTAGAACGCTGCCACATAGGCGGTTTGCTATTGGGTGAATGTTTTTATATATGTCTTGATTAGAATTTCAATGATAGAAGGCATCCCAATGAAAACTTTTTTGTCTAAACAATTGCATAGTAATTTTGAGAATATCACAGTTTTGAAAGACTGCCGAAGTTATTCATATTTTAATAGTATTTGTGGAATTATTTGACATCATGATGTTATTTAACTGCTCAAAATACAGATTTATCAGGCAACTGGATGTTTATTGCATTACTGAGATATGAAGATATTGCTATTTATCAGCATAGTTGCATGTGTGATATTCCATGAATAAAAATGTAAAGCCTCCTCATGGAGATCAAAAGTAAAGATTCGTTAAAAAACGAGAAATTGATTAATGGCAAATTCCATGATATTGCAAAAATCAGTTTTTAAAGACAAAAAGACAATCCTTCCTCCTTTTTCTCTTCTGATTGGGTTATCTATACGTATTCTCTCTCTTTCATATGCCATTTCACTTATTTCTGTAATCCTTTATGTTCCCAACTCATTACTATATTTCTTATTTGACCTTCCCTTCCACTATTTGCATCCCATTAGGATATATCACTTTTGACTGGCATAATTGTCATAGTTATTCAGTGTATTATAAGATTCTGAATATTCAAAATTAAGATGGTAGATATAACTGGGCATGCCACAAAAATTTTTCTAAAGTAATAATTCTTAATTGGTTTGAAGATCTTTGCAATGAAATAGAACTAGTTCAAGGCAACACATGGTTTGAACAAAATAATTTCAGAAATATAAGTAAAAATGATACAAATTCAATTTAACAAAGGATATATAAACACAATACATTAATAATAAAGTACACAAAGAGATGAAAAATGTACATTTTAGTGAAATTATCCCTTATAAAATGATCACGGCAATAATATGTTTTGCTCAACAATAAATTTTTTATCTTGGATTTGAATAAATTGGAAGGTAAGCATTTAATGCTAGCTGGGAGTCTGTTATAATTTTTAGAAGCAGAATGATGACATCCTTGTTGGCAGAAAGTATGTAATCTTTTATATGGATGTCCTTGTGGCTACAGTTGAAGTGGTTGTGAATTGTTGCATTTGTAGGAAAAAGGGAGGCATTATTTTTGACAAAGCACGATTTGTAATATAATGGGTGGGTGAGAAATTTGGAAAACCAAAAATAAGCTTGTCATGAGTTCTGCATGATACATGACTATGGCTTACTTTTGCATAGAGATTGCTTTTGAGGATACAGTAGAATACGAGGTGCTACCCAAAAGTTCCGGGACTGTAGCCATAAACTACCGTAGGCTTACCTGAGGTTCTAATTGCCACCATCACCCTTGAAGTAGTCCCCTTGGGAGTTGATACAATGATCCCAGCACCTCTGCCAGTCATGGAAGCACCTCTGGAACTGTGATTTTGAAATGCTGTTCAGCACGTCCTGCGATTCCGCCTGGATGTCCTCAATGGTGTCAAATCTCCATCCCTTCAAACGAATTTTCATTTTGGGGAACAGGAAGAAGTCGCAGGGGGCTAAATTGGAGGAGTAGGGGGGATGGGGTACCACTGCCATGTTGTTCTTGGCCAAGAACTGCTGCACAGACAGAGCGAATTTGGCTGCAATCCGCCTCATGTTTAGTTCATTAGACAGAATTCGTTGACATGTCCCGTAGGACAGGCCAACAATGCTGCTGACATCTTGGATGGTATGCCAACGATCCTCGTGAATGACCTGTCGCACTTTTTCCATGTTTTCTTCCATTGTTCTGGTTGAAGGTTGACCAGAACGTTCGGAATCTTCAACAGACATTTGTCCACATTTGAAACGTGAGAACCACTCGAAAGTCCGGGTTCTACTCATAGCCTCGTCACCGAATGCTTAAGCATTTCATGTGTCTCGGACGCGGTTTTATCAAGCTTGAAGCAAAACCTGATGCAGTCTGCCATTTCACTACACAAGAAAATCGCAGAATGCCGGTAACAATGGGTTGAAAAAACTCGCGTGAAAAGAAAACGCCTGCACACACACACACACCTGAAACTTTACACGCTGCTTCACAAAGGATGTCTTCAGCACATCCTAGCGGCAGAAGTCCCTACTACTTCTGGTTAGCGCTCCACGCGGCCAGTCCCAGAACTTTTGGGTAGCACCTCATATTATTCCACTAGATCAGGGTTCCCAAACTGTGTTCCGCAGCAGCTAAGTGGAGTTCCGTGATAGACAGAGAAAGAGACGTATTATATTCTCTTCCTTCTCTTATTTACAGCAGGAAACATGACCTTCACTTGTGAACTGTATACTGTATGATACATAACAATTATTTTAAAGTAAATTTTATTGCGGTTTGGCTTATGACCTCTTAAGAGTTCTGCAAAAAAAATATTGGAATATTCTGTGGCTTCAAAAAGTTTGGGAACCCCTGCAATATATAAATGTGAATAGATATTTGCATAATAAATCATTTTTTTTAACTGCAATGGAAACAGCTTGATATAACTTTCTGATGATATGTAGATGCCAGAGGCAACTCTTTTTATCATTGAGTCGACATGGAAAGACCAGTCTAGGTTTTTGCTGATATGAAGGCCCAATAATTTAGTTACTGTGGTGCAATGTATAACATGACTATTTACTTTGGGAAGGAGACTACAAATTGAAGGAGATTGTTTGATGTGAAATTGTAGAAAGGTTCTTGTACCATTATTTAGTTTTAAGTTATTAGGACAGCACCAATATAGCGTACCTGGAATTTCTGAAGCAATGTTTTGATTAATGTAGTATGTCAGAGTGTTTCAAATATTGTACGAGATGATTATAAATAAGCTCTTCGAATACCTTTGAAAAACAGAAGAAGAAAAATTGGTCTATAATTTTCTGAGTTCTTTAGGGAGCCTTTTTTAAATGAATAGGTATAGCAGTGAAATTTTTAAGATTGTGGGGAAATAACCATTACAGAGGAATAAATTTCAAATATCTTACAAAGTGAGAGACAGAAGAAATGGGTTATGTAACTTAAAAACCTTAAGTAATATGAATCAATTTCCTAGAAAATACACTGCACAAAATTTGAAATTCAAGTTTGTATTTCAAAAAGATTTTTGATGAAGACTAGAAAAACCATTCTGTTTAACATCAACTAATTTCCTGATAACTATTTACCTAAACAATGAGGTTCTTTTGAAATGAGATTGTGTAGATAAAATTTGTAGATTGCATACCTGATATCATATACTAATATATTTCACGACTGATAAAAATTCTTGCAATAAACTCTTCCAGCAATAGTGTATAATTTTAGAAGGCCTATTGCCTATTCAAAAATTAGCATAATTAATTTTGTCCTGGCATTGAAAACTTTTGTACTTAGAAGAGTTCTTGAATGAGAGAGGGCATGTGAACTGACAACAAATATACTTAACCCTAATACTTCTGTGTTATAAAATTCACTGTGATAGGCATAACATTGTGGAACTGTTCCATGATGAGCAAATAAAATAAATTTGTATTTTCCACTGTTTTAATATCAGGTGAAGATGATGTACCACATCAATAACCAGGTCATGTTGAACTATCAAATAGGGGAAAATACAAAGTTATGTAATTTTTTCATAAATTGCTTTGTAATTTAATACTTTATTTCTTCATACTATTATTATGAATAAAGAGTATTAATCACTTGTTGGATATAAAAATTAACCTGTTGTATAAAGGCATTTTAAAATATAACCGTAAGATTCAGAAACATATGATAGAGGTGTGGATTTAATCCATTTGCTGGGTGAATAAAATATATATTTTTTCAATTTATGAAATCCTAAACAACACAAGTACCACTACTGTGAAAAATTTGTATGGTATGTTGACAAATAAAATGTCTCAAGAGTTTATATGCAGGTACTCATGTAATTTGGGGTCAGATGCAGATTTTGATTGTTAAAGTGAGATATCTGTAGTAAAATTCAATTGCAGAACTTCTTAGTTTTTATCCTATAATCACAATTTGATCACTAAATTGACATATGATAAAATAGATCGAGTTAAACATACTTTCAGAAACTTTCAAATTACTGAATCACATCTCTTAAAAGACACTTTCAAAATGATTTTCCATAAAAATAGTATTTGACATGGTTTTGATAGACTTTTAATGAAAAAATATCTTTACCATTTTAATTTATTTTTTTCTATGAGCTATTTTATGGCTTGCAGCTTATGCTATTAATTGTTAATGAAATTAGATATTTTCCATTTATTCTATTCCAAATTATGGCAAAGTCAAAGTCAACTTTCAATGAAAAAATTGCCACTTTGATGGGTGGTTCAAAATGTTAGCATTAATGAATAACAAAAGGTGAAACATTTTGAAAATATTTGATTTTGGCTGAATATGAAATAAAAGTGCTTGCACCATTTCGCAAAAAGTTTATTACTATTATGTAGTATAAAAGGCATAAATTCAAAAAAATGTTACAGAAAATTTGGTAAATGTTGCTGTGGAGGCTTTTGTTTTATTTTATGGCTTTTATATGTCAAATAAATGATCCAATAATTTTTACTGCTTTAATTAGTATACCTACTTTAATGCTCTACATCCTTTTAATTTATTCTAGGATTGTTGTGAAAATCTTTAAAATAAATTTCCAATTTAATCATTGATATTTTTGTACTAGTTTGTGTTGTCATAAAATACTGTAAATACGTATTTTCCAAATACATATATTATTAAGAATTAAATTATTATAAAATAAATGAAAAGGGATATATGAATAGCAGATTTGTCTATACAAAGTTGAAAAACATTGTAATAATTCATTTATTCAGAACTTTAACAGGACTTTTAGGTATAAAAATTTTTCCATGCATGCATGACAGTGTTTATGTTTGTGTATGCAGAGCCGGGACTAGGAATTTTGGCACCCAGGGCAAAGAACATGAATCGTGCCCCTAGCCCAAACCCTGTATTTTATGACGTAAAGATAATAATTATAATTAACGTCTGCCCGTCGCCGCCAATCTCACTTTATCATGTCATTTCAATAAATTTTATGGCTGTAAATATATGTTTTTTACAAAAAATATATACGTATAATCACAATTTTGGTGCCCTCTAGAATGATGTGCCCGGGGCAAGAGTCCCGCTTGCCCCACCCTTATCCCGGCCCTGTGTGTATGCATGAACTGTTGGATATACAGGAGGCCAAATGAAAGGTTTTCTTTCTTGCTGTGTGCATTGTATTACAACCAATTAACCCCAAAAATGTACAACTGTATATTTAAAAGGCTAAGGTACGTACGTATTAAGGAGTACCAATAATGGCCAAGCATGGCAGCACTGGTTGGTGCTGTGGGTTGGGCAGCGGAGATCCTTGCTTACTATAATACACAGCTACAGTCTCACAGAGCTCTATAGGCAGCTAACACAGCTCAGATTTCGGAGCTGAATGGGCAGCTAATATAATTTTAAAAATAATTATGAAGTTTAAGTATGCTTGGAGAAATGAAGCATATTTTGTGAAAGATTTTTATGGTGGCATTTGTTAAGGAATTAGAAATAATGGCAGTTGTTTAGTTAATGTACTATAATGCCATATTTTTTTATAATTTCCAGGATGGTTCTTATTTGGCTGAATCTCTTTTGGCCAAAGGATATGAGGTCCATGGGATCATTCGAAGAGCGAGTACTTTTAATACGGGACGTATTGAGCATCTGTATGCTGATCCAAAATCTCACCGACAGGGTAAAATGAAATTGCATTATGGGGACATGACTGACAGTAGCAGTTTGGTGAAGATAATAGGTACAATAAAACCATCAGAGGTCTATAATCTGGCTGCCCAAAGCCATGTGAAGGTAAGATTATTAATTTTTAGGAGTCTGAGTCAAAGGCCTGACAATCAAAGTGCTAATATTACAGAAAGGTAGGGTATGCAAGTAGAATTTGTAACACCAACTAATAAAAAACTTTTTTAAATTGCATCTGGATCAGTTCAGTTCAGTTCCTTTTCTAGCATTAATATTATTTGTTTCTTCTTCTATCATAGACTCCTCAATGTCATTTTTCTTTTTCTTGATCACTTCTTGCTTTATATTCTCTTCCAAAACTGCACTTAAAGGTCATAGAATTGTTTTTGTTTCAAAGAAGTTTGTAATTGAATTTCTATTTTGCTGTAATTCCTCAAGTTTTTTTTCATTTTTTTGTTTCTATACTGAGCCCCATATAACCATTTTATTTTAGCAGCAGATATATGAAACAGTGGTGTAAATTTTAATAATCCAAATGAAGTCAAAGCTAGGGAAATGTTTTCATCAAAAATTTCAAAAGATAACAAAAAATTGGAAAAATAACAGTAAAGATAAATAGAAGCAAAAATGGATAAGACTGCACATGGCACATTGTACAATAGGATTAAGACTTTAGACTAAGGATAAGAACTTATGGCCCATGGGCTGCATTCAGCCTGCGAAGCTGTGCTTAAAAAGAGATCCATAAAATTCTGTGGAAAAGTATGAAGTGTATTATTTAATATGAATAATATTGCCTACTTCCACAATTTCATGCCTGATTCAATTAGATATAAGATAGACGCTGCTGCCTGTATGTGATGCACACAATGCATGGCTAAAACCAAAGGGATGAAAATTACCCCTAGGCTGGCAATGCAAATGTCATATAGAATTTATCTTTTCTTCAAGTATAGCCATAGAGTGGTTAAAAAAAAACTTTATAAAACCTTTTCAGAATGAAACTCAAGAGACATAATCAGCATGCTGTAAAGAAACTTGCTAAGTTAAAAAATATTATGCCATGTATTATCTCTTATAATAATAGACATGTTGGCTGGTGATTATTTACAAATGCGAATAACTCAATAAAGAATCAAGATAGAAACAATAAATTTGGCAGGAATACTCGATTTACATATTTTAATGTGATGACAAAAAAATCTAGAAAAAGTCCCAGGTTTGACTCTGAGGAAGACCTTTCCATTTCCCATAAGGTAACATGTAAAAATCGACTTTTCAACATGCAGGCTTTCATTTTTTTTTTTTTTTTGAGATTAAAATTAGAAAGAATTTAACCTACGAACTTCGGACTTAAACCATTTTGAAGAAAACATTACAAAGGTTCTTATTCTCTCTGCCCTTTACCGCCTACAGTTCAAAGTCACTCATGTTGAACGTTTAATTCACATATTTTGAGGAGATCTTGCCATTGTAACGGGATGTTGCCTTGCCTACCAATTACATTGTTAGACCTCAAAATCCTATTGTTATTTCAATCCTGATGGGAGTAAATGGGCTTTTAATGTTTTTAATATGAGGGGGAGGGAAAGGAGAGAGGGGAAGGGAGGGATAGAGTAAGAGAGAGGGAATTGATTTTCAAGACAATTGATGTTTCTGATGTCAATTTGATCTCCATAAATAGCTTGAACTATTGAATCTTTACTCCCGTCATTTTTGACGGTCTACACCAGTGGTCTTCAACCTTATTTGATTCATCGCCCACTTTTACTATATTTTGCCATTTAAAATAAGTTCACCACCCACCTTCCGTGTCAACTTAACAATAAAAATTTTGATAAAATAAATGTTTAAAAAGACATCAAATTTAACCATGTTTATTAATCCCAAATCTAATATTTAAATAAACATTTGACAGTTCAATGCGTACTTTGTGCTTGGTTCCTACAAACCAGGGAATCAATGTCAGGCTTCAAGTCTTTAAGGGTCATTCGAAGATCTCCTTTTTCTGTTACTTGTAAGCTATTTCTTTTTTTGGACAGGATATTATTGACTGCACAGAATCCCTTCTCGACTAGATATAAGGTTGGGAAAGCTAACCAGAGCAACGATATTTTCTTCCACAAGCGTTGATACAGAGAGGGCATTTTCTTGTTCTGCCAAAGTTGTACATATCCATCTTGATTGAAATTGGCTTTACACTCCTCATCATGAAGTAATTCTATTATCTTCTCTTTGTATTTAATATCCACATCACATACATTTGTGATGAATGGAGTCACCATCCATGCTTCCATTGTACGTTGTCTCATTTGAGGATATGTGTGAGTATCATTAAACTTTATTATAGAATTGTATTTTTCAGTGTAAAAATTAGAATAGCATTTGGTGAGTTCTTTAACGCCCACCAAAAACCCTAAAATGCCCACTGGTGGGCACTATTGTCCACGTTGAAGACCACTGGTCTATACACTAGTAGTTTTATAATAAAATTCATTATTACTCAATAACTGACATAATATATTCCAGTCTTAAGTACATCAACAATGAAGCTTTTGATTCATTGTCGACATAACTGGGTAGGTATTTTTATTTTAGAGCTCATCAATGCCAAGGTTATTAATACCAGCTACGTTCACCATAAATTTAAAATAAATTCTAGATGAGTTCTTGGTGTAGATGGAAAAATTTTAATACCAGTTAAACTTAATAACAGTATTAATAGTTTTGTTCTATTTGGAATAACTAAAAAGTTATTCATATTCAAATCCACCCTTGGACTTTATAACAACCCTGTGCATGTTGTGATCAAGGAGGCATCTACATTCAATCAGACACAATTTAATCTGCATCTTTTAATCATGCATATTTGAATGAAGCACCTTTACATAAACATTTTGTGACATTATTCTGTATGTTTTTTTAGGTTGCAATTTGTACCTAATAAATTTGCTAATATTAGAGCATTGTACAATAGTACTGCTAAAAAGATTTACCCCTCAGCAACAGGACCAAATCGCATAAGAAATTATTTGAAAACGTAGATAGTGAAATTTTCATATGCTTGGGTGCTTGAAATTTATTTGGAAGTATTGAACATGATGCTTGTCACCCAATAATATGGCAAAAGTTTAAAAATCATCGTTGTGAGGCAATAGAAATATAGCATGAACAAATAATTCTTTTGCATATTAGCATCATTTCAGTGAGACTAATTAAGGAGCAGTGAAGTAGGTAACCTGGGAGACACATAGTGTCATATTAATGTAGTGAATTGCAGTAGTTTAGAAAAAGTATCCTTAATCTCCTTCTGCATCTTCTAAGGAATAATATCTAAAACTAAAAAAATTGGATAACATATCCCAAGATTCATCATGTCAGACCAACTGATCTACTGGTAGGATACTCCACTGCCATGTGACCTTTCTAGCAAAAATCAGTTAATTGGACTAGCAAAATAATTGGATTTTAAATGATTATATATATTTTTAGTGCTTTTTTATAAAAAAAAGAGCTTATGTATTCGGTTCATCCATCTGTCTGACCGTGCACAAAATAACTCAAAAATTACGTAAGCTACAAACACCAAATTTTCAGGATATATAGTTCTACATTCAAACTAGATATGGAAAATATTTGGGGTCCATCCATATGTCCATTTGCCTTTTAACGGGATATTAGAAAACCCCTTACATACTATCCATATGTGTCCATTATGGCTTTTGTATTGTTGGCCATATTCACAGCAACAAATGTAATTAAACAAGTATGCTATTAAGTGAAATTGCACAGTTCTAAAATTTTATTCTATTAAATATTTTGTCGTTATTTAATGACAATTGTTTTTGAAGAAATGATATGCTACTTAACATTTTAATGGTAAAATATATTGCTGTGAGATTACTTAATCTTTCAAAGCAAACGTGAAATTACATAGGTCTGAAAATGTATTTACATAATTAATGCATTGAATATTATTAAAGATGCAAAAATTTCAAGCTAGGTTGATCTGCAGGAGAATGTTTTTATTTTAGTATTCTTAAAAAAAGCAGCATATGTAATTCGCTCTGCACTTGTATATATTTTAAAAAATTTATTCTTTTTAGGCACGTTTTGCTTACAGCGTGAGCTCCTATTATCGTCGGTCGGTCCGTCCGTCCGTCTGCATGTTCATTCTCGGCTTCTACAGAATGGATTTTAATAAAATTTGATATTAAGGACTTTCAATCAAATATAATAAGATAATTGCAAAAATGAACACGTATGCCAATCAGGGGTACCACTTTACTGGGGACAAAAAATTAAATTTTCGTCATATCTCATAAAGTATTGCTCATATCAAAATATTTTTCAAATAAAAGTTGTAGAACTGGTAAAGTAGAGTATTTTCTTTCCTATACATTTTTATCGAGAAAATCAAACAAGAATGTCTTATATCGAATTGAACTTAGAAAATTTCTTGCATGGTTACTTCATTGTTGCTAACATAAACAGTCTCCCAAACAAATGTTTAATTTCCTTACGTGTGCATGTAATATTATTAAATAGGAAGAAAATGGATTATTTATGATGAAGAAAAGAACTTTAAAATGCTATTTCCCTTACGTACAGGTATATAATTGCTTTCTAACACTCCATTGCACGAAACACGCCCATTTGTGATATGTTGTACACTTTCCTAACTTGTTTTGTCTAGTAATTCATTTAGTTATATACCCTCACATAGTCACTTTTCATCCTTGGATAATATAGTACTATCTGCTATATTTTAAGTTTCCTTTGTCAAATTACCATTCCAGAATGTACTTTGTTATAAGGAACTTTTTAAGATCTGACTTAAATCTGTTATTGCTGTCAGTGTCTTTAATAAATGATGGAAGCTTATTATATAGTTTAGAACCCATAGCAAGTGGTGATCTTTGGGCAACTAGTTTTTTGTGATGCTCTAAATGCACATTTTTATGCCCTCTTTTACTATATGAATAAACATCAGCATTTGTGTTACTCAAGTTTCGATTTTTCTTCATGAGTACAACAACTCTGAAAATATAAACACATGGTAAAGATAGCATATATAATTTTTGAAAAAGAGGTCGACATGATGTTCTCAGAGAACAATTCAACATGCATCTTACAATACGCTTTTGAATTAGTAGTACTTTGTTTAGTAGTGATGGTGAGGCACCCCAAAACATTATGCCATAACAGGCACGTGCATAGAAATATCCATAATATACTGATAGTAAGACACTGAGGGAAACTGAAGTCTTTATGAAACGTATACAGTAAAAGGAAGAAATTAATTTTGGTATGAGACATGAGATATGTTGAGACCACTTACCAGATTGCTCAACATATAGTCCAAGGAACTTAGTATGGTTTGTGGGAATAATATTTTCATTGTTTAAGGTCAGTTCAAACTTATCTTGAAGAGGAATTTTTTAAAAAGTTATCACTTGGGTTTTACGGCAATTTAAGGAGAGTTTATTTGTGGTAGACCAATTTAAAACATTATTCAGGATCATCTGACTCTCACTCAATAATGCGTTGAAGTTTGGGGCGGAAATCAGAAAATTTGCATCATCAGCAAAGATAGTATTTTTGATATTGGATTTGGTGCTAATTCTAGGAAGGTCGTTTATGTTAATAATGAACAGTATAGGACCCAAAATGGATCCCTGAGGAACACCAGTGGTCACTGGTAAGGGATCAGAGAAAAACTGTTTAGTATTGCTGGTAATAGCTACTTTTTGAGACCTATTGGAGAGATAGGAAGAAATCCAATTTGATGCCACACCTCATATGCCTAAATCCCGACACTTTGCTAATAATATGGAATGGTCTATTTTATCAAATGCACAACTAAAATCAAGGAAAATGGCAAGTGTTGATTTGTCATGATCAATTGAGTTGGATATGAAGTCCATAGCTTGAATGAGTGCTGACTCTGTGGATCTACCCTTCCTGTAACCCCACTTAAAAGAGAGCAGAGATAAGAGATATTAGAGTCAGAAGAGACTCTAGTGTCACGATAACTAGTAGAGATAGGTGAGAATGGGATATGAAATTGAAAAGAAGTTTGGATGACAAAGTGATCTGAAATACCAAGATCAAAAACATTGGACTTTGTTAGTTGTGGATCGTAGTTGGAGAATAAATTATCAATTAAAGTTTGGGAAGATGATGTGACACATGTAGGTTTTGAAACTGAAGATTTCATATCATATGAATCAAATACATTGAGTAATTCTGTTTTTTGGGGAAAGTTGGACAGCATATCACAATTGAAATCACCTGTTACAATTAGGGTAAGGTTCTTTTTAAATACAAGATTTAAAAAGCAATCAAGTTTTTCAATGAATATATTAAAATTAACTGATGGAGAGCGATAAAGAGCAACTAAAATAAATATATGGTTTTCAACTTTAAAAGAACATGCAGAACACTCAAAAACCTTGTCTTCACACAATGAGTGTTTCACTAATTGAATGTCATATTCTATCCTTTTGTGAGAAAAAATTGCAACTCCACCATTATTAAAAGATTTACGGGAGTATGAAGATACACTATAATAATTTTTCAGATTAAAAACATTTAATTCACTTTCACTCAACCAATGTTCACTAACACACAAAATCAGGTTCATTATCTAATAATGCTAACTCTAACTGTAAAGATTTATTTCTTAGACATTGAATGTTAATATGTGAAACTATGATCTCTGACACAGGAGGAATCAGCCCTGAGGAGGGTTCGGGCATACTCTCCGAAAAAAATAATTGTTTACCATAACATTTGTTGGCCAAAGAGAAGGATTAAGCATGGCTTCATGCAGTTCGTAGTCCACTGACACTCGGAAAGATGCATAATCTCCTTTGGTCACTAACTGTTTAATAGCGATGTTTGAACTGCCTATAGATAGTTTATCACATAGTTGACTACCTGATCTTTGGATGTTTCGCTGTGAAATCTGCATACATGTAGATGAGATTTCCTTGGCGCCCCGGATAGAGAACGGACATCATTTTTAATGGTTCTATTTATTAATAGACATGATGATAACAAAAACTTATAAAAATAATGAAATGTTACATTTTAATCATAAATTAATAACCTTTTCAGATTTCTTTTGATCTTAGTGAGTATACAGCTGAAGTAGATGCTGTTGGAACTCTACGTTTATTAGATGCCATAAGAACTTGTGGGTTAGAAAAGGAAGTAAAATTTTACCAAGCATCAACATCAGAATTGTATGGCAAAGCTCATGAAATCCCACAGAGGGAAACAACTCCATTTTATCCAAGATCTCCATATGGTAAGTAGAAATTTCATATGTTTCATAATTGTTCTATGGAAATATGGTGTTAATGGGAATTCTTTGCTTCAGCTTCTACTGTGTATTGCTAAGTGATAATTTCTTTGATGCATTACCATTTATATTTTTATTTAATATCTAAAATAAAATTTGATAAGTTAATGAGAAATGTATAATTCAGAATTTAAAAAAATCTTTTCATCTTTTATTTTGTACATCCTAACTTATACCATCTCATTTTATTGCTCCTTTGCTTGCCATCTTCCCCTATATAAACTTTGTATATCCACATGTATTGTGGCTGCTTCAATCCTTTAACTTCTGCTTTTGTTACATCTCACTTTATTTTACATTTTTTGTGATAATTATGTTTTATAACCATTATATATTGTTAGATGTATTCCAAAGTTTGCAGTTAATGTAAAGTTTTATTTATTCTGTACAAGGTATTCTATTCAAAATACATAAATACAGCATATAAATATATCTAGTCTGGTTGTTACACCTTGCATTAGGAGGGACTTTTACCTGGATGTGTTTGTTGTGAGCATCTTGCTTTTCCTTTGCAGCCTGTGCAAAGCTGTATGGGTTTTGGATTGTTGTCAATTACAGAGAAGCATATAACATGTTTGCTTGCAATGGAATTTTATTCAATCATGAAAGCCCCAGAAGAGGAGAGAACTTTGTAACAAGAAAGATTACTCGATCGGTAGCTAAAATTTATCTTGGTCAAATGGAGTATGTTGAACTTGGAAATTTGGACTCTAAAAGGGATTGGGGCCATGCGAAAGATTATGTTGAGGTAAATGGTTGCATATAATTTCTATCAAAATAAATTTATTGATTAAGCGCTATAGCGCTACACTTAGTAATAAAGCATTATCTAAGCTCTTAGGTACTTTGAAACCATTATATTTTATCAAACCTTGGTAATTAAATTTTCACTATTGACTGTCAGTGTTAAATGATAATGGCAATTTCTTCTGTAAAATCTTTTACTATCATGGCAGGGCCAGTTTCAGTTAAAAAATATATGTAAGCAAGCTGAAAATTTGTTTTCAACTGAATAAAAAAATGACCAAAAATTTGTTCTTAAAGAGGCTAAGATGGGAAATAATGATGATATATGTATTTATGAATTAAGAAAAGATAATTATATAACACATTAGGCTTAGCCTTATAACAAATGTTAATTATTAAACTTAAAACAATAACTTGCAACAAAAATCATTAATATAACTTTAAATTGGTAAATGGCTAACTTATTTATAGAACAACATATGTTATATTGTCACTTTAAAAATTCGCTTGTCCCAAAGAACTAATTGAAATTTATTTTTCAGGCTTTTTCTGCAAAAAATCATTTATGTCATTGTATTTTAGTTTTTGACACCTTCACTTTCAATACAAATTATCGCTATATTTGTCAGTCTCTCTTGCAACATAGATGAATACAAAGAAGTTTTTATCAATTTGAGTTTTGAAAAACCTCCTTTCTGCTGTTGCAATTGTTACGGGAATTGTAAGTAGTATACAAAATGTTACCAATGTATGTGGAAATGTTTCGGAAATGGTTCTGTGAGACTAAAATAGAACTATTATTTTCTTTAGGCAACCTGCTTTGTAGCATTCCAAGTTAATCTAAAAGTTATATACCTTTAACTTTTTATGAACCGTTGCTTGTAAGGGATTTTCCAACCCAACCTAACTTTTTATCTTATTCTGTTCATTTAGCTGCTCAAATTGAACTGTAACATATTACAGTAACATATTTCAGTATCTACAATCTGAAGAAAAAAGGTTCAAAATATATCTTCTCTTTTTTTAAACTTAAAAAAATTGATTTTGCCGTCCCTCTGAAGTGGCACCTGTAAGCGATTGCATACGTAACTTACGCCTGAAACTGGCCCTGATGTTTAGTGTCACTG
Organism: Uropetala carovei; assembly: GCA_036926305.1. NCBI lineage: Eukaryota > Metazoa > Arthropoda > Insecta > Odonata > Petaluridae > Uropetala > Uropetala carovei. The sequence continues at coordinate 2,413,952 of JAXCHB010000063.1, read as the reverse complement.
CAGTGCATTGCCTCAGAGTTATAACTATTCCTATAATCTTCCATAACTATCATTATTTTACTATATTAATGAATGGAATATATAATGTTTTCTAAGGTATTTTTTGTCATTGTAAACTGTTTCAAGCTTTTCAACAGTAAGAGTGAATTTAAGAAATGCACTAAACTTATACAACTTACTGAGCCTATGGAGGAATTAACCTATATTGTTCAACAGTAATATGTTTAATAATGGTTTTTAAAATTTATTTAAATGATCATCAAGCAAACTAACCATGATGCATAACTTAATTCTAACCCTACTATGGGTTACATGATTTTACCTTAAAACTGTCTACCACTGCTTGTCATCTTTGTCTAGTATGGTTTACCCATGAACCCTTTTGCAGGCAAGCCTATTAGGATAAGTATTGCCATAACCACCAAAAGATTAAAGTATGAGCATGGAAAATTTTTAGCCATAAGCAGCATATAACATATGATTGTCTGAATTAGATTTAGATATTTTTCTAAATGATTCTTACAGGCTATGTGGTTGATGCTTCAACAAGAGAAGCCTGATGATTTTGTCATAGCTACTGGTGAAACTCACAGTGTTAGGGAGTTTGTTGAAGCTGCCTTCCATCACATAGGACGGGAAATTGAATGGGAAGGACAAGGTGTAGATGAAGTGGGCCGTGAAAAAGGCTCAGGGATAATCCGTGTCAAAATAAATGCTAAATATTTCAGACCTACTGAAGTGGTAAGTGTTGTATAGCTGTATGACTTAAATAAGTGATTGAACTGTATTAAATTAACTACATTGAGTTTTCTTTATAAAATTAAGCACCTTGGAGATTTATAATTGGAGCACCAACAAGTTAAGAAAGTGTACTACTACTCCTACAATAATTTATTTGGCAAGAAATATTTTTATTTGAATAGCTCTACAAAATTTTATTTGAAAACTTATTCAGTATGGCTAATATTTTACAAGATATGAGGAAAAGTTTGTTTTTTGTTTCCAGTACAATGCCACATCTGATTGGGTTGTCAGTGGTTCCCAACCTTATGCACATTGCGAGCCCCTCACTAAACATTTTTTTGCCACTAACCCCCGACTAAAGATATTCTGACAACATTAATCCTGCATTTTGAATTATTTTTTATTTGAAGTTAATAATGCAGTGTGGAGGAATGATTAGGAGGGGAATAATTACCGTATATACTCATGTATAACGTGCTCTCGTGTATAATGTGCACTTGTACTTTTTGCCAAAAAATCCACTTTTTCTTATACCACGTGTATAACGTGCACCCTTGACTTTTGTGTGGTATAAGAACAAAATTATATCGTCATGTTAAGTATCAACTAGAGAACCATAAATAAATACATTAAAGAATTAAATTATCGCCAGTTAACAATTTTAAAACGATTGGACTTTCCCATAAGTATTACATTAATAAGCTTCACATTACGTCTAACAATAAGAGAGACATCAATAATGAAAGCGATTGAGCTGAAATGGCAGCAACTTCATACAGTAAGTTGGCCAAAGTGATGTCGCATAGAAAAATGCAGCGCCACTGCTGCCAATCATTTTAAATCAGACAAAAAGGGATCTGTAAAATGGATAGTTTTGATTTACAGTGGATTTTGGTTCTATCTTTTCTATCTCATAAAAAACTGTTTAATAGAAGTAATAATTCAAAAATTTAACAAACAAATCTGGAAACAGGAAACACGACAGGTAAGATTAAGTTCATACACGTAATTCTATGGGTTTTAAATTACTTACATTCTTAATTGTACATATTGGAATCGTTAACCAAATAAAGTTATTTCAGTTTTGTTATTCTATGTTTTTTGTTTTTGATGTGTGTTTTGCGAGAAGTCTACCTGGCAATTTTGCAAAGACTACAGCAATCAGCTGATGAGCTAGTGAAATGCAGAATATTTAGAGGAGATGGAATTATAACTGTATAGAAGTAATTAGGTGTTCTATATGTATAATTAATATATGTATAACCTGGATTATTGATAAATAGTGTGGTTTTCCCTTTAAGTCACCCAAGAAGCAATAATCTGGTGTGAGGTAGGTACACTTTAATTTCCAATTTTAAGTGCACAGAAGTGTTACCCATGTATAATGTACACCCCTACTTTATGATCTAAAAAATTGGCCTTCAAACTGCACGTTATACATCAGTATATATGGTAATTCTGAAATAATACACAGTATTAAAGATGCCATATATTATGTAAAAAAGATAAATATCTTTATTTAGTCCTTGTTGATGATTCCGGTGATGAAATTTCATATTTATTTTTACAGTCCCTACAGCATCTGTTGATCTCTCAACTAATCTTTGAAAAAGATCGGGGCTACTGTAGAAATTATCCATATACAGTGTGGGACCCTATATCCGGCTACCCAGTATCCGGAACATTCCGAAAACCGGAAACAGACAAAGTGTAATATTTAAAATGCGCGCCAAGTAATTTGTGTTTGTTGGTGGCGCCACTGATGTGTTTTATAACCAGTCGATGATGAAGGCTTGTATTCTCGTGATTTTTACTCATATTTTTACTGCAGAGCAGGTGTATAATGCTGACGAGACTTCTTTATATTGGAGGTATATTCTTACAAAAACTATTGTTGCACCAGAGGAATCAGCACCCAGTGGGTTTAAAGACTCAAAAGAAAGGATAACAGTGCTAGGTTGTGCATTTGTTTGTACATTTTATGCCTGGCTACCCGAATTCCGGAAAAACCCCTTATCCGGCAACCCTCAGGTCCCAAGCATGCCGGATACAGGGTCCCACACTGTGTGTGTGTATATATATATATGCAATAAAATCCCACAGATAACCTGATGGATCACACAGTTCAAGTCTAGAAGCTTTCATTGTAATATACTGCCTCCAATACAGCCTATCTTTCCACAACAGCAATGACCAGATAACAATGGCATGTACACTTTTTGGTAATGTTTTTTAATTGGTCACTAATTAGTAATATTGTATACAATTTGGATCTTTATTTACAATGTCCTTATCATTGTTATTCACAAAATACAAAAATCTATTCTATAATGAAAATCTTTCCTCACTCATAATGTTGGGAATTAAAGGCGTTTCTAACATATTTTTTCAGCTGATATACATTTTATATGTAGGTTTCTGAACAACTCCCATTAACATAATTAAATCTGTGAAAACTCTAATTTCATTAGAATTAGTTGGAACCCACTTATGATAGTGAGATTTTTTGAGCGCCACAATTTAGTTCTTCTCGAAAGACAAGAATTGTTCCACATAGCAATTTCTTTGGAGCACAATGAGGAAAGAGTCTCGTCAAAAGCAGCTTGAAGTATACACTCTTACTAGTTCTTTCCCAACCAAATCACATGGAAAGGGCTGAGGAGAGGAGAGCACTGTTGATATCCCAAATGTCAGACACACACTTTTTCTGCAGATAACTCACTTTAAGCTGGGATAATTCTCCCTCAGATTCTAATGTATCGTCACTACTTGTATCATCAGAATATCTTTTCGATTCTTCAGAGTCATTGCAAAAGCTGCTTTCACTTATTTCATCCAAAATATCATGTCACTCAACATACAAGAGCTAGAGGCCATCTTTGACTGAGGACTGTGCTTAGCAAGGGGCATGAAGAAGAAAAAATAAAAGACAATCTCAGACATAAACACAGACAGAAAGGGGCCTCAGAACAAAATCAGAAGATATGAGTTCATAAGATAAGTGCTGGAGAGGTTGTAAATTAGAGATTTTGGAGTAGACTATTTTTCATTCCCTCAGATCCGATCCGATTCAATCAGATTGAAATAAATGTTGCATTGATTGAAAGCTTATGGCTCATAGATGGTTCTTAGACCATAATCAATTTTGTATCTCATCTAAAAGTTAAATTGTGAAAGTCAAATTTTCCAAAAGTCTATTTGGTGTCTGTCAGTAGGTCTGGAAGCATTTTGATTGGTTATCCAGAATAGACAGCCCAGCCTTTGGCAGCAAGAAATTGAACTACTTCATAGTCATAATGTTGATGTTGTGCTCTGATGGTAGAAATGATAGCAGGAAATACTGATTTCCATCTGAGTTGTCATTTTGACCAATAGATAGCAAGCTTAATCTTACAAAAATTTTAAGATTTTATTTTTGAATTTTTTAATTCTTATTTGTCTTGTTTTATAGGATTTGCTTCAAGGAGACCCTACCAAAGCTAGAGAAAAGTTTGGTTGGCAGCCTAAAGTATCATTCAAGGCATGTGATGTCAAAATATTATTATTTTTAAAGTCTTGATTGCAGATTTGAATGCTAATGAGTTCTTCTCATTTTTAGGGATTAGTGAAGGATATGATGGAAGCTGATATTGAACTGATGAAGAAGAATCCTTCAGCATAAATTAATACAAAATCTTTTCTACTGAATTATTACTATTATCACAATTGTTACTGTTATAATATTTTACAAAAGGTAAGACAAATTTACCAATACAGTCATTCCAAAAATGTTTTCTTGCAAAACTTTGCTTGTGAAACATTACCTTGTTATTTTACTGTTGGTGATGCTGTTTTGATTTTTAAAATGCATTTACAATTATCTGCACTTTTGGTAATGTTTGTATATCTATCCATATATCGATCAAACTTTTAGTTGATCATAAAATTAATATATTGTCTCAGATGTTATTTTTCATGTGTGTTGTAAAAACAATTGGAATCTTAATTTCTTATATATTTGTGTATATAATAAAAGGTTATTTTAAGTGTCTTTCTCAAGATATATTGTTGAAATAATATTATATACATAATCAATAACCCCACTATTTGGTATGAATTATATTTAACAAATTCATTAAAAGTTTTTATGCAGTTTTAGGATATGGTCTACAGTGGTGGATCCAGGGATGAGAGGGGAGTGGGGACAATTGTCCCCATCAGAGTTGGTCTCAGGGGTAGGCAAACATGGCAGTCACTTTTAATGGGCCGTTATTGTACACTATGCACTAAAAATTGGGGGAAAATCACATTATTTTTTAATGCATATTTTTCATAATTTTTCCTGAATGGAATTAGAAGATTAAATAGAAATAAAATTATATTGTTTTGTGATAGTTGAATGTATGTCTAATGACAGATAAAAAGAGCGATGGTAGTGGTCCATGTCTTCCCAGAAATGCTCTTGATTTTGGAAAGTAGGGTTTGGAGATGAGGGAGACAGAAAATGCACTTTGTTTTTCGGTAAAAAGAGGGATGTGGTGTCAACAAAGAGGAGAAGTCAAGGGGTGGTCTAAGGAGAAAGCTCCCCATTTTGGAGAAAAGGTCTATTCTATAAGTGCGGTGGAGGGAGGGATAAACTTAAAAAGGACATGACATTGGATGAAGGATACAGAACGAATTAGTCACAACATACCATTGCAGTGCAGAAAAGAGAGGTCCCTGTGATTGGTCACATTCAGTGCTCAATTTCTGGGGAAACACAAGGGAACGGCATTTCCTAATTTATTTGGGAGGAAGTTTCTAAAATGTTATGAATAAAAAATGTTTAAGTTACAAGGATTTAAAGGCTGATGAATGTCTGTACATTTCAACCTCCCTCTCGCAGGACAGCATCTGATTTGTACAACATTTTTTATTTTACAATTTCCAAGTTAATTTATATTTATTAAAGATCATAGATCTCATCATGTATTCAGCTTTGTTCTGAGTGGTTAGATAAGGTTAGGTGTTCCCTTTCTTATTTGGCTACAAATTAAACACAAGTCACATTTAAATGCATCCACACCATATGGTTATCCAGCATTTGACACCTAGCTGTGTCTCAACCAAGACTAGCTCCCTGCCATTCTGCTGCAAGAGTTTTGTTCAAGATGTAATAAGCCCAATGTATTTGTGTTGGATGACAAAAAAGTTTATTGGCATGAAGTGGTCAGTGTGAAAGGGGCCTTAGTCTATGTTTTCTTGCTTATTAATCCTGCTTGTGTTTAATTAGTTTTGTTAATTCCATAGCTATCATCTGGTTGGTGATCTTGGCAATTCTTTACCCCCACGGAAACTTTTTTCTCATTTGTCTCTTGGAAGTGGCTTCAGTCATATGCCTAATCAAACAGCCAGAGAAGTGTAGGTGAGTGTCTCTAATTCTTTTAAACCAGTGGTCTTCAACCTTATTTGATTCACCGCCCACTTTTACTATATTTTGCCATTTAAAATAAGTTCACCGCCCACCTTCCGTGTCAACTTAACAATAAAAATTTTGATAAAATAAATGTTTAAAAAGACATCAAATTTAACCATGTTTATTAATCCCAAATCTATTATTTAAATAAACATTTGACAGACAGTTCAATGCGTACTTTGTGCTTGGTTCCTACAAACCAGGGAATCAGTGTCAGGCTTCAAGTCTTTAAGGGTCATTCAAAGATCTCCTCTTTCTGTTACTTGTAAGCTATTTCTTTTTGTTTTAAACTATACTGAGATATTTTCCAGGATTACCAAAATCTCCAATATGCAAAAATAAATTTTCCCAGGGCTGCCAATTGTCTAGGACTGGCCCTGGTCCTTATTGACCGATATTTGATGATTCCTTAAACCCTTTCCATACTAAATTCCTTAATCCTGCACTGCATATTAGATCTGTATGCAAGGGAAAGAAAGATCCTGAGAGGGGTAAGAATTTTCAGAATGAAGGACAATAGGTAGTGGTGTATTCAAAAAGGGGAAGGGGTCACCTTTCCTATGATAAGTTTCTGACTGTAATGGTTTAGAAGAGAGTGTTACATATTTTTTCTATAAAAATTCATGATCTTATTATTAGTCCTATATTATTACATAACTGTGCTACCTCTCTTTCAGTTCCTTTATGCCTGATTTTAAACCGATGCTTCTCCCTGGGCATTTTCCCTTCTCAATGGAAAATTGCTAATGTTATTCCTATATACAAGTCAGGACTGAAGGCTGAGGCATGAAATTATCGTCCAATTTCCTTGCATCCCATTTGCGAGAAAATCATTCTTAACCGTTTGCATTACTTCACTTCCCCTCATCTTTCCACCAACCAGCATGGTTTCCTTCCTAGTCGTTCGTGCATGACAAACCTAGCAGTCTTTCAGCATCACGCTGTCAACTCAATAACAAACAAGTCACAGTTAGATTCAATATTTTTAGATTTCTCCAAAGCTTTTGATTCTTTAAACCACAACCTCCTCCTCCATCAACTCAGTCACCGTTTTAGTATCCATGGTAATTTTCTCAACCTACTGTCCAGTTATTTAAGTGGTAGAACCCAGCGAGTTGTCTTGTCTGGTTTCTCTTCTGCTTGGTTTTCCATTACTTCAGGGGTCTTCCAGGGGGTTTAGGAAAAGTCGTCTAAAGGCAATTCGTCTAATGGACAATTTGCATAAAGCAGTTTCATCTAAATACAGTTCGTCTAACGGAAAATTCGTATAAGGAAAATTCATTTAACCAACAATTCGTCTAACAGAAAATTCATCTAAAGAATTTCTGTCGCATTTCTGGTACATATTGTACCTTTGCTTCGAAAGTAGCACAACTCGAAAACGTAAATTTTAAAATGAATAAAAATTCTTCGAACACAGATTTTTAAATTAAAGTAATTATTTAAAAATAATAAATAATTAAAATTAAATTAATTAATTAATTAATCTACTATAATATATGTTGAAGGGTTTGTTTGTGTGTTTGTTGGTTTGTTCATGGAACTCCTCCTAAATGATAAAAGCTAGAATACCCAAATTTGGTATGATTCTTCCTTACATCTTAACTTGGTGAATTGTCAAGGTTTGGTCAACCGGGATTAATCATTGCTGCCAATATAGCAGATTAACATTTTTCCATAAGATAACACATATGAATCCATTTCTTGACTTGCAAGGTCTTCTTCCTTCAAGCATCAAAATACGTAAATATGAACCGATTTTTACTTTCTCCAT